>CAVMJV010000044.1:0-1200000 GCA_963681835.1 Meloidogyne enterolobii
GGGACACGGAATTTGGGGACACGGAATTTTGGGGACACGGAATTTGGGGACACGAAATTGGGGACACGGAATTTGGGACACGAAATTGGGGGCACGGAATTTGGAGACACGAAATTGGGGACACGGAATTTGGGACACGAAATTGGGGACACGGAATTTGGGGACACGAAATTGGGGACACGGAATTTGGGGACACGGAATATGGGGACACGGAATTTGGGGACACGAAATTTGGGACACGAATTTGGGGACACGAAATTGGGGACACGGAATTTGGGGACACGAAATTGGGGACACGGAATTTGGAGACACGAAATTGGGGACACGGAATTTGGGGACACGAAATTGGGGACACGGAATTTGGGGACACGAAATTGGGGACACGGAATTTGGGGACACGAAATTGGGGACACGGAATTTGGGGACACGGAATTTGGGACACGAAATTGGGACACGGAATTTGGGGACACGGAATTGGGGACACGGAATTTGGGGACACGGAATATGGGGACACGGAATTGGGGACACGAAATTTGGGACACGGAATTTGGGGATACGGAATTTGGGGACACGAAATTGGGGGACACTCAATTTGGGACACGGAATTTGGGGACACGGAATTTGGGGGACACGGAATTGGGGGACACGAAATTGGGGACACGGAATTTGGGGACACGGAATTTGGGGACACGAAATTGGGGGACACGGAATTTGGGGACACGAAATTGGGGACACGGAATTTGGGGACACGGAATTTGGGGACACGGAATTTGGGGACACGGAATTTGGGGACACGAAATTGGGGGCACGGAATTTGGAGACACGAAAATTGGGGACACGGAATTTGGGGACACGGAAATTGGGGACACGGAATTTGGGGACACGAAATTGGGGACACGGAATTTGGGGACACGGAATATGGGGACACGGAATTTGGGACACGAAAATTTGGGACACGGAATTTGGGGACACGAAATTGGGGACACGGAATTTGGGGACACGAAATTGGGGACACGCGAATTTGAGACACGAAATTGGGGACACGGAATTTGGGGACACGAAATTGGGGACACGGAATTTGGGGACACGAAATTGGGACACGGAATTTGGGGACACGAAATTGGGGACACGGAATTTGGGGACACGGAATTTGGGGACACGAAATTGGGGACACGGAATTTGGGGACACGGAATTTGGGGACACGGAATTTGGGGACACGGAATATGGGGACACGGAATTTGGGGACACGAAATTTGGACACGGAATTTGGGGATACGGAATTTGGGGACACGAAATTGGGGACACTCAATTTGGGGACACGGAATTTGGGGACACGGAATTTGGGGACACGGAATTTGGGGACACGAATTGGGACACGGAATTTGGGGACACGGAATTTGGACACGAAATTGGGGACACGGAATTTGGGGACACGAAATTGGGACACGGAATTTGGGGGACACGGAATTTGGGGACACGGAATTTGGGGGACACGAAATTGGGACACGGAATTTGGGGACACGAAATTGGGGGCACGGAATTTGAGACACGAAATTGGGGACACGGAATTTGGGACACGAAATTGGGACACGGAATTTGGGGACACGGAAATTGGGGACACGGAATTTGGGGACACGGAATATGGGGACACGGAATTTGGGGACACGAAATTTGGGACACGGAATTTGGGGACACGAAATTGGGGACACGGAAGGTGGGGACACGAAATTGGGACACGGAATTTGGAGACACGAAATTGGGGACACGGAATTTGGGACACGAAATTGGGACACGGAATTTGGGGACACGAAATTGGGGACACGGAATTTGGGGACACGAAATTGGGGACACGGAATTTGGGGACACGAAATTGGGGACACGGAATTTGGGGACACGAAATTGGGGACACGGAATTTGGGACACGGAATTTGGGGACACGAAATTGGTGACACGGAATTTGGGGACACGGAATTTGGGACACGGAATATGGGGACACGGAATTTGGGGACACGAAATTTGGGACACGGAATTTGGGGATACGGAATTTGGGGACACGAAATTGGGGACACTCAATTTGGGGACACGGAATTTGGGGACACGGAATTTGGGACACGGAATTTGGGGACACGAAATTGGGACACGGAATTTGGGGATACGGAATTTGGGGACACGAAATTGGGACACTCAATTTGGGGACACGGAATTTGGGGACACGGAATTTGGACACGGAATTTGGGGACACGAAATTGGGGACACGGAATTTGGGACACGGAATTGGGGACACGAAATTGGGGACACGGAATTTGAGGACACGAAATTGGGGACACGGAATTTGGGGACACGGAATTTGGGGACACGAAATTGGGGACACGGAATTTGGGGACACCGAAATTGGGGACACGGAATATGGGGACACGGAATTTGGGGACACGAAATTTGGGACACGGAATTTGGGGATACGGAATTTGGTGACACGAAATTGGGGACACGGTATTTGGGACACGGAATTTGGGGACACGAAATTGGGGACACGGAATTTGGGGACACGGAATATGGACACGGAATTTGGGACACGAAATTTGGGACACGGAATTTGGGGATACGGAATTTGGGGACACGAAATTGGGGACACTCAATTTGGGGGACACGGAATTTGGACACGGAATTTGGGACACGGAATTTGGGGACACGAAATTTGGGACACGGAATTTGGGGATACGGAATTTGGGGACACGAAATTGGGGACACTCAATTTGGGGACACGGAATTTGGGGACACGGAATTTGGGACACGGAATTTGGGGACACGAAATTGGGGACACGGAATTTGGGAAAACGGATTTGGGGACACGAAATTGGGGACACGGAATTTGAGGACACGAAATTGGGGACACGAAATTGGGGACACGGAATTTGGGGACACGAAATTGGGGACACGGAATTTGGGGACACGGAATTTGGGGACACGAAATTGGGGACACGGAATTTGGGGACACGGAATTTGGGGACACGAAATTGGGGACACGGAATTTGGGGACACGGAATTTGGGGACACGGAATTTGGGGACACGGAATATGGGGACACGGAATTTGGGGACACGAAATTTGGGACACGGAATTTGGGGATACGGAATTTGGGGACACGAAATTGGGGACACTCAATTTGGGGACACGGAATTTGGGGACACGGAATTTGGGGACACGGAATTTGGGGACACGAAATTGGGGACACGGAATTTGGGGACACGGAATTTGGGGACACGAAATTGGGGACACGGAATTTGGGGACACGAAATTGGGGACACGGAATTTGGGGACACGGAATTTGGGGACACGGAATTTGGGGACACGAAATTGGGGACACGGAATTTGGGGACACGAAATTGGGGGCACGGAATTTGGAGACACGAAATTGGGTCACGGAATTTGGGGACACGAAATTGGGGACACGGAATTTGGGGACACGAAATTGGGGACACGGAATTTGGGGACACGGAATATGGGGACACGGAATTTGGGGACACGAAATTTGGGACACGGAATTTGGGGACACGAAATTGGGGACACGGAATTTGGGGACACGAAATTGGGGACACGGAATTTGGAGACACGAAATTGGGGACACGGAATTTGGGGACACGAAATTGGGGACACGGAATTTGGGGACACGAAATTGGGGACACGGAATTTGGGGACACGAAATTGGGGACACGGAATTTGGGGACACGGAATTTGGGGACACGAAATTGGGGACACGGAATTTGGGGACACGGAATTTGGGGACACGGAATTTGGGGACACGGAATATGGGGACACGGAATTTGGGGACACGAAATTTGGGACACGGAATTTGGGGATACGGAATTTGGGGACACGAAATTGGGGACACTCAATTTGGGGACACGGAATTTGGGGACACGGAATTTGGGGACACGGAATTTGGGGACACGAAATTGGGGACACGGAATTTGGGGACACGGAATTTGGGGACACGAAATTGGGGACACGGAATTTGGGGACACGAAATTGGGGACACGGAATTTGGGGACACGGAATTTGGGGACACGGAATTTGGGGACACGAAATTGGGGACACGGAATTTGGGGACACGAAATTGGGGGCACGGAATTTGGAGACACGAAATTGGGGACACGGAATTTGGGGACACGAAATTGGGGACACGGAATTTGGGGACACGAAATTGGGGACACGGAATTTGGGGACACGGAATATGGGGACACGGAATTTGGGGACACGAAATTTGGGACACGGAATTTGGGGACACGAAATTGGGGACACGGAATTTGGGGACACGAAATTGGGGACACGGAATTTGGAGACACGAAATTGGGGACACGGAATTTGGGGACACGAAATTGGGGACACGGAATTTGGGGACACGAAATTGGGGACACGGAATTTGGGGACACGAAATTGGGGACACGGAATTTGGGGACACGAAATTGGGGACACGGAATTTGGGGACACGAAATTGGGGACACGGAATTTGGGGACACGGAATTTGGGGACACGAAATTGGTGACACGGAATTTGGGGACACGGAATTTGGGGACACGGAATATGGGGACACGGAATTTGGGGACACGAAATTTGGGACACGGAATTTGGGGATACGGAATTTGGGGACACGAAATTGGGGACACTCAATTTGGGGACACGGAATTTGGGGACACGGAATTTGGGACACGGAATTTGGGGACACGAAATTTGGGACACGGAATTTGGGGATACGGAATTTGGGGACACGAAATTGGGGACACTCAATTTGGGGACACGGAATTTGGGGACACGGAATTTGGGACACGGAATTTGGGGACACGAAATTGGGGACACGGAATTTGGGGACACGGAATTTGGGGACACGAAATTGGGGACACGGAATTTGAGGACACGAAATTGGGGACACGGAATTTGGGGACACGGAATTTGGGGACACGAAATTGGGGACACGGAATTTGGGGACACGAAATTGGGGACACGGAATATGGGGACACGGAATTTGGGGACACGAAATTTGGGACACGGAATTTGGGGATACGGAATTTGGTGACACGAAATTGGGGACACGGTATTTGGGGACACGGAATTTGGGGACACGAAATTGGGGACACGGAATTTGGGGACACGGAATTTGGGGACACGGAATTTGGGGACACGAAATTGGGGACACGGAATTTGGGGACACGAAATTGGGGACACGGAATTTGGAGACACGAAATTGGGGACACGTAATTTGGGGACACGAAATTGGGGACACGGAATTTGGGGACACGAAATTGGGGACACGGAATTTGGGGACACGAAATTGGGGACACGGAATTTGGGGACACGAAATTGGGGACACGGAATTTGGGGACACGGAATTTGGGGACACGAAATTGGTGACACGGAATTTGGGGACACGGAATTTGGGGACACGGAATATGGGGACACGGAATTTGGGGACACGAAATTTGGGACACGGAATTTGGGGATACGGAATTTGGGGACACGAAATTGGGGACACTCAATTTGGGGACACGGAATTTGGGGACACGGAATTTGGGACACGGAATTTGGGGACACGAAATTTGGGACACGGAATTTGGGGATACGGAATTTGGGGACACGAAATTGGGGACACTCAATTTGGGGACACGGAATTTGGGGACACGGAATTTGGGACACGGAATTTGGGGACACGAAATTGGGGACACGGAATTTGGGGACACGGAATTTGGGGACACGAAATTGGGGACACGGAATTTGAGGACACGAAATTGGGGACACGGAATTTGGGGACACGGAATTTGGGGACACGAAATTGGGGACACGGAATTTGGGGACACGAAATTGGGGACACGGAATATGGGGACACGGAATTTGGGGACACGAAATTTGGGACACGGAATTTGGGGATACGGAATTTGGTGACACGAAATTGGGGACACGGTATTTGGGGACACGGAATTTGGGGACACGAAATTGGGGACACGGAATTTGGGGACACGGAATTTGGGGACACGGAATTTGGGGACACGAAATTGGGGACACGGAATTTGGGGACACGAAATTGGGGACACGGAATTTGGAGACACGAAATTGGGGACACGTAATTTGGGGACACGAAATTGGGGACACGGAATTTGGGGACACGAAATTGGGGACACGGAATTTGGGGACACGAAATTGGGGACACGGAATTTGGGGACACGAAATTGGGGACACGGAATTTGGGGACACGGAATTTGGGGACACGAAATTGGTGACACGGAATTTGGGGACACGGAATTTGGGGACACGGAATATGGGGACACGGAATTTGGGGACACGAAATTTGGGACACGGAATTTGGGGATACGGAATTTGGGGACACGAAATTGGGGACACTCAATTTGGGGACACGGAATTTGGGGACACGGAATTTGGGACACGGAATTTGGGGACACGAAATTTGGGACACGGAATTTGGGGATACGGAATTGGGGACACGAAATTGGGGACACTCAATTTGGGGACACGGAATTTGGGGACACGGAATTTGGGACACGGAATTTGGGGACACGAAATTGGGGACACGGAATTTGGGGACACGGAATTTGGGGACACGAAATTGGGGACACGGAATTTGAGGACACGAAATTGGGGACACGGAATTTGGGGACACGGAATTTGGGGACACGAAATTGGGGACACGGAATTTGGGGACACGAAATTGGGGACACGGAATATGGGGACACGGAATTTGGGGACACGAAATTTGGGACACGGAATTTGGGGATACGGAATTTGGTGACACGAAATTGGGGACACGGTATTTGGGGACACGGAATTTGGGGACACGAAATTGGGGACACGGAATTTGGGGACACGGAATATGGGGACACGGAATTTGGGGACACGAAATTTGGGACACGGAATTTGGGGATACGGAATTTGGGGACACGAAATTGGGGACACTCAATTTGGGGACACGGAATTTGGGGACACGGAATTTGGGACACGGAATTTGGGGACACGAAATTTGGGACACGGAATTTGGGGATACGGAATTTGGGGACACGAAATTGGGGACACTCAATTTGGGGACACGGAATTTGGGGACACGGAATTTGGGACACGGAATTTGGGGACACGAAATTGGGGACACGGAATTTGGGGACACGGAATTTGGGAACACGAAATTGGGGACACGGAATTTGAGGACACGAAATTGGGGACACGAAATTGGGGACACGGAATTTGGGGACACGAAATTGGGGACACGGAATTTGGGGACACGGAATTTGGGGACACGAAATTGGGGACACGGAATTTGGGGACACGGAATTTGGGGACACGAAATTGGGGACACGGAATTTGGGGACACGGAATTTGGGGACACGGAATTTGGGGACACGGAATATGGGGACACGGAATTTGGGGACACGAAATTTGGGACACGGAATTTGGGGATACGGAATTTGGGGACACGAAATTGGGGACACTCAATTTGGGGACACGGAATTTGGGGACACGGAATTTGGGGACACGGAATTTGGGGACACGAAATTGGGGACACGGAATTTGGGGACACGGAATTTGGGGACACGAAATTGGGGACACGGAATTTGGGGACACGAAATTGGGGACACGGAATTTGGGGACACGGAATTTGGGGACACGGAATTTGGGGACACGAAATTGGGGACACGGAATTTGGGGACACGAAATTGGGGGCACGGAATTTGGAGACACGAAATTGGGGACACGGAATTTGGGGACACGAAATTGGGGACACGGAATTTGGGGACACGAAATTGGGGACACGGAATTTGGGGACACGGAATATGGGGACACGGAATTTGGGGACACGAAATTTGGGACACGGAATTTGGGGACACGAAATTGGGGACACGGAATTTGGGGACACGAAATTGGGGACACGGAATTTGGAGACACGAAATTGGGGACACGGAATTTGGGGACACGAAATTGGGGACACGGAATTTGGGGACACGAAATTGGGGACACGGAATTTGGGGACACGAAATTGGGGACACGGAATTTGGGGACACGGAATTTGGGGACACGAAATTGGGGACACGGAATTTGGGGACACGGAATTTGGGGACACGGAATTTGGGGACACGGAATATGGGGACACGGAATTTGGGGACACGAAATTTGGGACACGGAATTTGGGGATACGGAATTTGGGGACACGAAATTGGGGACACTCAATTTGGGGACACGGAATTTGGGGACACGGAATTTGGGGACACGGAATTTGGGGACACGAAATTGGGGACACGGAATTTGGGGACACGGAATTTGGGGACACGAAATTGGGGACACGGAATTTGGGGACACGAAATTGGGGACACGGAATTTGGGGACACGGAATTTGGGGACACGAAATTGGGGACACGGAATTTGGGGACACGAAATTGGGGGCACGGAATTTGGAGACACGAAATTGGGGACACGGAATTTGGGGACACGAAATTGGGGACACGGAATTTGGGGACACGAAATTGGGGACACGGAATTTGGGGACACGAAATTGGGGACACGGAATTTGGGGACACGGAATATGGGGACACGGAATTTGGGGACACGAAATTTGGGACACGGAATTTGGGGACACGAAATTGGGGACACGGAATTTGGGGACACGAAATTGGGGACACGGAATTTGGAGACACGAAATTGGGGACACGGAATTTGGGGACACGAAATTGGGGACACGGAATTTGGGGACACGAAATTGGGGACACGGAATTTGGGGACACGAAATTGGGGACACGGAATTTGGGGACACGAAATTGGGGACACGGAATTTGGGGACACGAAATTGGGGACACGGAATTTGGGGACACGGAATTTGGGGACACGAAATTGGTGACACGGAATTTGGGGACACGGAATTTGGGGACACGGAATATGGGGACACGGAATTTGGGGACACGAAATTTGGGACACGGAATTTGGGGATACGGAATTTGGGGACACGAAATTGGGGACACTCAATTTGGGGACACGGAATTTGGGGACACGGAATTTGGGACACGGAATTTGGGGACACGAAATTTGGGACACGGAATTTGGGGATACGGAATTTGGGGACACGAAATTGGGGACACTCAATTTGGGGACACGGAATTTGGGGACACGGAATTTGGGACACGGAATTTGGGGACACGAAATTGGGGACACGGAATTTGGGGACACGGAATTTGGGGACACGAAATTGGGGACACGGAATTTGAGGACACGAAATTGGGGACACGGAATTTGGGGACACGGAATTTGGGGACACGAAATTGGGGACACGGAATTTGGGGACACGAAATTGGGGACACGGAATATGGGGACACGGAATTTGGGGACACGAAATTTGGGACACGGAATTTGGGGATACGGAATTTGGTGACACGAAATTGGGGACACGGTATTTGGGGACACGGAATTTGGGGACACGAAATTGGGGACACGGAATTTGGGGACACGGAATTTGGGGACACGGAATTTGGGGACACGAAATTGGGGACACGGAATTTGGGGACACGAAATTGGGGACACGGAATTTGGAGACACGAAATTGGGGACACGTAATTTGGGGACACGAAATTGGGGACACGGAATTTGGGGACACGAAATTGGGGACACGGAATTTGGGGACACGAAATTGGGGACACGGAATTTGGGGACACGAAATTGGGGACACGGAATTTGGGGACACGAAATTGGGGACACGGAATTTGGGGACACGGAATTTGGGGACACGGAATATGGGGACACGGAATTTGGGGACACGAAATTTGGGACACGGAATTTGGGAATTTGGGGACACGAAATTGGGGGCACACATTTTTTTTTTATATTTTTTTATTTTTTTTTATTTTTTTAAAAAATTCAAGAAAAATGGGAAAATCATCGAACCGGATTTGTAGGGATATCGAGAAATTTAGAGGTAGTGATATTTTCTTTGCCCTTCAGAATAAAGGATTTGAAGGGGCTAAAAGGCTGACTCTTCATTTTTATTAAGAGGATTTGAAGGATATTAGAGGATTATAGGAGTCCTCCTTTAAGCGCCGCAGGCGAAAATTTTGGTATTTTGGAAGGTCAAGAAGCCAGATTTCCTCTTTTTTTATGCGCCGCAAGCGAAAATTTTGAAAATTTTGGAAGGCTGTATCCAGAAAAATTCATTTTTTGAATATCTTTCCTCCATTTATTCAAAAAAATTTCCATCATTAGGGGTGTATAATTTTGGCGTTTTGGCGCGCCAAAAGACGAAAATACGCCGGTACTTGTGAGTTATCCCAAACCAGTTTTGGCGGACATATTTTGCGGACTCTTTTGTATACACAGAATGGTCAGTCTTCCTCCTTTCCTCAATTTCACGCTATTTCACTATGGCATTATTCAATGAGAGGTCATGTTTGCCTCTCATTGAATAATGCCGTAGTAAAATATAGCGAAATTAAGGAAAGAGGAAGACTGACCATTCTGTGTATACAAAAGAGTCCGCAAAATATGTCCACGAAAACCGTGACTAATCACAGTCTTACCAAATCATGGAACGACCAAAATACGGAATAAAAAAATGTGGACCGATCTGTGCTTTCAGTGCAGCTTTTCGGTAATAGTAGTTTATCCCCACCCCTTTTTTACGGAATCCTTGACCATTTTGAGCTGGGTTGATACCATATTTGGTTAGATTTGTCAAAAATATAAAGCTGTTCCGGGCCGTGTCTGGTTAATTTGGTAAGACTCTGTTAAGGTACGTACACGAAGTAACGGACCATTAGTTCAAAATGCAGAGTTTGGTGCTTATCATCCTAGAAAAATATTTCTAAATGACTGAAATATGTAAATAAAAATGAAAAGATTGATCTGTTATTTTCTTATTTGATGGCATTGCAGAAAAATAATTCGTTTTTTGTTGCCTCTCTTTATTGCCTCTACAGTGAAATTGAGTGAAATTGAGGAAAGAGTTCACTATGGCATTATTCAATGAGGCAAACATGATTTAAAAATCGGTCATTTATATTTAAAAATAATCCTTTATTGCCTCTCATTGAATAATGCTATAGTGAAATAGCGTGAAATTGAGGAAAGGAGGAAGACTGACCATTTTGTGTATACAAAAGAGTCCGCAAAATATGTCCGCAAAAACTGGTTTGGGATAACTCACAAGTACCAATACGCCAAACGCAAAACGCCAAAAATCGGCCAAAAATGGACGCCAAACGCAAAACACCAGACGCCAAAGTCCATGACGCTCAGCCCTGCTTCCATATAATAAAACAAGAATTGTAGAACACATCAAGCCGAGTCGAATGACACCAAAATCGACAAAATCCGACTTGATTGGACCGAGATACAGACCCCTGAAAATTGAACAACCACAGGGGTGATTTTTTGGAACAAAAAAGTTTATGCAAATGATAGCTCATTCGAAGGAACTCGTCGAGCAATGTCGAATGACAACAAAATCAACGTAATCGGACAAGTTTTGACAAAGTTATGACATTATTTAGACCTACCGGAGTCTGCAACTTTATGTCATAATTTTGTCAAATCATTCTAATCACGTTGATTTTGTGTCATTCGACTCAGCTCGACGAGCTCTTTCGAATGAGCTATCAATTGTACAAACTCTCGACCATATAGTTTTTCGCCCCTATGCTTTTTCTATTTTCAGGGGCTTATTCCTCGGTTCTCAATCCCATTTATTCTCAATCCCAATAAATTTATTTGAAAAGTTTATGTTTAAACATGAACTTAAAAGAAAAGTAAAACTGAAATATCAAGTCAAAAATAGCGTTTCACCAAATAAGTATTGAAATTTAAAACTTTGACAATTTCTTAGAAATTAAAAAAAATTTTTAATGAAGAAATTCATAGAGGAATCGACTAAATTAAATAAAATGAGAAGGGTAGCGATTCCTCTCTCCCATTTTTGACTGCATAGCCCTCTGTAGGAGAAAGAAATAATAGAGAGACGAAAGAGGCATAGTAAGAGAGAGAGAAGAGCTCTCTCCATTTTTGACTGCTTAGGAACCGCAGCCCTCTGTAAATGTGTAGGGAGAAACACATACAAACAGGTGATATGCCATCTCATAATTTTTAAGCAGTTTGTTGGTAATGGCAATGGAGAGAGTGATAGAGAGAAAAAAATTTAAAGTCAATAATTAACCTTTTATTTTATTTTTTTAAATGTTTAATATTTTTTAATTTAGTTATTTAAATTAGTTTGTCTGAAGATCCTACTGAAATTACAATCGTATTTTTATCAGATTAGACCTTTCTCCGCCTCTAGTGTGTAAAACATGAAATATACATATTATCAAATCCCAGCCTTGATGTGGCTGGGAGAAAACTTCAAAATTTTTTAATGATTTTCAGCTTTGTAATGCCGACCTACTCCCTAAGTATCAGCACAAAAAGTCATTCCACCGAGATTCAATTAATCATAATTTTGTTCAGAACTTAATAAAATGTGTTTGGAATCATAAAGTTCGATTAGCATTTCTACACTTTAAATTAAATTAGAAAATATTTATTCGTGCTCAAATCTTTTATATTTCTCTCCTAAATGAATATTTTCTAATAATTTCTTGTTTTCACCGAGTATTTTGTGAATTTCAATGCACTTTTTAAATTTATTGTTATATCCCTAACTGTTTGTTGGCTAAATCTTACACACTACTTTTTTAAAGCTAATATGTGCAATTATTTACTACAGTATAGTTTCGTTTTTGAGGGGAAGGTTGTTAACACGCTATCGAATGTTTAGAGTACAGCACCAGGAAAAATTGAATTTAAACATAGAACAAAAATGTTTTATAATAAACAATTTTCTGCAAGTTCGATGCATTAAATAGTAAAATTCCGATTCGAATTGTTCAATTTCTAATTGTTAGATTTTTGAGCATTTCACTCAGTTCATATTCAAAATATTCAATTTCTCCGTTGAGAAATTTAACAATTTCTTCCATTGAAGGGCGATTAGATGGATTATATTGTATGCAAGCCTGCAAAATTATTTTTAACAATTTCTAATCAAATGCTTTTCTAATCGATACATTGAACTCCTAACAATACGTCATTTAGTACCTTTATAACACGATCCTTTATAACACGAACCTTTATAACACGATCCAACGGAATTTGGGGACACGAAATTGGGGACACGGAATTTGGGGACACGAAATTGGGGACACGGAATTTGGAGACACGAAATTGGGGACACGGAATTTGGGGACACGAAATTGGGGACACGGAATTTGGGGACACGGAATATGGGGACACGGAATTTGGGGACACGAAATTTGGGACACGGAATTTGGGAATTTGGGGGCACGAAATTGGGGGCACACATTTTTTTTTTATATTTTTTTATTTTTTTTTATTTTTTTAAAAAATTCAAGAAAAATGGGAAAATCATCGAACCGGATTTGTAGGGATATCGAGAAATTTAGAGGTAGTGATATTTTCTTTGCCCTTCAGAATAAAGGATTTGAAGGGGCTAAAAGGCTGACTCTTCATTTTTATTAAGAGGATTTGAAGGATATTAGAGGATTATAGGAGTCCTCCTTTAAGCGCCGCAGGCGAAAATTTTGGTATTTTGGAAGGTCAAGAAGCCAGATTTCCTCTTTTTTTATGCGCCGCAAGCGAAAATTTTGAAAATTTTGGAAGGCTGTATCCAGAAAAATTCATTTTTTGAATATCTTTCCTCCATTTATTCAAAAAAATTTCCATCATTAGGGGTGTATAATTTTGGCGTTTTGGCGCGCCAAAAGACGAAAATACGCCGGTACTTGTGAGTTATCCCAAACCAGTTTTGGCGGACATATTTTGCGGACTCTTTTGTATACACAGAATGGTCAGTCTTCCTCCTTTCCTCAATTTCACGCTATTTCACTATGGCATTATTCAATGAGAGGTCATGTTTGCCTCTCATTGAATAATGCCGTAGTAAAATATAGCGAAATTAAGGAAAGAGGAAGACTGACCATTCTGTGTATACAAAAGAGTCCGCAAAATATGTCCACGAAAACCGTGACTAATCACAGTCTTACCAAATCATGGAACGACCAAAATACGGAATAAAAAAATGTGGACCGATCTGTGCTTTCAGTGCAGCTTTTCGGTAATAGTAGTTTATCCCCACCCCTTTTTTACGGAATCCTTGACCATTTTGAGCTGGGTTGATACCATATTTGGTTAGATTTGTCAAAAATATAAAGCTGTTCCGGGCCGTGTCTGGTTAATTTGGTAAGACTCTGTTAAGGTACGTACACGAAGTAACGGACCATTAGTTCAAAATGCAGAGTTTGGTGCTTATCATCCTAGAAAAATATTTCTAAATGACTGAAATATGTAAATAAAAATGAAAAGATTGATCTGTTATTTTCTTATTTGATGGCATTGCAGAAAAATAATTCGTTTTTTGTTGCCTCTCTTTATTGCCTCTACAGTGAAATTGAGTGAAATTGAGGAAAGAGTTCACTATGGCATTATTCAATGAGGCAAACATGATTTAAAAATCGGTCATTTATATTTAAAAATAATCCTTTATTGCCTCTCATTGAATAATGCTATAGTGAAATAGCGTGAAATTGAGGAAAGGAGGAAGACTGACCATTTTGTGTATACAAAAGAGTCCGCAAAATATGTCCGCAAAAACTGGTTTGGGATAACTCACAAGTACCAATACGCCAAACGCAAAACGCCAAAAATCGGCCAAAAATGGACGCCAAACGCAAAACACCAGACGCCAAAGTCCATGACGCTCAGCCCTGCTTCCATATAATAAAACAAGAATTGTAGAACACATCAAGCCGAGTCGAATGACACCAAAATCGACAAAATCCGACTTGATTGGACCGAGATACAGACCCCTGAAAATTGAACAACCACAGGGGTGATTTTTTGGAACAAAAAAGTTTATGCAAATGATAGCTCATTCGAAGGAACTCGTCGAGCAATGTCGAATGACAACAAAATCAACGTAATCGGACAAGTTTTGACAAAGTTATGACATTATTTAGACCTACCGGAGTCTGCAACTTTATGTCATAATTTTGTCAAATCATTCTAATCACGTTGATTTTGTGTCATTCGACTCAGCTCGACGAGCTCTTTCGAATGAGCTATCAATTGTACAAACTCTCGACCATATAGTTTTTCGCCCCTATGCTTTTTCTATTTTCAGGGGCTTATTCCTCGGTTCTCAATCCCATTTATTCTCAATCCCAATAAATTTATTTGAAAAGTTTATGTTTAAACATGAACTTAAAAGAAAAGTAAAACTGAAATATCAAGTCAAAAATAGCGTTTCACCAAATAAGTATTGAAATTTAAAACTTTGACAATTTCTTAGAAATTAAAAAAAATTTTTAATGAAGAAATTCATAGAGGAATCGACTAAATTAAATAAAATGAGAAGGGTAGCGATTCCTCTCTCCCATTTTTGACTGCATAGCCCTCTGTAGGAGAAAGAAATAATAGAGAGACGAAAGAGGCATAGTAAGAGAGAGAGAAGAGCTCTCTCCATTTTTGACTGCTTAGGAACCGCAGCCCTCTGTAAATGTGTAGGGAGAAACACATACAAACAGGTGATATGCCATCTCATAATTTTTAAGCAGTTTGTTGGTAATGGCAATGGAGAGAGTGATAGAGAGAAAAAAATTTAAAGTCAATAATTAACCTTTTATTTTATTTTTTTAAATGTTTAATATTTTTTAATTTAGTTATTTAAATTAGTTTGTCTGAAGATCCTACTGAAATTACAATCGTATTTTTATCAGATTAGACCTTTCTCCGCCTCTAGTGTGTAAAACATGAAATATACATATTATCAAATCCCAGCCTTGATGTGGCTGGGAGAAAACTTCAAAATTTTTTAATGATTTTCAGCTTTGTAATGCCGACCTACTCCCTAAGTATCAGCACAAAAAGTCATTCCACCGAGATTCAATTAATCATAATTTTGTTCAGAACTTAATAAAATGTGTTTGGAATCATAAAGTTCGATTAGCATTTCTACACTTTAAATTAAATTAGAAAATATTTATTCGTGCTCAAATCTTTTATATTTCTCTCCTAAATGAATATTTTCTAATAATTTCTTGTTTTCACCGAGTATTTTGTGAATTTCAATGCACTTTTTAAATTTATTGTTATATCCCTAACTGTTTGTTGGCTAAATCTTACACACTACTTTTTTAAAGCTAATATGTGCAATTATTTACTACAGTATAGTTTCGTTTTTGAGGGGAAGGTTGTTAACACGCTATCGAATGTTTAGAGTACAGCACCAGGAAAAATTGAATTTAAACATAGAACAAAAATGTTTTATAATAAACAATTTTCTGCAAGTTCGATGCATTAAATAGTAAAATTCCGATTCGAATTGTTCAATTTCTAATTGTTAGATTTTTGAGCATTTCACTCAGTTCATATTCAAAATATTCAATTTCTCCGTTGAGAAATTTAACAATTTCTTCCATTGAAGGGCGATTAGATGGATTATATTGTATGCAAGCCTGCAAAATTATTTTTAACAATTTCTAATCAAATGCTTTTCTAATCGATACATTGAACTCCTAACAATACGTCATTTAGTACCTTTATAACACGATCCAATCGTGTATTATATTTAGTATTTGATCGGTATCTTTCCGCCATCTCACACACCTCAAAATTAGCCTCATCTGATTATTATATAAATATTAGTTTATAATTAAATCTGTAAATTTTCTTGCAATACATAATAAAATTAGAATTGATTTTGTAATCAGGAACATATGTGGAGAATGCCTACGTTTTCTAAAATAGTCTACCACAAGCTTAGATTAGGATCAGATAAATACACCGACTAAATTTTTTATGTACCTGAACCAAAGGAATTACGTGACCCTCAGAATGTTAATTTTAGACGGATTACAAAGTTGGTACAGCAAAATATCAAAATATAAAATTTTGCTTAACTTTATTCTCAACAAAAAATTATACACTAGAAGTAAATAATCATAATTAAATTAAAAATATTTCACGTTACGTTATGTTATTCAATAGAAAGAAACCCCGGTGTTCTCTAGGTCTTGAATTAGGTTAAAGATTTGCGAGTTAGAATTGACATCTTATTTATATCTCACAAGTTCAACTCACCCAATAATGTAAAAAATAGGAATACTTACGTTTTATAAAATGGAACAGTTCGAAGACCATAACGCCAAAAGCCCAAATGTCAGCCTTTTGAGTTACCTAAATGGGTTTTTTTATGGAATGTAGGCAGAGCTGCACCGAAATTTTATTTTCGGATTTTCAGACATTGTCAACCTAATCATGAATAAAATACCTCATTTGTGCCTTTTATCTCAGGAGCTTTGGTTATTTCAGCAATATATTCCATATTTTTTATAGGTTTCATATCCTTTACTACAGCCGTGTTGAAATCTATCAATTTACAATTAACCACATTATCATCTGGACCCCGATTTAATGAAACAATGAAATTTTCGTATTTAATATCTCCATGAATTGCTTCAACTATAGAATATATTGTATAAATACAATATTAATTAAAATAATATTCCCACATTTATGGAATTGTTTGAGTGCTTGAGCAGCTCCTCTAATAATTTTGATAAGAAGGTCTTCATGTGTTCTTTTTTTTATCATACCTCCTCTATCTTTAATCGTATTATAAAAATAAGAACCCAAATGCACCCCACCAAGTTCTAAAACAATAAACATCTCTTTACCGTTCTCTGTTTCTTTACTCTGGCTTTAAATGAGTATTATTAAATACCATAATTAAAATTAAATAGGTTTACATATTTTTTCATTTTTATTAAAGTTAACCCAAGGAGTTTATTTAAATAAAATTAAAATTTTTCATAAAATATGAATGTGAACGTTCTTTAAAATAGGTTCAACCCCCGTCCTCGAATGCGAATTCCCTGCAACTCCCGTTAACCCACTCGTCTGGGTTTAAATAGAAGGGAGAGTAATTGTATCGAAGTCGAATTTTCTGTTGTACAGAAGACATACAGTTCAGCAAAAATTGAAAAGCATATACGTTTATATTTAATTTATATTTTTTAAATAAAATTGTATAAACTTACTATCCAAACATTTTTATTATGTGATTTCTGTCATATTCTGGGAAGTCATTAAAATAGTTTAAAACGTCAACTTCTCTTTGTATCGCATCAGAAGCATCCACAGATATTTTCAAGGCTACACATATTTTTTCAGCTGGCCAATATTCATGTTGAATCTTAAACGTTAATTTATCTTTTTCCTATAGAAATATTTATTTCATCAAATACCGAATTTCCGGCAGAGCTCTAACAAAGAGCAGAAATTTTTAATTCATATAAATTATTTTCATTTAATAGAACCTTTACGAATAAACAATTTTTAGGGATAAAAAATGACAAAAATTTTATTAAGGAAAAAAATAAGAAAGGAAAATTAATCTGAGGCTAAAATAGGGGGGGGGGGTATGAGGGATTTTGCTATTCCTGCCAGAATATCCCGTTAGGCCAATATCCGTATAAATTTGTATCCGTGCAACTTTTAAGTCATATCCATCATCGGGAATCACACATTGAAATATTTGATAAAAAGTTTTGTAAAAGTTTTCAATAATTTTTAATACAAGAATCCTAATTTTTCAAGCGAAGTCATAATTTCTGTACACGTTTTTTTAAAAAAGCATACAAACAGATTGAATGAAATATTATTTTAAATTTTGTGGATCTTAAAATGATATAATAAAAAAACTTGCAATTCCAAATCCAAAATAATTTCCTCCAATCACATCGTTATTACCCTTCAATTTAATTCCATTAATATTTTCGTCAATATTTAAATTGGCAACTTTACTTTTGCCACAAGTGCATTTTTGATCAGTATGGGATGCTGAGATTATTTCTATAAATGTTTATTTTTGAAATAATTTACAAATATCTGTCTCACCTTTTCCCCTATTTCTACCTACGGCCAATGCTCCTAAAACAAAACAAAATTACAAGATTTTTGTTTAATCACTCAAACACAGATTAAACTCTTATATTACATTTAAATAGATTTGAAAAATAGTCATTAAATTCTTAAGTTAACCGAACCAGAACCGACCTGGGCCCTTACCCTCCATTAAAAAATGTTATGATTTTTTCCTAAAAAGGGGGAAATGAGGAAAAACGGCAACGCCAAATCCGGTGCTTAGGGTCAAGTCGGCGCTGAGCTACCCTGGTCACCTAACCACGTTCATATATTACGGGCCCTGATTTCTTAGTTAGTTAATACAGTTCTATTTGAACCCGATAACTCTAGTTATTACCTTTATATAAACATTGAAATGCCAATGTCAATTTCAGAAATAATAATAATGCGTTAATTTTCATTAATACAATTTATCCTAAAAATATTTTATAGCTTGAATTTACATGGAACGATAACATAATTGTTGTTCGCCTACATGGCGAAAGTAAGTTACAAAATTTTGAATGAAAGTATTTCTATAATTGACTACAGTGAATAAGGAAGCAATAAATTTGTTTTTTAATTACTTTATTTTGTGTTGTCTTATAAAATTTAAGTTTCGCGCAGCTTTTAATTTAGAGTTATAAGAGATTTAAATAGAAATTTTTGCATTTTATTAATGTTCTATGAATTTGCCATTGGCCAGAACTTAGGTACAACTGGCGTATGTAATAATCATTATATAATTCAGAATAAATAATATTTTACACTTCGCTGGTCAAAGTTATAAAAATTATCGCACAATTCGACAATCCGATGTTAAAATTAAATAAAGTTTAATAAATAAGTTAAATAACTTTTTTTAATTCAATGGCAAAAATTAAAAATTAACGCAAGTTTAAAAATGTATTTATGAGGGATGTCTATAATAATTAGCCAGCAATACATTATTAATTTTTATTAAATTATTCAAGGGAAGGCAATAGGGAGAAGGCAAATTAAAAAATTTAAAATGAATTTATTGACAGATTTTTATTGACAGGCTTTAAAATAAAAAAAATTTTAAATAAATATATTTATAAATTTAAATTTTAAAAGTTTTATTTAATAAACTTTTATTGTATTCATTTCTATCTTCCATCATTCCAAACATTTCTGGCATTTTAGCGGGGTTGTTACAAAGGGAGCACCTGGCCGCGTTGGTCTACCAGGCCACCCAGGCGCCATTTGGCGATTGACATTAAGAATTCAAGGAGGTAAATTCATAGAGACTATGTATAAACAGATTTTTACCCAAATGTTAAAGGAAGTGGGTTAAAGTCAATCAGGACACTCTGGCCCTCTAAGCTGTCCCGGTCAATAGAAAAACGTAGAAACAAAATGTACAACCATATAGACAAATAAAAATATTGAAGATATAAAGCACATTTTCATGTATTCAAATTTTGGGTAATTCCAAGGCTGGTCAATTCCAAGGCCGTTTTTCCTTTCTAGTTATTTCAATTTTTTAAACTTTTTATGGCAAATTATATATAGTTCGAAAGAGCTCTTCAAGCTAAGTCGAACGTACTAAATTCATCGAAATCCGACTTAAATAAACATAGTTATGAGCATTTGTTTTAATCCCTTTCAACATCACAAAAAGCATGTCCATCGAGGATTTAGCTTACTAATTCTGCTCAGAATCTCCAAATTTAACCGATTATAGTATCATTCTACTAAGATCGACAGCTCTTTCGAATTATATATTGTAAATTATATGTCAAGTCATGCAAAAAAGCTCAAAATGGTCAGGCGAACAGAAAAAAAGGGGGGACCAGCCTTGGAATTACCAAATTTTGTTGTTTTATCAACATATGTTTTGTTTTTGTTATTATTTTATTAGATAAAACTTTTAAAAATTTCTATTAACATTTTATTGAATTTTTTAAAATTTTTAAAGCAAGTCGAAAAAATTTGTCAATAAATTCACTTTAAAATTTTAATAATTCACTTTTTAAATTTGACTTTAAATTTAAAAAATTTATTTAATTAATTTATTTATTATTTTTATACATATAAATAAAGGTTTATAAAGGTTTTCGAAGTAGAGATCGAAATTTTTGAATTTTGAAAAAAACCTTTTCGGAATTTTGAAAAAAACCGGGTCCGGGAACCGGGAAACGGGTTCTGAAGGTTGACCGGGAGGGACCCGGACCGGTAAAACCGGGAATTCCCGTTCCCGTTTTCAACCCGGTCAAAAATGACCGGGTCCCGGCCGGGAAACCGGGAAATTCTTAATTTGTTGAAATGGGGCTGTATTTTTCCACATCAAGCTCTTGGGGGTTAAAATATTTTTTGAAGTACTGTAATCCGATTTCCCGCTGATTTTTGAGATTTGAGATCTCAGTGAAAAAATAAGTTACAGACTTCGTTCTAGTTACTTTTCTACACTTTATCGATGGAAATGTCCACATAAATTTTTGTAGAATTTTTGGGACATTGCAATATAAAATTTTCTTCGATTTAATAAAAGTTGATAAACATATGCACCGGCAAACTTTAGGACAGCAACATTTAAATTGTTATAACTTTTTCCCTATGGTAATGAAATAAAACTTTTAAATGATTTTTAGACTAGATATATAGACGTATTAAATTGTTGAAAAAATTCTGATTTACTTTCAGCAATTAGGATAATAACAGCCCTTTTTAAATTACAAATTAAAAGTTGATAAACATATGCACCGCACTGTATTTAGCTATTTTCTCTTTAAAAAATAAAAATTTAGAGGATTTTAAAATTTACTCTTTACCAAAAAACAAATTGCAATTTTGAATAGCATTTAAAATAATAGTATACGGTCTTTCTAAACGGCGTTTATTAATTTTTTCCCAGAATTAGTGGCTTAAAACGTGAATTCTTGCCTTCTGATACGCTAAAATCGAAAAATTTTCGCCTGCGGCGCAAAAAATAGGAAGAAATATAGCTTGTTGGAATTCCAAAATTATCAAAATTCGCTGAAAAGGGAGAATTTTGGCTACTTTGATTCCTTAAATCTCAAAATCTTTGCTAATTACAACTGACCTTCTATGTCCTTCAAAAAACTCAACTTTTTAGCGCCGCACACATCCTTGTTTAGCGAACAGGCAAAAATTTCGAGAATTCGAAGGTCAAGAAGCTTTATTTCTTCCTTTTTTAACGCAGCAGGCGATTGAGAATTTCACTAAAAGTGTCAGATTTTTTATTAAGAAAATTTGGGGGCAATATCGTGTTATTTTCCTATTTTCCCATAATCCATACAAATACTCTCTTATCCTTTATAAAATTTGCAAAAATTTTTGAAAAATATAAACTTGGCCTAAAATATAAACTTGGTCCTTTTTAAAAATTTTTAAAAATAAACGGTAAACGGAATTTTAAACGGGGTCTTAAAAAATAAACGAAACGGTATACGGGTCTCAGATAAACGGCATAAACGGTATACGGTTTTTTCAATATTAAACGGTTTTGTCCCAATAACTTTGAAATAAAATAAAGAAAACTTTTTAATAAAAAATAAAATAAAAGTGAAGGTTTTTTGTTTTGTTCATTGTCAGCTACAAGCTACCAAATTACATAAACCCACCCAATATGCTTACCCAATAATGTTTTTGGATATAGACAACTGGACCCGAAAAAAGACCACTTAATAGTTCATTATAACAGTATGTTTCGTTCAGTTCCCAGTAATGCCAGAATTTTTTAACCCAATGATAAAAATTTCAGCTTTCTTAATAGCGCTAAAAAGAATGGATCGAAAAAATGGTTGCGTGACTTTTGCGCCGGGAACATTTGCGCCGCGACTTATGCGCCGCGACTTTTGCGCCGCGACTTATGCGCCGAGCGACTTTTGCGCCGGGGGACTTTTGCGCCGCGACTTTTGCGCCGGGCGACGTTTGCGCCGCGACTTTTGCGCCGGACGACTTTTGCGCCGCCACTATCATTAATAATTATGAAAAACTACAGTCGGACCTCACTATAGAAGATGTAGGATAGTTGGAGATCTTCGGATATCAAGTCCCGTATCCGATATCCGACTTAAAATTTTCGGCTATCCGGCCTTTTTCAGATCCGGATATCTGGACCCGACAACCTTAAACTATAGTGCACCCTCTTCTGGCAGAAAATCATGCCTGAATAAGGGTAACAGACCAAATATCCTGATTTGAAAAAGTCAAGTTCTTTGAAGATAACCCCTCTAGGGGCGGTTTATTAGAGGGGGATATTGTACTTCCCGAAATATTGTACTTACTGAAATTCCTTCAGCTTCTGGATACCATTTTTAAAAAGTACACTATGTATAATTAAGTCCGACTTTAGATATTTTTTTAAAATTATGGCGGCGCAAATGTCGCGGCGCATAAGTCGCCCGGCGCAAAAGTCGCGGCGCAAAAGTCCCCCGGCGCAAAAGTCGCGGCGCAAAGATCGCGGCGCAATAGTCGCCCGGCGCATAAGTCGCGGCGCAAAAGTCGCGGCGCAAATGTTCTCGGCGCAAAAGTCGTGATACCGAAAAAATATAGGTATTTAAATATGAAAAAAATGTTACGATTTGAGATACCCGAAATATCGTTCTAATCTTAGTACCCACAAAAAAATAAAGCTACAAATATAGGAAAAATAAGAATTTTCGGACTTCTTTTGTTTTTGTTTAAATTTTCTCGATTTTGGTATCATTTTACAAGTCCGTTTACAAAACTATTCTCCATTTAAAACACGGAAAACAACATCCATTGTTGGGCGCTCGTTTGGATCTTCATCAAGGCATTTCTGGAATTTTATTTTAATCAAATAAATTTCCTAAAATTTATTTCCCTTTTTGGTTAAATTACTCTAAAAATAAATGTGAAAAAATAGAAATAAAATGTCGTGCAAAGAAGAGGCATTTTAGGAACAATGTGGTTTCCCTGATTTTATGGTTAATATAATTTCTTCGTAAACTTATTGTTTAAAATATTTTTATTTAAAAATGAAGGATTTAAGCGTGCGCACCCCTAAAAGGACAAAAATTTAAATTTTGTTTAAATTGTTTAAATTTTTTCAAACCATAAAAATTTTTTTATTCCTACACTAAAGACATTTATTTTTGAGGGGCACAAATTGTTCTAAAGGTTGCTTATAAGTAATTTTATAACAAATAATTATTTTACCTTTATAATTTTATCTAAAGTTCCATTAAAATTTCTATTGGTTTTGTAATGATTTACCATACCAATTATTTCATGATAGGATTTATTTACTATAACGATTATTTAAAAAAAATTTTTTATGTATAAAAATCAAAGTTACGATAATTTTTAAAAGAATTGTTGAAGAGACCAAGAGCCATCAAGCCAAATGACCAAACGTCAGCTTTCTCGGTAAGCTAAAAATAATTTATAAAAAATTTGATAATTTTAATTAACGATTTGGTAAAATTGAAGGTGTAGGAGCTATAGATGGATTGAGATTAAGAGGTCGAATAATAAAGATGTCCTCAACAAGTCTGAATATTTTTTCAAAATTTTTCAAAATTTACACCTGCGGCGTAAAAAAGGAAGATTTTTGGCATAAGGATCGTCAAAAATTTTACAAATTTTCGCAGAGATTTTTGGATCCAAATCCTCATAATACAGTTTAATTCCCCGATATCGAACTTAATCCACCTAAATCACACGATAACTCGATATCCCCCCTTATCTACCCAAATCCCCCAATGAAAAATAATTCATTGATTTTCCACCCGGAGCCCGAATCCAACATGGAGCAACTCCGAAAATCGCCGGCTCCGGAGTCGGAACCATGATTTTAAAAGGCCGGAGCCCAGAGCCAAGATTTTGAATGTCCGGAGCCGGAGCCAACAAATGGCAATACTAAACAATTTGACTGTGAAATTAATAAAATTTAAATTACATTGCGTTGATCAGCTAGAAGCTCAGGAGCTTTTATTACAGCTAGCATCATTTCAGTTTGAAGAACATGTCCTCTTTCTGGTATTACAGAAAGGTTGAAATCAATCAATTTGAAAGGAATTGTTTCATTGGATTCTGGATTAAGATTGGATTCAGATTGATTTTCATCAAGAGCTATGACAAAATTATCTTCTTTAACATCCAGATGAATTCCATCTAAATTTATTTAATAATATTTTAGTGTTTATTTATTCTCACGTTGATGGAATTGATGGAGTGCTTGAGCCGCCCCTTTAAGAATATTTGTTAGAAATTGCTTTTTTACTCTTCTTCCATGCATGAGTGAAACCTTGTTACGATAGTACTCTCCCAAAGATTTTCCTCCAAGCTCTAGGAGTAAATACGTCATATTAGCTTCACGTTTCCTTAAAAAATAATTGAAGTAATTTTCAATACTAAAATAAAAAAGTCAAAGGAAAACACATTAAACTTTTCAAATCTAGTTTTTTTATCTCATTTATACCGAGTTTTTACACCTACATACATTTCATGCATTTTTATAATGTGATTTCTTGCTGCAAATCCATGTTGTTCTTCCAATGTATTAAAATAATTTAAAACATCCAATTCTCTTTGTACTACGTGTTCATTTCCTTCATCAATTACAGATGCTTTTAGAGCAAAACATTTATTATTATCAGAATCAAAAGCATGTATAACCTTGAATTTAAGAGATTATTAAATGAAAATTAAAACAAAAATATCTCACCAGACCAAAATTCCCTTCACCAATATTATCACCTCGATGTGTAAATTTTACTACAACATCATTAATTGTCATTTGTGTGTTTAATTCCATAATCGTATTTTGTTGACAGTTACATCTAGGTTCACTTACCTGAGAGGTTGTAGCTATTTCTTAAAAGTTAAATTTAAAAAATAAAATTATATTAAGAGAAGAACTCCAAATAAACAAAAGCTAACCAAATACTTCAGTTCCATGACTTCGAGTACTTGGAATACAACCAGCAATCGATCCTTTATCTGAAATTTAAATGTGACAAAATTATAATATTATGTTTAAATGTTCGAATAATTTTTAAGAATTCCGGATTAGCTAATTTTACTAATCCATTTTATTAAATATCCTTATTAGTTGTATTTGCCTCCCAAGCCAATTGGACTCCCGTTTACAAATAGAGTTAGTTTGGATCTTCGCCAATCGGCCCTATCTAATTAGCCTCCCATTTTCAAATAGTTAGATTCGGGGATTGCCATAATTCCACATTCAGCTGAAAGGTTTAGCTGTTTAGTTAAGTTGGATTAACGATTGTTCATTCTGTCCTTCACGAAGTTTCAGGGCTTTGCCAAAAAAATTAGGGTTGCGCGACCCCGGACCTCGTCCAATTTGCCCCTCGGCTCTCGATCTTGGTTTTACAGCCTCGGTGATCCTCGGTCTCAGTTTTTTTAGAAATCCCTCCACATCGCGCAATCCTAACACAAAGCCCAAAAGAATATTAAAAAATCCTTTAATAATTTTCAAAGCATTAAAATTAATAAAAAAATACTTACCTCGAACTAAGCTTAGCAAAGCCAAAGTAAATGGCGAAAGAATCGGCAACTTAAATATAATCATAAAATGATAGCCTAAAATAATTTTAAAAATTTAAATATAGATGTATTCTTTAATATTTTATAAAATTATTTTGTTTAAAAAATGTCGTGCTTATACAAAATGAGTAAATATATTCAAAACTTTTAAATACTATTTAGAAGAATTCAGAGTATCATTAGAAATTGCGAAGAATATGTGAAACCGACAACCCAATCACAAGAACAGTCATGTTCAGAGAATTTGTTAAACAATAGAAAGTGGAAGGCAATAGCAGAGTTAAAAGGAGATATGGGGAAAACTCGGAAAAACTCCTTCACAGCAAAGCTTCATTGGGAATAGAGAGGGAGAGGGAGGGGGGCAAATTTAAAAGAAGAAACAAAAAATGGCATTCCCTCCCCCCAATAATTCTATTATTCTATTATCACAAGAGGAGTCATGCTTAGAGAATAAGTTAATCAATGGAATGTGGAAGAGGGAGATAGTGGAGGTGAAGGGAAGATGGTGGGGGGGGGGGGGGGGGGGGGTAATTTAAAGGAAGAAACCAAAAAATAGCATTCCCTCCCCCCAATAATTCATTCCCTCCCCCCCCCCCCCCCCAATAATTCTATTATCACAAGAGGATCATGCTTAGAGAATTTGTTAATCAATGGAATGTGGAAGAGGGAGATAGTGGAGGTGAAGGGAGAGATGGGGGGGGGGATAATTTAAAGGAAGAAACAATGTAGAATGCCAAACATGACTTCTCTCTTCTCTCCAACATTGCCAGGCAAATTTAAAGGAAGAAACAAAAAAATGGCATGCCCTCCCCCCAATAATTCTATTATTCTATTATCACAAGAGGAGTCATGCTTAGAGAATAAGTTAATCAATGGAATGAAGGGAGAGATGGTGGGGGGGGGGGATAATTTAAAGGAAGAAACAATGTAGAATCCCAAACATGACTTCTCTCTTCTCTCCAACATTGCCAGGCAAATTTAAAGGAAGAAACAAAAAAATGGCATGCCCTCCCCCCAATAATTCTATTATTCTATTATCACAAGAGGAGTCATGCTTAGAGAATAAGTTAATCAATGGAATGTGGAAGAGGGAGATAGTGGAGGTGAAGGGAGAGATGGTGGGGGGGGGGGGGATAATTTAAAGGAAGAAACAAAAAAATGGCATTCCCTCCCCCCAATAATTCATTCCCTCCCCCCCCCCCCCCCCCCCAATAATTCTATTATCACAAGAGGAGTCATGCTTAGAGAATTTGTTAATCAATGGAATGTGGAAGAGGGAGATAGTGGAGGTGAAGGGAGAGATGGTGGGGGGGGGGGATAATTTAAAGGAAGAAACAATGTAGAATGCCAAACATGACTTCTCTCTTCTCTCCAACATTGCCAGGCAAATTTAAAGGAAGAAACAAAAATATGCATGCCCTCCCCCCAATAATTCTATTATTCTATTATCACAAGAGGAGTCATGCTTAGAGAATAAGTTAATCAATGGAATGTGGAAGAGGGAGATAGTGGAGGTGAAGGGAGAGATGGTGGGGGGGGGGGGGGGGGTAATTTACAGGGTGACATAAAAGAAACTGCACACAGTATTTTTGAAATAACTTTACTCGAATTGAAGATAATGAGATGAAATAAAGCTTAAATAATAGAGAAATAATTGGGGAACAAAACAATTAAGAATTTTCGAAATACCACCCTGTGCTCGGATACAGTGTTCAAGGCGCTTGGAAAAATTTTAGGCAAAAGTTCGCACCTATATGGATGAGATTTTCTCCCATTCCTGGGCGAGTGGTTGACGAAGCGACACAAAACTTCTGTTTTATTAAGAACAGACCCTTGCCTTCAAAGCAGAATAAAAATTCAATCCAACGGATTCAAATCCGATGAGTACGGTGGCATTATTTGAGATGGGTTAAAACCGGGTAAGTTGGCTGCACACCAACCCTGCACTTTAATGGTCTTATTAAAAAAGGAAGAATTCTGATAAAGGATCCCTTCCCTATGCCAAAAGTGGCTCCGGATCCAAGGCTGTAAACACCTTGAAGGATTTCTAGTAAATCCACGAAAACCATAAGGATTCACGAAAATCAGGGGATTTTGAACCTTCTGCAAATAACAAGCTATATCATTAAAGAAAAAAGGTTTTGGAAATAAGTAACAAGTGGATTAGAAAGAGGAGACTTTTTTGCCCAAGATAAGTCACTTTGGTAATTTTGACATGATCAGTTCATAAAAAATTTATTCTCTGAAAAAAATTTTTCGACTTGCGAACTTTTACTCAATATTTTTCTCCGCGCCTTTTACTCTTTATCCAAATAAGGGAGAGTCACTTCGAAAATTCTTGACAATTTCTATTCCTTATTTATTTCTCTATCATATAAACTTTATCTGAGCCCAATATCTTTGATTTGAATAAAGTTATGCCAAAAACTAAGTGTGCAGTTTCTTTTATGTCACCCTGTAAAGGAAGAAACAAAAAAATGGCATTCCCTCCCCCCAATAATTCTATTATTCTATTATCACAAGAGGAGTCATGCTTAGAGAATTTGTTAATCAATGGAATGTGGAAGAGGGAGATAGTGGAGGTGAAGGGAGAGATGGTGGGGGGGGGGGGGGGATAATTTAAAGGAAGAAACAATGTAGAATGCCAAACATGACTTCTCTCTTCTCTCCAACATTGCCAGGCAAATTTAAAGGAAGAGACAAAAAAATGGCATGCCCTCCCCCCAATAATTCTATTATTCTATTATCACAAGAGGAGTCATGCTTAGAGAATAAGTTAATCAATGGAATGAAGGGAGAGATGGTGGGGGGGGGGGGATAATTTAAAGGAAGAAACAATGTAGAATGCCAAACATGACTTCTCTCTTCTCTCCAACATTGCCAGGCAAATTTAAAGGAAGAGACAAAAAAATGGCATGCCCTCCCCCCAATAATTCTATTATTCTATTATCACAAGAGAAGTCATGCTTAGAGAATAAGTTAATCAATGGAATGAAGGGAGAGATGGTGGGGGGGGGGGGGGATAATTTAAAGGAAGAAACAATGTAGAATGCCAAACATGACTTCTCTCTTCTCTCCAACATTGCCAGGCAAATTTAAAGGAAGAGACAAAAAAATGGCATGCCCTCCCCCCAATAATTCTATTATTCTATTATCACAAGAGAAGTCATGCTTAGAGAATAAGTTAATCAATGGAATGTGGAAGAGGGAGATAGTGGAGGTGAAGGGAGAGATGGTGGGGGGGGGGGGGGTAATTTAAAGGAAGAAACAAAAAAATGGCATGCACTCCCCCCAATAATTCTATTATTCTATTATCACAAGAGGAGTCATGCTTAGAGAATAAGTTAATCAATGGAATGTGGAAGAGGGAGATAGTGGAGGTGAAGGGAGAGATGGTGGGGGGGGGGGGGGGGGGGATAATTTAAAGGAAGAAACAATGTAGAATGCCAAACATGACTTCTCTCTTCTCTCCAACATTGCCAGGCAAATTTAAAGGAAGAGACAAAAAAATGGCATGCCCTCCCCCCAATAATTCTATTATTCTATTATCACAAGAGGAGTCATGCTTAGAGAATAAGTTAATCAATGGAATGTGGAAGAGGGAGATAGTGGAGGTGAAGGGAGAGATGGTGGGGGGGGGGGATAATTTAAAGGAAGAAACAATGTAGAATCCCAAACATGACTTCTCTCTTCTCTCCAACATTGCCAGGCAAATTTAAAGGAAGAAACAAAAAAATGGCATGCCCTCCCCCCAATAATTCTATTATTCTATTATCACAAGAGGAGTCATGCTTAGAGAATAAGTTAATCAATGGAATGAAGGGAGAGATGGTGGGGGGGGGGGGGGGGATAATTTAAAGGAAGAAACAATGTAGAATGCCAAACATGACTTCTCTCTTCTCTCCAACATTGCCAGGCAAATTTAAAGGAAGAGACAAAAAAATGGCATGCCCTCCCCCCAATAATTCTATTATTCTATTATCACAAGAGGAGTCATGCTTAGAGAATAAGTTAATCAATGGAATGTGGAAGAGGGAGATAGTGGAGGTGAAGAGGGGGATGGTGGGGGGGGGGGATAATTTAAAGGAAGAAACAATGTAGAATGCCAAACATGACTTCTCTTCTCTCTCCAACATTGTCAGTCAGCTTTTCATTGAAAAACCTAAATGCGAGGGATAATAGAATCCAGAAAAATTCGGTATTGCAAAATGCCATGCCGTCCCTCCACAATTGCCAAAATCCCTGGAAAAACTCCTTGACAGCAAAGCTTCATTGGAAATGAAAGTTTCATGTGCCAGCGAAGCTTCATTGGTAAGTTCAAGTTCCTGAACGTTTTTTAAATTTGGCAGTTCCAGTTCCGGAACCGATTTTTGTAAATTTTGGCGGTTCCAGTTTTTCCAAAAATTTTTTAAAAAATCTTATTGAAAATTTACCAATTCTCATAAATAAACACATAATATAATAAAATAAACTGTAAAGATGTTCTAATAACTAGTGTACGTCCGGTTCGAGCGAGTTCGAGTTGCTCGACTAGAAAGCAGGGTTATTTGCGTCATTACTCGGCTCGGAACTCTAGATCCTTATACTCAAATTACTCGAGCTCGATTACTTCCTACTCGACTGACTCGGTTAAACTGTGTATTTTTATGTCCTTATAAGGATGGGCTGAGTTTTTAAATTTTGAAAATTTCAGAATTTTCCATCCAAAATTTTCGCTTGCGGCGCAAAAAAGAGAGATAGAAGGTTTTATGATAATTACTCGATTGCTCGAACTCGACCTAAAAAGTTTAAACCGAACTCGGTTCTTCAAACTCGGCATACTAGAATTATTACTAGAATTATTTTTCATTGGGAGATAAGTGTAGATTATGGGGGTCTAAAATCCTAATCTCGATCATGCTTATCCCTAGTCCATAGGAATCATATGCTTTACAATATAAAGTTGGATTTTCAAAGCTGATAATTTTATTTTATAATCCGGAAACTCTAATATATTCAACAAGTATATTATAAATTTGCTTGCAAAATTAGAAACATGGGTTAATTTTATACCAAAATGATAAATCATTTAAATTAATTTTTTTATTTTAATTTTTTAATTTAATGACAAAAATTAAGGAGTAGAATAATATGTATATAAACTGTCTTTTCTTGCTAATAGAGTTGGTGAACTTTATGGTTTTGTGAATCCCACCCCAGTGACCGGGCGGATATCCTCTTTTTAATCCCGATCCGATTTTGCTGATCACGAGACTTTGAAAGTTATACGCTTAGCAATATAAAGTGGATTAACGAGTTCTAGCTAATTTTATTTTATAATAGTACATCAAATTTATTTAACACGTATATGTATTCTATAAAAGTTTTTTGCAAAATAGAAACTTGAGTTAATCTTCTAACAAAATAATAAATAATTTAAATAATTTTTTTATTTGAATTTTTTAATTAAATGAAAAAAATTAAAGGAGAGTATAATATTTATTTAGTTGTGTCCCTTGCCGGCAATACCACTATGGTTTACTCTAAATGTACCCTAGAATAATAACCGACAATGCATTTTTAATAACTCAGTACATCGAAGGCAATGAGGGAGTAAGAGCTGTTTCGAAATTTCGATTCCGCTCTGCTTTACATCTATTTAATTAATCGCTTAACATTGATTAGTCTTACTTTAAAATTTAGCTTTTAAAATACAAAATATTATTTACTAAATTTAAAACTTAAAAAATGTAATTTGAAAACATACTTCTATTTTCAGTGATGTTGGCGAATAGAGGTGAACCCCCGATTAAGTTGTTTTCAATGTGGTGGGCCCAAACACCAGAATAATAAAATAAGGGACAGGTCTGACCCTAAGCTGATCTCTTATACCGGACACACAAATAACAAACACAATTTATATTAAATTAGACACTGAATAGGTATATTAGAACACTCATTTAATCCATTAAAATGAATAAGCAATAAGACAATTATAAGGTGATTAAAAAACCTTTTAAACGAGAGGGAAAAGTGGGAGGAAATGAAAATGGACAATATCTGATATAAACTATAGGAAACTAAATTCTATGACATATTTCCGTTTTACACCAGTGCTATTTTATATAGTTTTAACAACAAAATTTCATCTAAAAAAGTTTATTTCATTGATAAATTTTAAATTGCTTGACGTGACCCGTGAACTAGAAAAACCGAATTTTAAACTTTCTAAATTCCAATTTTTCTTAGAGGCACAGTAAATTTTTAGATATAACTTGTGAAGATTTAGATACCTATTTTGCTTTACTCAAACTTTTTCTTTTCAAAAACTCTTTTACTCCCTATTATAACATGAATTGATTATCAAGAAAGAAATTTTATCAAATATCTAAAAAAAGATTTCGTTAAATGACAAACGTTTGTGTCATAAATCTTGGAAAAATTAGTGACGAGGACTTCGCTTAATTTCGCCATGGACATTACTAGATCTGCCATGATGTTCAGGATGTGCATGTTCAGCTTGAGGAATCTCATATTGATGTGGATCGTATTGGTGGAAGTATTCAATATTATGATGTTGATGATGATCAATATCTGCATTTCTTTCATATTCAAACTGATCGATGTCCCCATTCAGAAATTCGGCAATTTCATTCATACTTGGGCGAATTGATACGTTTTGAGTGCATGCCTGTAAATATTTCTTTTAATAAATAAAGATTTTTTCGTTTGTGTCATTCTATGCACATTCTTGAAATTCAATTCCTAATAGTACCTATGATCACGTATTAAAATTTTTAATTAATCATTACATTTATAACACGATCCAGATTCGAGTTATGATTGAAGTCTGAATAATCATCTATAAAATTAAATTAGCATTTTGATTTTCAAATAAAAATCAGAAATATTTGAAAATTTCTCGAAAAATAGCACCTTTTTCAGAATTGATTGAAAATTTATTGGATAGAATGCTGACCATTACGCCGAAATTTCTAGTATCTTCCTTTTTGTTTTCCTCAATTAGATTATGTTGGTGCTGAAATAATGGGTACTTTATACCCAAAAATATATAATTAGAAAAAAATAATTCTATTTATTCCATAAACAGTAAAGAATGATTAGACCATCTCCTTTCGTCAATTTTACTGAATTATCCCTGTGACATATTAAAATGAAATACGATTAATAAAAGATTTCAATGTCATCAAATATAATTAACATTTAAACAAATACATAATTCAATTTAACATTTGAATATTCTACAAGCAAAATTGTGTGAAATTGTGGAGGGGAATGGTCTGATCATTTTGTACATATTAAGGAAGGAAAAAATAAAATTATTTTTTTCAGCTGGCACAAAGTATATGTACCAAATAAGTTCCAAACCTCATTAATCAAAGAATTGTTAAAATCAATCAATTTAACATTAATAACGTCAGAATTTTGATCCTGATCACGAGACACAACAAAATTTTTGTATTTAACATCGTTATGACTTCCATCTAAATTGTTTTAATTTTAAAAATAAAACAAAATTTAATCACATTTATGAAATTGTGCAAGTGCTCGGGCTGCTTCTCTTATAATTAAAATAAGGAGCCCCTCTTTGTTTAATGGTGCTCTTCTATTTCTCGCTTGTTTAACTCTTTCGTTAAAATAATTTTTTAAATTCTCTCCTTCAAGTTCTAAAACAATAAAAAAATCTCCATCTTTTTTCCCACTAAAAGTTTTCAAATTAAAATAATATTATTAGAAATGCAGTAAAATCTTCATAAGAAAATTTACATTCATTTTAGAAATAAATGAAAATTTTTTTCCGGATCAGAGATATGATTTTTTGAGAATGGCATTTTTCGCCTATTTTTGCAAAAAATTCAATTTTTAAGGGAAAAATGCCATTTTCAAAAAATTATATCTCTGGTCCGGAGAAAGATATTTCTAAGCGGTTTTGTGGTATATACTCACAAAAATATGCTTTATCAAATGGGTTTGTTAAATTTCTTCCGAAAAATTTTTCCGAGATATGGGATTTGGTATATCTGGTAGAAACATGTCAACTGAGATACAAATAGAGCTTTCGATTGCTATATAGAACGTATTTTTTGACCGAAAAATAGTTAATTTTCATTTCAATTACTCTTGTTCCTATCTTTATGTCGACAACTGTATATCTTCAAAGTTTACATTACTACTTATATGAAAGTTAACTAAGACGAATTCTTAGCAGTTTAAGAAAAATTTGTCCAAACAAAATTAATATTACTCACTGCCCGAGCATTTTAATGATATGATCCCTTTCAGAAACATCAATTTTGTTTAAATATTCCAAAACATGCAACTCATTTCTATAACCATTAAGTGAATAGTATACTTTTAATGCCACACAAGTAGTATTCTCGCCAATCCAATGTGCGTGGTAAACCTTTTCAAATTTTAAAGCTAGGGTTGTATATATTAAATTTATTTGTCATAATTGAGTTTATGAAACGCCCATTTTAGCGTCTCATAAAAGGCGAGAGAGAATAGGCCAAATCAACTTATTCTCTCATAAAAGTTTTGGCCCCGATCAAAAGTTGGCCTGTCTTCTCTCCCTTTTATTTATTAATATTTGTTGAATAAAAAGTTAAAAAGAAGGCCTTCGTTTTAATAGGTGGATCGGCGCGAACCAAGGGTGGGTTACCACTCTTGGGGCCCAATGCCGACTAGCTCCCTGTAAAAAGTTGTTAGGAAATTTAAGATTATTTTTTTCGGTTCTCAATTTCGATACACGGAGATTTCTATTTCTGTTTTTAAAAAACTTGCATTGTTAGTTTGACCTTCTCCAATTTGGCCTAATGGTTCTGTAGTATATTTCAATTTCATTACATTTCCATCAACACCATTTACCTCCAAATGATTATCTAAATGTTCCAATAAAAATGCTCCGCATTTGCACCTTTCTTGATTGTCATGAGAGGTTGACACAGCTTAAAATTAAATTTAGACAATAACCTCCGTCTAGTTTAAGAAACTACTTAAGTGAAATCACCTTTTCTTTTGCCTAAACTTTTGCTATGATCAACAGCATTTATTGAGGAATACTCGTAAAAAGACAACATCAATGCTGAGAAAATTAGAAAGTTTTTTAATTTCATTTTTACCCTAAAGTTTTTGCGATATTTTTAAATTTATTTTTAAATTTTTTTAAAGGTTCAGGATGTTTTATTTAAATGTTCATTGCTAGATATGTACTGTTTTAAAATGTAGACAATCCAAAAGATTTTGTAAGTTGAGGGCCAAATTATAAAGGGCCAAAGTAAAAGTAATTAATTAAATAAAAACTTTTTAAAGTTAAGTCAAAATTTAAAAAAGAAGGATAACTTTAAGAAAAAATTTACTTTAATAAAAATTAGGCAATAATGCACTCTTAATTTTTTTTAAATTATGAAAGGAAAGGCAATGAGGGAGAGGGCATATGTAAAAATTTTTTAAAGTGAATTTATTGACAAATTTTTATTGACAGGCTTTATAAAATTAAAAAAAGAATTTTTAATTTAATAAATTTTAAGTATAAATAGAAATTTTTAAAAGTTTATTTGATAAAACTACAACAACAACAATATCATCTGCCTAATCTGATATAACAACGAAACTCGAATAGTTGAAATGTCGTTGATAGAGTTATCATATTCTTTATATTTTCAATATTTTTATTTGTTTATATGGTTGCCCAACTTGTTTCTTCTTGTTCTCCTATTGGCCCAATTTCATACAAACATTATTCTCAGGCCTCAAGGGCCTGAGAATAATGGTTGACCTGGGGGGCCTCTCTCTAAAATTTGGTGAACTGATTTATCCTTTACAATGTTTAATGAATTTGCCTATTAATATCTTCATAAACCATTAGACCCGTAATACTAATCGCGGTAATGTTTAGCCAATATCGTCAATATCAATCGCCAAATATCGCCTGAAAGACCAGGTAGACAAACGTGTCCAGGTCCTACCTTTGCTAAACCCCGCCTAAAAGCCAGGAATGCTTGGAGTGCTGGAAGATAGAAATGAATGCAATAAAAGTTTATTAAATAAAACTTTTAAAATTTACATTTATAAATTATATTTATTTTTTAGAAAAAAATTTTTTATTTTAAAGCCTGTCAAGAAAAATCTGTCAATAAATCCATTTTAAATTTTTTAATTTGCCTTCTCCCTATTGCCTTCCCTCGAATAATTTAATAAAAATTAATAATGTATTGCTGGCTAATTATTATAGACATCCTTCATAAATACATTTTAAATCTTACATTAATTTTTAATTTTTGCCATTAAATTAAAAAAAGTTTTAACAAAAAAAGTTTTAACAAAGTTTAACAACCCTTTGTAACAACCCCGCATAAAAGGCCAGAAATGTTTGGATTGCTGGAAGATAGAAATGAATACAATAAAAGTTTATTAAATAAAACTTTTAAAATTTAAATTTATAAATATATTTATTTAAAATTTTTTTTATTTTTAAAGCCTGTCAAGAAAAATCTGTCAATAAATCCATTTTAAATTTTTTAATTTGCCTTCTCCCTATTGCCTTCCCTAGAATAATTTAATAAAAATAAATAATGTATTGCTGGCTAATTTTATTTAATTTTTAATTTTTGCCTTTAAATTAAAAAAGTTGTTTTTTATTTATTAATTTTTATTTAATTTTAAAACCGAATTGTCGAATTGTGCGATAATTTTTATAATTTTGTCCGTCAAATTGTAAAATATCTTAGACGTTCTGGATTATATAATAATTATTAGAGACGTCCATTAGCCCATAAGTTACGGCCAATAGTAATCGGAACTTGTTAGAACATTGATAAAAAACAACAAAATTTTTTCATCCCTTTACGTCTGTTATTCCTCTTAAAATTATCCGTCCCCGTCAATGGACCCCATGCTCTTGAAGCGATCTCAGGGCCTCAAATCTTGAACTTAAAGTTTACCCTACCTTCACTTTTCAGGATTTCTCTTTGAAGCTATGCTTAAATAAAAGTTTATTAGACGTTGATCACTAGATAAGCAATCGCTATAATTAAACCCTTACAATTTTAAAAATTCATCTAAAACGGTAAAAATAAATTAAATTTCAAACACAGCTTTAACTGTATAATCTTAAATACGGTAAATTATTTAGTTTGCCAATAAGATAAACAAATTGAGAATTTGTAAATAAATTATAGTGAATCCGTTAATCAGCTTCATTAAATATTTCATTTTTAAAAACAATATTGAAATATTTGTACCCTAAAGAATCTCTGTATAAATCTCGTATAACTCTTAACTAAAAGCTCCGCGAAACTTGAATATCTTAAGAAAAAATCTATGATTTACGGTCAAATTTACGGTAAAAAGGTTTATAACAGAATAAGAATTAAGATATGTTTATAATTATTTTATTTTCTGTCTATTTTTATATATCGGTGCTTGGTAGCATTTGAGGGGGTTGTTTCAATTTTAGTTTTGAGTTCAGGCATACTATAATTTGATTATATTAAAACCTTAGTATATCCGCGGAAAATTGCATGCCGCTGCGGGGAAAGACTGGAATGTCTAGCGGAACGATGCTGCCACTTTGCTACGGTCGTCGAGAGAGAAAGCTTTTAATGCGTCTGACTTAAAGTCGATGATTGTAGAGGGGCAAATTAGCATTAAAAATAAGGAGAAAAAATCGCAGGCGACATAGTCTCTCTTTCCATCGACTGTTAAGCAAGCATTAATAATTACATCCGCTTTTTAAATTAATAAGTTGGCATTGATTTATTAAGAAATATTGCCCTCTAAAATTATTTAAATTCACTTATTAACTCTCTTAGCTAAACATAAATATATATTTTTTTGCAAGTTTAGAAAAGAATTAGGTAAAAGCTAAAAACTTAAAACTAGAAAATGAATAAGGTAAAATTCTGGATATTCTATAGGTCATTATAGCAGGATGCCTTATTAAATATTTATGGCAATTTTGGGTCGAAATTTACATTTAAATTTGTTTTATTCCAACGCAGTTATAAATTCGTTAAAAGATTTTTAGAAAGAGCTAAATTATTAAAAAAAACTATATTAAGCTAGATATGATTCTAAAAGAATATTTTTATTTGTTTTTATCAAAATTCAATTAGGTTTAATATATTAATTTTTTTAAATTAAGCTTCTAAATTGCAATATTAAATTTTCAAAATATAAATTTCACCTATAAATTTAATTTATGAAGATATTTCAATTAAATCCCTTTCCACCATTTGTTTTGTTGTTGTTTTGTTTAATAAATAGTAATTATTTTTAATTTAATTTAGGTCGACAAGCTGAGTCGTACGGTACCATTCTTTTTTTCCGGAAATAAAAAAGAGTGGGTGCCCAAAATCGAAAAACCACAGGGGTGAGTAAACACAATTTTTCAGAGGTCTTTATCCCAGTTCAAGTAAATCAAATTTCAATAATTTTGGTGGCATTCGGCTATCTCGATGAGCTCTTTTGAATGAGCTATCATTCAAAAAATAACCCCAATGGTTTTGATTTTCGGGAACCTATATCTCTGTCCACAGACATCTCCGTAAAAAGAGTGGTGTCGTTTGACCAGCTCGTCCAATCGACGAGCTGGTTTATATAAATAATGTTAACTTAAGGATGTTTTGCTGTTTATGGCTCAAAAAGTGAAATCGAAGCAGGTAGTTGCGATAATAAAATAATAAATACTATCTCTTATTCTTGTCTTTATTTGCTATACATATACCAGTTATATAGTTCAGCCTAAGGAAAAAATTGGGTTTTATAAATTTATTTTAATTGCATAAGAGGCTTCAACTTCGCAAGAAACATGTGAATGTGGCCTAAGCAACATTGCTGAATTAATGGATGAAAATAATGTAGAAAATATTCGTGTTACTATTGGAGAAATTAATCTGATATACAGAGCTGGTGTTAATATTGGTTTTGGGGGATTTGCCCTGGTAGGTTTAAAACAAGTTACAATTTTCTAACGTAAGGTATTAAAATTCATAATGTATTAAAATTTCCAAGGAATAGTCTTCGTCGATGTTGTAACCTTAGTCTAATTGTGTGTAATTGTGAACGACTTTTTAAGGACTATGGAACTTTGAAACTTTCTTACAAATATGAAATCTTAAAACATTCCATTTATTAAAAATTATTTTTCTAATTTAAAGATTTATCACGCATATATACCGGCAGAACACAAATGTGCCGCATTGAAAATATCACAACGAAACGGGAGTATTCAGGCGATAAGAAGAGAAGCTGCCATTCTGGAATACGTCAATGAATCTGTTGATGATGATGATAGAAGCCATATAATAAAATTGCTTGGATAGTAATATTTTTTAAATTAAATTAACAATAAAAAAATTTTTACTTAATTTACTATTATTTAGTAAGGAAATGGTAGATAGACAACAACGAGAGACTTTATATTTAGTTATGGAATTCGGAGGAATGAATTTGAGAGATTATTTTAATGAACGAATTAAAAATATACGAGATGAAGGAAAAATTGTGCTTACAAAAATTATTAGGGGAGCGGCTAAAGCACTTGAACAATTCCATAAATGTATGAATATTTAAATAATAATTGCACTGGAATCACGATATCCCCTTTTTTCATTAATAAGCCATCTAAATTGTGTATCGGCGATGACCATTTATAGATTAGTAAATAAGCTAGTACGAAATAGTTTCAAGATCTCTTTTCTTTCTATACATGCATTGTTCCGCCGCATTGTTCCCCCGCGTGTCATAAACCTTGTTTGTGCATTAATCTCGATGATTTTCGGACATATCAACAATGAACACAAGGAATGTTATTCAATAGAATTTGGCGTTTAATCTGTCTTTTTCCTTATAAAATTTTTTCATTCTTATTCTTAATTATTCTTGAAAATTAAGTCTATTCGTTGGCGACACGACACTTGCGGACCGACACTTGCGGACCGACACTTGCGGACCGACTTTTGCGGACCGACATTTGCGGACCAGACATTTGCGGACCGACATTTGCGGACCGACTTTTGCGGACCGACACTAGAGTACCACCAAAAAACAAAAACGAAACAAAAATTTTACAAATTAGATAAAAATTTATTTCAACTAGACAGATTTTCTTATTCTGCACAGAGTCAAAGAGAAATACCTGAACGCAGAGTGGTCGACGCTAAGGAATTACAAAATATAATTATTGAGGTATTTGTATTTGGACTACTTAGTGTGTAGGACAATTTCGCAAATGATTATAACGGTCAAAGATTTCTGCTTTATGACTCACGAATAGATAATCCGGGTGATGCAGTCTTTTTTATATTTGCTACTGATCTGGGACTACAACGGCTCTCTACCTCAAGAAGATGGTCTGGGGATGATACTTTTTTTAAGATGGTCTAGGGATGGTACCTCCTCTTTCTAAGTTAAGTACAAATGTTATAAGATTATTTTTATTATTAAGGTTGATCATTGTGTTAAAAGAGGAGGAAAGAATAGCACAAGATCGCATAAGAACTAGAGCTAGGAATTTTGAAAAAACCGGGACCGGGTCCGGGAAACGGGTTCTGAAAAATGGACCGGGCGGGAACCGGGTCCGGGAAACCGGGAAAACCCGTTCCCGGTTTCAACCCGGTCAAAAATGACCGGGTCCCGGCCGGGAAACCGGGAAATTTTTAATTTGTTGAAATGGAGGTCTATTTTTCCACATAGGGCTGTATTTTTCATCTATCCTCCTATACTTATTCTAAATAACCTCTATTAATGTAAGTGAATGCCATTCACGATTATTTAACTCAAGATCAAATTCCCTTTTCTGAAAAATACGTTCATCGACTGCTGCCTTTTGTTCTTTCGTACTTGGGATTAATGAAAAAATTCAAAGAAATATGTACTACATATGTTTAAATTCTTTCTAAAGCCCTTATATGTTGGCCGAGTGGTTGTTATGTGTTAGTTCCTTCAGAATGTTAGTTCCTTTTAATTCCTTCAGAATCCTTAGATATCCCTTTTAATTCTTTTTAATCTTATCGAACTAAAAATTCTTTGCACCATTTTTTGCGCCGTAGGCAAAAATTTTGAGAATTTTGATAGGCCTTAGCAGAAAAGAATTCAATTGTCAGAGCTGCCGGCGAAAAAATTTTTCGAAGTTTAGATGTAATGAAGCCAAACTCTTAAATTTTCTGCGCCACAGCGAAAATTTTGGAAAATTCATGATTTAATTGAAATTTCTAATATTTTTTCAAAATTAAAACAGTAAAAAAATTTTCAAATTTGAAATCAAAGTTTAAAATTATTTATTTTTGAAAAGAAAATTTCTCAGCCCCATTTCCATACATGGACTCGAACCCAATCCCTATCAAAATAACTAGATGAGTGAAGTCAGTCAACTTAACCACTCAACCATCGACCAACAAAAGCAAAATGGAGAAATTATAAATATTCCTTTCCCTTTTCCTTCAAAAATTTAATATCAAAGTACGCAAATACACTAAATATTTTTCCCGGTTTCCCGGTGAAAAAAAAGCCGGGACCGGGTCCGGGTAACGGGTTTTGAAAAATGGACCGGGCGGGAACCGGGTCCGGGAAACCGGGAAAACCCGTTCCCGGTTTCAACCCGGTTGCTTCAAAAAAACCGGGAAAAGGGACCCGGAAACCGGGAAACGGGTCCGGGTCCCGGACCCGTTCCTAGCTCTAATAAGAACATACGGGTACGGCCCAACTTGTCGCGACCACTTTGTCGCAGACCACCTTGTCGCAGGCCCATTTTGTCGCAGACCACCTTGTCGCAGGCCCATTTTGTCGCAAGCCACTTTGTCGCAGGCCTACCTTCTCGCAAAGGTTAAAATTTTTTATTCTGCTATGGAGGGTAGGAAAAAGACCTGGGCACGATCGGGGTTTTCTGGAATAATCTGGATTGGGTTTACTCTGTTAAAAATTCCGGTAGAATTTACCCGGATAAGACAGAATTTACCCGGATTTACCCGGATAAAAACTGGCAGAATTTACCCGGATAAAAACAAAATAAAAATTCGAAACCTTTTCAAAAACCCATCGTAGTAGCAGTGGGATGAAGCACGGCACATGGCGAACAAAGTTTAGGCCGACCTTAAAATAAAAATCAAAGGAAAGCCTGCGACAAAGTGGCCTGCGACAAGGTGGGCACGCGACAAGGAGGGCCCGCGACAAGGAGGGCGTGTCCCGAACATACGAATTAGATCCAACGTTAGGATTAACTTTGCGATCCAGAAGAAAACAATACATTGATAATGATAGAGCAATACGAACTTTAGTTGTTAATTTCGATGCAAATGCAAACCCAACTCCTGAGCAAGTGGTTAACCACTTACGTGCTCTTCAACATAGATTAGCCTCAAATGGATTTGATAATTGGAATAACTAAATTTACGAATATTTTTAAATAAATTTTGATTTAATTTGTAAAATTTTTGGTGGTACTCTAGTGTCGGTCCGCAAAAGTCGGTCCGCAAATGTCGGTCCGCAAATGTCTGGTCCGCAAATGTCGGTCCGCAAAAATCGGTCCGCAAGTGTCGGTCCGCAAATGTCGGTCCGCAAGTGTCGCACCCCGTATTCGTTTTATAAAATAATTTCTATTTAGTTGGAATTCATGGAGATGTTAAAAATGAAAATTTTGTAGTATCAATTAATCAAAGTTCAAATCGAAATGTAATTGACTGTAAATTAATAGATTTTAACTATTCTGTTCTAACGGGCCAAGGAATACCAGCCAATTTAAAACTTCCTATAAAACGACCGGAAGATATTAGTTTTGTATTAAACAAAGCACCAGAAATTGAAAGAGATGAGGTAATAATTATTTTCAACGAATTGAAATTAAGAAAGAAATTACTAATTAAACAGAGCTAGAGACTAATTTTAGAACAAAATTTAGGCCAGAAATCTATTGCTAGAACACAAAAAATTTTTTTTCCATATCTTAATTCTTTCTCAAGATTATTTGTTTTAAGGTTACCGAAAAGGCGGACATATGGGCATTTGGGTTAATGGTCTATCAATTTATTTATGACGATCATTGTAACTTTTTATTTAAATTTTAAATTTTTGCACGTTAAATATATTATTAAATAAACCCTTTTAACAGTCAACAACGTTTCTGAAATTTACGCGAGAATGAAAGAATACCAATTAAACTCAGGATATAATGGACATTTGGAACGGGTTATTAAGGTAAAACATGCTATTAAGGTGGTAATTAAAATATTTGAGAGACTAGATTTCCATTTTGCTAATGTTTAATATTTCCGCATCGTAACCGAGCTGGTCTTAATTTATTGATAAATTTCGAGTTTCCCCTACAACTAGCACTACACAAAAAAATTTACTTATATTTGAAGGCATGTACACGCGAAAACATTAATGAAAGACCTACTATGTTTGAGATACTCCGTTTTTTGAATTTTGAAATTGAATATTTTGAATATGAAATACATTTGAAAAATGAGAAACGTCATAGAGAAGAAAAGCGAAAAGAAAAACGAAGTCATCGCTTTTCAAGTTGGATTACGTGCTTTGGATTTTGTCGAAGGAATTGAAAAAATACAGATGAATTACAAAACGTAATCTTATTCCTACTAAAATTTTTCAAAGGATTCGATCAAAGCTTGGCTAGTGTTTAGCTCATGAACACACCTAAACTCATGTTTTCTTGTCTAAAAAGATGTTGGGAGATAAAATATCAGTATAAAAGTAATAAATGTTCCACTTTTACATTTTTACCGAATTTTCAGACCCCTGTAATCCGGGATCCATAGAGGGGAGTAAGCTCGATTTAGGGGATTTCAAAGAGCTATTATTTGTATATTTGAATTTTTGACTCCAAAAACAGCTTACTCCCTACTGGTTCCCGGATTTTCAGGGGTCTGAAAATCCGGGAAAATGCAAAATTGGACCATTTCGAGTACTTTTATACTGATATTTTACCTTCTCACATGTTTTTTGACAAGAAAAACATGGTTTAGATGTGTGTGAGCGAAACCCTTAACCAAAGATTTATTTTAAACTAGTATTAGATAATTTCACTGACATCTTTTTCAACAAAATTTATATTAGATCTTAGATAAACATGATATGCATTTGTAGAATTGTGCAAGACTTGTCATTAGTTTTGATTTAAAACTTTTCCTTAATTTTTATAGGTATTGGTAAAATGCAAAGCGCTAAAAAATAAATGCAAAGCGCGAAAGCGCGAAACTTTTCACGCTGAAATTTTTGAAAAATAGAAAAGATGTTAAATTCGCCCAGCCCTAATGGGCATTCCCGGCTTCCTCAGCAGCAACATAAATTTGGTTAAAACTTTATCCAGTGTGCGAAGCGCGCTGTATTAATATTTCAATTTAAAAGCTAAATTTAAAAAAAATTAAAATATAAAACTTAATTGTATTTTGTTTTAAAACAAAACAAAATATTCTTCTAGAATGAAAATTCTTCTTCAAATCCATGATTATGAAATAAGATTTAGACAATTCTTTTTTTCAAATACTATAAAAATTTTTAAACTCGGATTTCGTATAGGTACATATGTAATTTATTTTATTAATCTTTTAAACTAGAAACTTTTAATTTCCCCCAAATTCAAAAAAATATTTGCCTATTAGAGGAAATACAGTATTTGATTTTTAAAATTAATTTCAATATTTTTATAAATTACGATTACAAAATTTTTTAAAAACTTTTTCGCACTGTTTAACTGTTCTGCTATTTTCAGGACGTTTACACTTATTGCTTTTTTCTCATTCTTTCGGCTTTTTTCCAGTTTCTTTCTCAATCACATGAACCTCATAATCAAAATGAGTAATATCCCCATTCAGAAATTTGAGAATATCATCAATTGTTGGACGATCGTTTGGTTCTTGCTGAAGACAGGGTGCCGGAATTTTAGTCACCGGAATTTTGGTCACCAAGGGTTTTCGGAACTTTGGTCACCAACTTTTTTGGAATTTTGGTCACCAGCGGAATTTTGGTCACCAAGTCAAAAAACGGAATATTGGACACTGGAATTTTAGGCGCGGGGAATTTGGGCGTCGGAGTGAATTACTGAATTTTTCCGAAAAATGACACAAAATCTAACAACGTAAACCTATGGGTGTCGGCGAGGCGCTTGTGCAAAATCCCGCGCTTCGCGCGGGATTTTGCGGCACGCGCCTCGCGGGAGTCAACGGTCGCTGGGTTCTACAACAGTAACATAAACCTATCACTTTTTTACTGATTTTCAGCTTTGAAATGCCGACCTACCCGCTATGTATCAGCACAAAATTATTTATTCAAGGGAGATTCAATTAATCATAATTTTGTTGAGAATGATTGAATCGGGATGATTTTGGAGTCGTTTGACCTAGTTCGACGAGCTGTTTCGAATGACATATTTTGTCCAAATCTATTTGTAACCTATAGTAACGTAATTTGATTTTGTGTTATTTTTGAATAGATCAAAAAATTCACTCCGACGCCCAAATTCCCCGCGCCTAAAATTCCAGTGTCCAATATTCCGTTTTTTGACTTGGTGACCAAAATTCCGCTGGTGACCAAAATTCCAAAAAAGTTGGTGACCAAAGTTCCGAAAATCCTTGGTGACCAAAATTCCGGTGACCAAAATTCCGTACACCCTGAAGACAAGCCTGTAAACACATATTTAGATAAAATATTTCCTTTAAATCATTTATTTAAAGTTGAATTTATGTTTTTAAATATGGTTTGTAAAAGAAAATAAATATATTGTGTAAAAAAATTGCAGAAAGGGTATGAAAATAAAAGAAAGTTACAAATTTTGAATAGTAAAATATTGGTTATACGACACTTGGGGACGGACTTTTGCGGACCGACATTTGAGGATTGCCATTTGAGTAAAAGAATATTATCTAAAAACATCACAAATTTTGTACTACAGGGAATTTGTTCCACAAACAGGGGAACTGTTCCGTCAAGTACAGGAATTTGTTCCGGCAACGGGGGAAGTTGTTCCAACTAAAGATAACCTTGTTCCAATAACGGGGGAAGGTGTTGAGTAAAAGATAATAATATTCTTTTACTCAAATGGCAATCCTCAAATGTCGGTCCTCAAAAGTCGGTCCCCAAGTGTCGTACTACGAAAATATTCATGATTTTTACCTTTATAATACGATCAACAAGTTCATCTTTACTCTTGTCTGATATATATTCTGACACAATTTGTTGAATATGAAAATATCTATCCGGCACTTTAATTATAAAATGTGAATTATTAAAATAAGATTTTGTATTTAATTAGTATACCGGTGGAAATCTTTCGATACAATAAATATACAAATCGATTCTTCGCGACGAGCGGAGTATAACGAACGCTCTTCCAAAGAAGCCTATGGATCGAGATTTGGGTCCAATAAAATCGAAAAACCACAAAGGGGCAAGCAAATCGACGAGCTGAATCGAACCATACCATGTCGTCCCGGGTTCGACAATTTTGAACGAAGTTATCGCCTCGGCGGTAGGTAAGGCTTGCGGTAGGTTGGGGTGTACCCCTTAATGTTGATTTAAGAAAAAATAATAAAAACAATAGTATTTATCTTGAAATTTTAAATAAATTACAATCGGCGATAGACAGCTCATAGACTATTAATCCGAATGCCCAAATATCGGCCTCATGGGATACCTAAAAATAATATAATAAATATATTTAAGTATGTTGGGGCGCGTTAATATATCCACCGAGTGGAAAATCAAAGCACATAACATTTGATTCCTGCCCCTATCTGTTCGATATATAAATTTTAGTTCATTCAAAAGAGCTCGCCCAGCTTAGTTATCGACACCAAAACCAAATAGATTGAACAACTTTGTATGAAGTCTCCCGCAAAAAATTCTTACATTTTTGAACTCAGCTCGGAGAGAGGAATTAAATGGATTTACTTTCAGTTTCCACTTTGTTTACATTTACTGAAGTAGAGACCGGTCGGTACCATACTTCAACGGTATTTCAGTAAGGAATACCGTTCATTAGGAAATACCTAAAAAAGATAAATAATTCAGAAGATCAAATGCTTATTAAGATACCAAATGAAAAAGAACAAACAGTAAACTGAGAAAACATTAAGTATTTCAAAAGTTATTTACGGAATTTTGTGTGTCCAAGTAGCTATAAAGGAAGAGTTTATAATATAAAGGAACAGTACGTCTAAATAAATAAAATAAGATTTATAAAATTACACTTCAATTGTAATTGACGACATTTTTTTATATACGTTTTATTTCTATTATGTTTTTTTAATTTTCGAGATTAATTTATAAATGGTATAAAACCAAGAATTTTCAGGCTTACTGGGACTGAACAGTACGTCTAAATAAATAAAATAAGATTTATAAAATTACACTTCAATTGTAATTGACGACATTTTTTTATATACGTTTTATTTCTATTATGTTTTTTTAATTTTCGAGATTAATTTATAAATGGTATAAAACCAAGAATTTTCAGGCTTACTGGGACTGAACAGTACGTCTAAATAAATAAAATAAGATTTATAAAATTACAATTCAATTGTAATTGACGACATTTTTTTATATACGTTTTATTTCTATTATGTTTTTTTAATTTTCGAGATTAATTTATAAATGGTATAAAACCAAGAATTTTTAGGCTTACTGGGACTGAACAGTACGTCTAAATAAATAAAATAAGATTTATAAAATTACACTTCAATTGTAATTGACGACATTTTTTTATATACGTTTTATTTCTATTATGTTTTTTTAATTTTCGAGATTTATTTATAAATGGTATAAAACCAAGAATTTCCAGGATTACTGGGACTGAACAGTACGTCTAAATAAATAAAATAAGATTTATAAAATTACACTTCAATTGTAATTGACGACATTTTTTTATATACGTTTTATTTCTATTATGTTTTTTTAATTTTCGAGATTAATTTATAAATGGTATAAAACCAAGAATTTTCAGGCTTACTGGGACTGAACAGTACGTCTAAATAAATAAAATAAGATTTATAAAATTACACTTCAATTGTAATTGACGAGATTTTTTTATATACGTTTTATTTCTATTATGTTTTTCTAATTTTCGAGATTTATTTATAAATGGTATAAAACCAAGAATTTCCAGGATTACTGGGACTGAACAGTACGTCTAAATAAATAAAATAAGATTTATAAAATTACACTTTAATTGTAATTGACGACATTTTTTTATATACGTTTTATTTCTATTATGTTTTTTTAATTTTCGAGATTAATTTATAAATGGTATAAAATCAAGAATTTTCAGGCTTACTGGGACTGAACAGTACGTCTAAATAAATAAAATAAGATTTATAAAATTACACTCAATTGTGATTGACGACATTTTTTTATATACGTTTTATTTCTATTATGTTTTTTTAATTTTCGAGATTAATTTATAAATGGTATAAAACGAAGAATTTTCAGGATTACTGGGACTGAACAGTACGTCTAAATAAATAAAATAAGATTTATAAAATTACACTTCAATTGTAATTGACGACATTTTTTATATACGTTTTATTTCTATTATGTTTTTTTAATTTTCGAGATTAATTTATAAATGGTATAAAACCAAGAATTTTCAGGCTTACTGGGACTGAACAGTACGTCTAAATAAATAAAATAAGATTTATAAAATTACACTTCAATTGTAATTGACGACATTTTTTTATATACGTTTTATTTCTATTATGTTTTTTTAATTTTCGAGATTAATTTATAAATGGTATAAAACCAAGAATTTTCAGGCTTACTGGGACTGAACAGTACGTCTAAATAAATAAAATAAGATTTATAAAATTACAATTCAATTGTAATTGACGACATTTTTTTATATACGTTTTATTTCTATTATGTTTTTTTAATTTTCGAGATTAATTTATAAATGGTATAAAACCAAGAATTTTTAGGCTTACTGGGACTGAACAGTACGTCTAAATAAATAAAATAAGATTTATAAAATTACACTTCAATTGTAATTGACGACATTTTTTTATATACGTTTTATTTCTATTATGTTTTTTTAATTTTCGAGATTTATTTATAAATGGTATAAAACCAAGAATTTCCAGGATTACTGGGACTGAACAGTACGTCTAAATAAATAAAATAAGATTTATAAAATTACACTTCAATTGTAATTGACGACATTTTTTTATATACGTTTTATTTCTATTATGTTTTTTTAATTTTCGAGATTAATTTATAAATGGTATAAAACCAAGAATTTTCAGGCTTACTGGGACTGAACAGTACGTCTAAATAAATAAAATAAGATTTATAAAATTACACTTCAATTGTAATTGACGAGATTTTTTTATATACGTTTTATTTCTATTATGTTTTTCTAATTTTCGAGATTTATTTATAAATGGTATAAAACCAAGAATTTCCAGGATTACTGGGACTGAACAGTACGTCTAAATAAATAAAATAAGATTTATAAAATTACACTTTAATTGTAATTGACGACATTTTTTTATATACGTTTTATTTCTATTATGTTTTTTTAATTTTCGAGATTAATTTATAAATGGTATAAAATCAAGAATTTTCAGGCTTACTGGGACTGAACAGTACGTCTAAATAAATAAAATAAGATTTATAAAATTACACTCAATTGTGATTGACGACATTTTTTTATATACGTTTTATTTCTATTATGTTTTTTTAATTTTCGAGATTAATTTATAAATGGTATAAAACGAAGAATTTTCAGGATTACTGGGACTGAACAGTACGTCTAAATAAATAAAATAAGATTTATAAAATTACACTTCAAATGTGATTGACGACATTTTTTTATATACGTTTTATTTCTATTATGTTTTTTTAATTTTCGAGATTAATTTATAAATGGTATAAAACCAAGAATTTTCAGGCTTACTGGGACTGAACAGTACGTCTAAATAAATAAAATAAGATTTATAAAATTACACTCAATTGTGATTGACGACATTTTTTTATATACGTTTTATTTCTATTATGTTTTTTTAATTTTCGAGATTAATTTATAAATGGTATAAAACGAAGAATTTTCAGGATTACTGGGACTGAACAGTACGTCTAAATAAATAAAATAAGATTTATAAAATTACACTTCAAATGTGATTGACGACATTTTTTTATATACGTTTTATTTCTATTATGTTTTTTTAATTTTCGAGATTAATTTATAAATGGTATAAAACCAAGAATTTTCAGGCTTACTGGGACTGAACAGTACGTCTAAATAAATAAAATAAGATTTATAAAATTACACTTCAATTGTAATTGACGACATTTTTTTATATACGTTTTATTTCTATTATGTTTTTTTAATTTTCGAGATTAATTTATAAATGGTATAAAACCAAGAATTTTCAGGCTTACTGGGACTGAACAGTACGTCTAAATAAATAAAATAAGATTTATAAAATTACACTTCAATTGTAATTGACGACATTTTTTTATATACGTTTTATTTCTATTATGTTTTTTTAATTTTCGAGATTTATTTATAAATGGTATAAAACCAAGAATTTCCAGGATTACTGGGACTGAACAGTACGTCTAAATAAATAAAATAAGATTTATAAAATTACACTTCAATTGTAATTGACGACATTTTTTTATATACGTTTTATTTCTATTATGTTTTTTTAATTTTCGAGATTAATTTATAAATGGTATAAAACCAAGAATTTTCAGGCTTACTGGGACTGAACAGTACGTCTAAATAAATAAAATAAGATTTATAAAATTACACTTCAATTGTAATTGACGACATTTTTTTATATACGTTTTATTTCTATTATGTTTTTCTAATTTTCGAGATTTATTTATAAATGGTATAAAACCAAGAATTTCCAGGATTACTGGGACTGAACAGTACGTCTAAATAAATAAAATAAGATTTATAAAATTACACTTTAATTGTAATTGACGACATTTTTTTATATACGTTTTATTTCTATTATGTTTTTTTAATTTTCGAGATTAATTTATAAATGGTATAAAATCAAGAATTTTCAGGCTTACTGGGACTGAACAGTACGTCTAAATAAATAAAATAAGATTTATAAAATTACACTCAATTGTGATTGAAGACATTTTTTTATATACGTTTTATTTCTATTATGTTTTTTTAATTTTCGAGATTAATTTATAAATGGTATAAAACGAAGAATTTTCAGGATTACTGGGACTGAACAGTACGTCTAAATAAATAAAATAAGATTTATAAAATTACACTTCAAATGTGATTGACGACATTTTTTTATATACGTTTTATTTCTATTATGTTTTTTTAATTTTCGAGATTAATTTATAAATGGTATAAAACCAAGAATTTTCAGGCTTACTGGGACTGAACAGTACGTCTAAATAAATAAAATAAGATTTATAAAATTACACTTCAATTGTAATTGACGACATTTTTTTATATACGTTTTATTTCTATTATGTTTTTTTAATTTTCGAGATTAATTTATAAATGGTATAAAACCAAGAATTTTCAGGCTTACTGGGACTGAACAGTACGTCTAAATAAATAAAATAAGATTTATAAAATTACACTTCAATTGTAATTGACGACATTTTTTTATATACGTTTTATTTCTATTATGTTTTTTTAATTTTCGAGATTAATTTATAAATGGTATAAAACCAAGAATTTTCAGGCTTACTGGGACTGAACAGTACGTCTAAATAAATAAAATAAGATTTATAAAATTACACTTCAATTGTAATTGACGACATTTTTTTATATACGTTTTATTTCTATTATGTTTTTTTAATTTTCGAGATTAATTTATAAATGGTATAAAACCAAGAATTTTCAGTCTTACTGGGACTGAACAGTACGTCTAAATAAATAAAATAAGATTTATAAAATTACACTTCAATTGTAATTGACGACATTTTTTTATATACGTTTTATTTCTATTATGTTTTTTTAATTTTCGAGATTAATTTATAAATGGTATAAAACCAAGAATTTTCAGGCTTACTGGGACTGAACAGTACGTCTAAATAAATAAAATAAGATTTATAAAATTACACTTCAATTGTAATTGACGACATTTTTTTATATACGTTTTATTTCTATTATGTTTTTTTAATTTTCGAGATTAATTTATAAATGGTATAAAACCAAGAATTTTCAGGCTTACTGGGACTGAACAGTACGTCTAAATAAATAAAATAAGATTTATAAAATTACACTTTAATTGTAATTGACGACATTTTTTTATATACGTTTTATTTCTATTATGTTTTTTTAATTTTCGAGATTAATTTATAAATGGTATAAAATCAAGAATTTTCAGGCTTACTGGGACTGAACAGTACGTCTAAATAAATAAAATAAGATTTATAAAATTACACTCAATTGTGATTGACGACATTTTTTTATATACGTTTTATTTCTATTATGTTTTTTTAATTTTCGAGATTAATTTATAAATGGTATAAAACGAAGAATTTTCAGGATTACTAAGACTGAACAGTACGTCTAAATAAATAAAATAAGATTTATAAAATTACACTTCAAATGTGATTGACGACATTTTTTTATATACGTTTTATTTCTATTATGTTTTTTTAATTTTCGAGATTAATTTATAAATGGTATAAAACCAAGAATTTTCAGGCTTACTGGGACTGAACAGTACGTCTAAATAAATAAAATAAGATTTATAAAATTACACTTCAATTGTAATTGACGACATTTTTTTATATACGTTTTATTTCTATTATGTTTTTTTAATTTTCGAGATTAATTTATAAATGGTATAAAACCAAGAATTTTCAGGCTTACTGGGACTGAACAGTACGTCTAAATAAATAAAATAAGATTTATAAAATTACACTTCAATTGTAATTGACGACATTTTTTTATATACGTTTTATTTCTATTATGTTTTTTTAATTTTCGAGATTAATTTATAAATGGTATAAAACCAAGAATTTTCAGGCTTACTGGGACTGAACAGTACGTCTAAATAAATAAAATAAGATTTATAAAATTACACTTCAATTGTAATTGACGACATTTTTTTATATACGTTTTATTTCTATTATGTTTTTTTAATTTTCGAGATTAATTTATAAATGGTATAAAACCAAGAATTTTCAGGCTTACTGGGACTGAACAGTACGTCTAAATAAATAAAATAAGATTTATAAAATTACACTTCAATTGTAATTGACGACATTTTTTTATATACGTTTTATTTCTATTATGTTTTTTTAATTTTCGAGATTAATTTATAAATGGTATAAAACCAAGAATTTTCAGGCTTACTGGGACTGAACAGTACGTCTAAATAAATAAAATAAGATTTATAAAATTACACTTCAATTGTAATTGACGACATTTTTTTATATACGTTTTATTTCTATTATGTTTTTTTAATTTTCGAGATTAATTTATAAATGGTATAAAACCAAGAATTTTCAGGCTTACTGGGACTGAACAGTACGTCTAAATAAATAAAATAAGATTTATAAAATTACACTTCAATTGTAATTGACGACATTTTTTTATATACGTTTTATTTCTATTATGTTTTTTTAATTTTCGAGATTAATTTATAAATGGTATAAAACCAAGAATTTTCAGGCTTACTGGGACTGAACAGTACGTCTAAATAAATAAAATAAGATTTATAAAATTACACTTCAATTGTAATTGACGACATTTTTTTATATACGTTTTATTTCTATTATGTTTTTTTAATTTTCGAGATTAATTTATAAATGGTATAAAACCAAGAATTTTCAGGCTTACTGGGACTGAACAGTACGTCTAAATAAATAAAATAAGATTTATAAAATTACAATTCAATTGTAATTGACGACATTTTTTTATATACGTTTTATTTCTATTATGTTTTTTTAATTTTCGAGATTAATTTATAAATGGTATAAAACCAAGAATTTTTAGGCTTACTGGGACTGAACAGTACGTCTAAATAAATAAAATAAGATTTATAAAATTACACTTCAATTGTAATTGACGACATTTTTTTATATACGTTTTATTTCTATTATGTTTTTTTAATTTTCGAGATTAATTTATAAATGGTATAAAACCAAGAATTTTCAGGCTTACTGGGACTGAACAGTACGTCTAAATAAATAAAATAAGATTTATAAAATTACACTTCAATTGACATTTTTTTATATACGTTTTATTTCTATTATGTTTTTTTAATTTTCGAGATTAATTTATAAATGGTATAAAACCAAGAATTTTCAGGCTTACTGGGACTGAACAGTACGTCTAAATAAATAAAATAAGATTTATAAAATTACACTTCAATTGTAATTGACGACATTTTTTATATACGTTTTATTTCTATTATGTTTTTTTAATTTTCGAGATTAATTTATAAATGGTATAAAACCAAGAATTTTCAGGCTTACTGGGACTGAACAGTACGTCTAAATAAATAAAATAAGATTTATAAAATTACACTTCAATTGTAATTGACGACATTTTTTTATATACGTTTTATTTCTATTATGTTTTTTTAATTTTCGAGATTAATTTATAAATGGTATAAAACCAAGAATTTTCAGGCTTACTGGGACTGAACAGTACGTCTAAATAAATAAAATAAGATTTATAAAATTACACTTCAATTGTAATTGACGACATTTTTTTATATACGTTTTATTTCTATTATGTTTTTTTAATTTTCGAGATTAATTTATAAATGGTATAAAACCAAGAATTTTCAGGCTTACTGGGACTGAACAGTACGTCTAAATAAATAAAATAAGATTTATAAAATTACACTTCAATTGTAATTGACGACATTTTTTTATATACGTTTTATTTCTATTATGTTTTTTTAATTTTCGAGATTAATTTATAAATGGTATAAAACCAAGAATTTTCAGGCTTACTGGGACTGAACAGTACGTCTAAATAAATAAAATAAGATTTATAAAATTACACTTCAATTGTAATTGACGACATTTTTTTATATACGTTTTATTTCTATTATGTTTTTTTAATTTTCGAGATTAATTTATAAATGGTATAAAACCAAGAATTTTCAGGCTTACTGGGACTGAACAGTACGTCTAAATAAATAAAATAAGATTTATAAAATTACACTTCAATTGTAATTGACGACATTTTTTTATATACGTTTTATTTCTATTATGTTTTTTTAATTTTCGAGATTAATTTATAAATGGTATAAAACCAAGAATTTTCAGGCTTACTGGGACTGAACAGTACGTCTAAATAAATAAAATAAGATTTATAAAATTACACTTCAATTGTAATTGACGACATTTTTTATATACGTTTTATTTCTATTATGTTTTTTTAATTTTCGAGATTAATTTATAAATGGTATAAAACCAAGAATTTTCAGGCTTACTGGGACTGAACAGTACGTCTAAATAAATAAAATAAGATTTATAAAATTACACTTCAATTGTAATTGACGACATTTTTTTATATACGTTTTATTTCTATTATGTTTTTTTAATTTTCGAGATTAATTTATAAATGGTATAAAACCAAGAATTTTCAGGCTTACTGGGACTGAACAGTACGTCTAAATAAATAAAATAAGATTTATAAAATTACAATTCAATTGTAATTGACGACATTTTTTTATATACGTTTTATTTCTATTATGTTTTTTTAATTTTCGAGATTAATTTATAAATGGTATAAAACCAAGAATTTTTAGGCTTACTGGGACTGAACAGTACGTCTAAATAAATAAAATAAGATTTATAAAATTACAATTCAATTGTAATTGACGACATTTTTTTATATACGTTTTATTTCTATTATGTTTTTTTAATTTTCGAGATTAATTTATAAATGGTATAAAACCAAGAATTTTCAGGCTTACTGGGACTGAACAGTACGTCTAAATAAATAAAATAAGATTTATAAAATTACAATTCAATTGTAATTGACGACATTTTTTTATATACGTTTTATTTCTATTATGTTTTTTTAATTTTCGAGATTAATTTATAAATGGTATAAAACCAAGAATTTTTAGGCTTACTGGGACTGAACAGTACGTCTAAATAAATAAAATAAGATTTATAAAATTACACTTCAATTGTAATTGACGACATTTTTTTATATACGTTTTATTTCTATTATGTTTTTTTAATTTTCGAGATTAATTTATAAATGGTATAAACCAAGAATTTTCAGGCTTACTGGGACTGAACAGTACGTCTAAATAAATAAAATAAGATTTATAAAATTACACTTCAATTGTAATTGACGACATTTTTTTATATACGTTTTATTTCTATTATGTTTTTTTAATTTTCGAGATTAATTTATAAATGGTATAAAACCAAGAATTTTCAGGCTTACTGGGACTGAACAGTACGTCTAAATAAATAAAATAAGATTTATAAAATTACACTTCAATTGTAATTGACGACATTTTTTATATACGTTTTATTTCTATTATGTTTTTTTAATTTTCGAGATTAATTTATAAATGGTATAAAACCAAGAATTTTCAGGCTTACTGGGACTGAACAGTACGTCTAAATAAATAAAATAAGATTTATAAAATTACACTTCAATTGTAATTGACGACATTTTTTATATACGTTTTATTTCTATTATGTTTTTTTAATTTTCGAGATTAATTTATAAATGGTATAAAATCAAGATTTCAGGCTTACTGGGACTGAACAGTACGTCTAAATAAATAAAATAAGATTTATAAAATTACACTTCAATTGTAATTGACGACATTTTTTTATATACGTTTTATTTCTATTATGTTTTTTTAATTTTCGAGATTAATTTATAAATGGTATAAAACCAAGAATTTTCAGGCTTACTGGGACTGAACAGTACGTCTAAATAAATAAAATAAGCTTTATAAAATTACACTTCAATTGTAATTGACGACATTTTTTTATATACGTTTTATTTCTATTATGTTTTTTTAATTTTCGAGATTAATTTATAAATGGTATAAAACCAAGAATTTTTAGGCTGACTGGGACTGAACAGTACGTCTAAATAAATAAAATAAGATTTATAAAATTACACTTCAATTGTAATTGACGACATTTTTTTTTATATACGTTTTATTTCTATTATGTTTTTTTAATTTTCGAGATTAATTTATAAATGGTATAAAACCAAGAATTTTCAGGCTTACTGGGACTGAACAGTACGTCTAAATAAATAAAATAAGATTTATAAAATTACACTTCAATTGTAATTGACGACATTTTTTTATATACGTTTTATTTCTATTATGTTTTTTTAATTTTCGAGATTAATTTATAAATGGTATAAAACCAAGAATTTTCAGGCTTACTGGGACTGAACAGTACGTCTAAATAAATAAAATAAGATTTATAAAATTACACTTCAATTGTAATTGACGACATTTTTTATATACGTTTTATTTCTATTATGTTTTTTTAATTTTCGAGATTAATTTATAAATGGTATAAAACCAAGAATTTTCAGGCTTACTGGGACTGAACAGTACGTCTAAATAAATAAAATAAGATTTATAAAATTACACTTCAATTGTAATTGAAGACATTTTTTTATATACGTTTTATTTCTATTATGTTTTTTTTAATTTTCGAGATTAATTTATAAATGGTATAAAACCAAGAATTTTCAGGCTTACTGGGACTGAACAGTACGTCTAAATAAATAAAATAAGATTTATAAAATTACACTTCAATTGTAATTGCCGACATTTTTTTATATACGTTTTATTTCTATTATGTTTTTTTAATTTTCGAGATTAATTTATAAATGGTATAAAACCAAGAATTTTCAGGCTTACTGGGACTGAACAGTACGTCACAATAAATAAAATAAGATTTATAAAATTACACTTCAATTGTAATTGACGACATTTTTTTATATACGTTTTATTTCTATTATGTTTTTTTAATTTTCGAGATTAATTTATAAATGGTATAAAACCAAGAATTTTCAGGCTTACTGGGACTGAACAGTACGTCTAAATAAATAAAATAAGATTTATAAAATTACACTTCAATTGTAATTGACGACATTTTTTTATATACGTTTTATTTCTATTATGTTTTTTTAATTTTCGAGATTAATTTATAAATGGTATAAAACCAAGAATTTTCAGGCTTACTGGGACTGAACAGTACGTCTAAATAAATAAAATAAGATTTATAAAATTACACTTCAATTGTAATTGACGACATTTTTTTATATACGTTTTATTTCTATTATGTTTTTTTAATTTTCGAGATTAATTTATAAATGGTATAAAACCAAGAATTTTCAGGCTTACTGGGACTGAACAGTACGTCTAAATAAATAAAATAAGATTTATAAAATTACACTTCAATTGTAATTGACGACATTTTTTTCTATACGTTTTATTTCTATTATGTTTTTTTAATTTTCGAATTAATTTATAAATGGTATAAAACCAAGAATTTTCAGGCTTACTGGGACTGAACAGTGTTGGGTATGTGCTTAGTATAAAAGGCTGATGCTTTAGCCAGTCTGGGAGAGTGTTACCGAGTTTAGTCTACAGTCAGTCTATAGTTAGTCGTTAGTCTATTCCGAGTGTCAGTCAGTCTTAGTCTTGTACTCCAGCAGTTAGTCGTATTCCTATTGTTCACCTTTATTGTATAGTGTTGTAGATAAACGTTTGTTAGTTAGTCTTTCTGTTAGTATCTCGGACACACCGTAAGTCGATACATAACAGTGGCGCGGTCGCAGTCGAATTCGAACAGTCAAGTCGTTAGTTGTAAATCGATTCAAGTAGTCAAGCTAGTCAAGTCAAGATGAGAGCAGATGAATTGGAGAAAATTCTCAAGGCTCAATCTGAACAGATCAGTCAACAGTTTAGTGAGTTAGTCAAAGGATTGATTGGAAATAATCCGAGAGTCGAAGATTCTAGCGAAAAGCAGTCGTCAGAGTTGTATTGGAAATTGCAGTCGTTAGTCGGAGAATTCAATGCTGACATAGAGAGAGGAGTCACATTCGAGTCTTGGTATGATAAGAATAAGTCATTCTTCGAATTCGACGGAAAGTCATTGGCCGAGAAAGTCAAAGTCAGATTGTTAGTCACGAAGTTAGGGGCTTGTGAGTACGCGAAGATTTCACAGAAGTTGATGCCCCAGAAGTTAGAGTCAATGAAATTCGAAAGTCTAGTCGATGAGTTGAAAAAAGAATTTTGTGATCCTCGTTCGAAATTAGTCAGACGATTCGAAGTCATGAAGTTAAAGTGCCCTTGTCCAGAGAAAGTCTTAGATTTCGGAAATTTAGTCAATTCTGAATGTGAGAAGGCCGAAATGGCGTTATCAGTCGAGGAAGTCAAGATCCTCATATTCATTGCCGGTATTCCCGAAGAGATGAATGATTTGCGACAACTCAGTCTGAAATTCGTGGAACGTTATTCGAAGACTGAAGAGTGTAGTCTGAAAATCCTGTTAGAGGAATGTCGCAGTTATCTCGCAATGAAGTCAGAGGCCAGAATGTTCGATAGTCAGCCAAAGGTTAAGATCGAACCTGCATATTACGTTGATGTGAATAACGTTGCTCGCGTCGAACATAGTCAGAGTACTCAATTCAGAAAGTCAAGAAATCAGCCATGGCAAAGAGAAGGCCAAGTCAATAGTCGAGAGTCACGTCAGTGTTACAATTGTGGCATGATTGGACACATTAGTCAAAACTGCCGGAAACCAAAGAAGTGGTTGAGCCAGGGCAAAAGTTAATTTTCGAGATTAATTTATAAATGGTATAAAACCAAGAATTTTCAGGCTTACTGGGACTGAACAGTACGTCTAAATAAATAAAATAAGATTTATAAAATTACACTTCAATTGTAATTGACGACATTTTTTTATATACGTTTTATTTCTATTATGTTTTTTTAATTTTCGAGATTAATTTATAAATGGTATAAAACCAAGAATTTTCAGGCTTACTGGGACTGAACAGTACGTCTAAATAAATAAAATAAGATTTATAAAATTACACTTCAATTGTAATTGAAGACATTTTTTTATATACGTTTTATTTCTATTATGTTTTTTTAATTTTCGAGATTAATTTATAAATGGTATAAAACCAAGAATTTTCAGGCTGACTGGGACTGAACAGTACGTCTAAATAAATAAAATAAGATTTATAAAATTACACTTCAATTGTAATTGACGACATTTTTTTTATATACGTTTTATTTCTATTATGTTTTTTTAATTTTCGAGATTAATTTATAAATGGTATAAAACCAAGAATTTTCAGGCTTACTGGGACTGAACAGTACGTCTAAATAAATAAAATAAGATTTATAAAATTACACTTCAATTGTAATTGACGACATTTTTTTATATACGTTTTATTTCTATTATGTTTTTTCGCTTCGCCTTTAACGCAACCGTTTAAATAGTTGAATCTATCTATATCGGTTAAAAGCGCGTTTTTGTGAATGGCAGAGCGATAGTTGTCCCAGAAGGATGGCCAAAGGTTTAAATCACCATAAAACTCAGGTAGTGCGTTTTTTGGCAAGCGTACCTGTGAGTGTCTGTTTGGCGTCGCTTGACGAATGGATGAGGCGCGGTCAGAGTCGATACTTTTTTGCCTTATAGCGTTTTCTCCAATTTCTATGGAGGTGCCAAGGTCAACCGCTAGTTCGTTCGCCTCTTCGATTTTTACCAAAAGGCCTTCTTCTCCTCCTGCCACAGCCTCATAGAGTGAATTTTCTCTCTCTGCTTGTTCGGGCGATGATTGGACGATTACTTTACTCCAATTTTCAGTGAGGGTTGATATTCTCGAGAAGGTCCGCTCTAGCTTTGAATTAGCATTTTTGAGTTTTTGCACCCAATGAGTCCAGTTTTCAATCTCCTCATTCTGATTTGGCCTCTCAACCAATATTGTTTTTGCTTCTGCAATTGCGCGAATGAGAGTTGATTTTGCGGGTCCTAAGCTTTGGCGTATCGGTCCGCTCATTTTTTCGCTTTTGGCTATTTTTGCGCTTGCGAAAATTTAATATGCGTTTAGGTTCAGATTTGCCGTTGCACCACTTTTGTAGCTTAAAAGTGGTTTTTAATTAAAATTTAGCCGTTGCACCACTTTTGTAGGAGCTATTGACTTTAACTCCCACAAATTTATTTAAAATTTTTTAAGTTAATTTAACAGGAGAAAAACAATTTATTTTTTAAAGCACGAACAAAATTTTATATAAAAAATAAGGAGAAAAAGTATTTAATTTTAATCCAACAAAACTTAAAGTGAATAAGAGAAGTGAGCAGTGAATAATAAAACTAAAGTGTATTTAAAAGGAAATAGGAAAAGATAAGATCGTGGGAATGTAATTTAGTGAATAATATATTTTTATATGTTTACGTGGAGTTGTCCACGACAGTTTTATTTCTATTATGTTTTTTTAATTTTCGAGATTAATTTATAAATGGTATAAAACCAAGAATTTTCAGGCTTACTGGGACTGAACAGTACGTCTAAATAAATAAAATAAGATTTATAAAATTACACTTCAATTGTGATTGACGACATTTTTTTATATACGTTTTATTTCTATTATGTTTTTTTAATTTTCGAGATTAATTTATAAATGGTATAAAACCAAGAATTTTCAGGCTTACTGGGACTGAACAGTACGTCTAAATAAATAAAATAAGATTTATAAAATTACACTTCAATTGTAATTGACGACATTTTTTTATATACGTTTTATTTCTATTATGTTTTTTTAATTTTCGAGATTAATTTATAGATGGTATAAAACCAAGAATTTTCAGGCTTACTGGGAATGAACAGTACGTCTAAATAAAAAAATAAGATTTATAAAATACACTTCAATTGTAATTGACGACATTTTTTTATATACGTTTTATTTCTATTATGTTTTTTTAATTTTCGAGATTAAAATATAAATGGTATAAAACCAAGAATTTTCAGGCTTACTGGGACTGAACAGTACGTCTAAATAAAAAAATAAGATTTATAAAATTACACTTCAATTGTAATTGACGACATTTTTTTATATACGTTTTATTTCTATTATGTTTTTTTAATTTTCGAGATTAATTTATAAATGGTATAAAACCAAGAATTTTCAGGCTTACTGGGACTGAACAGTACGTCTAAATAAATAAAATAAGATTTATAAAATTACACTTCAATTGTAATTGAAGACATTTTTTTATATACGTTTTATTTCTATTATGTTTTTTTAATTTTCGAGATTAATTTATAAATGGTATAAAACCAAGAATTTTCAGGCTTACTGGGACTGAACAGTACGTCTAAATAAATAAAATAAGATTTATAAAATTACACTTCAATTGTAATTGACGACATTTTTTTATATATGTTTTATTTCTATTATGTTTTTTTAATTTTCGAGATTAATTTATAAATGGTATAAAACCAAGAATTTTCAGGCTTACTGGGACTGAACAGTACGTCTAAATAAATAAAATAAGATTTATAAAATTACACTTCAATTGTGATTGACGACATTTTTTTATATACGTTTTATTTCTATTATGTTTTTTTAATTTTCGAGATTAATTTATAAATGGTATAAAATCAAGAATTTTCAGGCTTACTGGGACTGAACAGTACGTCTAAATAAATAAAATAAGATTTATAAAATTACACTTCAATTGTAATTGACGACATTTTTTTATATACGTTTTATTTCTATTATGTTTTTTTAAATTTTGAGATTAATTTATAAATGGTATAAAACCAAGAATTTTCAGGCTTACTGGGACTGAACAGTACGTCTAAATAAATAAAATAAGATTTATAAAATTACACTTCAATTGTAATTGACGACATTTTTTTATATACGTTTTATTTCTATTATGTTTTTTTAATTTTCGAGATTAATTTATAGATGGTATAAAACCAAGAATTTTCAGGCTTACTGGGACTGAACAGTACGTCTAAATAAATAAAATAAGATTTATAAAATTACACTTCAATTGTAATTGAAGACATTTTTTTATATACGTTTTATTTCTATTATGTTTTTTTAATTTTCGAGATTAATTTATAAATGGTATAAAACCAAGAATTTTCAGGCTTACTGGGACTGAACAGTACGTTTAAATAAATAAAATAAGATTTATAAAATTACACTTCAATTGTAATTGACGACATTTTTTTATATACGTTTTATTTCTATTATGTTTTTTTAATTTTCGAGATTAATTTATAAATGGTATAAAACCAAGAATTTTCAGGCTTACTGGGACTGAACAGTACGTCTAAATAAATAAAATAAGATTTATAAAATTACACTTCAATTGTGATTGACGACATTTTTTTATATACGTTTTATTTCTATTATGTTTTTTTAATTTTCGAGATTAATTTATAAATGGTATAAAACCAAGAATTTTCAGGCTTACTGGGACTGAACAGTACGTCTAAATAAATAAAATAAGATTTATAAAATTACACTTCAATTGTAATTGACGACATTTTTTTATATACGTTTTATTTCTATTATGTTTTTTTAATTTTCGAGATTAATTTATAAATGGTATAAAACCAAGAATTTTCAGGCTTACTGGGACTGAACAGTACGTCTAAATAAATAAAATAAGATTTATAAAATTACACTTCAATTGTAATTGACGACATTTTTTTATATACGTTTTATTTCTATTATGTTTTTTTAATTTTCGAGATTAATTTATAGATGGTATAAAACCAAGAATTTTCAGGCTTACTGGGAATGAACTTTACGTCTAAATAAAAAAATAAGATTTATAAAATTACACTTCAATTGTAATTGACGACATTTTTTTATATACGTTTTATTTCTATTATGTTTTTTTAATTTTCGAGATTAATTTATAAATGGTATAAAACCAAGAATTTTCAGGCTTACTGGGACTGAACAGTACGTCTAAATAAATAAAATAAGATTTATAAAATTACACTTCAATTGTAATTGACGACATTTTTTTATATACGTTTTATTTCTATTATGTTTTTTTAATTTTCGAGATTAATTTATAAATGGTATAAAACCAAGAATTTTCAGGCTTACTAGGACTGAACAGTACGTCTAAATAAATAAAATAAGATTTATAAAATTACACTTCAATTGTAATTGACGACATTTTTTTATATACGTTTTATTTCTATTATGTTTTTTTAATTTTCGAGATTAATTTATAAATGGTATAAAACCAAGAATTTTCAGGCTTACTGGGACTGAACAGTACGTCTAAATAAATAAAATAAGATTTATAAAATTACACTTCAATTGTAATTGACGACATTTTTTTATATACGTTTTATTTCTATTATGTTTTTTTAATTTTCGAGATTAATTTATAAATGGTATAAAACCAAGAATTTTCAGGCTTACTGGGACTGAACAGTACGTCTAAATAAATAAAATAAGATTTATAAAATTACACTTCAATTGTATTTGACGACATTTTTTATATACGTTTTATTTCTATTATGTTTTTTTAATTTTCGAGATTAATTTATAAATGGTATAAAACCAAGAATTTTCAGGCTTACTGGGACTGAACAGTACGTCTAAATAAATAAAATAAGATTTATAAAATTACACTTCAATTGTAATTGACGACATTTTTTTATATACGTTTTATTTCTATTATGTTTTTTTAATTTTCGAGATTAATTTATAAATGGTATAAAACCAAGAATTTTCAGGCTTACTGGGACTGAACAGTACGTCTAAATAAATAAAATAAGATTTATAAAATTACACTTCAATTGTGATTGACGACATTTTTTTATATACGTTTTATTTCTATTATGTTTTTTTAATTTTCGAGATTAATTTATAAATGGTATAAAACCAAGAATTTTCAGGCTTACTGGGACTGAACAGTACGTCTAAATAAATAAAATAAGATTTATAAAATTACACTTCAATTGTAATTGACGACATTTTTTTATATACGTTTTATTTCTATTATGTTTTTTTAATTTTCGAGATTAATTTATAAATGGTATAAAACCAAGAATTTTCAGGCTTACTGGGACTGAACAGTACGTCTAAATAAATAAAATAAGATTTATAAAATTACACTTCAATTGTAATTGACGACATTTTTTTATATACGTTTTATTTCTATTATGTTTTTTTAATTTTCGAGATTAATTTATAAATGGTATAAAACCAAGAATTTTCAGGCTTACTGGGACTGAACAGTACGTCTAAATAAATAAAATAAGATTTATAAAATTAACTTCAATTGTAATTAACGACATTTTTTTATATACGTTTTATTTCTATTATGTTTTTTTAATTTTCGAGATTAATTTATAGATGGTATAAAACCAAGAATTTTCAGGCTTACTGGGAATGAACAGTACGTCTAAATAAAAAAATAAGATTTATAAAATTACACTTCAATTGTAATTGACGACATTTTTTATATACGTTTTATTTCTATTATGTTTTTTTAATTTTCGAGATTAATTTATAAATGGTATAAAACCAAGAATTTTCAGGCTTACTGGGACTGAACAGTACGTCTAAATAAATAAAATAAGATTTATAAAATTACACTTCAATTGTAATTGACGACATTTTTTTATATACGTTTTATTTCTATTATGTTTTTTTAATTTTCGAGATTAATTTATAAATGGTATAAAACCAAGAATTTTCAGGCTTACTGGGACTGAACAGTACGTCTAAATAAATAAAATAAGATTTATAAAATTAACTTCAATTGTAATTAACGACATTTTTTTATATACGTTTTATTTCTATTATGTTTTTTTAATTTTCGAGATTAATTTATAAATGGTATAAAACCAAGAATTTTCAGGCTTACTGGGACTGAACAGTACGTCTAAATGTATAAAATAAGATTTATAAAATTACACTTCAATTGTAATTGACGACATTTTTTTATATACGTTTTATTTCTATTATGTTTTTTTAATTTTCGAGATTAATTTATAAATGGTATAAAACCAAGAATTTTCAGGCTTACACAGTACGTCTAAATAAATAAAATAAGATTTATAAAATTACACTTCAATTGTAATTGACGACATTTTTTATATACGTTTTATTTCTATTATGTTTTTTTAATTTTCGAGATTAATTTATAAATGGTATAAAACCAAGAATTTTCAGGCTTACTGGGACTGAACAGTACGTCTAAATAAATAAAATAAGATTTATAAAATTACACTTCAATTGTAATTGACGACATTTTTTATATACGTTTTATTTCTATTATGTTTTTTTAATTTTCGAGATTAATTTATAAATGGTATAAAACCAAGAATTTTCAGGCTTACTGGGACTGAACAGTACGTCTAAATAAATAAAATAAGATTTATAAAATTACACTTCAATTGTAATTGACGACATTTTTTTATATACGTTTTATTTCTATTATGTTTTTTTAATTTTCGAGATTAATTTATAAATGGTATAAAATCAAGAATTTTCAGGCTTACTGGGACTGAACAGTACGTCTAAATAAATAAAATAAGATTTATAAAATTACACTTCAATTGTAATTGACGACATTTTTTTATATACGTTTTATTTCTATTATGTTTTTTTAAATTTTGAGATTAATTTATAAATGGTATAAAACCAAGAATTTTCAGGCTTACTGGGACTGAACAGTACGTCTAAATAAATAAAATAAGATTTATAAAATTACACTTCAATTGTAATTGACGACATTTTTTTATATACGTTTTATTTCTATTATGTTTTTTTAATTTTCGAGATTAATTTATAGATGGTATAAAACCAAGAATTTTCAGGCTTACTGGGACTGAACAGTACGTCTAAATAAATAAAATAAGATTTATAAAATTACACTTCAATTGTAATTGAAGACATTTTTTTATATACGTTTTATTTCTATTATGTTTTTTTAATTTTCGAGATTAATTTATAAATGGTATAAAACCAAGAATTTTCAGGCTTACTGGGACTGAACAGTACGTTTAAATAAATAAAATAAGATTTATAAAATTACACTTCAATTGTAATTGACGACATTTTTTTATATACGTTTTATTTCTATTATGTTTTTTTAATTTTCGAGATTAATTTATAAATGGTATAAAACCAAGAATTTTCAGGCTTACTGGGACTGAACAGTACGTCTAAATAAATAAAATAAGATTTATAAAATTACACTTCAATTGTAATTGACGACATTTTTTTATATACGTTTTATTTCTATTATGTTTTTTTAATTTTCGAGATTAATTTATAAATGGTATAAAACCAAGAATTTTCAGGCTTACACAGTACGTCTAAATAAATAAAATAAGATTTATAAAATTACACTTCAATTGTAATTGACGACATTTTTTATATACGTTTTATTTCTATTATGTTTTTTTAATTTTCGAGATTAATTTATAAATGGTATAAAACCAAGAATTTTCAGGCTTACTGGGACTGAACAGTACGTCTAAATAAATAAAATAAGATTTATAAAATTACACTTCAATTGTAATTGACGACATTTTTTATATACGTTTTATTTCTATTATGTTTTTTTAATTTTCGAGATTAATTTATAAATGGTATAAAACCAAGAATTTTCAGGCTTACTGGGACTGAACAGTACGTCTAAATAAATAAAATAAGATTTATAAAATTACACTTCAATTGTAATTGACGACATTTTTTTATATACGTTTTATTTCTATTATGTTTTTTTAATTTTCGAGATTAATTTATAAATGGTATAAAATCAAGAATTTTCAGGCTTACTGGGACTGAACAGTACGTCTAAATAAATAAAATAAGATTTATAAAATTACACTTCAATTGTAATTGACGACATTTTTTTATATACGTTTTATTTCTATTATGTTTTTTTAAATTTTGAGATTAATTTATAAATGGTATAAAACCAAGAATTTTCAGGCTTACTGGGACTGAACAGTACGTCTAAATAAATAAAATAAGATTTATAAAATTACACTTCAATTGTAATTGACGACATTTTTTTATATACGTTTTATTTCTATTATGTTTTTTTAATTTTCGAGATTAATTTATAGATGGTATAAAACCAAGAATTTTCAGGCTTACTGGGACTGAACAGTACGTCTAAATAAATAAAATAAGATTTATAAAATTACACTTCAATTGTAATTGAAGACATTTTTTTATATACGTTTTATTTCTATTATGTTTTTTTAATTTTCGAGATTAATTTATAAATGGTATAAAACCAAGAATTTTCAGGCTTACTGGGACTGAACAGTACGTTTAAATAAATAAAATAAGATTTATAAAATTACACTTCAATTGTAATTGACGACATTTTTTTATATACGTTTTATTTCTATTATGTTTTTTTAATTTTCGAGATTAATTTATAAATGGTATAAAACCAAGAATTTTCAGGCTTACTGGGACTGAACAGTACGTCTAAATAAATAAAATAAGATTTATAAAATTACACTTCAATTGTGATTGACGACATTTTTTTATATACGTTTTATTTCTATTATGTTTTTTTAATTTTCGAGATTAATTTATAAATGGTATAAAACCAAGAATTTTCAGGCTTACTGGGACTGAACAGTACGTCTAAATAAATAAAATAAGATTTATAAAATTACACTTCAATTGTAATTGACGACATTTTTTTATATACGTTTTATTTCTATTATGTTTTTTTAATTTTCGAGATTAATTTATAAATGGTATAAAACCAAGAATTTTCAGGCTTACTGGGACTGAACAGTACGTCTAAATAAATAAAATAAGATTTATAAAATTACACTTCAATTGTAATTGACGACATTTTTTTATATACGTTTTATTTCTATTATGTTTTTTTAATTTTCGAGATTAATTTATAAATGGTATAAAACCAAGAATTTTCAGGCTTACTGGGACTGAACAGTACGTCTAAATAAATAAAATAAGATTTATAAAATTACACTTCAATTGTAATTGACGACATTTTTTTATATACGTTTTATTTCTATTATGTTTTTTTAATTTTCGAGATTAATTTATAAATGGTATAAAACCAAGAATTTTCAGGCTTACTGGGACTGAACAGTACGTCTAAATAAATAAAATAAGATTTATAAAATTACACTTCAATTGTATTTGACGACATTTTTTATATACGTTTTATTTCTATTATGTTTTTTTAATTTTCGAGATTAATTTATAAATGGTATAAAACCAAGAATTTTCAGGCTTACTGGGACTGAACAGTACGTCTAAATAAATAAAATAAGATTTATAAAATTACACTTCAATTGTAATTGACGACATTTTTTTATATACGTTTTATTTCTATTATGTTTTTTTAATTTTCGAGATTAATTTATAAATGGTATAAAACCAAGAATTTTCAGGCTTACTGGGACTGAACAGTACGTCTAAATAAATAAAATAAGATTTATAAAATTACACTTCAATTGTATTTGACGACATTTTTTATATACGTTTTATTTCTATTATGTTTTTTTAATTTTCGAGATTAATTTATAAATGGTATAAAACCAAGAATTTTCAGGCTTACTGGGACTGAACAGTACGTCTAAATAAATAAAATAAGATTTATAAAATTACACTTCAATTGAAATTGACGACATTTTTTTATATACGTTTTATTTCTATTATGTTTTTTTAATTTTCGAGATTAATTTATAAATGGTATAAAACCAAGAATTTTCAGGCTTACTGGGACTGAACAGTACGTCTAAATAAATAAAATAAGATTTATGAAATTACACTTCAATTGTAATTGACGACATTTTTTTATATACGTTTTATTTCTATTATGTTTTTTTAATTTTCGAGATTAATTTATAAATGGTATAAAACCAAGAATTTTCAGGCTTACTGGGACTGAACAGTACGTCTAAATAAATAAAATAAGATTTATAAAAACACTTCAATTGTGATTAACGACATTTTTTTATATACGTTTTATTTCTATTATGTTTTTTTAATTTTCGAGATTAATTTATAAATGGTATAAAACCAAGAATTTTCAGGCTTACTGAGACTGAACAGTACGTCTAAATAAATAAAATAAGATTTATAAAAACACTTCAATTGTGATTAACGACATTTTTTTATATACGTTTTATTTCTATTATGTTTTTTTAATTTTCGAGATTAATTTATAAATGGTATAAAACCAAGAATTTTCAGGCTTACTGGGACTGAACAGTACGTCTAAATAAATAAAATAAGATTTATAAAATTACACTTCAATTGTAATTGACGACATTTTTTTATATACGTTTTATTTCTATTATGTTTTTTTAATTTTCGAGATTAATTTATAAATGGTATAAAACCAAGAATTTTCAGGCTTACTGGGACTGAACAGTACGTCTAAATAAATAAAATAAGATTTATAAAATTACACTTCAATTGTAATTGACGACATTTTTTTATATACGTTTTATTTCTATTATGTTTTTTTAATTTTCGAGATTAATTTATAAATGGTATAAAACCAAGAATTTTCAGGCTTACTGGGACTGAACAGTACGTCTAAATAAATAAAATAAGATTTATAAAATTAACTTCAATTGTAATTAACGACATTTTTTTATATACGTTTTATTTCTATTATGTTTTTTTAATTTTCGAGATTAATTTATAGATGGTATAAAACCAAGAATTTTCAGGCTTACTGGGAATGAACAGTACGTCTAAATAAAAAAATAAGATTTATAAAATTACACTTCAATTGTAATTGACGACATTTTTTATATACGTTTTATTTCTATTATGTTTTTTTAATTTTCGAGATTAATTTATAAATGGTATAAAACCAAGAATTTTCAGGCTTACACAGTACGTCTAAATAAATAAAATAAGATTTATAAAATTACACTTCAATTGTAATTGACGACATTTTTTATATACGTTTTATTTCTATTATGTTTTTTTAATTTTCGAGATTAATTTATAAATGGTATAAAACCAAGAATTTTCAGGCTTACTGGGACTGAACAGTACGTCTAAATAAATAAAATAAGATTTATAAAATTACACTTCAATTGTAATTGACGACATTTTTTATATACGTTTTATTTCTATTATGTTTTTTTAATTTTCGAGATTAATTTATAAATGGTATAAAACCAAGAATTTTCAGGCTTACTGGGACTGAACAGTACGTCTAAATAAATAAAATAAGATTTATAAAATTAACTTCAATTGTAATTAACGACATTTTTTTATATACGTTTTATTTCTATTATGTTTTTTTAATTTTCGAGATTAATTTATAAATGGTATAAAACCAAGAATTTTCAGGCTTACTGGGACTGAACAGTACGTCTAAATAAATAAAATAAGATTTATAAAATTAACTTCAATTGTAATTAACGACATTTTTTTATATACGTTTTATTTCTATTATGTTTTTTTAATTTTCGAGATTAATTTATAAATGGTATAAAACCAAGAATTTTCAGGCTTAATGGGACTGAACAGTACGTCTAAATGTATAAAATAAGATTTATAAAATTACACTTCAATTGTAATTGACGACATTTTTTTATATACGTTTTATTTCTATTATGTTTTTTTAATTTTCGAGATTAATTTATAAATGGTATAAAACCAAGAATTTTCAGGCTTACACAGTACGTCTAAATAAATAAAATAAGATTTATAAAATTACACTTCAATTGTAATTGACGACATTTTTTATATACGTTTTATTTCTATTATGTTTTTTTAATTTTCGAGATTAATTTATAAATGGTATAAAACCAAGAATTTTCAGGCTTACTGGGACTGAACAGTACGTCTAAATAAATAAAATAAGATTTATAAAATTACACTTCAATTGTAATTGACGACATTTTTTATATACGTTTTATTTCTATTATGTTTTTTTAATTTTCGAGATTAATTTATAAATGGTATAAAACCAAGAATTTTCAGGCTTACTGGGACTGAACAGTACGTCTAAATAAATAAAATAAGATTTATAAAATTACACTTCAATTGTAATTGACGACATTTTTTTATATACGTTTTATTTCTATTATGTTTTTTTAATTTTCGAGATTAATTTATAAATGGTATAAAACCAAGAATTTTCAGGCTTACTGGGACTGAACAGTACGTCTAAATAAATAAAATAAGATTTATAAAATTACACTTCAATTGTAATTGACGACATTTTTTTATATACGTTTTATTTCTATTATGTTTTTTTAATTTTCGAGATTAATTTATAAATGGTATAAAACAAGAATTTTCAGGCTTACTGGGACTGAACAGTACGTCTAAATAAATAAAATAAGATTTATAAAATTACACTTCAATTGTGATTGACGACATTTTTTTATATACGTTTTATTTCTATTATGTTTTTTTAATTTTCGAGATTAATTTATAAATGGTATAAAACCAAGAATTTTCAGGCTTACTGGGACTGAACAGTACGTCTAAATAAATAAAATAAGATTTATAAAATTACACTTCAATTGTAATTGACGACATTTTTTTATATACGTTTTATTTCTATTATGTTTTTTTAATTTTCGAGATTAATTTATAAATGGTATAAAACCAAGAATTTTCAGGCTTACTGGGACTGAACAGTACGTCTAAATAAATAAAATAAGATTTATAAAATTACACTTCAATTGTAATTGACGACATTTTTTTATATACGTTTTATTTCTATTATGTTTTTTTAATTTTCGAGATTAATTTATAAATGGTATAAAACCAAGAATTTTCAGGCTTACTGGGACTGAACAGTACGTCTAAATAAATAAAATAAGATTTATAAAATTAACTTCAATTGTAATTAACGACATTTTTTTATATACGTTTTATTTCTATTATGTTTTTTTAATTTTCGAGATTAATTTATAGATGGTATAAAACCAAGAATTTTCAGGCTTACTGGGAATGAACAGTACGTCTAAATAAAAAAATAAGATTTATAAAATTACACTTCAATTGTAATTGACGACATTTTTTTATATACGTTTTATTTCTATTATGTTTTTTTAATTTTCGAGATTAATTTATAAATGGTATAAAACCAAGAATTTTCAGGCTTACTGGGACTGAACAGTACGTCTAAATGTATAAAATAAGATTTATAAAATTACACTTCAATTGTAATTGACGACATTTTTTTATATACGTTTTATTTCTATTATGTTTTTTTAATTTTCGAGATTAATTTATAAATGGTATAAAACCAAGAATTTTCAGGCTTACACAGTACGTCTAAATAAATAAAATAAGATTTATAAAATTACACTTCAATTGTAATTGACGACATTTTTTTATATACGTTTTATTTCTATTATGTTTTTTTAATTTTCGAGATTAATTTATAAATGGTATAAAACCAAGAATTTTCAGGCTTACTGGGACTGAACAGTACGTCTAAATAAATAAAATAAGATTTATAAAATTACACTTCAATTGTGATTAACGACATTTTTTTATATACGTTTTATTTCTATTATGTTTTTTTAATTTTCGAGATTAATTTATAAATGGTATAAAACCAAGAATTTTCAGGCTTACTGAGACTGAACAGTACGTCTAAATAAATAAAATAAGATTTATAAAATTACACTTCAATTGTAATTGACGACATTTTTTTATATACGTTTTATTTCTATTATGTTTTTTTAATTTTCGAGATTAATTTATAAATGGTATAAAACCAAGAATTTTCAGGCTTACTGGGACTGAACAGTACGTCTAAATAAATAAAATAAGATTTATAAAATTACACTTCAATTGTAATTGACGGCATTTTTTCATATACGTTTTATTTCTATTATGTTTTTTTAATTTTCGAGATTAATTTATAAATGGTATAAAACCAAGAATTTTCAGGCTTACTGGGACTGAACAGTACGTCTAAATAAATAAAATAAGATTTATAAAATTACACTTCAATTGTAATTGACGACATTTTTTTATATACGTTTTATTTCTATTATGTTTTTTTAATTTTCGAGATTAATTTATAAATGGTATAAAACCAAGAATTTTCAGGCTTACTGGGACTGAACAGTACGTCTAAATAAATAAAATAAGATTTATAAAATTACACTTCAATTGTAATTGACGACATTTTTTTATATACGTTTTATTTCTATTATGTTTTTTTAATTTTCGAGATTAATTTATAAATGGTATAAAACCAAGAATTTTCAGGCTTACTGGGACTGAACAGTACGTCTAAATAAATAAAATAAGATTTATGAAATTACACTTCAATTGTAATTGACGACATTTTTTTATATACGTTTTATTTCTATTATGTTTTTTTAATTTTCGAGATTAATTTATAAATGGTATAAAACCAAGAATTTTCAGGCTTACTGGGACTGAACAGTACGTCTAAATAAATAAAATAAGATTTATAAAAACACTTCAATTGTGATTAACGACATTTTTTTATATACGTTTTATTTCTATTATGTTTTTTTAATTTTCGAGATTAATTTATAAATGGTATAAAACCAAGAATTTTCAGGCTTACTGAGACTGAACAGTACGTCTAAATAAATAAAATAAGATTTATAAAATTACACTTCATTTGTAATTGACGACATTTTTTTATATACGTTTTATTTCTATTATGTTTTTTTAATTTTCGAGATTAATTTATAAATGGTATAAAACCAAGAATTTTCAGGCTTACTGGGACTGAACAGTACGTCTAAATAAATAAAATAAGATTTATAAAATTACACTTCAATTGTAATTGACGACATTTTTTTATATACGTTTTATTTCTATTATGTTTTTTTAATTTTCGAGATTAATTTATAAATGGTATAAAACCAAGAATTTTCAGGCTTACTGGGACTGAACAGTACGTCTAAATAAATAAAATAAGATTTATAAAATTACACTTCAATTGTAATTGACGACATTTTTTTATATACGTTTTATTTCTATTATGTTTTTTTAATTTTCGAGATTAATTTATAAATGGTATAAAACCAAGAATTTTCAGGCTTACTGGGACTGAACAGTACGTCTAAATAAATAAAATAAGATTTATAAAATTACACTTCAATTGTAATTGACGACATTTTTTTATATACGTTTTATTTCTATTATGTTTTTTTAATTTTCGAGATTAATTTATAAATGGTATAAAACCAAGAATTTTCAGGCTTACTGGGACTGAACTGTACGTCTAAATAAATAAAATAAGATTTATAAAATTACACTTCAATTGTAATTGACGACATTTTTTTATATACGTTTTATTTCTATTATGTTTTTTTAATTTTCGAGATTAATTTATAAATGGTATAAAACCAAGAATTTTCAGGCTTACTGGGACTGAACAGTACGTCTAAATAAATAAAATAAGATTTATAAAATTACACTTCAATTGTAATTGACGACATTTTTTTATATACGTTTTATTTCTATTATGTTTTTTTAATTTTCGAGATTAATTTATAAATGGTATAAAACCAAGAATTTTCAGGCTTACTGAGACTGAACAGTACGTCTAAATAAATAAAATAAGATTTATAAAATTACACTTCAATTGTAATTGACGACATTTTTTTATATACGTTTTATTTCTATTATGTTTTTTTAATTTTCGAGATTAATTTATAAATGGTATAAAACCAAGAATTTTCAGGCTTACTGGGACTGAACAGTACGTCTAAATAAATAAAATAAGATTTATAAAATTACACTTCAATTGTAATTGACGACATTTTTTTATATACGTTTTATTTCTATTATGTTTTTTTAATTTTCGAGATTAATTTATAAATGGTATAAAACCAAGAATTTTCAGGCTTACTGAGACTGAACAGTACGTCTAAATAAATAAAATAAGATTTATAAAATTACACTTCAATTGTAATTGACGACATTTTTTTATATACGTTTTATTTCTATTATGTTTTTTAATTTTCGAGATTAATTTATAAATGGTATAAAACCAAGAATTTTCAGGCTTACTGGGACTGAACAGTACGTCTAAATAAATAAAATAAAATTTATAAAATTACACTTCAATTGTAATTGACGACATTTTTTTATATACGTTTTATTTCTATTATGTTTTTTTAATTTTCGAGATTAATTTATAAATGGTATAAAACCAAGAATTTTCAGGCTTACTGAGACTGAACAGTACGTCTAAATAAATAAAATAAGATTTATAAAATTACACTTCAATTGTAATTGACGACATTTTTTTATATACGTTTTATTTCTATTATGTTTTTTTAATTTTCGAGATTAATTTATAAATGGTATAAAACCAAGAATTTTCAGGCTTACTGGGACTGAACAGTACGTCTAAATAAATAAAATAAGATTTATAAAATTACACTTAATTGTAATTGACGACATTTTTTTATATACGTTTTATTTCTATTATGTTTTATTAATTTTCGAGATTAATTTATAAATGGTATAAAACCAAGAATTTTCAGGCTTACTGGGACTGAACAGTACGTCTAAATAAATAAAATAAGATTTATAAAATTACACTTCAATTGTAATTGACGACATTTTTTTATATACGTTTTATTTCTATTATGTTTTTTTAATTTTCGAGATTAATTTATAAATGGTATAAAACCAAGAATTTTCAGGCTTACTGGGACTGAACAGTACGTCTAAATAAATAAAATAAGATTTATAAAATTACACTTCAATTGTAATTGACGACATTTTTTTATATACGTTTTATTTCTATTATGTTTTTTTAATTTTCGAGATTAATTTATAAATGGTATAAAACCAAGAATTTTCAGGCTTACTGGGACTGAACAGTACGTCTAAATAAATAAAATAAAATTTATAAAATTACACTTCAATTGTAATTGACGACATTTTTTTATATACGTTTTATTTCTATTATGTTTTTTTAATTTTCGAGATTAATTTATAAATGATATAAAACCAAGAATTTTCAGGCTTACTGGGACTGAACTGTACGTCTAAATAAATAAAATAAGATTTATAAAATTACACTTCAATTGTAATTGACGACATTTTTTTATATACGTTTTATTTCTATTATGTTTTTTTAATTTTCGAGATTAATTTATAAATGGTATAAAACCAAGAATTTTCAGGCTTACTGGGACTGAACAGTACGTCTAAATAAATAAAATAAGATTTATAAAATTACACTTCAATTGTAATTGACGACATTTTTTTATATACGTTTTATTTCTATTATGTTTTTTTAATTTTCGAGATTAATTTATAAATGGTATAAAACCAAGAATTTTCAGGCTTACTGAGACTGAACAGTACGTCTAAATAAATAAAATAAGATTTATAAAATTACACTTCAATTGTAATTGACGACATTTTTTTATATACGTTTTATTTCTATTATGTTTTTTTAATTTTCGAGATTAATTTATAAATGGTATAAAACCAAGAATTTTCAGGCTTACTGGGACTGAACAGTACGTCTAAATAAATAAAATAAGATTTATAAAATTACACTTCAATTGTAATTGACGACATTTTTTTATATACGTTTTATTTCTATTATGTTTTTTTAATTTTCGAGATTAATTTATAAATGGTATAAAACCAAGAATTTTCAGGCTTACTGGGACTGAACAGTACGTCTAAATAAATAAAATAAAATTTATAAAATTACACTTCAATTGTAATTGACGACATTTTTTTATATACGTTTTATTTCTATTATGTTTTTTTAATTTTCGAGATTAATTTATAAATGGTATAAAACCAAGAATTTTCAGGCTTACTGGGACTGAACTGTACGTCTAAATAAATAAAATAAGATTTATAAAATTACACTTCAATTGTAATTGACGACATTTTTTTATATACGTTTTATTTCTATTATGTTTTTTTAATTTTCGAGATTAATTTATAAATGGTATAAAACCAAGAATTTTCAGGCTTACTGGGACTGAACAGTACGTCTAAATAAATAAAATAAGATTTATAAAATTACACTTCAATTGTAATTGACGACATTTTTTTATATACGTTTTATTTCTATTATGTTTTTTTAATTTTCGAGATTAATTTATAAATGGTATAAAACCAAGAATTTTCAGGCTTACTGAGACTGAACAGTACGTCTAAATAAATAAAATAAGATTTATAAAATTACACTTCAATTGTAATTGACGACATTTTTTTATATACGTTTTATTTCTATTATGTTTTTTTAATTTTCGAGATTAATTTATAAATGGTATAAAACCAAGAATTTTCAGGCTTACTGGGACTGAACAGTACGTCTAAATAAATAAAATAAGATTTATAAAATTACACTTCAATTGTAATTGACGACATTTTTTTATATACGTTTTATTTCTATTAAGTTTTATTAATTTTCGAGATTAATTTATAAATGGTATAAAACCAAGAATTTTCAGGCTTACTGGGACTGAACAGTACGTCTAAATAAATAAAATAAGATTTATAAAATTACACTTCAATTGTAATTGACGACATTTTTTTATATACGTTTTATTTCTATTATGTTTTTTTAATTTTCGAGATTAATTTATAAATGGTATAAAACCAAGAATTTTCAGGCTTACTGGGACTGAACAGTACGTCTAAATAAATAAAATAAGATTTATAAAATTACACTTCAATTGTAATTGACGACATTTTTTTATATACGTTTTATTTCTATTATGTTTTTTTAATTTTCGAGATTAATTTATAAATGGTATAAAACCAAGAATTTTCAGGCTTACTGGGACTGAACAGTACGTCTAAATAAATAAAATAAGATTTATAAAATTACACTTCAATTGTAATTGACGACATTTTTTTATATACGTTTTATTTCTATTATGTTTTTTTAATTTTCGAGATTAATTTATAAATGGTATAAAACCAAGAATTTTCAGGCTTACTGAGACTGAACAGTACGTCTAAATAAATAAAATAAGATTTATAAAATTACACTTCAATTGTAATTGACGACATTTTTTTATATACGTTTTATTTCTATTATGTTTTTTTAATTTTCGAGATTAATTTATAAATGGTATAAAACCAAGGATTTTCAGGCTTACTGGGACTGAACAGTACGTCTAAATAAATAAAATAAGATTTATAAAATTACACTTCAATTGTAATTGACGACATTTTTTTATATACGTTTTATTTCTATTATGTTTTTTTAATTTTCGAGATTAATTTATAAATGGTATAAAACCAAGAATTTTCAGGCTTACTGAGACTGAACAGTACGTCTAAATAAATAAAATAAGATTTATAAAATTACACTTCAATTGTAATTGACGACATTTTTTTATATACGTTTTATTTCTATTATGTTTTTTTAATTTTCGAGATTAATTTATAAATGGTATAAAACCAAGAATTTTCAGGCTTACTGGGACTGAACAGTACGTCTAAATAAATAAAATAAGATTTATAAAATTACACTTCAATTGTAATTGACGACATTTTTTTATATACGTTTTATTTCTATTATGTTTTTTTAATTTTCGAGATTAATTTATAAATGGTATAAAACCAAGAATTTTCAGGCTTACTGAGACTGAACAGTACGTCTAAATAAATAAAATAAGATTTATAAAATTACACTTCAATTGTAATTGACGACATTTTTTTATATACGTTTTATTTCTATTATGTTTTTTTAATTTTCGAGATTAATTTATAAATGGTATAAAACCAAGGATTTTCAGGCTTACTGGGACTGAACAGTACGTCTAAATAAATAAAATAAGATTTATAAAATTACACTTCAATTGTAATTGACGACATTTTTTTATATACGTTTTATTTCTATTATGTTTTTTTAATTTTCGAGATTAATTTATAAATGGTATAAAACCAAGAATTTTCAGGCTTACTGGGACTGAACAGTACGTCTAAATAAATAAAATAAGATTTATAAAATTACACTTCAATTGTAATTGACGACATTTTTTTATATACGTTTTATTTCTATTATGTTTTTTTAATTTTCGAGATTAATTTATAAATGGTATAAAACCAAGAATTTTCAGGCTTACTGGGACTGAACAGTACGTCTAAATAAATAAAATAAGATTTATAAAATTACACTTCAATTGTAATTGACGACATTTTTTTATATACGTTTTATTTCTATTATGTTTTTTTAATTTTCGAGATTAATTTATAAATGGTATAAAACCAAGAATTTTCAGGCTTACTGGGACTGAACAGTACGTCTAAATAAATAAAATAAGATTTATAAAATTACACTTCAATTGTAATTGACGACATTTTTTTATATACGTTTTATTTCTATTATGTTTTTTTAATTTTCGAGATTAATTTATAAATGGTATAAAACCAAGAATTTTCAGGCTTACTGGGACTGAACAGTACGTCTAAATAAATAAAATAAGATTTATAAAATTACACTTCAATTGTAATTGACGACATTTTTTTATATACGTTTTATTTCTATTATGTTTTTTTAATTTTCGAGATTAATTTATAGATGGTATAAAACCAAGAATTTTCAGGCTTACTGGGAATGAACAGTACGTCTAAATAAAAAAATAAGATTTATAAAATTACACTTCAATTGTAATTGACGACATTTTTTATATACGTTTTATTTCTATTATGTTTTTTTTAATTTTCGAGATTAATTTATAAATGGTATAAAACCAAGAATTTTCAGGCTTACTGGGACTGAACAGTACGTCTAAATAAATAAAATAAGATTTATAAAATTACACTTCAATTGTAATTGACGACATTTTTTTATATACGTTTTATTTCTATTATGTTTTTTTAATTTTCGAGATTAATTTATAAATGGTATAAAACCAAGAATTTTCAGGCTTACTGGGACAGAACAGTACGTCTAAATAAATAAAATAAGATTTATAAAATTACACTTCAATTGTAATTGACGCCATTTTTTTATATACGTTTTATTTCTATTATGTTTTTTTAATTTTCGAGATTAATTTATAAATGGTATAAAACCAAGAATTTTCAGGCTTACTGGGACAGAACAGTACGTCTAAATAAATAAAATAAGATTTATAAAATTACACTTCAATTGTAATTGACGCCATTTTTTTATATACGTTTTATTTCTATTATGTTTTTTTAATTTTCGAGATTAATTTATAAATGGTATAAAACCAAGAATTTTCAGGCTTACTGGGACTGAACAGTACGTCTAAATAAATAAAATAAGATTTATAAAATTACACTTCAATTGTAATTGACGACATTTTTTTATATACGTTTTATTTCTATTATGTTTTTTTAATGTTCGAGATTAATTTATAAATGGTATAAAACCAAGAATTTTCAGGCTTACTGGGACTGAACAGTTCGTCTAAATAAATAAAATAAGATTTATAAAATTACACTTCAATTGTAATTGACGACATTTTTTTATATACGTTTTATTTCTATTATGTTTTTTTAATTTTCGAGATTAATTTATAAATGGTATAAAACCAAGAATTTCCAGGCTTACTGGGACTGAACAGTACGTCTAAATAAATAAAATAAGATTTATAAAATTACACTTCAATTGTAATTGACGACATTTTTTTATATACGTTTTATTTCTATTATGTTTTTTTAATTTTCGAGATTAATTTATAAATGGTATAAAACCAAGAATTTTCAGGCTTACTGGGACTGAACAGTACGTCTAAATAAATAAAATAAGATTTATAAAATTACACTTCAATTGTAATTGACGACATTTTTTTATATACGTTTATTTCTATTATGTTTTTTTAATTTTCGAGATTAATTTATAAATGGTATAAAACCAAGAATTTTCAGGCTTACTGGGACTGAACAGTACGTCTAAATAAATAAAATAAGATTTATAAAATTACACTTCAATTGTAATTGACGACATTTTTTTATATACAGTAAAGTGTGTTGGTCCCAGTCCCTATAGAGGTGTCCCTTCTCAAGCGCAGTGGTGTATTCCTTTTCTATCCTTTTGGAGTCTACGATATCGCTCTCTTCACTCTCTTTCTCAAACTCTCATTTGTGGTCCAGAAGGACCTTAGAAGAGAAATATGAATTTTTATTGAATAATATAAAATGTAAGATAAGCGCGACAAATATGATAACAAAGGTAAAATACATTTCGATTAATAATAACATAGTAAGTAACGAGAGCATATTAGATATCCAGGGACTTATATTATAAGCGCTTTTATTTCCCTTTTCATTTTATTTATTGTAAGATTACATTGAAGATTAAATAGCTTTATTTAAACTAAAGAGAGGACTCCGCTTGCTCGCTGATTTAAAGCCTTAAGTGAATGCTGACTGAACCGACTATGGGAGTTTGTCTTTTGCTTTTAAGCTAGGATAAATTGATAGGCGGGGACTTTTACATTTTAGGATTTGCAATTTAAGTCTCCGCCTTACAACTTTACCCTAACAGTAGATCGTCCTCGATCTAATTTTTAAGTTTAATGGCTTCCCTTCACTCTCTCTTGTCCTATTATGCCTTCTTTTTGTGGTTCCTTTTTTTGGAACATCTTTTCTTGGGCATTTATCATCATTTTTTTTTATTTTCTTTGGATGCGAGAGTGTAACATTTGGGGTTATTTTTAAATCACTGATAGGGTTGTTGGTTCAGTTTCAGTTAATCAAAGAATTCAGTGAAACCTACAATCCTTTTCAATATTGTTATAACATAAGACATTTTTCACGAAAGGGCGGGATTTGATGTTTCAGTTCTTTTTTTTACGCTACAGCTGCCTCTTCCCTATGCGTAGACCGTCCTCGGTCTGTTGTCAAATGATGTTTTGTCGTTTTCTTTTTCCGAAGTTTTGCTTTTGAATAATATTTCATGCTGATTACCTTTAATTTTGAAGATTCCTGTGACGATTTAACGAAGTTCGGTTCTCTATTCTAGAGATCTTCCACCGAAATATAATGCTTTTTTTTTGAAGATGTCTATTTTTTGATAATCAATTTTTGATGTTTTGCTTTTTTTATGTTTGTTGTTTGTCTTTTGTTTTTTTTGTGATTAGACTTCTTTAGACTTCTTTTAGACTTCAGTTCTTTTTCTTTCTTCTCATTTTTGTAGGGAAATGTTTATATCACAATTAATATTTACAATTTTTCTTTAGGGGTTCGGGAAGCCATTATTTTACAACCAAAACAAATTTTTTTTTTGCACGCGCACGCGCGTTTGTAGAATTTTTCTTAGTCCTACTGATTTTCGCTCTCGTTACCTTTGGGGTATATACATAATATGAAAAAGAAATTTTAAAAAAATTTAAAAATTATTTTATTTATTTTCTTCAACTTTCCATTCGCTTCGGGCACTCTTCAAATTTATGTCCCAACGTGTAACAAAACTCACACGGCCGCTTTGGACAGTTGGCTCTGATGTGAGGTTCAGTTGTTGGGCACATTGGGCACAATTCGAATTGGCATGTAACAGCGTGCTGCCCAGGCACTGTGCTCGTACATCCCCGGCATATCTGGGATTGAATTGGAGTGTAGTGTATTACTTGGGGTTGACTTACCAATGGTTGACCTTCCCACCTACCCTCATATATGTTTGCGAAACCTCCCTGTAAATGAAATGGACCAGGGAGCTGTTGAATAGCTGGTGCCATTCCAAACTGAGGTTGGACATATTGTGGAATAAATGGTGCTGAGATGCCAGAAGGCATTGGTGTTGGTGCATTTACTAAGGGCACAGAAGGACCAGAGATTCCAGAAGGACCAGCCTGAAAATTGGGTGATGAGATCTGAAGGGCCTCTACCCCTTTTAGGGGAGAAGGCTGGGGTGGTACCGTTACCTCCATTCTCGCCTCGTACCCTCTCATCGCTGTGTCCAAGAAATCGGCCCCTTCTGGGTGTTTTACCTCTGCATAATGGTCTTCAGCTACTGGCATCCTGCCCTGAAAGTCTGTTAAAACCCCATCTACCCTTTGAGTATTTCCACTTAGCATTAATCTTACGTATTCCGGCACGACAACAACTGTTTGGCTTCTAGCTTCATGAATGAAACGCGACCAGACAGCTCCATGTTTGCACAGAATCGTGAGATCACCTATAATAAATAAACCAAACCTTGCCCTAGAGAGCGCGACATTTGAGCGTTGGGGGTCAGTCCAGAATGTTGCCGTTTCTTCCTCTACTTTTTTGGCGCTACCAGTTCGAGTCTTTGTTGTGATAAGCAATACTATATCCGCCTCCTGACTTTGTATGCTGTCTACTGTAGAGCAGCTTACATTCCTGACTTGCCTTGCCTCCAATTGTTCTTTTATCACATCCATTTGAGCCATATAGAAGCAAATTACTAAGATTCTCTTACGCCTGGCGAGTAGTGGCTGGCTTAATATGTCGATTAAGGCCATGGCCGTTTCAGTGTCGCATCCTGCATGGTCATGGTGTTTTGATGTATGAGTACAATGGGACAGGTCTGAACAGGAAGGTTTATACCAATTTCGTCTGTGAGTAAATTCCTCTGCGCTTCTGTAAGTCCCGCGCGGAATTGCTCTCCTGCTGGTCTATAGACACTGGCTTCTAGGCATCGCACAATACTGGGATGTGACCTGAAAGATACTACGAGTCTATTATTACTAATACCTGCGTAGTCTTGCACGATCCCAATTATTGAGTTCATGGCCCACTTATTCCTTACTACTTGTGGCTGACTTGGGGTATAAACCTGTAACTGCAGGTAGTCGCCAGTAAGCAAAAGTTTTCGAAGATTCCTGTACTGGCAGATTGTGGAAAGAATAGCGTTGTGCTGGCACTGTCCAACTTCATCCACCACCATATGAGTTATGGTGGGTGTTATTACAGACTTGTTCTCACGCGGGCTTGCCATGCTTGCGTCTAGAAATGACTGGAATTCTTCTGCCAAAGCCATGGTCATGAAAAACACCCTAAACTTTTTAAGCTGGCTTACCTCAAACGAGGCTGCTCGCTCTTGAGCCCTTCTTGGCGCTCTTTCCCAATCTCTTTCATATTTCTGAATTAATTTACCGCTTTTCTTCATCAACTCCTCCCGAATGTCTTCATCCTTCACTCTATGAACAACTAAATGTTCACCCACCTGTCTGATTCTTTCCATGTATCGGGCCTTTCCATTACCTGAGAAGATGGCCAACATGGGAACTTGTTGGCCAGCCATTCTCATTGCCTTATCCGTGTCTTCGGCAAGTTCACAAACAGCTACATTTATAGGTGCTGTGGCCAATATACTGCTTTCGGGTCCCGTTGGAGTGTCGCCGCTATTGCCGCCCCCGATACCCAGGTCTTACCCGTTCCTGGCGGGGCTTGATTAAATATTACTCTGGGTCGGTTATCCAGGAACATCGCAACAGTTAAGAGCTGTTGCTCATTTAATGTTTGAAGGGCCGGGTGTTCATCTACAATGCCTCCAATGTGTTGAGGTGGTGGCGGTTCCCTGCGTTCACGACCTAAGAGAGCACTTGCAATTGGGGCAATGGGATGATCAGATTGGGCAAGCGACCAGGGAAGTCCGTCCATGAGAGTCAGTTCCCTTCGGTGTAGCATTTTTGTGTTGGAAATCGGTATTATTCTAGCCTCCCATTCACTGGTTACTAAGTCATGCCAATCGTCAAACCCCCGTTCGTAATTTTTTGCGTCTTGAAAGCGGGCCGCCATAACTATTTCCATGTTATAACCATCTCTTGTTATGTTTTTCCTAGCTTGCCTTATTTCGCCATATCCGCAAACTTTAGTATCATGATCAGGTCTTTTTATGTGTACGTTAGAATCTTCTTCGTAAGTTTTCCAATAACCTTGAAGCTCTTTAAGGTCTTTTGTGTGGATAAAGAATCTCAACAATAGGGTCTTGTCAACGGTCTTCTTTTTGGCTTTGTCATCTTCTAACCAGTACAGGATAGACGTGACTGAATGTTTGATTAAACGACGCTCTTCAACATCTCGCTGGTGTGCTACAACAGCTGACATTGCTGCTAATGTTAAACCTACCCTAGACGACGAGAAGTTTGCTCGAAGAGGATAAGAAATCTGGTCTGACAATGGCCTAGCTCCGATAATAATCCAGTTCTGGTGCGCCCATACTTCATCACCGACAGAATGGAGTTTTCTCAGGTAGAATATATGAGGAACCCATTCTCCATATCTGTGGGGAATTAATTGCACACAAATTTACCTCGATAAAGTGACCGGTTCTCAGGTCTTCATGGTGAATGTTTGTGAGTTGTCTGGAATTAATAACCTGGCTACGAAGCATATCCGGTGCCATTAGCTCCGCTGATTTAAATGTACCCCTTGCTCTGTTAATGTTCACAGAAACTACTAAGGCTGGTAGCCAAGTTGGGGCTTCTCTAACTAATTCAACTGTTGCCGACGTCGCGGTGGCCTGGTAGTTTATTGTACCTGAAAATAACCACGGGGGATAACGCCCTTGGGCCGCTGGATCATTCGGTCCATTTGCCGCGAATTTACCTAACACTTCATACCCCTCTCTGTCCTCCCATTCACCTACCTCAACAAGATCCCCCAACTGTAATTTTCGGTGTTCCCCTTCCACCAAGTTCTCCGGTATTTTAGTAAAGAATGGCCCTTTTCCTGATATTCTCGCACCAATCAACTCTCCATCTTTGGCTCTTGCGATCATGTACCTTAATGGACCTTTACCTAATACAGCTTCATCATCACGAACCGGTTCTGGTGTTGACGAAGTGATTCTTGCCTCATCTGGGAGGTCTTCAGGATTTATTCGCTCCGACTGCTGAGAGCTCGTAGGCTGGTCCCAACCACTATCTTTATTAGCCCATTCTGAGACCCCTGAAGATTCCCCTTCACGACCCGACGACTGTAAAATATTTTTCATTTTTGTGCCAGAAGGCACTTCATACTCGACACTTTTGTTCATGCCAGAAGGCACTTCAATTTCGCTCGTCTCTGTGTCAGATGACACCGACTCTATGTCCATATCCTCATACTCTGGGAGTTCCACCTGACTTAACCTTGCTCGGATTTTCATTAATATTTTACCCATTTTATTTGTTCCGAATTTCTCCGATTCAGGCGTGAACTGCTCCAGAATAGGATCACTCATACCATACCCAACTCCCCACTCACTATCTCTTGGATTGGCCTCTAATATCCACCCTTAACCTGTACTCAAGAGGAGACGCTTTAGTTCCGCATTCTGGTTATACTTTTCGAACGCTATCTCCTCAATAAGCGTCTCTTTTACCTTGGACCACTCTTTCTGTATTTTCAAATCCCCCACTACTTCTTTGCCAATCCATTTATAATTCCGTGGATGAACTTTCTTTTTTATGCCAGAAGGCATTTTATTGTTACACCCCCCACCCAAATGTTTTAACGACTTTACCTTGTTAGCATTCACCATATCCCCGAAGAAGTTAGCTTTTTCCCACACATACGCCTGCTCTACACAATCAAAGGATAAGTTTTTCCATACCAGTGGAGCATAGAAAAAGTTTGACAACGGGTGGAGCTGCCCTAAGAAAGGATAGGCTTTACCTCCCATTTTCAACGTAACCACTGGAAGCTCGTTCTTCCACTCACTCTCATTATTATGCCAGAAGGCATTTAATTCATGATTATTTGAAGACATTTTTTTTTTAATAAAGAATTAATAATAGATTTTTTTTATTATTATATCTGAAATTGAGATAAAGATTTTAGTTAACATTATATTGAGATAATTCGCGATAAAATGATGGTATATTTACTGATTTCTAGGCCTTAGATTGTATCTGTGAATGTTTGGGGTTTCTTGACATTCGGTATTGTCTCGACTCTCATTATCAGCATGATTAGTATTTTGGATGGAATCAGTGTTTATGTTGTGATCAAATCCCGGGATATGTTCAATTTCTATGGCTTCTGCCATTTTTAGAGAACTTTTTTCCTCCTGTGATAACCCTGGAATTGTACAAACTGGACCCAGAGATTCAAAACATTTTTTAATCTGATTTATATGTACCTTCCTTGGGTTAGCCTGTGGAGAATTACAACTAGTTATTGTGACGTATATCCCTTCTATATTTATTACTCGATATATGCCTTTCCAAGGGAGGTGGAACTTCTTCGAAGTTCCGGGCTTTCCTGCGTAGTTGCGGATTAACACCCTATCCCCTATTTCAATTGTCGGAACCCTTGTATGTTTATCATATTGCTCTTTTATTTTTATTTGTGCTTCCTTATGGGCTTCTGCTGCTGATTCCCAGGCTACCCTGAGTGACGTAACAAGCAATTGCTTGAATTCTGCAGTGTCATTAAAGGCTATTGGGTCGCGGACTCTTGGATCTAATATTTGGTCAACGCAAAAAATCGGGTCTCTCCCAAACATTAAATAAAACGGAGTTTCATTTGTTGTGTTATGTACCGCAGTGTTATAGCAGAAATTAGTAAAGTTCAAAAATTCATCAAAATTAGGCTGATTTTTAGTTATGTATTTAGAGAGTATGTTATTAAATGTTCTAAACGTTCGTTCTGTTATCGCATTACCTTGGGACCAGTTTGGAATAGCATATTTTTTGTTTATATAAAGCATGTGGCAAAATTCCTTAAAGAACTCTGAGGTAAATGTCGTTGCGTTGTCAGATATTAGTTCAGTACAACCCCCAAATTTAAGATAGTATTCATTAAGAAAGGCTTTAGCTATTGTTTGGGATTTTGTGTCTGGTACAGGGACAGATATTATATACTTTGTAAACCAGCATATTATATTTAATATATATTTATTACCTTTTTCTGTGACTGGGAATGGTCCGGCCAAGTCTAGCCCTACTTTTGCAAATAATGTATTTGAAGGTGCCGTTGCCATTTCAGCCCTATAAGCTGGGGTAGGAGAGTGTCTTAATTGACAGGTAATACATTGTTTTGTCCACTCATTTATGTCAGTATACATCAATGGCCAAAAATACTTTTGACATTTTCTTATTGTTTTCTTAACCGAGAGATGCCCCCTCCTAGAGGTGAATTGTGAAAGGATTCAAAAATAAGGGATCTAAGAGAAACTGGAATGTAAAGTCTCATTTTAAAACCAGAAGGTTTGAAGTACAGAATATCTGAATCTAAACAGAGTGTTGCAGCTCTGTTAACAAAACTAGCAATTTCTGCTTCTGTGAATCCTTCTGGGGTAGTACCATTTTCTAGAAAGTCTATATATGCTTTTGCTTCAGGATCTTCTCTTTGTTCTGTTTTAATATCTACTGTAAATGATTGCCCTTTATTGTCTCTTAGAATTACTGAATTAATTATTTCATCTGTTGTTAGTCTACTACTAGGTCTTATCGCTAAGCACACTGGAAATTCTGCGATATCTTCCAACTTTTTTAGGTTTTCAATTTTTTCAGGTGCTTCTTCATGAATTCTAGAGAGTGCGTCTGCTAACGAGTTTTGTTTTCCCGCTATATGTACTATTTTTATCTGATAAGATTGGAGTTCTATTAGCCATCTAGCGAGGTGTGGGTGTGCCTCAGCTTTCTTTAATAGATACGCTAGAGGTTTGTGGTCCGTGTGTAGTTCGACATCGGACATAAAAATGTAAGGTTTAAATTCCCGAAGAGCAAAAATTATAGCTCCTAGTTCAATTTGAACTGGAGGCCATTTTCGTTCTGATTGGGCTAAAGTCCGACTGCAATATGAGATGGCTGAATAGGTCCCGGTATTATCGTTTTCCTGCATTAACACCCCAGCTTGCCCTACAGTCGATGCGTCTGTGAATATATGGAACGGTTTTGAATAGTCCGGGAAGATTAACGACGGTTCCTGCGCAAGTAATTCTTTTATTTTATCAAGCGCACTTTGTTGCTCGCTTCCCCATACGTAAGGTGTGTCTTTTTTTGTAAGTCTTGTCAACGGTTCAACAATTGTGGAGAAGTCATGAATATGCCTACGGTAAAAGGAGGCCATTCCTACTATTCTTTTAATCCCTTTTACATTTTCAGGAGGGGCTAGATTTTTGATTATTTCGATTCAGCTTAGGCTTGGTTTGTAACCATTTGCGTCTAGAATGTGCCCCAGAAAGTGCATTTTATTAGACCCAAATATACATTTTTGCGGCTTTAGTTTTAAATTGAAGTGTCTAAATCGTTCAAAGACTTTTCTAAGAACATCTATGTGTTCCGAGAAATCTGGGGACTTAGTGAAGATTAGTATGTCATCTACATATGAGATAACCGAATCTTCCAACCCTGATAAGACATTAGTCATAGCTCTACAAAAGACGGAAGTTGCGTTTTTTAAACCAAATGGCATATGCGTCATTTGATATATTTTATCCTCAGTTATAACCCCGCATTTTCTTGAGGCGTTATCCGTTAATTTTATTTGTAGGTAGCCACTAGCAAGGTCCAGAGAGGAATAGAAGTTACAGTTCCCTACTTTTTCCATTATTACTTCCAACCTAGGTAACGGATAGTGGTCGGGGACTGTTATCTCATTTAACTTCCTAAAGTCTAAACAAGGCCTAATACTCCCATCTTTCTTTTGAACTACTACAAATGGAGTGAGCCAGGGAGTGTCCGATTCAACCATAACACCGGCTTTTACCAGCTGGTCAATGTGTTTTTCTAACTCTTCCTTATATCTGAAAGGTGTGCGTCTCGGTTTTGACGCGACTGGTTTTTCAGTCTCGGTTATAATATCATATTGACCATCTGAATAAGAGCCTAAGTCGTATTGACTTTTGCTAAAAATATCATGAAATTCCTCACATAACTCTTTTAATTTATTTAAATCTTCTTGATTAACCTGAGCCTGCGTGAAATCTATCTTAAACTTTGGGTCCTCAATTATTTTAGTATTTTCTTGTGATATATTATTTATTTGCTCAGTCTCTATTAGTATATTAGGGTTCATTGAGTCAAGAGTTAGTGGAGATGAGAGTGCTATATGTTGATTTTTATGAATGTTTATTATGTTTTGTGTTGGGTTTGTTAATACAATTTTTATTAAGCCATTTTGTGAATTATTTACTAGGGGCACCATTCCTATATTTTTCTCCCTCATTTTCTCTTCAAGATGTGTGATTATGTAAGTTGAGTTAGTGGCTATCTCATTTTCAATGGTTCCTGTTATTATTGTTTCAGAGTTGGGATTTAAAGAAATAGAGTTAGCTGATGAGATTCTAAAATACATATTGTTAGGATGATCTGACATTTTTATTGGTGTACGCCCAAACTGTACTTCCCTATTCTTTAAATCAATTGAGACTGAGGGCCAATGTTCAAGAGTGTCACATCCCAGAATAATATCAAATGTTTTATTAGAGAAGGTCTGACTACTTATAAAGTTTATTGTTATTTCTATTGTTTTTTGAGCTATTGTTATTGAGACCTGGCTTTGGTAATTTACTTGAATCGCATGCCCAGATGCACTTATTGCTTCAGAACTTGACCTAGTTAGAGTGCAACCTAATACATTCGCAAGCTCTATCGGTGCTACAGTAATACTTGCGCCTGTATCTATAAGACATTTGATTGGTAAGTTATTTAATTTTGCATTAATTATCGGTAAGCGTCTATACTGATCATTAACTGTTAAGAGCATTATTGAAGATTCACTACTGCTTGGTGGTTTTGCTATGGGGGTGTACCTAATGGAGTTAGTTAATTTTGACCTTTCTATTTTGGGTGTAATTTCTTGTAATTCAAGTTCACTCTGCCTTGGCTTTTCTATTGCTTTTAATTTCCTAACAGTTGACGCGTTTTGAGTTAGTGTCCCAAATAATATTCTGCCTAGCCTCCCATTTCCTGCGTAGCTTTCAATTATTACTAGGGCAATTCTAATTACACAATCCAAGAGTGAAATACATGCTATTATAGTTATAAAAATTCGCCATTCTTTAGTCCAATCCCCAAATATTTGTTGACTAATTTCATCCCTAGCAGTTTCCCAAGGTTTAGAAAATTTGGTTACTATTTTTTGGTCTTTGCTTGTAATTTGGTATGAAATTTCACTCACCTTTATCAGGTTGCTCATGTATGTATGTTGATTAATATCAGTGATGTTTATCAATACCAGTTGGTGAAAAGAGTGACTAGAAAGTTTTGGGAGTTCTTCAAATCTTGGGTTGAAGCTTCTTTGAGGGCGGGCTTCTATTCTTCTGAGTCTGGCAGTTACTTGGTCTAGTTCAAACGTGTCGTTATCAAGTTGAACAATTATTGACCGTGCATGTCCACAGTTCAATTTCTTTGCTTCTGGAATTATTTGCATTGTGTGAGGATTGAAGAATGCTGACTGTTCCGATCCATGAGTTGAAAAGCTTACGGGTGGATATTCAAAGCATTGGTGTGACGAACCTGTTGGGATAAATCGAAAGTGATTGTGGGGAATTACTATACATGGCCATACTTTTATTAAGTTTGTACCCCTTCGCTCTGCGTGAATGTTTGAATTCTTAAATAAAATTCTTGCAAGCGTTGTTGGGTCCGCTAACATCGCTAGTTCGGCCCATTTCCAGGTTTCTTCCATTAAATTACAAATAGTATTAAATGTGTGTGAAAATGTGAATGTCATGGAATTGCTTATTTGGAGTTCTAAATATGACATTTCTGCAGCCAATTGGCTTGAAGTCACTAATCCCTCAATGGCCCTCTTTACCCTTTTTCCCGCTGGAGCCTGATTAATTTTGGAGCCTATTACCCTATAAGCGAGACCTTGCTCAGTCAGAGTTATTTCCCTATCACAATCATTTATTTTCTTTAAAGGCTTTGTGTCAGATAGCGCAATCGGATCCTTTTCTGCAACCCATAGATGATCGACTACTTGCCCATTTTGTTGGCTTATTGACAGAAATTCACAATTCTTTCCTAGTGCTGGTACCCATATTATAGTAGTGTCATCATTAAGGGAGCAAGAGCCTATGTCATAAGGGCAGTTTCGGGTTACTCCAAAAGGAGTTTGAATTGATTTCTCTCCAAATCGCGAAAGAACCTGAGTGGGAAATATATAACAATTCTTAGAGACTACTTCCTGCCACGTAAAGGAACCTAAAAGCCAAGTCCTAGGTGTAAGATCTAGTTTATTGTTAGTATGAAACAGTTCCCCCTCTTGCTGGAAAATTCCAAATTCGCACTTTTTGTGATCTACCATGCTTTTACATTCCTCGGGTGAGATTTCCAATGATTTTATTTCCCCTGGTTTTTCTATCGGAACTCCGGAAAGTGAAGTGTATTTAACCATAGATTTAATTATTTTCCTGCAGGCCCATGCTTTAGTTTTATATTCAAGATTGTTAGGTACGAAAATTTGTCTCGTTTGTGGGATTGGCGGTTTTGTAAGTTGGTTTTTAACTTCAGGACATTTTGGAAATTCTGGGAGTGACCATAATAATCCATGTTCTCTTGTTTGACATATTAATGGTTGTTTCGGAAATGGACTGTTTGCGCCTAGAGCTGTTATAATTGAAAGTATAAGAGCTATAAAGAAAATATGATTTAGTCTGGGACCCATTGAGATTCTTTCCCAGTTAGTTACGTTTGGCGTTACTGCTTTATTTTGTGGTTTCATTTCTTTCAAGTTAGAGTTTGTTAATTGTTCTTTATGTTCGGTTTCTACTTCTTTACTTATTATTGGTTGATGTTCAGTTATTGTATTTACAGAGTCTTTTTTGTTAGTTTGAGTTAAACTTAATTGCTTAGCTAATTGGTTTGCCAGTTCTGAGATGTTTAGATTTTGGTGTGCGGGGTTTGGGATTTGTTGAATTATTGGGTAAGCTGAGGTATGGTAGATTTGCCTATGAGGAATATATTGGGTTTCCTGTGAGTAATTTTGATGATTTTGCTCCACATAATTTATTGGGAGTGGAATTTTATTTGGGTTCTGATTTTGTCTGTTCGGATTTGGATAATTTCTATTATTTTGCCATGTCTGTGTTGTAGTCGGTGGATTTCGCCTGAAACAATTATAAGAACTGTGACCTACCTTTCTGCAGTGTTGACATACTGGTCTGCCACTCCATCTACGATCATTCATGTTCCTGTTTTGATATTGGTTCCTCCTTTGAAAGTTGTTCTGGTTCCAGTTATTTTGAGGTTGTCTTTGGTAGTTGTTGTCTCGTTTCTGAGTATTGAATTGACTTGCATTATATTGTCGTTGTGGCCAATTACTGGTTGATGATGATTGATGTTGATTATTCTGATTTGGATTTCGTACCCAGGAATTAATATTGGTTTCAGGAAGTTTAGGGTTTTGAATTATATTAATTGAATTAGCTAAACCCCTTGGGTTATCAAATGAAAACGAATCGTTAGTCGCGGTTAATACTTCTATTTCTTGTGCCTTTGCGTATAATTCATCTAGGTCTTTGGCCGATCCTACTATTCTAATTAGAAAGCTTATATTAGGCCTTAATCTCTCTAAAAATTCTTCGCGAATTTTGGCCTGCTTCTGTGCTTCAGTTTCATTTTCAAAAGTGGCCCGTACTAATGGGACTAACCGAGTCATGAATTCTCTAACAGTTTCGTTGTTTCTTTGTTTACACATCATTAATTCTCTTTTTGAAATTTCTAACCTATGTGGAGCTGCTAATTTTGACCTGATAGCACTTAAAGCATTTGAAACCGTATCTTTTTCATTTGGCCTAAGTTTATCAAAAATGGACCTGGTTGTACCCTCTAAATGAAATTTAAGTCTGTGCAATTTAGTGGCCTCATCCCAATTCGCTGGTGCACAGTCAAGAAGGTCCTTAAATTTTTGTGCCCATGTATCAAAAGTAACTACCGATTCATCTTTGTATGTGGACATGATTCCATCCTTTTCAAGTACATTAATCATATTAATTTGATCTGCTTCACCAACAATTGTATCGTCAATTGCTTCGTGTGTTTGAATATCTGCCAACGTTTGGTTAGCCGATTCTAAAGTGTTATTAGTGGAGTTCATGTCCAAGTTTGTCTCAAGTTTGGTTACTTTTTGTGATAGCGTATCAATGCGATTATTTATTACCTCTAAATTTGCATTAACCCCAGCTGCCATATCGTTAATTGCGGTGGTATTACTGGTCGCGCGTCTATTTACTAGTCTTAGACTTCGGTTTATTGCTTCTTCTAGTGTGTGCGTTATATCATACATGCGCTTTACATCGGATTGCCGCGCGATTTCACTTTCATTTTTATTCCAAAAGGAATTTTTTGTAGTTACAGATACTGATATATCTGCACTATTGGGAGGGTCTCCCATTGAATGTTAGGACTGTTTGGAGTTAATAGAATAAATTTGATTTTAATTAGAATTAAATCTAAAATTGAGAATTTATTTACGTAAAAAATTATATTTATTTATTTCTATAAAATTAATAGAATTTTATTCAGAAAAAGACCAGCTATACTTAATCTATTAGATGGATTTTTGAAAATTTTTAAGTTTTTCTTAACGCTATTTATTAGTCGTAAGCTTTTCTTTCCTAAGTGTATTATTTTGAAAAGTGATATTAATTCTTTCTAATGAATATAATAATATTTATTAAACTGTTATCTTCCCATGTTTGTTTATTTGCGGAGATTAGTCACAAGCTGCGATTTTATTTCCTGTCACTTCTCCTTTTGGAATTTTATATTAATATATAAGCTTTAATAACTTTGCTTCACCTTTATTTTATCCCTTTTCCCATACACCCCTTTTTATTAGTTTAATCTTCGCATTATCTATCCCCTTACTTTAAGGTTGCCTTTGTAAATTAAACTTTATCCCCTCACTTTGGTTCTTGTGTTCAACGTATACTAATCATGCTGATTGGATTTGTGGTTGGACTTTGTATCGGGAATATGGTATTAACATATATATTCGCGAATGTAATTGTAGATTGGATTAAGCATTAAAAAATTAAGCATTTAAAAAATTTAAAGTAATTTTAAAAAATTAAGGTAATTATTTAAAGAATTAAATTTACATTAGAGTAATTTAAAATTTGTAATTGTAAAGTTAAGAAATTCGAACAGAATTTCTCAAAATAACACCAAAAAAATTCGAAATGGCTTTTACAGATTAAGAAATGTAGAAATTTTGAGACTTATGAATAAGCAATTAATAATAACCTTTTTACGCATTAATGCCTTTTTGGGAAGTTTTGGTATTTTTGTTATTCGCGAATTTATTACCCGTTAAAATTTTAAAATGAAAATTTGAAATTTAAAACATAATGAAACTTTAACACATAATATTTAAAACTAGTAAGAGAGAGGTAAAAGTTTGATCCATAAAAATAATGATTAATTCAGAAAAGTAATGATATAATCCTGAAAGGTAAAGATTTACTTCCTATGTTATTATTTATTTCAGAATAATTAAAAAGATTCAAAATTAAAGGAGTTCTATTTGTAACAAAGGATATTTTCTGAATAAAATTATTTTTTTTTGTATAATACGCACTATAATTATTGAATGGTTATTCCCGTTGATCCGGAAAAATTGATAACTTTTTGGCAGTTTACTTTTTGCACAAATAGTTAAAATGTCTGTGAAGAATAATTAAAATTTATGAGAAAACTGATATATTTAGAATAAAATACAATCACGAAATGAATACATTTTTGTGTGAACCATTTATGAAATTAAAATATGTATGTATGTTTTTTAGAACTTCTTACCCGGTCATAACTGTTTCTTAACGATTTTTAACGAAAAAATTTAATATTTCTTTATTTAAATTTGTATATATGTACTTATAGGTATGACTGATAGACTTTTCTGAAAAATTCTTTTTTTTTTATATTATTTTTCAAAAATTCAAATTATTTTCCGGAAAGTTGTTTTTACCATATTCTTTTTCGTAGTACGATAATTTTTTTTTGGTAGTAGACCTAATATAATTCTAGCTGTAATTGAGAGTTAAATTTGTTTATTCAATTCAGACACTTGGCAAAGTTCTAAAAACAAGCGAGTAATCGTGTATACAATATTTGAAATTGAGGTGAGTTATTTAGTTTTATGAAAGACCATTTTCTTTTAACTTTAATTTTTTATAACCATAAGGTTTTCTTTACCTTATATATATTTAAAAAAATATATATTAAAAAAAATATAAAAACAATGATTAAAGTTGTTGTTACGAATGCAATTATTAAAACACACTAAAATGTAAGAAACTAAAAAGGAAAGATTTCTTTTCTAATGTATATTAAATTTCTTTTTCCAATGAATCATAGTAAGAGGTCTGGTCAGAGGTAAAATAAAAGTAGGTAAAAGTTTAATTTTTAAAATTTAATAAGAGCGAGGTAAAAGTTTAATTCAAAATGTAATAATGAAAAGTTAATGTCGAAGTTCTAAAAACAGTAATCGTGTATAATGAGTTCTAGATTGAGTTGAACTATTTAGTTTATGATAGGGCCTTTTTCTATACTTTGATTTTTGACTAAGGTTTTCTTTTAATTACATATTCGAAAAATAATGATTATGCATTGCTGCTATGAATGGAAATTTTGAAACACACCAAAATGTAAAAACCTTTTTTATTTTTATATTAAGAAAATGCTTTCCTTTCCTAATGAATCTTAATAAAAGGTTTGGTTAAGATTGCGGGAAAATAAAATAATAGTAAAGAATTTGAGAATGTGTCTGGAAATGTTTTAAAGGAGAATCAGGTGCCAGCCAGTTATAAATAAATTTAATGAATAATTTAATAACATTTTTTATGTGTATTAAAAATTTTACAAAAAACCCTCTTTTCAATATATTTATAAAGGGGAATTGTTGTCTGAAAACTTAAAATAAATTCCCTTTTTGTAATGTTATTAAGGCCATTTCTTTTTTTTGCGCCAGATGGCCACTAACATCAAAACACAAATTCTTTCTTATTAGTAATGTTTTGTAAAAAGAGTGATTTTTTCTACAACAATTATTGAAAAGAGAAGAAAAATTAAAATATATATTTTTAAGGATTTTATACGAATTAAAATATGAGAATAGTATGGTATAAAATATAAGAATAGCACAGTTTATGAATTAAAATATGTATTTTTATGGATTTTATCACACCAAAAAAAAAATTTCCTTAAAAATTAGAAACTGTTCTTTTCAAATTAGTTATTATAAACTTATTTTCTCAAAAATATATTTTAAAAATTCTACATAATTAACCTTTTGATTACCTTACTTATCAATGTTAGGGGATAAACGAGATCTCTTATTTTCTAATAACATTTTCTTTATTTAAAGTCTTTCAGTTAAGATCTTTTAATTGTAAGAATTTTCCGTAAACATGGGAAAAAATAAAGAAATGTACTTTTCTTTCTATAAAAAAACTATTAATAACGTTTTTTGTAACGGAAATTCAAAGAATATATTAACAAAGAATTAAAAAAAGGACCGATTTTTATTAGCTGTTCTGTCCCATACGTTTAATTTCGTGTTTTCCTTTCGTCTTTTTTCTCACAAAAATTCGATTTGGAATTTCTAAAGGAAGTTTTTCTAAAATCTAAACAATTTAGTCCTTCACTAAAATAAAAATATTTTCCTTGTCTCGAGCAAGTCTATAAATTTTTAGACAAATACCAATTTAGTGAGCATGAAGTTTTTTTCTTTTCTTTGTTAATATATTCTTTTTACACGTATTTGATTAACGGCCAAAATCTAATATTGAAAGAGACGACTGAACAAGAAAAATTGGTATTGACACTGAAAGACTTAATAATCCTAAGTGAAGTGAAAATGTATTTTTTTTCACACTATTATGGAATTTTGAGTAATAATTGTTTTTATATGTATATGGATTATGTAAAAAATGCTAAATATATATTTACAAAAAAAAAATTTACTAAAATTGTAAAAATACACTAATTTTTGAGTGAGGTAATCATAGATGTAAAAGCTTATTTTTAAATTAACAAAAATAATTTATAAAAAGTTTTGGTTATAGTTGACTCGTATTTTTTTTTTAGGTGCCTTAAGGCATTAGATTTTACTTAATTATAGATTTAAAACAATTCTCAAGAAAAATGTAACATTAAACTACACCTTTTTAACCTTATCATTTCACCTTATTAATATCTAAAAATTTATATTGGACTATAAGAGCTTAATGAAATTTTTACTGAGAAGGATGAGATACTTTTATATTCAGATTAGCTTATATGAAAAGAAAAGAAATTTTAATTTTTCTATTTTTGGTTTTTAGACTATTTTTAACTACCTCTACCATATATCCTTCTCATTTTTAAACTTCATTTGTCGTTAGTATGTAGCTAATTTGTAGTTTTCTTCATACTCACTTTTGTATTTCCATCCACGAGACTTTTGCCCATCCTAATTTTACCATGAGAAGAGAACTTTTCAGTCTCAGTAAGCCTGAAAATTCTTGGTTTTATACCATTTATAAATTAATCTCGAAAATTAAAAAAACATAATAGAAATAAAACGTATATAAAAAAATGTCGTCAATTACAATTGAAGTGTAATTTTATAAATCTTATTTTATTTATTTAGACGTACTGTTCAGTCCCAGTAATCCTGAAAATTCTTGGTTTTAGACCATTTATAAATTAATTTCGAAAATTAAAAAAACATAATAGAAATAAAACGTATATAAAAAAATGTCGTCAATTACAATTGAAGTGTAATTTTATAAATCTTATTTTATTTATTTAGACGTACTTTTCAGTCTCAGTAAGCCTGAAAATTCTTGGTTTTAGACCATTTATAAATTAATTTCGAAAATTAAAAAAACATAATAGAAATAAAACGTATATAAAAAAATGTCGTCAATTACAATTGAAGTGTAATTTTATAAATCTTTATTTATTTAGACGTACTTTTCAGTCTCAGTAAGCCTGAAAATTCTTGGTTTTATACCATTTATAAATTAATCTCGAAAATTAAAAAAACATAATAGAAATAAAACGTATATAAAAAAATGCCGTCAATTACAATTGAAGTGTAATTTTATAAATCTTATTTTATTTATTTAGACGTACTTTTCAGTCCCAGTAATCCTGAAAATTCTTGGTTTTAGACCATTTATAAATTAATTTCGAAAATTAAAAAAACATAATAGAAATAAAACGTATATAAAAAAATGTCGTCAATTACAATTGAAGTGTAATTTTATAAATCTTATTTTATTTATTTAGACGTACTGTTCAGTCCCAGTAATCCTGAAAATTCTTGGTTTTAGACCATTTATAAATTAATTTCGAAAATTAAAAAAACATAATAGAAATAAAACGTATATAAAGAAATGTCGTCAATTACAATTGAAGTGTAATTTTATAAATCTTATTTTATTTATTTAGACGTACTGTTCAGTCCCAGTAATCCTGAAAATTCTTGGTTTTAGACCATTTATAAATTAATTTCGAAAATTAAAAAAACATAATAGAAATAAAACGTATATAAAAAAATGTCGTCAATTACAATTGAAGTGTAATTTTATAAATCTTATTTTATTTATTTAGACGTACTGTTCAGTCCCAGTAATCCTGAAAATTCTTGGTTTTAGACCATTTATAAATTAATTTCGAAAATTAAAAAAACATAATAGAAATAAAACGTATATAAAAAAATGCCGTCAATTACAATTGAAGTGTAATTTTATAAATCTTATTTTATTTATTTAGACGTACTTTTCAGTCTCAGTAAGCCTGAAAATTCTTGGTTTTAGACCATTTATAAATTAATTTCGAAAATTAAAAAAACATAATAGAAATAAAACGTATATAAAAAAATGTCGTCAATTACAATTGAAGTGTAATTTTATAAATCTTATTTTATTTATTTAGACGTACTTTTCAGTCTCAGTAAGCCTGAAAATTCTTGGTTTTATACCATTTATAAATTAATCTCGAAAATTAAAAAAACATAATAGAAATAAAACGTATATAAAAAAATGCCGTCAATTACAATTGAAGTGTAATTTTATAAATCTTATTTTATTTATTTAGACGTACTTTTCAGTCCCAGTAATCCTGAAAATTCTTGGTTTTAGACCATTTATAAATTAATTTCGAAAATTAAAAAAACATAATAGAAATAAAACGTATATAAAAAAATGTCGTCAATTACAATTGAAGTGTAATTTTATAAATCTTATTTTATTTATTTAGACGTACTGTTCAGTCCCAGTAATCCTGAAAATTCTTGGTTTTAGACCATTTATAAATTAATTTCGAAAATTAAAAAAACATAATAGAAATAAAACGTATATAAAAAAATGTCGTCAATTACAATTGAAGTGTAATTTTATAAATCTTATTTTATTTATTTAGACGTACTGTTCAGTCCCAGTAATCCTGAAAATTCTTGGTTTTAGACCATTTATAAATTAATTTCGAAAATTAAAAAAACATAATAGAAATAAAACGTATATAAAAAAATGTCGTCAATTACAATTAAAGTGTAATTTTATAAATCTTATTTTATTTATTTAGACGTACTGTTCAGTCCCAGTAATCCTGAAAATTCTTGGTTTTAGACCATTTATAAATTAATTTCGAAAATTAAAAAAACATAATAGAAATAAAACGTATATAAAAAAATGTCGTCAATTACAATTGAAGTGTAATTTTATAAATCTTATTTTATTTATTTAGACGTACTGTTCAGTCCCAGTAATCCTGAAAATTCTTGGTTTTAGACCATTTATAAATTAATTTCGAAAATTAAAAAAACATAATAGAAATAAAACGTATATAAAAAAATGTCGTCAATTACAATTGAAGTGTAATTTTATAAATCTTATTTTATTTATTTAGACGTACTGTTCAGTCCCAGTAATCCTGAAAATTCTTGGTTTTAGACCATTTATAAATTAATTTCGAAAATTAAAAAAACATAATAGAAATAAAACGTATATAAAAAAATGTCGTCAATTACAATTGAAGTGTAATTTTATAAATCTTATTTTATTTATTTAGACGTACTGTTCAGTCCCAGTAATCCTGAAAATTCTTGGTTTTAGACCATTTATAAATTAATTTCGAAAATTAAAAAAACATAATAGAAATAAAACGTATATAAAAAAATGTCGTCAATTACAATTGAAGTGTAATTTTATAAATCTTATTTTATTTATTTAGACGTACTGTTCAGTCCCAGTAATCCTGAAAATTCTTGGTTTTAGACCATTTATAAATTAATTTCGAAAATTAAAAAAACATAATAGAAATAAAACGTATATAAAAAAATGTCGTCAATTACAATTGAAGTGTAATTTTATAAATCTTATTTTATTTATTTAGACGTACTGTTCAGTCCCAGTAATCCTGAAAATTCTTGGTTTTAGACCATTTATAAATTAATTTCGAAAATTAAAAAAACATAATAGAAATAAAACGTATATAAAAAAATGTCGTCAATTACAATTGAAGTGTAATTTTATAAATCTTATTTTATTTATTTAGACGTACTTTTCAGTCTCAGTAAGCCTGAAAATTCTTGGTTTTATACCATTTATAAATTAATCTCGAAAATTAAAAAAACATAATAGAAATAAAACGTATATAAAAAAATGTCGTCAATTACAATTGAAGTGTAATTTTATAAATCTTATTTTATTTATTTAGACGTACTGTTCAGTCCCAGTAATCCTGAAAATTCTTGGTTTTAGACCATTTATAAATTAATTTCGAAAATTAAAAAAACATAATAGAAATAAAACGTATATAAAAAAATGTCGTCAATTACAATTGAAGTGTAATTTTATAAATCTTATTTTATTTATTTAGACGTACTGTTCAGTCCCAGTAATCCTGAAAATTCTTGGTTTTAGACCATTTATAAATTAATTTCGAAAATTAAAAAAACATAATAGAAATAAAACGTATATAAAAAAATGTCGTCAATTACAATTGAAGTGTAATTTTATAAATCTTATTTTATTTATTTAGACGTACTGTTCAGTCCCAGTAATCCTGAAAATTCTTGGTTTTAGACCATTTATAAATTAATTTCGAAAATTAAAAAAACATAATAGAAATAAAACGTATATAAAAAAATGTCGTCAATTACAATTGAAGTGTAATTTTATAAATCTTATTTTATTTATTTAGACGTACTGTTCAGTCCCAGTAATCCTGAAAATTCTTGGTTTTAGACCATTTATAAATTAATTTCGAAAATTAAAAAAACATAATAGAAATAAAACGTATATAAAAAAATGTCGTCAATTACAATTGAAGTGTAATTTTATAAATCTTATTTTATTTATTTAGACGTACTGTTCAGTCCCAGTAATCCTGAAAATTCTTGGTTTTAGACCATTTATAAATTAATTTCGAAAATTAAAAAAACATAATAGAAATAAAACGTATATAAAAAATGTCGTCAATTACAATTGAAGTGTAATTTTATAAATCTTATTTTATTTATTTAGACGTACTGTTCAGTCCCAGTAATCCTGAAAATTCTTGGTTTTAGACCATTTATAAATTAATTTCGAAAATTAAAAAAACATAATAGAAATAAAACGTATATAAAAAAATGTCGTCAATTACAATTGAAGTGTAATTTTATAAATCTTATTTTATTTATTTAGACGTACTGTTCAGTCCCAGTAATCCTGAAAATTCTTGGTTTTAGACCATTTATAAATTAATTTCGAAAATTAAAAAAACATAATAGAAATAAAACGTATATAAAAAAATGTCGTCAATTACAATTGAAGTGTAATTTTATAAATCTTATTTTATTTATTTAGACGTACTGTTCAGTCCCAGTAATCCTGAAAATTCTTGGTTTTAGACCATTTATAAATTAATTTCGAAAATTAAAAAAACATAATAGAAATAAAACGTATATAAAAAAATGTCGTCAATTACAATTGAAGTGTAATTTTATAAATCTTATTTTATTTATTTAGACGTACTGTTCAGTCCCAGTAATCCTGAAAATTCTTGGTTTTAGACCATTTATAAATTAATTTCGAAAATTAAAAAAACATAATAGAAATAAAACGTATATAAAAAAATGTCGTCAATTACAATTGAAGTGTAATTTTATAAATCTTATTTTATTTATTTAGACGTACTTTTCAGTCTCAGTAAGCCTGAAAATTCTTGGTTTTATACCATTTATAAATTAATCTCGAAAATTAAAAAAAACATAATAGAAATAAAACGTATATAAAAAAATGCCGTCAATTACAATTGAAGTGTAATTTTATAAATCTTATTTTATTTATTTAGACGTACTTTTCAGTCCCAGTAATCCTGAAAATACTTGGTTTTAGACCATTTATAAATTAATTTCGAAAATTAAAAAAACATAATAGAAATAAAACGTATATAAAAAAATGTCGTCAATTACAATTGAAGTGTAATTTTATAAATCTTATTTTATTTATTTAGACGTACTGTTCAGTCCCAGTAATCCTGAAAATTCTTGGTTTTAGACCATTTATAAATTAATTTCGAAAATTAAAAAAACATAATAGAAATAAAACGTATATAAAAAAATGTCGTCAATTACAATTGAAGTGTAATTTTATAAATCTTATTTTATTTATTTAGACGTACTGTTCAGTCCCAGTAATCCTGAAAATTCTTGGTTTTAGACCATTTATAAATTAATTTCGAAAATTAAAAAAACATAATAGAAATAAAACGTATATAAAAAAATGTCGTCAATTACAATTGAAGTGTAATTTTATAAATCTTATTTTATTTATTTAGACGTACTGTTCAGTCCCAGTAATCCTGAAAATTCTTGGTTTTAGACCATTTATAAATTAATTTCGAAAATTAAAAAAACATAATAGAAATAAAACGTATATAAAAAAATGTCGTCAATTACAATTGAAGTGTAATTTTATAAATCTTATTTTATTTATTTAGACGTACTGTTCAGTCCCAGTAATCCTGAAAATTCTTGGTTTTAGACCATTTATAAATTAATTTCGAAAATTAAAAAAACATAATAGAAATAAAACGTATATAAAAAAATGTCGTCAATTACAATTGAAGTGTAATTTTATAAATCTTATTTTATTTATTTAGACGTACTGTTCAGTCCCAGTAATCCTGAAAATTCTTGGTTTTAGACCATTTATAAATTAATTTCGAAAATTAAAAAAACATAATAGAAATAAAACGTATATAAAAAAATGTCGTCAATTACAATTGAAGTGTAATTTTATAAATCTTATTTTATTTATTTAGACGTACTGTTCAGTCCCAGTAATCCTGAAAATTCTTGGTTTTAGACCATTTATAAATTAATTTCGAAAATTAAAAAAACATAATAGAAATAAAACGTATATAAAAAAATGTCGTCAATTACAATTGAAGTGTAATTTTATAAATCTTATTTTATTTATTTAGACGTACTTTTCAGTCTCAGTAAGCCTGAAAATTCTTGGTTTTATACCATTTATAAATTAATCTCGAAAATTAAAAAAAACATAATAGAAATAAAACGTATATAAAAAAATGCCGTCAATTACAATTGAAGTGTAATTTTATAAATCTTATTTTATTTATTTAGACGTACTTTTCAGTCCCAGTAATCCTGAAAATACTTGGTTTTAGACCATTTATAAATTAATTTCGAAAATTAAAAAAACATAATAGAAATAAAACGTATATAAAAAAATGTCGTCAATTACAATTGAAGTGTAATTTTATAAATCTTATTTTATTTATTTAGACGTACTGTTCAGTCCCAGTAATCCTGAAAATTCTTGGTTTTAGACCATTTATAAATTAATTTCGAAAATTAAAAAAACATAATAGAAATAAAACGTATATAAAAAAATGTCGTCAATTACAATTGAAGTGTAATTTTATAAATCTTATTTTATTTATTTAGACGTACTGTTCAGTCCCAGTAATCCTGAAAATTCTTGGTTTTAGACCATTTATAAATTAATTTCGAAAATTAAAAAAACATAATAGAAATAAAACGTATATAAAAAAATGTCGTCAATTACAATTGAAGTGTAATTTTATAAATCTTATTTTATTTATTTAGACGTACTGTTCAGTCCCAGTAATCCTGAAAATTCTTGGTTTTAGACCATTTATAAATTAATTTCGAAAATTAAAAAAACATAATAGAAATAAAACGTATATAAAAAAATGTCGTCAATTACAATTGAAGTGTAATTTTATAAATCTTATTTTATTTATTTAGACGTACTGTTCAGTCCCAGTAATCCTGAAAATTCTTGGTTTTAGACCATTTATAAATTAATTTCGAAAATTAAAAAAACATAATAGAAATAAAACGTATATAAAAAAATGTCGTCAATTACAATTGAAGTGTAATTTTATAAATCTTATTTTATTTATTTAGACGTACTGTTCAGTCCCAGTAATCCTGAAAATTCTTGGTTTTAGACCATTTATAAATTAATTTCGAAAATTAAAAAAACATAATAGAAATAAAACGTATATAAAAAAATGTCGTCAATTACAATTGAAGTGTAATTTTATAAATCTTATTTTATTTATTTAGACGTACTGTTCAGTCCCAGTAATCCTGAAAATTCTTGGTTTTAGACCATTTATAAATTAATTTCGAAAATTAAAAAAACATAATAGAAATAAAACGTATATAAAAAAATGTCGTCAATTACAATTGAAGTGTAATTTTATAAATCTTATTTTATTTATTTAGACGTACTTTTCAGTCTCAGTAAGCCTGAAAATTCTTGGTTTTATACCATTTATAAATTAATCTCGAAAATTAAAAAAACATAATAGAAATAAAACGTATATAAAAAAATGCCGTCAATTACAATTGAAGTGTAATTTTATAAATCTTATTTTATTTATTTAGACGTACTGTTCAGTCCCAGTAATCCTGAAAATTCTTGGTTTTAGACCATTTATAAATTAATTTCGAAAATTAAAAAAACATAATAGAAATAAAACGTATATAAAAAAATGTCGTCAATTACAATTGAAGTGTAATTTTATAAATCTTATTTTATTTATTTAGACGTACTGTTCAGTCCCAGTAATCCTGAAAATTCTTGGTTTTAGACCATTTATAAATTAATTTCGAAAATTAAAAAAACATAATAGAAATAAAACGTATATAAAAAAATGTCGTCAATTACAATTGAAGTGTAATTTTATAAATCTTATTTTATTTATTTAGACGTACTGTTCAGTCCCAGTAATCCTGAAAATTCTTGGTTTTAGACCATTTATAAATTAATTTCGAAAATTAAAAAAACATAATAGAAATAAAACGTATATAAAAAAATGTCGTCAATTACAATTGAAGTGTAATTTTATAAATCTTATTTTATTTATTTAGACGTACTGTTCAGTCCCAGTAATCCTGAAAATTCTTGGTTTTAGACCATTTATAAATTAATTTCGAAAATTAAAAAAACATAATAGAAATAAAACGTATATAAAAAAATGTCGTCAATTACAATTGAAGTGTAATTTTATAAATCTTATTTTATTTATTTAGACGTACTGTTCAGTCCCAGTAATCCTGAAAATTCTTGGTTTTAGACCATTTATAAATTAATTTCGAAAATTAAAAAAACATAATAGAAATAAAACGTATATAAAAAAATGTCGTCAATTACAATTGAAGTGTAATTTTATAAATCTTATTTTATTTATTTAGACGTACTGTTCAGTCCCAGTAATCCTGAAAATTCTTGGTTTTAGACCATTTATAAATTAATTTCGAAAATTAAAAAAACATAATAGAAATAAAACGTATATAAAAAAATGTCGTCAATTACAATTGAAGTGTAATTTTATAAATCTTATTTTATTTATTTAGACGTACTGTTCAGTCCCAGTAATCCTGAAAATTCTTGGTTTTAGACCATTTATAAATTAATTTCGAAAATTAAAAAAACATAATAGAAATAAAACGTATATAAAAAAATGTCGTCAATTACAATTGAAGTGTAATTTTATAAATCTTATTTTATTTATTTAGACGTACTGTTCAGTCCCAGTAATCCTGAAAATTCTTGGTTTTAGACCATTTATAAATTAATTTCGAAAATTAAAAAAACATAATAGAAATAAAACGTATATAAAAAAATGTCGTCAATTACAATTGAAGTGTAATTTTATAAATCTTATTTTATTTATTTAGACGTACTGTTCAGTCCCAGTAATCCTGAAAATTCTTGGTTTTAGACCATTTATAAATTAATTTCGAAAATTAAAAAAACATAATAGAAATAAAACGTATATAAAAAAATGTCGTCAATTACAATTGAAGTGTAATTTTATAAATCTTATTTTATTTATTTAGACGTACTTTTCAGTCTCAGTAAGCCTGAAAATTCTTGGTTTTATACCATTTATAAATTAATCTCGAAAATTAAAAAAACATAATAGAAATAAAACGTATATAAAAAAATGCCGTCAATTACAATTGAAGTGTAATTTTATAAATCTTATTTTATTTATTTAGACGTACTTTTCAGTCCCAGTAATCCTGAAAATACTTGGTTTTAGACCATTTATAAATTAATTTCGAAAATTAAAAAAACATAATAGAAATAAAACGTATATAAAAAAATGTCGTCAATTACAATTGAAGTGTAATTTTATAAATCTTATTTTATTTATTTAGACGTACTGTTCAGTCCCAGTAATCCTGAAAATTCTTGGTTTTAGACCATTTATAAATTAATTTCGAAAATTAAAAAAACATAATAGAAATAAAACGTATATAAAAAAATGTCGTCAATTACAATTGAAGTGTAATTTTATAAATCTTATTTTATTTATTTAGACGTACTGTTCAGTCCCAGTAATCCTGAAAATTCTTGGTTTTAGACCATTTATAAATTAATTTCGAAAATTAAAAAAACATAATAGAAATAAAACGTATATAAAAAAATGTCGTCAATTACAATTGAAGTGTAATTTTATAAATCTTATTTTATTTATTTAGACGTACTGTTCAGTCCCAGTAATCCTGAAAATTCTTGGTTTTAGACCATTTATAAATTAATTTCGAAAATTAAAAAAACATAATAGAAATAAAACGTATATAAAAAAATGTCGTCAATTACAATTGAAGTGTAATTTTATAAATCTTATTTTATTTATTTAGACGTACTGTTCAGTCCCAGTAATCCTGAAAATTCTTGGTTTTAGACCATTTATAAATTAATTTCGAAAATTAAAAAAACATAATAGAAATAAAACGTATATAAAAAAATGTCGTCAATTACAATTGAAGTGTAATTTTATAAATCTTATTTTATTTATTTAGACGTACTGTTCAGTCCCAGTAATCCTGAAAATTCTTGGTTTTAGACCATTTATAAATTAATTTCGAAAATTAAAAAAACATAATAGAAATAAAACGTATATAAAAAAATGTCGTCAATTACAATTGAAGTGTAATTTTATAAATCTTATTTTATTTATTTAGACGTACTGTTCAGTCCCAGTAATCCTGAAAATTCTTGGTTTTAGACCATTTATAAATTAATTTCGAAAATTAAAAAAACATAATAGAAATAAAACGTATATAAAAAAATGTCGTCAATTACAATTGAAGTGTAATTTTATAAATCTTATTTTATTTATTTAGACGTACTTTTCAGTCTCAGTAAGCCTGAAAATTCTTGGTTTTATACCATTTATAAATTAATCTCGAAAATTAAAAAAAACATAATAGAAATAAAACGTATATAAAAAAATGCCGTCAATTACAATTGAAGTGTAATTTTATAAATCTTATTTTATTTATTTAGACGTACTTTTCAGTCCCAGTAATCCTGAAAATACTTGGTTTTAGACCATTTATAAATCAATTTCGAAAATTAAAAAAACATAATAGAAATAAAACGTATATAAAAAAATGTCGTCAATTACAATTGAAGTGTAATTTTATAAATCTTATTTTATTTATTTAGACGTACTGTTCAGTCCCAGTAATCCTGAAAATTCTTGGTTTTAGACCATTTATAAATTAATTTCGAAAATTAAAAAAACATAATAGAAATAAAACGTATATAAAAAAATGTCGTCAATTACAATTGAAGTGTAATTTTATAAATCTTATTTTATTTATTTAGACGTACTGTTCAGTCCCAGTAATCCTGAAAATTCTTGGTTTTAGACCATTTATAAATTAATTTCGAAAATTAAAAAAACATAATAGAAATAAAACGTATATAAAAAAATGTCGTCAATTACAATTGAAGTGTAATTTTATAAATCTTATTTTATTTATTTAGACGTACTGTTCAGTCCCAGTAATCCTGAAAATTCTTGGTTTTAGACCATTTATAAATTAATTTCGAAAATTAAAAAAACATAATAGAAATAAAACGTATATAAAAAAATGTCGTCAATTACAATTGAAGTGTAATTTTATAAATCTTATTTTATTTATTTAGACGTACTGTTCAGTCCCAGTAATCCTGAAAATTCTTGGTTTTAGACCATTTATAAATTAATTTCGAAAATTAAAAAAACATAATAGAAATAAAACGTATATAAAAAAATGTCGTCAATTACAATTGAAGTGTAATTTTATAAATCTTATTTTATTTATTTAGACGTACTTTTCAGTCTCAGTAAGCCTGAAAATTCTTGGTTTTATACCATTTATAAATTAATTTCGAAAATTAAAAAAACATAATAGAAATAAAACGTATATAAAAAAATGTCGTCAATTACAATTGAAGTGTAATTTTATAAATCTTATTTTATTTATTTAGACGTACTGTTCAGTCCCAGTAATCCTGAAAATTCTTGGTTTTAGACCATTTATAAATTAATTTCGAAAATTAAAAAAACATAATAGAAATAAAACGTATATAAAAAAATGTCGTCAATTACAATTGAAGTGTAATTTTATAAATCTTATTTTATTTATTTAGACGTACTGTTCAGTCCCAGTAATCCTGAAAATACTTGGTTTTAGACCATTTATAAATTAATTTCGAAAATTAAAAAAACATAATAGAAATAAAACGTATATAAAAAAATGTCGTCAATTACAATTGAAGTGTAATTTTATAAATCTTATTTTATTTATTTAGACGTACTGTTCAGTCCCAGTAATCCTGAAAATTCTTGGTTTTAGACCATTTATAAATTAATTTCGAAAATTAAAAAAACATAATAGAAATAAAACGTATATAAAAAAATGTCGTCAATTACAATTGAAGTGTAATTTTATAAATCTTATTTTATTTATTTAGACGTACTGTTCAGTCCCAGTAATCCTGAAAATTCTTGGTTTTAGACCATTTATAAATTAATTTCGAAAATTAAAAAAACATAATAGAAATAAAACGTATATAAAAAAATGTCGTCAATTACAATTGAAGTGTAATTTTATAAATCTTATTTTATTTATTTAGACGTACTTTTCAGTCTCAGTAAGCCTGAAAATTCTTGGTTTTATACCATTTATAAATTAATCTCGAAAATTAAAAAAACATAATAGAAATAAAACGTATATAAAAAAATGCCGTCAATTACAATTGAAGTGTAATTTTATAAATCTTATTTTATTTATTTAGACGTACTGTTCAGTCCCAGTAATCCTGAAAATTCTTGGTTTTAGACCATTTATAAATTAATTTCGAAAATTAAAAAAACATAATAGAAATAAAACGTATATAAAAAAATGTCGTCAATTACAATTGAAGTGTAATTTTATAAATCTTATTTTATTTATTTAGACGTACTGTTCAGTCCCAGTAATCCTGAAAATTCTTGGTTTTAGACCATTTATAAATTAATTTCGAAAATTAAAAAAACATAATAGAAATAAAACGTATATAAAAAAATGTCGTCAATTACAATTGAAGTGTAATTTTATAAATCTTATTTTATTTATTTAGACGTACTGTTCAGTCCCAGTAATCCTGAAAATTCTTGGTTTTAGACCATTTATAAATTAATTTCGAAAATTAAAAAAACATAATAGAAATAAAACGTATATAAAAAAATGTCGTCAATTACAATTGAAGTGTAATTTTATAAATCTTATTTTATTTATTTAGACGTACTGTTCAGTCCCAGTAATCCTGAAAATTCTTGGTTTTAGACCATTTATAAATTAATTTCGAAAATTAAAAAAACATAATAGAAATAAAACGTATATAAAAAAATGTCGTCAATTACAATTGAAGTGTAATTTTATAAATCTTATTTTATTTATTTAGACGTACTTTTCAGTCTCAGTAAGCCTGAAAATTCTTGGTTTTATACCATTTATAAATTAATCTCGAAAATTAAAAAAAACATAATAGAAATAAAACGTATATAAAAAAATGCCGTCAATTACAATTGAAGTGTAATTTTATAAATCTTATTTTATTTATTTAGACGTACTTTTCAGTCCCAGTAATCCTGAAAATACTTGGTTTTAGACCATTTATAAATTAATTTCGAAAATTAAAAAAACATAATAGAAATAAAACGTATATAAAAAAATGTCGTCAATTACAATTGAAGTGTAATTTTATAAATCTTATTTTATTTATTTAGACGTACTGTTCAGTCCCAGTAATCCTGAAAATTCTTGGTTTTAGACCATTTATAAATTAATTTCGAAAATTAAAAAAACATAATAGAAATAAAACGTATATAAAAAAATGTCGTCAATTACAATTGAAGTGTAATTTTATAAATCTTATTTTATTTATTTAGACGTACTGTTCAGTCCCAGTAATCCTGAAAATTCTTGGTTTTAGACCATTTATAAATTAATTTCGAAAATTAAAAAAACATAATAGAAATAAAACGTATATAAAAAAATGTCGTCAATTACAATTGAAGTGTAATTTTATAAATCTTATTTTATTTATTTAGACGTACTGTTCAGTCCCAGTAATCCTGAAAATTCTTGGTTTTAGACCATTTATAAATTAATTTCGAAAATTAAAAAAACATAATAGAAATAAAACGTATATAAAAAAATGTCGTCAATTACAATTGAAGTGTAATTTTATAAATCTTATTTTATTTATTTAGACGTACTGTTCAGTCCCAGTAATCCTGAAAATTCTTGGTTTTAGACCATTTATAAATTAATTTCGAAAATTAAAAAAACATAATAGAAATAAAACGTATATAAAAAAATGTCGTCAATTACAATTGAAGTGTAATTTTATAAATCTTATTTTATTTATTTAGACGTACTGTTCAGTCCCAGTAATCCTGAAAATTCTTGGTTTTAGACCATTTATAAATTAATTTCGAAAATTAAAAAAACATAATAGAAATAAAACGTATATAAAAAAATGTCGTCAATTACAATTGAAGTGTAATTTTATAAATCTTATTTTATTTATTTAGACGTACTTTTCAGTCTCAGTAAGCCTGAAAATTCTTGGTTTTATACCATTTATAAATTAATCTCGAAAATTAAAAAAACATAATAGAAATAAAACGTATATAAAAAAATGCCGTCAATTACAATTGAAGTGTAATTTTATAAATCTTATTTTATTTATTTAGACGTACTGTTCAGTCCCAGTAATCCTGAAAATTCTTGGTTTTAGACCATTTATAAATTAATTTCGAAAATTAAAAAAACATAATAGAAATAAAACGTATATAAAAAAATGTCGTCAATTACAATTGAAGTGTAATTTTATAAATCTTATTTTATTTATTTAGACGTACTGTTCAGTCCCAGTAATCCTGAAAATTCTTGGTTTTAGACCATTTATAAATTAATTTCGAAAATTAAAAAAACATAATAGAAATAAAACGTATATAAAAAAATGTCGTCAATTACAATTGAAGTGTAATTTTATAAATCTTATTTTATTTATTTAGACGTACTGTTCAGTCCCAGTAATCCTGAAAATTCTTGGTTTTAGACCATTTATAAATTAATTTCGAAAATTAAAAAAACATAATAGAAATAAAACGTATATAAAAAAATGTCGTCAATTACAATTGAAGTGTAATTTTATAAATCTTATTTTATTTATTTAGACGTACTGTTCAGTCCCAGTAATCCTGAAAATTCTTGGTTTTAGACCATTTATAAATTAATTTCGAAAATTAAAAAAACATAATAGAAATAAAACGTATATAAAAAAATGTCGTCAATTACAATTGAAGTGTAATTTTATAAATCTTATTTTATTTATTTAGACGTACTTTTCAGTCTCAGTAAGCCTGAAAATTCTTGGTTTTATACCATTTATAAATTAATCTCGAAAATTAAAAAAAACATAATAGAAATAAAACGTATATAAAAAAATGCCGTCAATTACAATTGAAGTGTAATTTTATAAATCTTATTTTATTTATTTAGACGTACTTTTCAGTCCCAGTAATCCTGAAAATACTTGGTTTTAGACCATTTATAAATTAATTTCGAAAATTAAAAAAACATAATAGAAATAAAACGTATATAAAAAAATGTCGTCAATTACAATTGAAGTGTAATTTTATAAATCTTATTTTATTTATTTAGACGTACTGTTCAGTCCCAGTAATCCTGAAAATTCTTGGTTTTAGACCATTTATAAATTAATTTCGAAAATTAAAAAAACATAATAGAAATAAAACGTATATAAAAAAATGTCGTCAATTACAATTGAAGTGTAATTTTATAAATCTTATTTTATTTATTTAGACGTACTGTTCAGTCCCAGTAATCCTGAAAATTCTTGGTTTTAGACCATTTATAAATTAATTTCGAAAATTAAAAAAACATAATAGAAATAAAACGTATATAAAAAAATGTCGTCAATTACAATTGAAGTGTAATTTTATAAATCTTATTTTATTTATTTAGACGTACTGTTCAGTCCCAGTAATCCTGAAAATTCTTGGTTTTAGACCATTTATAAATTAATTTCGAAAATTAAAAAAACATAATAGAAATAAAACGTATATAAAAAAATGTCGTCAATTACAATTGAAGTGTAATTTTATAAATCTTATTTTATTTATTTAGACGTACTTTTCAGTCTCAGTAAGCCTGAAAATTCTTGGTTTTATACCATTTATAAATTAATCTCGAAAATTAAAAAAACATAATAGAAATAAAACGTATATAAAAAAATGCCGTCAATTACAATTGAAGTGTAATTTTATAAATCTTATTTTATTTATTTAGACGTACTGTTCAGTCCCAGTAATCCTGAAAATTCTTGGTTTTAGACCATTTATAAATTAATTTCGAAAATTAAAAAAACATAATAGAAATAAAACGTATATAAAAAAATGTCGTCAATTACAATTGAAGTGTAATTTTATAAATCTTATTTTATTTATTTAGACGTACTGTTCAGTCCCAGTAATCCTGAAAATTCTTGGTTTTAGACCATTTATAAATTAATTTCGAAAATTAAAAAAACATAATAGAAATAAAACGTATATAAAAAAATGTCGTCAATTACAATTGAAGTGTAATTTTATAAATCTTATTTTATTTATTTAGACGTACTGTTCAGTCCCAGTAATCCTGAAAATTCTTGGTTTTAGACCATTTATAAATTAATTTCGAAAATTAAAAAAACATAATAGAAATAAAACGTATATAAAAAAATGTCGTCAATTACAATTGAAGTGTAATTTTATAAATCTTATTTTATTTATTTAGACGTACTGTTCAGTCCCAGTAATCCTGAAAATTCTTGGTTTTAGACCATTTATAAATTAATTTCGAAAATTAAAAAAACATAATAGAAATAAAACGTATATAAAAAAATGTCGTCAATTACAATTGAAGTGTAATTTTATAAATCTTATTTTATTTATTTAGACGTACTTTTCAGTCTCAGTAAGCCTGAAAATTCTTGGTTTTATACCATTTATAAATTAATCTCGAAAATTAAAAAAACATAATAGAAATAAAACGTATATAAAAAAATGCCGTCAATTACAATTGAAGTGTAATTTTATAAATCTTATTTTATTTATTTAGACGTACTGTTCAGTCCCAGTAATCCTGAAAATTCTTGGTTTTAGACCATTTATAAATTAATTTCGAAAATTAAAAAAACATAATAGAAATAAAACGTATATAAAAAAATGTCGTCAATTACAATTGAAGTGTAATTTTATAAATCTTATTTTATTTATTTAGACGTACTGTTCAGTCCCAGTAATCCTGAAAATTCTTGGTTTTAGACCATTTATAAATTAATTTCGAAAATTAAAAAAACATAATAGAAATAAAACGTATATAAAAAAATGTCGTCAATTACAATTGAAGTGTAATTTTATAAATCTTATTTTATTTATTTAGACGTACTGTTCAGTCCCAGTAATCCTGAAAATTCTTGGTTTCAGACCATTTATAAATTAATTTCGAAAATTAAAAAAACATAATAGAAATAAAACGTATATAAAAAAATGTCGTCAATTACAATTGAAGTGTAATTTTATAAATCTTATTTTATTTATTTAGACGTACTGTTCAGTCCCAGTAATCCTGAAAATTCTTGGTTTTAGACCATTTATAAATTAATTTCGAAAATTAAAAAAACATAATAGAAATAAAACGTATATAAAAAAATGTCGTCAATTACAATTGAAGTGTAATTTTATAAATCTTATTTTATTTATTTAGACGTACTGTTCAGTCCCAGTAATCCTGAAAATTCTTGGTTTTAGACCATTTATAAATTAATTTCGAAAATTAAAAAAACATAATAGAAATAAAACGTATATAAAAAATGTCGTCAATTACAATTGAAGTGTAATTTTATAAATCTTATTTTATTTATTTAGACGTACTGTTCAGTCCCAGTAATCCTGAAAATTCTTGGTTTTAGACCATTTATAAATTAATTTCGAAAATTAAAAAAACATAATAGAAATAAAACGTATATAAAAAAATGTCGTCAATTACAATTGAAGTGTAATTTTATAAATCTTATTTTATTTATTTAGACGTACTGTTCAGTCCCAGTAATCCTGAAAATTCTTGGTTTTAGACCATTTATAAATTAATTTCGAAAATTAAAAAAACATAATAGAAATAAAACGTATATAAAAAAATGTCGTCAATTACAATTGAAGTGTAATTTTATAAATCTTATTTTATTTATTTAGACGTACTGTTCAGTCCCAGTAATCCTGAAAATTCTTGGTTTTAGACCATTTATAAATTAATTTCGAAAATTAAAAAAACATAATAGAAATAAAACGTATATAAAAAAATGTCGTCAATTACAATTGAAGTGTAATTTTATAAATCTTATTTTATTTATTTAGACGTACTGTTCAGTCCCAGTAATCCTGAAAATTCTTGGTTTTAGACCATTTATAAATTAATTTCGAAAATTAAAAAAACATAATAGAAATAAAACGTATATAAAAAAATGTCGTCAATTACAATTGAAGTGTAATTTTATAAATCTTATTTTATTTATTTAGACGTACTTTTCAGTCTCAGTAAGCCTGAAAATTCTTGGTTTTATACCATTTATAAATTAATCTCGAAAATTAAAAAAACATAATAGAAATAAAACGTATATAAAAAAATGCCGTCAATTACAATTGAAGTGTAATTTTATAAATCTTATTTTATTTATTTAGACGTACTTTTCAGTCCCAGTAATCCTGAAAATACTTGGTTTTAGACCATTTATAAATTAATTTCGAAAATTAAAAAAACATAATAGAAATAAAACGTATATAAAAAAATGTCGTCAATTACAATTGAAGTGTAATTTTATAAATCTTATTTTATTTATTTAGACGTACTGTTCAGTCCCAGTAATCCTGAAAATTCTTGGTTTTAGACCATTTATAAATTAATTTCGAAAATTAAAAAAACATAATAGAAATAAAACGTATATAAAAAAATGTCGTCAATTACAATTGAAGTGTAATTTTATAAATCTTATTTTATTTATTTAGACGTACTGTTCAGTCCCAGTAATCCTGAAAATTCTTGGTTTTAGACCATTTATAAATTAATTTCGAAAATTAAAAAAACATAATAGAAATAAAACGTATATAAAAAAATGTCGTCAATTACAATTGAAGTGTAATTTTATAAATCTTATTTTATTTATTTAGACGTACTGTTCAGTCCCAGTAATCCTGAAAATTCTTGGTTTTAGACCATTTATAAATTAATTTCGAAAATTAAAAAAACATAATAGAAATAAAACGTATATAAAAAAATGTCGTCAATTACAATTGAAGTGTAATTTTATAAATCTTATTTTATTTATTTAGACGTACTGTTCAGTCCCAGTAATCCTGAAAATTCTTGGTTTTAGACCATTTATAAATTAATTTCGAAAATTAAAAAAACATAATAGAAATAAAACGTATATAAAAAAATGTCGTCAATTACAATTGAAGTGTAATTTTATAAATCTTATTTTATTTATTTAGACGTACTGTTCAGTCCCAGTAATCCTGAAAATTCTTGGTTTTAGACCATTTATAAATTAATTTCGAAAATTAAAAAAACATAATAGAAATAAAACGTATATAAAAAAATGTCGTCAATTACAATTGAAGTGTAATTTTATAAATCTTATTTTATTTATTTAGACGTACTGTTCAGTCCCAGTAATCCTGAAAATTCTTGGTTTTAGACCATTTATAAATTAATTTCGAAAATTAAAAAAACATAATAGAAATAAAACGTATATAAAAAAATGTCGTCAATTACAATTGAAGTGTAATTTTATAAATCTTATTTTATTTATTTAGACGTACTTTTCAGTCTCAGTAAGCCTGAAAATTCTTGGTTTTATACCATTTATAAATTAATCTCGAAAATTAAAAAAAACATAATAGAAATAAAACGTATATAAAAAAATGCCGTCAATTACAATTGAAGTGTAATTTTATAAATCTTATTTTATTTATTTAGACGTACTTTTCAGTCCCAGTAATCCTGAAAATACTTGGTTTTAGACCATTTATAAATTAATTTCGAAAATTAAAAAAACATAATAGAAATAAAACGTATATAAAAAAATGTCGTCAATTACAATTGAAGTGTAATTTTATAAATCTTATTTTATTTATTTAGACGTACTGTTCAGTCCCAGTAATCCTGAAAATTCTTGGTTTTAGACCATTTATAAATTAATTTCGAAAATTAAAAAAACATAATAGAAATAAAACGTATATAAAAAAATGTCGTCAATTACAATTGAAGTGTAATTTTATAAATCTTATTTTATTTATTTAGACGTACTGTTCAGTCCCAGTAATCCTGAAAATTCTTGGTTTTAGACCATTTATAAATTAATTTCGAAAATTAAAAAAACATAATAGAAATAAAACGTATATAAAAAAATGTCGTCAATTACAATTGAAGTGTAATTTTATAAATCTTATTTTATTTATTTAGACGTACTGTTCAGTCCCAGTAATCCTGAAAATTCTTGGTTTTAGACCATTTATAAATTAATTTCGAAAATTAAAAAAACATAATAGAAATAAAACGTATATAAAAAAATGTCGTCAATTACAATTGAAGTGTAATTTTATAAATCTTATTTTATTTATTTAGACGTACTGTTCAGTCCCAGTAATCCTGAAAATTCTTGGTTTTAGACCATTTATAAATTAATTTCGAAAATTAAAAAAACATAATAGAAATAAAACGTATATAAAAAAATGTCGTCAATTACAATTGAAGTGTAATTTTATAAATCTTATTTTATTTATTTAGACGTACTTTTCAGTCTCAGTAAGCCTGAAAATTCTTGGTTTTATACCATTTATAAATTAATCTCGAAAATTAAAAAAACATAATAGAAATAAAACGTATATAAAAAAATGCCGTCAATTACAATTGAAGTGTAATTTTATAAATCTTATTTTATTTATTTAGACGTACTGTTCAGTCCCAGTAAGCCTGAAAATTCTTGGTTTTATACCATTTATAAATTAATCTCGAAAATTAAAAAAACATAATAGAAATAAAACGTATATAAAAAAATGTCGTCAATCACAATTGAAGTGTAATTTTATAAATCTTATTTTATTTATTTAGACGTACTGTTCAGTCCCAGTAAGCCTGAAAATTCTTGGTTTTATACCATTTATAAATTAATTTCGAAAATTAAAAAAACATAATAGAAATAAAACGTATATAAAAAAATGTCGTCAATTACAATTGAAGTGTAATTTTATAAATCTTATTTTATTTATTTAGACGTACTGTTCAGTCCCAGTAATCCTGAAAATTCTTGGTTTTAGACCATTTATAAATTAATTTCGAAAATTAAAAAAACATAATAGAAATAAAACGTATATAAAAAAATGTCGTCAATTACAATTGAAGTGTAATTTTATAAATCTTATTTTATTTATTTAGACGTACTGTTCAGTCCCAGTAATCCTGAAAATTCTTGGTTTTAGACCATTTATAAATTAATTTCGAAAATTAAAAAAACATAATAGAAATAAAACGTATATAAAAAAATGTCGTCAATTACAATTGAAGTGTAATTTTATAAATCTTATTTTATTTATTTAGACGTACTGTTCAGTCCCAGTAATCCTGAAAATTCTTGGTTTTAGACCATTTATAAATTAATTTCGAAAATTAAAAAAACATAATAGAAATAAAACGTATATAAAAAAATGTCGTCAATTACAATTGAAGTGTAATTTTATAAATCTTATTTTATTTATTTAGACGTACTGTTCAGTCCCAGTAATCCTGAAAATTCTTGGTTTTAGACCATTTATAAATTAATTTCGAAAATTAAAAAAACATAATAGAAATAAAACGTATATAAAAAAATGTCGTCAATTACAATTGAAGTGTAATTTTATAAATCTTATTTTATTTATTTAGACGTACTGTTCAGTCCCAGTAATCCTGAAAATTCTTGGTTTTAGACCATTTATAAATTAATTTCGAAAATTAAAAAAACATAATAGAAATAAAACGTATATAAAAAAATGTCGTCAATTACAATTGAAGTGTAATTTTATAAATCTTATTTTATTTATTTAGACGTACTGTTCAGTCCCAGTAATCCTGAAAATTCTTGGTTTTAGACCATTTATAAATTAATTTCGAAAATTAAAAAAACATAATAGAAATAAAACGTATATAAAAAAATGTCGTCAATTACAATTGAAGTGTAATTTTATAAATCTTATTTTATTTATTTAGACGTACTTTTCAGTCTCAGTAAGCCTGAAAATTCTTGGTTTTATACCATTTATAAATTAATCTCGAAAATTAAAAAAAACATAATAGAAATAAAACGTATATAAAAAAATGCCGTCAATTACAATTGAAGTGTAATTTTATAAATCTTATTTTATTTATTTAGACGTACTTTTCAGTCCCAGTAATCCTGAAAATACTTGGTTTTAGACCATTTATAAATTAATTTCGAAAATTAAAAAAACATAATAGAAATAAAACGTATATAAAAAAATGTCGTCAATTACAATTGAAGTGTAATTTTATAAATCTTATTTTATTTATTTAGACGTACTGTTCAGTCCCAGTAATCCTGAAAATTCTTGGTTTTAGACCATTTATAAATTAATTTCGAAAATTAAAAAAACATAATAGAAATAAAACGTATATAAAAAAATGTCGTCAATTACAATTGAAGTGTAATTTTATAAATCTTATTTTATTTATTTAGACGTACTGTTCAGTCCCAGTAATCCTGAAAATTCTTGGTTTTAGACCATTTATAAATTAATTTCGAAAATTAAAAAAACATAATAGAAATAAAACGTATATAAAAAAATGTCGTCAATTACAATTGAAGTGTAATTTTATAAATCTTATTTTATTTATTTAGACGTACTGTTCAGTCCCAGTAATCCTGAAAATTCTTGGTTTTAGACCATTTATAAATTAATTTCGAAAATTAAAAAAACATAATAGAAATAAAACGTATATAAAAAAATGTCGTCAATTACAATTGAAGTGTAATTTTATAAATCTTATTTTATTTATTTAGACGTACTGTTCAGTCCCAGTAATCCTGAAAATTCTTGGTTTTAGACCATTTATAAATTAATTTCGAAAATTAAAAAAACATAATAGAAATAAAACGTATATAAAAAAATGTCGTCAATTACAATTGAAGTGTAATTTTATAAATCTTATTTTATTTATTTAGACGTACTGTTCAGTCCCAGTAATCCTGAAAATTCTTGGTTTTAGACCATTTATAAATTAATTTCGAAAATTAAAAAAACATAATAGAAATAAAACGTATATAAAAAAATGTCGTCAATTACAATTGAAGTGTAATTTTATAAATCTTATTTTATTTATTTAGACGTACTGTTCAGTCCCAGTAATCCTGAAAATTCTTGGTTTTAGACCATTTATAAATTAATTTCGAAAATTAAAAAAACATAATAGAAATAAAACGTATATAAAAAAATGTCGTCAATTACAATTGAAGTGTAATTTTATAAATCTTATTTTATTTATTTAGACGTACTTTTCAGTCTCAGTAAGCCTGAAAATTCTTGGTTTTATACCATTTATAAATTAATTTCGAAAATTAAAAAAACATAATAGAAATAAAACGTATATAAAAAAATGTCGTCAATTACAATTGAAGTGTAATTTTATAAATCTTATTTTATTTATTTAGACGTACTGTTCAGTCCCAGTAATCCTGAAAATTCTTGGTTTTAGACCATTTATAAATTAATTTCGAAAATTAAAAAAACATAATAGAAATAAAACGTATATAAAAAAATGTCGTCAATTACAATTGAAGTGTAATTTTATAAATCTTATTTTATTTATTTAGACGTACTTTTCAGTCCCAGTAATCCTGAAAATACTTGGTTTTAGACCATTTATAAATTAATTTCGAAAATTAAAAAAACATAATAGAAATAAAACGTATATAAAAAAATGTCGTCAATTACAATTGAAGTGTAATTTTATAAATCTTATTTTATTTATTTAGACGTACTGTTCAGTCCCAGTAATCCTGAAAATTCTTGGTTTTAGAACATTTATAAATTAATTTCGAAAATTAAAAAAACATAATAGAAATAAAACGTATATAAAAAAATGTCGTCAATTACAATTGAAGTGTAATTTTATAAATCTTATTTTATTTATTTAGACGTACTGTTCAGTCCCAGTAATCCTGAAAATTCTTGGTTTTAGACCATTTATAAATTAATTTCGAAAATTAAAAAAACATAATAGAAATAAAACGTATATAAAAAAATGTCGTCAATTACAATTGAAGTGTAATTTTATAAATCTTATTTTATTTATTTAGACGTACTGTTCAGTCCCAGTAATCCTGAAAATTCTTGGTTTTAGACCATTTATAAATTAATTTCGAAAATTAAAAAAACATAATAGAAATAAAACGTATATAAAAAATGTCGTCAATTACAATTGAAGTGTAATTTTATAAATCTTATTTTATTTATTTAGACGTACTGTTCAGTCCCAGTAATCCTGAAAATTCTTGGTTTTAGACCATTTATAAATTAATTTCGAAAATTAAAAAAACATAATAGAAATAAAACGTATATAAAAAAATGTCGTCAATTACAATTGAAGTGTAATTTTATAAATCTTATTTTATTTATTTAGACGTACTGTTCATTCCCAGTAATCCTGAAAATTCTTGGTTTTAGACCATTTATAAATTAATTTCGAAAATTAAAAAAACATAATAGAAATAAAACGTATATAAAAAAATGCCGTCAATTACAATTGAAGTGTAATTTTATAAATCTTATTTTATTTATTTAGACGTACTTTTCAGTCTCAGTAAGCCTGAAAATTCTTGGTTTTAGACCATTTATAAATTAATTTCGAAAATTAAAAAAACATAATAGAAATAAAACGTATATAAAAAAATGTCGTCAATTACAATTGAAGTGTAATTTTATAAATCTTATTTTATTTATTTAGACGTACTGTTCAGTCCCAGTAATCCTGAAAATTCTTGGTTTTAGACCATTTATAAATTAATTTCGAAAATTAAAAAAACATAATAGAAATAAAACGTATATAAAAAAATGTCGTCAATTACAATTGAAGTGTAATTTTATAAATCTTATTTTATTTATTTAGACGTACTGTTCAGTCCCAGTAATCCTGAAAATTCTTGGTTTTAGACCATTTATAAATTAATTTCGAAAATTAAAAAAACATAATAGAAATAAAACGTATATAAAAAAATGTCGTCAATTACAATTGAAGTGTAATTTTATAAATCTTATTTTATTTATTTAGACGTACTGTTCAGTCCCAGTAATCCTGAAAATTCTTGGTTTTAGACCATTTATAAATTAATTTCGAAAATTAAAAAAACATAATAGAAATAAAACGTATATAAAAAAATGCCGTCAATTACAATTGAAGTGTAATTTTATAAATCTTATTTTATTTATTTAGACGTACTTTTCAGTCCCAGTAATCCTGAAAATTCTTGGTTTTAGACCATTTATAAATTAATTTCGAAAATTAAAAAAACATAATAGAAATAAAACGTATATAAAAAAATGTCGTCAATTACAATTGAAGTGTAATTTTATAAATCTTATTTTATTTATTTAGACGTACTGTTCAGTCCCAGTAATCCTGAAAATTCTTGGTTTTAGACCATTTATAAATTAATTTCGAAAATTAAAAAAACATAATAGAAATAAAACGTATATAAAAAAATGTCGTCAATTACAATTGAAGTGTAATTTTATAAATCTTATTTTATTTATTTAGACGTACTGTTCAGTCCCAGTAATCCTGAAAATTCTTGGTTTTAGACCATTTATAAATTAATTTCGAAAATTAAAAAAACATAATAGAAATAAAACGTATATAAAAAAATGCCGTCAATTACAATTGAAGTGTAATTTTATAAATCTTATTTTATTTATTTAGACGTACTTTTCAGTCCCAGTAATCCTGAAAATTCTTGGTTTTAGACCATTTATAAATTAATTTCGAAAATTAAAAAAACATAATAGAAATAAAACGTATATAAAAAAATGTCGTCAATTACAATTGAAGTGTAATTTTATAAATCTTATTTTATTTATTTAGACGTACTGTTCAGTCCCAGTAATCCTGAAAATTCTTGGTTTTAGACCATTTATAAATTAATTTCGAAAATTAAAAAAACATAATAGAAATAAAACGTATATAAAAAAATGTCGTCAATTACAATTGAAGTGTAATTTTATAAATCTTATTTTATTTATTTAGACGTACTGTTCAGTCCCAGTAATCCTGAAAATTCTTGGTTTTAGACCATTTATAAATTAATTTCGAAAATTAAAAAAACATAATAGAAATAAAACGTATATAAAAAAATGCCGTCAATTACAATTGAAGTGTAATTTTATAAATCTTATTTTATTTATTTAGACGTACTTTTCAGTCCCAGTAATCCTGAAAATTCTTGGTTTTAGACCATTTATAAATTAATTTCGAAAATTAAAAAAACATAATAGAAATAAAACGTATATAAAAAAATGTCGTCAATTACAATTGAAGTGTAATTTTATAAATCTTATTTTATTTATTTAGACGTACTGTTCAGTCCCAGTAATCCTGAAAATTCTTGGTTTTAGACCATTTATAAATTAATTTCGAAAATTAAAAAAACATAATAGAAATAAAACGTATATAAAAAAATGTCGTCAATTACAATTGAAGTGTAATTTTATAAATCTTATTTTATTTATTTAGACGTACTGTTCAGTCCCAGTAATCCTGAAAATTCTTGGTTTTAGACCATTTATAAATTAATTTCGAAAATTAAAAAAACATAATAGAAATAAAACGTATATAAAAAAATGCCGTCAATTACAATTGAAGTGTAATTTTATAAATCTTATTTTATTTATTTAGACGTACTTTTCAGTCCCAGTAATCCTGAAAATTCTTGGTTTTAGACCATTTATAAATTAATTTCGAAAATTAAAAAAACATAATAGAAATAAAACGTATATAAAAAAATGTCGTCAATTACAATTGAAGTGTAATTTTATAAATCTTATTTTATTTATTTAGACGTACTGTTCAGTCCCAGTAATCCTGAAAATTCTTGGTTTTAGACCATTAGTAGTTACCCCCCCCCCCATTTGTTGCACAGGTGTGCAACAAATGGGAGGCGGAATTTTGAAACATCAAAGGGAAACCCAAGGGTGTAGGGGGTTTCCCGGACCCATCCTCATTAATTTGGCGGCAAGATCAAGGGAAACCAAAGGGTGTGGGGCAATTACTCATCCCATTTGTCCGAGTTTGTCGGCACGATCAAAGGGAAACCAGGGGGTTTGGGGCAATTACTCATCCCATTTGTCCGAGTTGTCAATTTTGATTGATAGGACACGATACCACCCAAATGTTGCACAACGTGCAACATTTGGGAACCACCCAAATGTTGCACAACGTGCAACATTTGGGTGGGTGAACGGTAAACAAAGGAAACCAAAGGGTGTGGGTTGGTTAGAGATTTGATTGACAGGTACAAGTACAAGGTACTTGTACCTTGTACTTGTACAAGGTACAAGTGTTTGATTGATGAGTGACAGGTGATTAATTATATTGATTACCTGTACAAGGTTTCAGCTCCAGACTGAAAGTCTGGGACTGAAACCTGGAATTTCAGTCTGGGACTGAAACCTGGATTTCAGTCTGGGACTGAAATATTTTGGGGTCCGGGATACGGTAAAATTAATAAAAATAAATTAAATAAAAAATAAATTAAATAAATTTAATAAAAAATAGGGAGAGATAAAATTTACAAAATTTTACAAAAAATTAAAATGATTTGCAAAAAATGGTGGAAGTCAAAATGTAAGGGGGAGGTAACCAATTATTTCAAATTCTCAAGATCTTATCTAATTGATCGATGATTAATGAGTCTGGGACTGAAATATCGGCGCAGCCCGCGGAGGGGGAGGAGGAAGATTTCCCTCTCAAGGTCATTTGCGGGAAAAATTATTCTTCTCGTAGTAGAATGGAATTTCAGTCTGGGACTGAAATATTTTGGGCTGGGAATTTCAGTCTGGGACTGAAATTTTCGAGTTTGAGAATTTCAGTCTGGGACTGAAATTTTCGAGTCAGGGATTTTCAGTCTGGGACTGAAAAAAGTTGGGGGCAGGGGTCCGGGGTACGGTAGAAATAAAAATAATAAAAATTAATAAAAAATAAATTAATTAAATAAAAATAAATGGGGAGAGAAAAAATTTACAAAATTTTACAAAAATATTAAAATGATTTGCAAAAAAGGGCGGAAGTCCGAATGTAAGGGGAAGTTAACCAATTATTTCGAAATATCAAATTTCGAAATGTTAAAACGACAAAATGCCACAACGACAAAATGCCACTCCACAAAACGTCAACTTTTAGATTTATTCTTCATCTAAAAACATAAAAAGTTAAACCCCTTCAATTAATTTATATTTCTTTCAATTATCTAACTTCTTACTATTATCTCTAAAGATAACTACAATAGATCACTTAAATTAATATTACATAACATTCCAAACCAACCCAAACATGGTTCATATAGCCTTTGACCCAAGGACAATCGGTTACGACGACCATCATATATCTATCAGCCAAGTAGGACAAGGCGCAGATGAAAACTATTACTATTTTCGTGGACTAAATCCTTATCAACGTGGATACGGGAGACAAGCGGGTGGTGGAGTCGGAGATGTACTCAGAAATTTTTGGCGTTTCCTCCTACCGTATGCAAAACGTGCGGGTACAGCTGTAGCAAAGGAGGCATTGGATACAGGTGGAAGAATTTTAGAAAGTGTGGGGAATCCAGAGTACGGCAAAGAAGATTCTAATCCAAATTTTAAGCAGACAGTAATAAGTGAAGGAAAACGTGGGTTGGACAGATTACTCGAGAAAGGAGGATTGCCAAAACAATTTGGAACCGGATTGCGAGCCAGAGCTAGTATAAAAGGACTCAAAAGAAAACGTAAACCCCATTCATCATTTTCAAAAGAAAATAGTCATCAACTCATAATTGGAAGACCTCCATCTCTTACCCCAAAAAAGAAGCGTCAAAAAATAGACACATTCGGTCTTTATTAAATAAAAATGCCTACTCATCAGAAAATTGATCGCGATTCTGGCAACGCAATAACAAACGCTTTATCATTTTTCGAAACTCCCCACACAAATGTCAGTATTAGCAACTCCTCATTTATTGAATTACTCACACTCAACCCTGTGAATATCACCCCCTTTCATTTCAAAATTCATGCGACTACAAATTATATTGATCTGGCTAAAACTTATGTTTTCACTGAACTTAGGATTAAAAAAGAAGACAAGGATGGGAAACTTGTTGATATAGGAAGGGATGATAATGTATCAGCAGTGCAACTTATAGGTCATACAATTTGGAAAAATTGCCGTATGCATATTAATGGAACTCAGGTTTTGAAGGAAACTCCCTCATGGCATACAAAAGTATTTTTGACTACGAACTAACCTACCCACAAAGTGTGAAGAACTCTTATCTTTCTGTGGCGGGGTATTATGATGATGGAGCCACACAAACATACCCAGGTGTTGATTCTAATGGATATGGAGTTAAATCAAGGAAAAGATTATTCTTAGACGAAGATGGAAATCCGCGTACTGCACAATTTATGGCCAAACTGGATGTTGATATTTGTAATCAACCAAGATATTTAGTAAACCAGTGTGAAGTTGATATTGAACTACTACCAAATGAATCAAGTTTCCTGCTTAGTGCGCCCTGGGACACTGCCCCAAAATATCATCTAGAAATTCTGGCTTGTAAATTATATGTAAAGAAGATTGAGTTGATGGACAGCCTAGCCTTTGATTTTTCAAAAAAACTTGAAATAAAGCCCGCGAGATACCCGATAAGAAAAACATCTCTGAAATCTTTATTCATCAGCGAAAATAGAACTGAATTTAATGCTAACCTATGGATGGATCAGGTGCCTCGAAGAATTATACTGGGAATGGTTGATAATAAAGTTTTGTAGGACGACAAAAAACAACTCCATTTTATTTTCAACACTTTAATTTGAGAGATATTTCCATTACTGCTGGGGGAGTGACTTTTCCAGCAGCCCCTTATTCCCTTGATTTTCCGAAAGGAAACTATGCCAGAATTTATCATGACATGCAAGAAGCAATAGGGTACGCGGGATCACTAGAAAGTAACGGTATATCAATGTTTCGTTATGCATATGCAGGATATTGCTTCTTCGTATTTAACCTCACAAATAGCCAGGAAGATAATGGGCCAGAGATGTTTGATTTAATAAAGAATGGTACAACAAGTATTCGGATGACCTTCAACGAACCTGTTCCTAGTGGTGGGATTGTACTAGTAGCCATGGGCGAAATCGATTCGCTGCTAATGTTAGATAGGAACAGAACTATTTCTACAGATATTTCAGTATAAATACCCTCAATTTTCCTTATTTTTTCATTCTCCCATTTCATTTTAAAAATGTGCCACATTACTATAAAAATTGAATTTTGCTTTGTTTGTTTCATTTTATTTTTCTTCCTGTATAAATTTACACAACAATATTCTATGTCTAACGAGGATGAACATCCAGAATATAGAGAAAAATTAAGAGAACGTATAGGCTATTACGCTAATACAATAATTCCTAAACCAGAACAAATGATTAATTCGTCTTCGACAAAATCCCCAATAATCCCACAAAGAGTACAAAATAGTATTGGACTAGCATCTAACTTTAACCCTGAGAAAAATATTACAATCTTGGATTTTTGGTCAATGGAACACGTGGAGAATGTTCAATTTCCCTCTCCTTGCAAGGAATTTCCTTCATCAGAAACATCAATTGCTCAGACTATTTACTGTTATACATTAATTGCACTATGGCTTTTATTGCTAGCAACAGCATTGACCTATCAACTGAGAAAATTTATAAAGATTAAAGGCAACAGCAAAGACATTGAACTTGGAGAGATTCAAAGAAAAGATTCAAACCTCCACCTCTTTGACGAAAATGGACACTTTACAAATCGACAAAATCTTATTACACAACAGAATAACTAGTAGATATTTTATAGGATGCTTTGCCGCAGATAAAATTCCACAAGAATTTCGAGAATACCCGTGCTCATTGGTCGTCAACCTTGAAAAAGCTACTCAAAGAGGATCACATTGGATTGCATTTTTTATAATTAACCCCGAGAAAATATTAATTTTTGATTCATTACTACTCCCCGAGCCTCCAATTTCAATAAAAAATTTTATTTCCAAATTTCCAAACCGTGTAATGAATAATGTTCCCGTTCAAAACCCTCTTTTACCCACTTGTGGACAACACTGTATCACCTTTATTTATTTTATTTCATCTGGATACTCATATAAAAAATTCCTTTCCCTATTATTTAAACATTCAAACACAGACGAATTTGTTTTTTCCTTTATTATCAAAATGATAAAAAATATATAATAAAATTTGACAATTTTAAAAAAGTTTTAAATTAAAATCTTAACATTCTGTTAAACATTAGGGTAATAATTACAGTTCCATGATCAAATTTAACAAGACTTCCGTTCATCCATCTTAGTTCAATTTCAACCTCGTTTATCTCTCTGGGTAACACAGGTATGAACATTGGTTGATCATACACTCTTTCTACAACACCTCCAGACCTATTCTCAACAGCCACAATTCTGAGTAATGAACTGACAGAATTACCCATTATTACAGTGTTCGTTAACCCCTTTGAATATACAGCAAAGCTTGTAAACCCTCCTTTGAGATCAATTCCATATTTTCCAATTTGTCCATTTACCAATGGCCCCATGGGGAAACCGAGAACATAACATAGTTGTGAAGAGATAACAATATTTCTAATCTCAGGATCATTAAAAACCACCCTAAAGCGATCAATACTGTCCAAATATTCAAATTCAATGTCAGAATGTAAATCTTTTGCTTTAGATTCCTTTTCTTCAATCAAAGTAACTGTCTTCTCATTTATCAGATCGTCAGTATTTTTCTCCTCCTTTTGCGCATCAAATATCTCTTCTGTTGGTATAATCTCTTCTGAGGAATCCAAATCTAAAACAGGGCTTTTCCTACCTTTCTCCTCCCACCTTTCTTCTTCTTCGAAACTTTCCTCATCAGGTACTGTATCTTGCTCTTCATCTATTGGTTGCTCAAGGGGTATAGGTTCTCCATATTTATCTATTCTTCTTGCATGCTTTAATTGCTCCTTGCTTTCTTTCAGTTCTCTATCTTTTCGTTCATTTTCCGCTGACTCTCTGGCCTTGTCCTGCTCATACCCGTGTCTGTCCTTGACAACTTCCACCATTTCATCCGTAATTACGGGCGCAGGAATGGGCACTGGTTTGCCTTGATCATCTGTTTTTTGGGCATCTTCCAAATATTCTGGATGAGTTCTCTCTTCAATTTTTTGCATCTCCTTAATTTCATTTCTAGTTGGGGGAATTGGCAGCTCAAAATTTTTCCATTTCTTGTAGGCAGCATGGTGTATTGCTGTAAATCTATTTCTTCTGTAGGAAGCCAATTTATTTAATTGATCAATTTCCTTCCCCAGTCTATTCTTTTCTTCCTCATTTTGTTCTTGTGAATGGGCATCTCGTTTTTCTCGGATTTGTCTATGTAATTCCTGTAGATCACCTAAATTTTTCTTTAACGCTGTCCAATGATCTACAGGGTGGTCCTCGAAAAATTTCTGGACAAATTCTGAGTGTGTATTTGAATTTTGCTGATGAAATTCATCTCTAGTAATTTGCAAGTCTCTTTCAATAATAGCAGATTCCAATGCTTCCAAATTCTTACGCATACGTTTTATTGAATTAATAAACCTCTGAATCTCATCACCAGAACGAGCATTCTTAACCCCCTCTTCCCTGCTTTCTCTAATTTTGTCTTCTAGTTCAATGTATCTTACTATTATATTTATTTCCATCTTTATTACTTCCTCGTGATAATCATCTGGGTGTTGTTCCAAAAACTGGTTTGCTATTAGTCCATCATCACGCCTATCCCTCTTATTAGCTTCCTCTGTTAAGAGACGAATTTCCTTCTTTTTACCTTCTGAAAGGGAATGTAGGTGATCAAGTTCTTGCTGTAATTCTCCCTTATGTGTATCATCCTTCTCATTAAGAACTTGTTTTGTTTTTTCCTCTACATCAGATTTATGTTGTTCTAATTCTTGTTCATAATCGCGTATGGCTTCCCAGTAATTGTGAGGATACTGATTAAAAAATTCCTTTACCCATAATGGCACAGTATCTACTTTATCTGCCTCTCTCTTTCTTCGTTTCTTAGCTGGCTCTACTACTAAAGTAATTTCTGGGTCAATGATAACTTCATCTTCCAAAGTATCGATTGATACATCGCGTCTTTTCCTAGGTTTCTCTTTATTGGATAATACAAGTTTTAAAAAGAAGCTGAGTCCGTTGGGTGTTAGCTGTGTTGTTTTGGGGATTCCAATTTTGTGTGGTTTCTTATTTTTGTAATTAATTTCGATCCATTGTTTAACGTCGGTGCCAATAGTTGCAGCCCATGATTGCGGGTATTGGATACTGTAGAGTCCACATACCCAGTTTCCACCTTGAAACTCTATTGGTTTCGGAAGATGCACTCGATATTTATTGGGTTTATTATCTGGGTAATCAATAACATTACTAGGAAGAACAACAAAGAATGTATTAGCCATTATTTATTTTAAAGATAATAATAAATTGAACAATTAAAGTGAAAAAATAATTAAAAATGATTTATGGGAATGAAAAAATTGGGCTTTTATACAAACTGGTTTTCGTCTATCCACTGGGGTTGGGGGTAATCAAAAAATTTAACAAAAAATTCTTTCCCTCCATCTTTTTTCTTTCTGCTCTTAATAACCTTCTCAATTCTGTAGCTGGTATTCTCATCCTTCCTCACTCTGGTTAATTCCTCAGGATAGAAATATCCTTTAAATACTTCCCCATTATCGTCACGGATACGGTATCTGTTGGGGTTAGCCTTCTTTTTGACAAGATCTATTTGAAGAATTTCATCGCTATAATTAGGGAGATAACCCTTTGAAAAAATATTTTTGCTTCTGCTCATACGTACATGATCATTTTCCTTAAATCGTGGGTTTTTTCTAGGTTTATTCTTCCCAATAGGACCAAATACCATTTCTCTAATTTCCTTTGCATTGTTAAAGTTTACATCAACCGGTCTTAATCCACCTAAAACCCTACACTTTGAATGATTTATTGCGTCAACTATTTTCGGTAATGCCTCAGTCCATTTTAATGTATGCTTCTCACTCATAAATCTGTACAGTCTCTGTTTAATGTTTCGAATACATCGTTCAGCTAGTGACGCTTTAACTGATGAAAAAGTTGCCGTGTATTTTTCAATATCTTTTTCTCTGAAAAATGCAATAATTTCCTTGCTGCAAAATTCAGTTCCCTTATCACTAAAAATACGGTGTGGGTGCATTTCCATTCTTGCCAAAATTTTTTCAAATGCATCAATCATATCATTTGACTTTTTAGTGCGAACAGGTTCAGCGAAAACTCTTTTGCTTAACACATCGATTGCCACAAGCGCATAATTTTTCCCGTTGTTTTGCCGTGATAATTTTTGGAAATCTGCCAAGTCGCACTGAACGTCTGTCATATAGCCAGATGGGGTTGTTATTGATCTTTTGAAGTGCACGCGCCTAGGGCGGTGAATTGTGTAAGTTCTGTGGCCTTCCAAATATTCCTCAACTTCCTTCTTCTTAATACCTGCATCTTTTTTTCTAGCCTCTGTCCATAACTGGTTTACACCAGCAAATCCTGCCGGATTCGCTGGATCATTGTAAAGTTTATCTAATATCATTTCCACTCTGTTGGGAGTCTCCATTTTGATTCAGCTATTTCTTTGGATTCAGGTATTTTTCTTTTTTGCTTTGTATATGTTCTTTTTGGTGTACAACTTTCTCGTGCCTTCTCTATCAATGGCCAAATTTTGTTATCACTCTTTAACTTATTTTCTAAAACTGTTGTCCCCGGTGGTGTCAACTCTCCCCATCTCAATTTCCCAGTGATTCCTGTTCGGAGTATGCACTCTATGGATTTCTGTGCATTGCTTCCCTGTATTTCTTTGCCTCCCTTCTTACTTAAAATTTTTCCATCTGTGCTCACATCATATTTATCTAGATTTTCCTGTTTCATATTTTCAAAAATTTCCTCTGTCTTTTCTCTTATTGTTGACTTCTTTGGTTCCATTTTCCTCTTGGAATCCGGAGATTCCTCCCCAGCCGTATGCATACTAAGATCATCTTCGTTTAAATCTCCACCTTCATTTAACGGGGACAATTTTGGTGTGGGTATATTTTGTTTAAGTACTTGTTGATTACTTTCATTGAAGTTTGATTGGAGTAGGGGAAGCAATTTTTTAATTTGCTCCAGGGCTGGATCTTCCATTTGCCTTACTGAAACATTCATTGGTCTCTCATTCTGATCCTTCAACATATGTAGATAACGTCTCAATTCCTGATTATAATTTATATTCTTCAATTCTGTGTTGGCATTTTGACTTTTGATATTTTCCAAATTTTCTCGTGTAAAATCCAAGTTGATATTTCCAGTTTCTGGTATGGGGTGAGTAAGTAGTCCACGATATATATCCTCAGGAATTAATATAAATTTATTTGCCATTTTTATCAATTGCTTGTTAAAATTTTTGTTAATTCGATAATGATTGGGGTTAAAAGGGCAGGGAACAATCCAATTGGTAAACCAGTTCCTTGTTGTATTACTGTACGTCGGGCTCCTCTTTCTGTTTTTAGCCTACTCACACGACGAACAAAATCAGCGAATGGTAGAAGACGAGATTTTTGTCTCTTAGTTAATTTAAATTGATCACGCACAATATTGTAGCAAATTTCAGTGAGAGAAAGTAATTGGTCGATTGATGCTTTTCTTAAAATGTATTTTCTTTTAGTAATTGAGCGCGTTTTTGCGAGCTGTTTGAGAAACTGTAGGTTGTCCTTGACAAGTTGGCTAATTTTCGTTGACATGATTTTAATTAGAGGAATTTTTGGGTAAGAATATAATTGGTAATGAATTGTAGGAGTCTTCTGATTCTTTGTCTGCGAATATATTTGTTCTTAGTCTAAGTGTTGGGTCTGATGCGGGGTGTAAATCGATAAATAGGTAAGAATAATTACTGCTGCTTGTAGCTTGTCGATATGCGTCTAGAAAATAATTTAATCTTCCTGGGAATAGTTGTACTCCTAAATTGCGAACGGCCAATGCACTATTAGGTGCGCGAGTTAATACAATATACATAGAATTTTGACGTGCGACCCTGAGTTTTTTTTCGAAGAGATTCTGTGTAATGAATATTATACCAAAATTAAGATGATGAGATTTCTTTGTGAAGAGTTCCGATAAATATTTTTCGTCAATTGAGTACATTAAGTCATCAAGAATGACTAGAGAAGGTTGTTGTTGCTTCTTAATAAGATCCTCAGGGGGAACACCAGAGTAAACTGAGACTCCGACTCGCTGTAGTTCTGGAACAAGTGGGTTATATTCACCATAGCAGTAAAGAATAGATTTTGGGGTAGGGTCAATAAGTTTATCGGAATTGGAAATTAAATTTCGTACAAATGTACTTTTGCCAGTTGAACTTGGTCCGCTAATAATACAACCAAACGGAAGCTTTAGTTTTAAATCTTTATTAGAAAATAAATGATAATTCATGTTTAAATTATTTGTTGAGAATTATAAATATAAATAGAAATGATTAATGATTAAGAGGGGTAATTGAATTATCGTTTAATATTTTTTCTTTATCGTCTTCCTTTATATTTTCTTTTGTTTCTTCGTTCTCTACTTGAGCCTTCTTCTGTGTAAACTTTGACAAAAATTCCTTGACATTCATTTGCTCATTACCGGTGATGAACTGTTTTTCATTCCAGACTTGCTCTTTGTGTAAAATATTGAAATTCTTCCCTTTTGACCGTACACGGAAAACACATTGTTGAGGAATTTCATAAATATGATCAAACATTACCACTTTTTCTGATTTTAGGCGGTTGCAATATAAGGTTACGTCCTTTGGAGTAACAATAAAATCTATGTCCACATTTTCTCCCCTGCAACTTTTACATTTTCCTGCCATGTCAAACTCCACAAAACGTGTGGTTATGAGGCGTGGTGATGAAATTGTCACACCAGTAGAAGATACCGTAAATAACACCTCAGGGAGCACTTTTTCCAAGAGCTGGCAATTATTTTCGATTACTGACATTTTTCAAGAAATTTTATAAATGAATTCAAATTTTTGGCGGAAGTTTGATCTTGGGGGGAATTTTTCAGTATTTATACTCTGAAAATGGGCGTGGTCTCAGAGAATGTGTGATTAATTTTTTTTCCTAAGTTAATGAAAAATAATACAATTCAAAAATATTTATTTAGAATTAAAATGTTACAATTAATAAATCAAAAATAAATAACAAAGGACAGAAAATATTAATCTTTAATCACTTTTTCAATTTCTGTATATTCTTTTCATCCCAGTCAGCAGCAAAATCCTTGAGCTGCATATTTAGCTTCGCGCAGGTTTCGCATATTTCAAAGCAGATTCCGATGTTTCCATTTTCCTTCTGAGTGAATTTATTTTTATCATTGTAAAGCGCATTGGCACATTTTTTGCAAAGTTTAATTTCAATCCTAGGTGTTTCTCTTATGCGCACAAGTTTCCACAGGACACGCGGATTTATACTGTTACTCTTCTCAATTTTCCCATTATTAACTATTGAAGCTGAGGCTTTTGGTTTGCTTGCCTTTTCTTTACCCTCTTCCAATTCAATTATTTCTTCTTCCTTCTCAATTTTTGACTCATTAACTAATTCCATTTTTGGTATCTTTTCTTTTTTTAATCCGCTCATTTTTATTTATTTAAAATATTATTTTTAATGAATGAAGAAATGAATGAAAAGCTGAAAATCCTTCGCCTTATATACCCCTCCTAAGCTCCGCCCTTTCCTAATATTTCGAAATAGCTGTCAGTTTTCAAGGTCAAATCCTTGGGTATAAAAGGCTGAAATTTTCGTTCACTTTAACAATTTATCAAGTCATTCATCAATCATTCTAAATTAATCAATAAAATGACCTCTATTTTGGATGAGATTTCTAAAAAATTGAATTGCCCAATTTATTTGGTGAGATACAGATTAATGTATCAGGAAAATGCCGATTTGATCGCAAAATTTATAGATGAGAAAGGAAAGTTAGAGACAAATTATCCTGATAGGCGAGGCTTATATAGCAGAGTTAGATGTGACGGAATTACAACTTCAGGAGCACATTTTGTCAAAGCCTTCGGTGACTTAGCTTACCCATTCAACATATCGGTTGCGGCATATTTCTTTTCTCACCACAAAATAAAACTACAATATCCGTTTCATCAATGTGTTATAGAAAGAACATGCACAAAGAATGGAATATGTGAGAGATACTACCCTCTAGAACTTTTATGCTTTGCCCCCACCTCGCCTCCGTCACCTATAAGTAGTTCAGAATTTGGGGCTCGACGTACACAAGCAACTTCGTCATCATCAACACTTACTCTCAACAGTATTCCATTATCCCTTGGAAGTTTTCCACCTACACCTATTAAGAAAAAATCCAGACCAGGGATATTGTGGATTGAAATAGAAGGTAAACCGAGCCAATGGGAAAAACGCAATGTTTTGATATTTTGTGATTAATTAATTAGAAAATTTTATGTTAAGTACATGTTTATTAAACAATTTTACATAAAAATGTTAAACATTAAAAATTACAAATTTTTGAAAAAATCGATAATGTTTGAAATAGGAGGTTCGTATAAAAATCGCCATCTTGAATACATCAAGTAATCTGTTCTATTATGTTTTCCAGATTTGAACTTTTCGTCCCAAAGATCCCAGCGTAGAATCCAACGCCCCATATTTTTTATTTCACGTTTTCTTGCCAAGTCTGTTTTGTTCAGATGATAGATGTCCTTTACAACCCATTTCCTAAATACCCTTTCCCCTACATCTGTTTTGTTCAATGATTTATAGCCTATTTTATCACCTCGTTGAATCTTTTCTGAGTCATTTATATCTCTGCTAGGTATTATTGGTGGTGGTGTTCTCCGCCATATTGGTATTTCCACTGAACTATTTTTATCTCTGTTAGGAAATATTGGTGGTGGTGTTCTCCGCCATATTGGTATTTCCACTGTTGTATTTTTTTCTCTGTTAGGAAATAGTGGGGGTGGTGTTCTCCTCCATATTGGTATTTCCACTGAATTATTTTTATCTCTGTTGGGAAATATTGGTGGCGGTGTTCTCCGCCATATTGGTAGTGGTGTCTTCCGATATAATGTAGTCACTGATTCTTTTCCGTTCCATGGTTTGTTGTCAATCCTATCTGCCACTAAGGACGGAATAGTTAGTAATATAATAGAAAACATTAACATTTTTAATAATGTATTTTATATTTCGGTGAAATATCATTTTTCATTTAAAGGTATACCACGTAAACTTTCCAATAGGGTGTACTGTATACATACAAAGTTGTATACTGTATGTGTGTCATTCATTCATCCAATGGTACCACGCTAATACTCCCGCCAATACACCCACCAATAAGAGGGAAAGCGTGGAAAGTGTAGATATTTTTAACATATTTTTTGAAAATAGTGATATTTCTCTTAACTTTGTAACATTTTAATCTTTTAATCCTTAAGTTTAAAACAATTGTACCTTATCATGCTTAACTTTTTATAATTGTATCTTCTATCGCATAACTTTACATTTTTACCCCAAAAACCTGGATCTTGCATTGCTTAACTTTGCATAAATTATATCTTCTAACTCTTAACATTGCAACAATTGTATCTTATAATCCTTAACTTTGTATCAATCTTATCTTATAATCCTTAACTTTTTCTTAAACCCTAAAAGTAATTAAACAGTTTAATAATTAACAAATTTATCAACAAATTTAAATACAATTTAAAGAACATTGTGAAAATATTACAATACAATTGAAAAACTATTGTGAAAATTACAATACAATTGAAAAATTTTGTGAATAAAGTAAAGGACAAAAATAATAAAATACGGTGGAAAATATAAGGTGAAAAATTAAATTATTTTTGTCCGAAATTTACAATTTTGAGGTTTGAAATTATCCCTTTTTGTATGATTGGTCTAAATATTTTCCTCATTTTAGTTGAGTAAACTATACCATCCTTCACACTGCGACGTATAAAGTTTGGATTCTCGATCATAATTGTTCCCTCATCATCATCTTCTTCATTTTCGTTTTCCCCATTTGCATATTTAAGTACGCTCTCTTTGAAAGTGTCAAAGTGCAGGATTTTGCAGACATCTGCTGTTAAGGTGATGCCGCGTACTTTTAGAACAGTGCTGATTTTTGCGTTTTTGTTGTTTTCCATTCTCAGTGCATAAGCCTTGCACGCCCCACCAACATATTCTTTTATCTCAGATCCTGCATATTCCCTTGCCAAATCACCCAGATGGGGACCAGTTTGAAGCGGACATTCCATGTTCTTTGGGTAAGAGAATAATATGCTGTCAGTGTCCCCATAGAGCAGATTGCAGTCAAGTTTCCCGGTAACCTTTTGCATTGCTTTCAATAGTCTTATTCTTGCTGCTGACGTTGTCCATAGGGAAATCACAATATTTGAAGTGTCATGTTCAACAATAAATTCATCTTTTGGTTTGTAGGTTATTATTACTGTCTCTTCGGTTAATTTATCTACAGATTGCAATTCAATTGATTTGTTGTAATAATATTCTCGAAGTTCATCTGGTGCATCTGTAATCACAGTTTTTGACAAGGTATTCCTCAGACTGAATCTTCCCCACAGAGAGTTTAACATTAATTTCGAAATGTAGCGCATTGCCTTGTCTGGAACCATTTTTTCTCTTTGAAGTTCAATACCAAACTTTTCTTTGCATTCTTTTATAAATTTTTCCTCATTTTCTTTTCCTTCTATACCTTCAGTGAACCCGCTAGCATGAATCTTCATTGCCATAAACTCGGCCACATAATTTTTGAATAAATTTTCATCCCATTTCTCATAATGTAGAGCTCTATAAAATCTTGTAACTGTGTATCCAACTTTTAATGCTTCTTCCAATTCAATCGATGTAACTGTTGAAACCCACCCTCTCTCTTCACCATTGTGCGGGCAGCGGTAGTCTTTGATGTTTGCGCCATTTGGGTATGTGAGTGAACATTTTTTGCAGAGTGGGAAAAGAAGTCGTTCATCAAACTTGACTGGGATAACAGGGACATCCAGTTGTGGTGGGGGTAATATAAATACTTTCAAAATTCCTTTGAACGGGATTTGCTCGCTTCTTGTCCAATAAACTTTTTGCTCAGCTGGTGGTACAACATGCACTTTCGGATGCCCAACCGGAAACGATGTTGTAGCAATTGTTGAAGGGTAAAGCGAGTTAAAGTCTAAGTAGGCAATCTTGTGTTGTTCCTTTTCTGCATCAAAGTACATTTGTAAGGGTCCAGTTCTTCCACCAAAATAGCAGTCTCTAATATTGATTGGCCCTTTGTTGTGGTAATTTGCAAAAGCCTTCCTCATTTTCTGATTGCGGCGAAGCATCTGGTGAATTTCACATTCCCATATTATATCGACATTCTTTATATGTTTTTTAATTATTTCCAATCTTTTTTCATCATCTTCACGTGTTTCTGCTACGGTTTTTCCATTCGGCAATATTTTTCCCAAATCATCTCCAAAGCATTTTTGGCACCCGTGCCAGACACAACCATTCACTTCAATTGCTCTATCTTCAGCCACAATGTACCCATCAACTTTATATTTTGCAGCCACTACAAATTCCCCACCTTCCGAATGTGCACTTTGAATTTCCACTCCTTTTGTTTCTTCGTACCATTGCAAATATTTTAGGGCAAGCTCGCTTTGGTTATCGATGTTTTCATATCCCTTCTCCGGAACAATTGCCAAATGGTCAGGTTGAAGATGATTGAGTCGAAAATGTTTCATGCAGGCCGATGCTATTGTCATTGCATCCTTCAAAATATCAATTCCCTCTGCTGCTGGCCCAGACTTGTCATTTTTTGGTTTGCTAATCTCTGTGAATTTTTTCCTGAATGCAATCAATGCTTCTGTGAGTATCTGGACATCGTTTGTGCAATATTCGGCCAAGGCTTCATCCAGGCAAAATTGTTTATTTTTTTCTTCCTCATACCATTTGTCAAATTCATGTTGTTTTTCAGGTGACATTCCTCCATAAAGGTAATCAGATTTTGAAGGCAGTTGCGGTAATATTTTATTGTAATTTTCAGGAATATTTGCCAAATGTGGGAAAAATTGTTTTTCTGTAATTTGTAGTCCAAACGCGCCAACCAGCTTCCCCAAGGCAACTGGACAGAGATTAAACGAGTCTCGGAATATAACTTCATTGCATTTATTGTTGCGGGGAATTTTCAATTCGTAAAGTTTATTGCCGCGTCGAATCATTGATGGAATGACTCCTTTTGAATAGATTTCTTTGAAGACCATAATCATATCATAGCGCCCTCCATTGTGCGAAAAAGCTACAGTTGTAAATTGAGGGTTGAGTTTAAACAGGATCCAATCAATAAATTCTTTTAGAGGGTTTGCTGTGACGATTTGCTGATCGACTGTAGTTTGAGTAAATGGTCGGTGGGAAAATGTGATTGATCGATTATCTCCGCAGATTATACAATTTTTTCCATTTTGTTTGAGAGGCGCACGCCATAATTGATCATCTTCCATACATTTTGTGCAAGTCACTGTTGCAGCAATGAAATTCACTTTGTGGAGCCGCCTTTCTTCATCGGTAATTTCGTTTATCTTTTCATTTTGTGTTGCTTCAAAGTCAAATGTTACTAGGCGATAATGTGATGGTTTTTTCAGTTCCAATGGACGAATATAGCACCCTCTTTCCATGCTGTGAAATTGCCGACAAATCTGACACCACTTTTGACCACAAACATGTTTCTTTTCACCCTCTCTCTTGTAATTTTTCATTGTCCAGATGACTCCACATTTCTCACACTGCTTTGTTTGGCGGCAATTGCTGCTTTTTTTGTGATGGTTGAAGCAGTCTTCATTTAAATATTTTTTCCCACATTCATCACATTTTTTGAAAAAGTCTCCCGTTGCAACACAAGGTCGGTCACTGCCAATGCGCCCACAAAACCTGCAGAGAGATTTGCATCTCAAATCATGTTCCTTCGATTTCCTAAACTTTTTTTCACATGTAAAACAATATTTTACCCTCAATCCAAACATTCCTCCAACATTCTTGATTCCGTCAAAATGATTGTTTGTGTGAAGAATTGTAATAGGTATGTTGAAATTTTCATTTCCATAAGTAAATTTTGGCTTTTCGTTGTCGTTTCCAAATATAAATACCTTGAACTTGAACCCAGCATCATTATATTTGTTGTTCCAAAAATCTACAACAGTTGGAACAAATTCCACAGCATCATATTCGAGTAGGTTTTGGGGAATTCTTGCTGTATTCAAAAGTTCAAAAACATCTTCCATTTGCCTCTTTTTATTTTGCATGTATCTTGTAAAATTCCAACGCGCACCCAATTCTTTGGTAAAATATTTTCTTGTTATTTCCAGTGCATAGAAGAGGCATAAGTTGTTGGGGTTATCGATTTTTATTAGACAGGAGCTATTTTCTAAATTACTTGTTGTTGCTTGCGGTGCGCGGCCTCTAATTGATTTTGTTCTCGGAAGAGAGGAGATTCCAAGTGTTTGAATTGCTATGGTGAAAGGTTGACCAATAAGGGATCCTTTTTCTATCTTCGATTGGGCTACAAGCTGGAAACGATTAAGAATATTGTCTATGGTGTCCGCTTCAATTTTTCTTATAGGAATCCAGATGTCGTTGTCTAATAATTGTGATGAAATTAATGCCCCCATGCATTCAGGTTCTATTGATTTATTTTTTGCTTCTTCAATTGTCTTGTCCATGCATTGTTGTATTATTTCTCGAAGCAACTCCTCCGGATTCCCAGGTATTTTTTCTATTATAAATTTTCCAGTTGTTTTCATCATTTTAAATTTGCTGCTGTAGTCAGTCTCATAATCGATTTGTCGGTAATAATTTTTCGGGGTATTTGCACCCGCACCGCTTTGCGCGTCGTTGAATAAATGAGGAACGATATCGCGAATGAGGAATCTAGCGCGCTTATTGGCAGAAGGTGCGGTTTGTCCGTTATTAAATGCCATTTTTGGTTTTTAATTTTTTAATTGAAGAGAGCGTTTTGTTTTTGTTTTTGAAGTCAAATGGTTAAGAATGACAAAATTCTTCGCCTTTTATACTCCTCGTTTCAGACGGATTGGCGATTACGAAATATTTTTGTCAAGGTCATGTGATGCGGATATTGGTAAAATTTACTCACTCTAAACTCATTAATTATCAGTCAGACAGAAGATAAGATCTTACGATAAGAGGGAAAAATTTAAAATAAGTTACTTTTACCTTATTTGATAACATTCAAGGTCGTTTATATTGACAAAATTTTTTGCCCGCTCAAAATGTGACTGCCCAAAAACTCATTAATCATCAATCAATTAGATAAGATCTTGAGATAAAGGTAAAAATTTTTTAATAAGTTACCTTTTCCTTATTTCGTAACCTTCAAGGTCATTTTTAAATTACCAAAATCTGTCGGTTTCAAAATTTGATGCCTCAAAAACTCATTAATCATCGATCAATTAGATAAGATCTTGAGAATTTGAAATAATTGTTTACCTCCCCCTTACATTTTGACTTCCACCCTTTTTTGCAAATCATTTTAATTTTTTTGTAAAATTCTGTAAATTTTATCTCTCCCTATTTTTTATTAAATTTATTTTTTATTTAATTTATTTTTATTAATTTTACCGTATCCCGGACCCCTGCCCCCAGCAAATTTTCAGTACAGACTGAAATTCCCATACCCAAATATTTCAGTCCCAGACTGGAATTCCCAGACTCAAAAATTTCAGTCCCAGACTGAAAATCTCAGACTCAAATATCCCAGCCCTAGACTCATTAATCATCAATCAATTAGATAAGATCTTGAGAATTTGAAATAATTGGTTACCTCCCCCTTACATTCTGACTTCCGCCCTTTTTTGCAAATCATTTTAATATTTTTTTAAAATTTTGTAAATTTTATCTCTCCCTATTTTTTATTTAATTTATTTAATTTATTTTTTATTTAATTTATTTTTATTAATTTTACCGTATCCCGGACCCCAAAATATTTCAGTCCCAGACTGAAATCCAGGTTTCAGTCCCAGACTGAAATTCCAGGTTTCAGTCCCAGACTTTCAGTCTGGAGCTGAAACCTTGTACAGGTAATCAATATAATTAATCACCTGTCACCCATCAATCAAACACTTGTACCTTGTACAAGTACAAGGTACAAGTACCTTGTACTTGTACCTGTCAATCAAATCTCTAACCAACCCACACCCTTTGGTTTCCTTTGTTTACCGTTCACCCACCCAAATGTTGCACGTTGTGCAACATTTGGGTGGTATCGTGTCCTATCAATCAAAATTGACAACTCGGACAAATGGGATGAGTAATTGCCCCAAACCCCCTGGTTTCCCTTTGATCGTGCCGACAAACTCGGACAAATGGGATGAGTAATTGCCCCACACCCTTTGGTTTCCCTTGATCTTGCCGCCAAATTAATGAGGATGGGTCCGGGAAACCCCCTACACCCTTGAGTTTCCCTTTGATGTTTCAAAATTCCGCCTCCCATTTGTTGCACACCTGTGCAACAAATGGGGGGGGGTAACTACTACCATTTATAAATTAATTTCGAAAATTAAAAAAACATAATAGAAATAAAACGTATATAAAAAAATGTCGTCAATTACAATTGAAGTGTAATTTTATAAATCTTATTTTATTTATTTAGACGTACTGTTCAGTCCCAGTAATCCTGAAAATTCTTGGTTTTAGACCATTTATAAATTAATTTCGAAAATTAAAAAAACATAATAGAAATAAAACGTATATAAAAAAATGCCGTCAATTACAATTGAAGTGTAATTTTATAAATCTTATTTTATTTATTTAGACGTACTTTTCAGTCCCAGTAATCCTGAAAATTCTTGGTTTTAGACCATTTATAAATTAATTTCGAAAATTAAAAAAACATAATAGAAATAAAACGTATATAAAAAAATGTCGTCAATTACAATTGAAGTGTAATTTTATAAATCTTATTTTATTTATTTAGACGTACTGTTCAGTCCCAGTAATCCTGAAAATTCTTGGTTTTAGACCATTTATAAATTAATTTCGAAAATTAAAAAAACATAATAGAAATAAAACGTATATAAAAAAATGTCGTCAATTACAATTGAAGTGTAATTTTATAAATCTTATTTTATTTATTTAGACGTACTGTTCAGTCCCAGTAATCCTGAAAATTCTTGGTTTTAGACCATTTATAAATTAATTTCGAAAATTAAAAAAACATAATAGAAATAAAACGTATATAAAAAAATGTCGTCAATTACAATTGAAGTGTAATTTTATAAATCTTATTTTATTTATTTAGACGTACTGTTCAGTCCCAGTAATCCTGAAAATTCTTGGTTTTAGACCATTTATAAATTAATTTCGAAAATTAAAAAAACATAATAGAAATAAAACGTATATAAAAAAATGCCGTCAATTACAATTGAAGTGTAATTTTATAAATCTTATTTTATTTATTTAGACGTACTTTTCAGTCTCAGTAAGCCTGAAAATTCTTGGTTTTAGACCATTTATAAATTAATTTCGAAAATTAAAAAAACATAATAGAAATAAAACGTATATAAAAAAATGTCGTCAATTACAATTGAAGTGTAATTTTATAAATCTTATTTTATTTATTTAGACGTACTTTTCAGTCTCAGTAAGCCTGAAAATTCTTGGTTTTATACCATTTATAAATTAATCTCGAAAATTAAAAAAACATAATAGAAATAAAACGTATATAAAAAAATGCCGTCAATTACAATTGAAGTGTAATTTTATAAATCTTATTTTATTTATTTAGACGTACTTTTCAGTCCCAGTAATCCTGAAAATTCTTGGTTTTAGACCATTTATAAATTAATTTCGAAAATTAAAAAAACATAATAGAAATAAAACGTATATAAAAAATGCCGTCAATTACAATTGAAGTGTAATTTTATAAATCTTATTTTATTTATTTAGACGTACTTTTCAGTCTCAGTAAGCCTGAAAATTCTTGGTTTTAGACCATTTATAAATTAATTTCGAAAATTAAAAAAACATAATAGAAATAAAACGTATATAAAAAAATGTCGTCAATTACAATTGAAGTGTAATTTTATAAATCTTATTTTATTTATTTAGACGTACTTTTCAGTCTCAGTAAGCCTGAAAATTCTTGGTTTTATACCATTTATAAATTAATCTCGAAAATTAAAAAAACATAATAGAAATAAAACGTATATAAAAAAATGCCGTCAATTACAATTGAAGTGTAATTTTATAAATCTTATTTTATTTATTTAGACGTACTGTTCAGTCCCAGTAATCCTGAAAATTCTTGGTTTTAGACCATTTATAAATTAATTTCGAAAATTAAAAAAACATAATAGAAATAAAACGTATATAAAAAAATGTCGTCAATTACAATTGAAGTGTAATTTTATAAATCTTATTTTATTTATTTAGACGTACTGTTCAGTCCCAGTAATCCTGAAAATTCTTGGTTTTAGACCATTTATAAATTAATTTCGAAAATTAAAAAAACATAATAGAAATAAAACGTATATAAAAAAATGCCGTCAATTACAATTGAAGTGTAATTTTATAAATCTTATTTTATTTATTTAGACGTACTGTTCAGTCCCAGTAATCCTGAAAATTCTTGGTTTTAGACCATTTATAAATTAATTTCGAAAATTAAAAAAACATAATAGAAATAAAACGTATATAAAAAAATGTCGTCAATTACAATTGAAGTGTAATTTTATAAATCTTATTTTATTTATTTAGACGTACTGTTCAGTCCCAGTAATCCTGAAAATTCTTGGTTTTAGACCATTTATAAATTAATTTCGAAAATTAAAAAAACATAATAGAAATAAAACGTATATAAAAAAATGCCGTCAATTACAATTGAAGTGTAATTTTATAAATCTTATTTTATTTATTTAGACGTACTGTTCAGTCCCAGTAATCCTGAAAATTCTTGGTTTTAGACCATTTATAAATTAATTTCGAAAATTAAAAAAACATAATAGAAATAAAACGTATATAAAAAAATGTCGTCAATTACAATTGAAGTGTAATTTTATAAATCTTATTTTATTTATTTAGACGTACTGTTCAGTCCCAGTAATCCTGAAAATTCTTGGTTTTAGACCATTTATAAATTAATTTCGAAAATTAAAAAAACATAATAGAAATAAAACGTATATAAAAAAATGCCGTCAATTACAATTGAAGTGTAATTTTATAAATCTTATTTTATTTATTTAGACGTACTGTTCAGTCCCAGTAATCCTGAAAATTCTTGGTTTTAGACCATTTATAAATTAATTTCGAAAATTAAAAAAACATAATAGAAATAAAACGTATATAAAAAAATGTCGTCAATTACAATTGAAGTGTAATTTTATAAATCTTATTTTATTTATTTAGACGTACTGTTCAGTCCCAGTAATCCTGAAAATTCTTGGTTTTAGACCATTTATAAATTAATTTCGAAAATTAAAAAAACATAATAGAAATAAAACGTATATAAAAAAATGCCGTCAATTACAATTGAAGTGTAATTTTATAAATCTTATTTTATTTATTTAGACGTACTGTTCAGTCCCAGTAATCCTGAAAATTCTTGGTTTTAGACCATTTATAAATTAATTTCGAAAATTAAAAAAACATAATAGAAATAAAACGTATATAAAAAAATGTCGTCAATTACAATTGAAGTGTAATTTTATAAATCTTATTTTATTTATTTAGACGTACTGTTCAGTCCCAGTAATCCTGAAAATTCTTGGTTTTAGACCATTTATAAATTAATTTCGAAAATTAAAAAAACATAATAGAAATAAAACGTATATAAAAAAATGCCGTCAATTACAATTGAAGTGTAATTTTATAAATCTTATTTTATTTATTTAGACGTACTGTTCAGTCCCAGTAATCCTGAAAATTCTTGGTTTTAGACCATTTATAAATTAATTTCGAAAATTAAAAAAACATAATAGAAATAAAACGTATATAAAAAAATGTCGTCAATTACAATTGAAGTGTAATTTTATAAATCTTATTTTATTTATTTAGACATACTGTTCAGTCCCAGTAATCCTGAAAATTCTTGGTTTTAGACCATTTATAAATTAATTTCGAAAATTAAAAAAACATAATAGAAATAAAACGTATATAAAAAAATGTCGTCAATTACAATTGAAGTGTAATTTTATAAATCTTATTTTATTTATTTAGACGTACTGTTCAGTCCCAGTAATCCTGAAAATTCTTGGTTTTAGACCATTTATAAATTAATTTCGAAAATTAAAAAAACATAATAGAAATAAAACGTATATAAAAAAATGTCGTCAATTACAATTGAAGTGTAATTTTATAAATCTTATTTTATTTATTTAGACGTACTGTTCAGTCCCAGTAATCCTGAAAATTCTTGGTTTTAGACCATTTATAAATTAATTTCGAAAATTAAAAAAACATAATAGAAATAAAACGTATAAAAAAAATGTCGTCAATTACAATTGAAGTGTAATTTTATAAATCTTATTTTATTTATTTAGACGTACTGTTCAGTCCCAGTAATCCTGAAAATTCTTGGTTTTAGACCATTTATAAATTAATTTCGAAAATTAAAAAAACATAATAGAAATAAAACGTATATAAAAAAATGCCGTCAATTACAATTGAAGTGTAATTTTATAAATCTTATTTTATTTATTTAGACGTACTGTTCAGTCCCAGTAATCCTGAAAATTCTTGGTTTTAGACCATTTATAAATTAATTTCGAAAATTAAAAAAACATAATAGAAATAAAACGTATATAAAAAAATGTCGTCAATTACAATTGAAGTGTAATTTTATAAATCTTATTTTATTTATTTAGACGTACTGTTCAGTCCCAGTAATCCTGAAAATTCTTGGTTTTAGACCATTTATAAATTAATTTCGAAAATTAAAAAAACATAATAGAAATAAAACGTATATAAAAAAATGCCGTCAATTACAATTGAAGTGTAATTTTATAAATCTTATTTTATTTATTTAGACGTACTGTTCAGTCCCAGTAATCCTGAAAATTCTTGGTTTTAGACCATTTATAAATTAATTTCGAAAATTAAAAAAACATAATAGAAATAAAACGTATATAAAAAAATGTCGTCAATTACAATTGAAGTGTAATTTTATAAATCTTATTTTATTTATTTAGACGTACTGTTCAGTCCCAGTAATCCTGAAAATTCTTGGTTTTAGACCATTTATAAATTAATTTCGAAAATTAAAAAAAACATAATAGAAATAAAACGTATATAAAAAAATGTCGTCAATTACAATTGAAGTGTAATTTTATAAATCTTATTTTATTTATTTAGACGTACTTTTCAGTCTCAGTAAGCCTGAAAATTCTTGGTTTTATACCATTTATAAATTAATCTCGAAAATTAAAAAAACATAATAGAAATAAAACGTATATAAAAAAATGCCGTCAATTACAATTGAAGTGTAATTTTATAAATCTTATTTTATTTATTTAGACGTACTGTTCAGTCCCAGTAATCCTGAAAATTCTTGGTTTTAGACCATTTATAAATTAATTTCGAAAATTAAAAAAACATAATAGAAATAAAACGTATATAAAAAAATGTCGTCAATTACAATTGAAGTGTAATTTTATAAATCTTATTTTATTTATTTAGACGTACTGTTCAGTCCCAGTAATCCTGAAAATTCTTGGTTTTAGACCATTTATAAATTAATTTCGAAAATTAAAAAAACATAATAGAAATAAAACGTATATAAAAAAATGTCGTCAATTACAATTGAAGTGTAATTTTATAAATCTTATTTTATTTATTTAGACGTACTGTTCAGTCCCAGTAATCCTGAAAATTCTTGGTTTTAGACCATTTATAAATTAATTTCGAAAATTAAAAAAACATAATAGAAATAAAACGTATAAAAAAAATGTCGTCAATTACAATTGAAGTGTAATTTTATAAATCTTATTTTATTTATTTAGACGTACTGTTCAGTCCCAGTAATCCTGAAAATTCTTGGTTTTAGACCATTTATAAATTAATTTCGAAAATTAAAAAAACATAATAGAAATAAAACGTATATAAAAAAATGCCGTCAATTACAATTGAAGTGTAATTTTATAAATCTTATTTTATTTATTTAGACGTACTGTTCAGTCCCAGTAATCCTGAAAATTCTTGGTTTTAGACCATTTATAAATTAATTTCGAAAATTAAAAAAACATAATAGAAATAAAACGTATATAAAAAAATGTCGTCAATTACAATTGAAGTGTAATTTTATAAATCTTATTTTATTTATTTAGACGTACTGTTCAGTCCCAGTAATCCTGAAAATTCTTGGTTTTAGACCATTTATAAATTAATTTCGAAAATTAAAAAAACATAATAGAAATAAAACGTATATAAAAAAATGCCGTCAATTACAATTGAAGTGTAATTTTATAAATCTTATTTTATTTATTTAGACGTACTGTTCAGTCCCAGTAATCCTGAAAATTCTTGGTTTTAGACCATTTATAAATTAATTTCGAAAATTAAAAAAACATAATAGAAATAAAACGTATATAAAAAAATGTCGTCAATTACAATTGAAGTGTAATTTTATAAATCTTATTTTATTTATTTAGACGTACTGTTCAGTCCCAGTAATCCTGAAAATTCTTGGTTTTAGACCATTTATAAATTAATTTCGAAAATTAAAAAAACATAATAGAAATAAAACGTATATAAAAAAATGCCGTCAATTACAATTGAAGTGTAATTTTATAAATCTTATTTTATTTATTTAGACGTACTGTTCAGTCCCAGTAATCCTGAAAATTCTTGGTTTTAGACCATTTATAAATTAATTTCGAAAATTAAAAAAACATAATAGAAATAAAACGTATATAAAAAAATGTCGTCAATTACAATTGAAGTGTAATTTTATAAATCTTATTTTATTTATTTAGACATACTGTTCAGTCCCAGTAATCCTGAAAATTCTTGGTTTTAGACCATTTATAAATTAATTTCGAAAATTAAAAAAACATAATAGAAATAAAACGTATATAAAAAAATGTCGTCAATTACAATTGAAGTGTAATTTTATAAATCTTATTTTATTTATTTAGACGTACTGTTCAGTCCCAGTAATCCTGAAAATTCTTGGTTTAGACCATTTATAAATTAATTTCGAAAATTAAAAAAACATAATAGAAATAAAACGTATATAAAAAAATGTCGTCAATTACAATTGAAGTGTAATTTTATAAATCTTATTTTATTTATTTAGACGTACTGTTCAGTCCCAGTAATCCTGAAAATTCTTGGTTTTAGACCATTTATAAATTAATTTCGAAAATTAAAAAAACATAATAGAAATAAAACGTATAAAAAAAATGTCGTCAATTACAATTGAAGTGTAATTTTATAAATCTTATTTTATTTATTTAGACGTACTGTTCAGTCCCAGTAATCCTGAAAATTCTTGGTTTTAGACCATTTATAAATTAATTTCGAAAATTAAAAAAACATAATAGAAATAAAACGTATATAAAAAAATGCCGTCAATTACAATTGAAGTGTAATTTTATAAATCTTATTTTATTTATTTAGACGTACTGTTCAGTCCCAGTAATCCTGAAAATTCTTGGTTTTAGACCATTTATAAATTAATTTCGAAAATTAAAAAAACATAATAGAAATAAAACGTATATAAAAAAATGTCGTCAATTACAATTGAAGTGTAATTTTATAAATCTTATTTTATTTATTTAGACGTACTGTTCAGTCTCAGTAAGCCTGAAAATTCTTGGTTTTATACCATTTATAAATTAATCTCGAAAATTAAAAAAACATAATAGAAATAAAACGTATATAAAAAAATGCCGTCAATTACAATTGAAGTGTAATTTTATAAATCTTATTTTATTTATTTAGACGTACTGTTCAGTCCCAGTAATCCTGAAAATTCTTGGTTTTAGACCATTTATAAATTAATTTCGAAAATTAAAAAAACATAATAGAAATAAAACGTATATAAAAAAATGTCGTCAATTACAATTGAAGTGTAATTTTATAAATCTTATTTTATTTATTTAGACGTACTGTTCAGTCCCAGTAATCCTGAAAATTCTTGGTTTTAGACCATTTATAAATTAATTTCGAAAATTAAAAAAACATAATAGAAATAAAACGTATATAAAAAAATGCCGTCAATTACAATTGAAGTGTAATTTTATAAATCTTATTTTATTTATTTAGACGTACTGTTCAGTCCCAGTAATCCTGAAAATTCTTGGTTTTAGACCATTTATAAATTAATTTCGAAAATTAAAAAAACATAATAGAAATAAAACGTATATAAAAAAATGTCGTCAATTACAATTGAAGTGTAATTTTATAAATCTTATTTTATTTATTTAGACGTACTGTTCAGTCCCAGTAATCCTGAAAATTCTTGTTTTAGACCATTTATAAATTAATTTCGAAAATTAAAAAAACATAATAGAAATAAAACGTATATAAAAAAATGCCGTCAATTACAATTGAAGTGTAATTTTATAAATCTTATTTTATTTATTTAGACGTACTGTTCAGTCCCAGTAATCCTGAAAATTCTTGGTTTTAGACCATTTATAAATTAATTTCGAAAATTAAAAAAACATAATAGAAATAAAACGTATATAAAAAAATGTCGTCAATTACAATTGAAGTGTAATTTTATAAATCTTATTTTATTTATTTAGACGTACTGTTCAGTCCCAGTAATCCTGAAAATTCTTGGTTTTAGACCATTTATAAATTAATTTCGAAAATTAAAAAAACATAATAGAAATAAAACGTATATAAAAAAATGCCGTCAATTACAATTGAAGTGTAATTTTATAAATCTTATTTTATTTATTTAGACGTACTGTTCAGTCCCAGTAATCCTGAAAATTCTTGGTTTTAGACCATTTATAAATTAATTTCGAAAATTAAAAAAACATAATAGAAATAAAACGTATATAAAAAAATGTCGTCAATTACAATTGAAGTGTAATTTTATAAATCTTATTTTATTTATTTAGACGTACTGTTCAGTCCCAGTAATCCTGAAAATTCTTGGTTTTAGACCATTTATAAATTAATTTCGAAAATTAAAAAAACATAATAGAAATAAAACGTATATAAAAAAATGCCGTCAATTACAATTGAAGTGTAATTTTATAAATCTTATTTTATTTATTTAGACGTACTGTTCAGTCCCAGTAATCCTGAAAATTCTTGGTTTTAGACCATTTATAAATTAATTTCGAAAATTAAAAAAACATAATAGAAATAAAACGTATATAAAAAAATGTCGTCAATTACAATTGAAGTGTAATTTTATAAATCTTATTTTATTTATTTAGACGTACTGTTCAGTCCCAGTAATCCTGAAAATTCTTGGTTTTAGACCATTTATAAATTAATTTCGAAAATTAAAAAAACATAATAGAAATAAAACGTATATAAAAAAATGCCGTCAATTACAATTGAAGTGTAATTTTATAAATCTTATTTTATTTATTTAGACGTACTGTTCAGTCCCAGTAATCCTGAAAATTCTTGGTTTTAGACCATTTATAAATTAATTTCGAAAATTAAAAAAACATAATAGAAATAAAACGTATATAAAAAAATGTCGTCAATTACAATTGAAGTGTAATTTTATAAATCTTATTTTATTTATTTAGACGTACTGTTCAGTCCCAGTAATCCTGAAAATTCTTGGTTTTAGACCATTTATAAATTAATTTCGAAAATTAAAAAAACATAATAGAAATAAAACGTATATAAAGAAATGTCGTCAATTACAATTGAAGTGTAATTTTATAAATCTTATTTTATTTATTTAGACGTACTGTTCAGTCCCAGTAATCCTGAAAATTCTTGGTTTTAGACCATTTATAAATTAATTTCGAAAATTAAAAAAACATAATAGAAATAAAACGTATATAAAAAAATGTCGTCAATTACAATTGAAGTGTAATTTTATAAATATTATTTTATTTATTTAGACGTACTGTTCAGTCCCAGTAATCCTGAAAATTCTTGGTTTTAGACCATTTATAAATTAATTTCGAAAATTAAAAAAACATAATAGAAATAAAACGTATATAAAAAAATGTCGTCAATTACAATTGAAGTGTAATTTTATAAATCTTATTTTATTTATTTAGACGTACTTTTCAGTCTCAGTAAGCCTGAAAATTCTTGGTTTTAGACCATTTATAAATTAATTTCGAAAATTAAAAAAACATAATAGAAATAAAACGTATATAAAAAAATGTCGTCAATTACAATTGAAGTGTAATTTTATAAATCTTATTTTATTTATTTAGACGTACTTTTCAGTCTCAGTAAGCCTGAAAATTCTTGGTTTTATACCATTTATAAATTAATCTCGAAAATTAAAAAAACATAATAGAAATAAACGTATATATAAAAATGTCGTCAATCACAATTGAAGTGTAATTTTATAAATCTTATTTTATTTATTTAGACGTACTTTTCAGTCCCAGTAATCCTGAAAATTCTTGGTTTTAGACCATTTATAAATTAATTTCGAAAATTAAAAAAACATAATAGAAATAAAACGTATATAAAAAAATGTCGTCAATTACAATTGAAGTGTAATTTTATAAATCTTATTTTATTTATTTAGACGTACTGTTCAGTCCCAGTAATCCTGAAAATTCTTGGTTTTAGACCATTTATAAATTAATTTCGAAAATTAAAAAAACATAATAGAAATAAAACGTATATAAAAAAATGTCGTCAATTACAATTGAAGTGTAATTTTATAAATCTTATTTTATTTATTTAGACGTACTTTTCAGTCTCAGTAAGCTTGAAAATTCTTGGTTTTATACCATTTATAAATTAATCTCGAAAATTAAAAAAACATAATAGAAATAAAACGTATATAAAAAAATGCCGTCAATTACAATTGAAGTGTAATTTTATAAATCTTATTTTATTTATTTAGACGTACTGTTCAGTCCCAGTAATCCTGAAAATTCTTGGTTTTAGACCATTTATAAATTAATTTCGAAAATTAAAAAAACATAATAGAAATAAAACGTATATAAAAAAATGTCGTCAATTACAATTGAAGTGTAATTTTATAAATCTTATTTTATTTATTTAGACGTACTGTTCAGTCACAGTAATCCTGAAAATTCTTGGTTTTAGACCATTTATAAATTAATTTCGAAAATTAAAAAAACATAATAGAAATAAAACGTATATAAAAAAATGCCGTCAATTACAATTGAAGTGTAATTTTATAAATCTTATTTTATTTATTTAGACGTACTGTTCAGTCCCAGTAATCCTGAAAATTCTTGGTTTTAGACCATTTATAAATTAATTTCGAAAATTAAAAAAACATAATAGAAATAAAACGTATATAAAAAAATGTCGTCAATTACAATTGAAGTGTAATTTTATAAATCTTATTTTATTTATTTAGACGTACTGTTCAGTCCCAGTAATCCTGAAAATTCTTGGTTTTAGACCATTTATAAATTAATTTCGAAAATTAAAAAAACATAATAGAAATAAAACGTATATAAAAAAATGTCGTCAATTACAATTGAAGTGTAATTTTATAAATCTTATTTTATTTATTTAGACGTACTTTTCAGTCTCAGTAAGCCTGAAAATTCTTGGTTTTAGACCATTTATAAATTAATTTCGAAAATTAAAAAAACATAATAGAAATAAAACGTATATAAAAAAATGTCGTCAATTACAATTGAAGTGTAATTTTATAAATCTTATTTTATTTATTTAGACGTACTTTTCAGTCTCAGTAAGCCTGAAAATTCTTGGTTTTATACCATTTATAAATTAATCTCGAAAATTAAAAAAACATAATAGAAATAAACGTATATATAAAAATGTCGTCAATCATAATTGAAGTGTAATTTTATAAATCTTATTTTATTTATTTAGACGTACTTTTCAGTCCCAGTAATCCTGAAAATTCTTGGTTTTAGACCATTTATAAATTAATTTCGAAAATTAAAAAAACATAATAGAAATAAAACGTATATAAAAAAATGTCGTCAATTACAATTGAAGTGTAATTTTATAAATCTTATTTTATTTATTTAGACGTACTGTTCAGTCCCAGTAATCCTGAAAATTCTTGGTTTTAGACCATTTATAAATTAATTTCGAAAATTAAAAAAACATAATAGAAATAAAACGTATATAAAAAAATGTCGTCAATTACAATTGAAGTGTAATTTTATAAATCTTATTTTATTTATTTAGACGTACTGTTCAGTCCCAGTAATCCTGAAAATTCTTGGTTTTAGACCATTTATAAATTAATTTCGAAAATTAAAAAAACATAATAGAAATAAAACGTATATAAAAAAATGTCGTCAATTACAATTGAAGTGTAATTTTATAAATCTTATTTTATTTATTTAGACGTACTGTTCAGTCCCAGTAATCCTGAAAATTCTTGGTTTTAGACCATTTATAAATTAATTTCGAAAATTAAAAAAACATAATAGAAATAAAACGTATATAAAAAAATGTCGTCAATTACAATTGAAGTGTAATTTTATAAATCTTATTTTATTTATTTAGACGTACTGTTCAGTCCCAGTAATCCTGAAAATTCTTGGTTTTAGACCATTTATAAATTAATTTCGAAAATTAAAAAAACATAATAGAAATAAAACGTATATAAAAAAATGTCGTCAATTACAATTGAAGTGTAATTTTATAAATCTTATTTTATTTATTTAGACGTACTTTTCAGTCTCAGTAAGCCTGAAAATTCTTGGTTTTATACCATTTATAAATTAATCTCGAAAATTAAAAAAACATAATAGAAATAAAACGTATATAAAAAAATGCCGTCAATTACAATTGAAGTGTAATTTTATAAATCTTATTTTATTTATTTAGACGTACTGTTCAGTCCCAGTAATCCTGAAAATTCTTGGTTTTAGACCATTTATAAATTAATTTCGAAAATTAAAAAAACATAATAGAAATAAAACGTATATAAAAAAATGTCGTCAATTACAATTGAAGTGTAATTTTATAAATCTTATTTTATTTATTTAGACGTACTTTTCAGTCTCAGTAAGCCTGAAAATTCTTGGTTTTATACCATTTATAAATTAATCTCGAAAATTAAAAAAACATAATAGAAATAAAACGTATATAAAAAAATGCCGTCAATTACAATTGAAGTGTAATTTTATAAATCTTATTTTATTTATTTAGACGTACTTTTCAGTCCCAGTAATCCTGAAAATTCTTGGTTTTAGACCATTTATAAATTAATTTCGAAAATTAAAAAAACATAATAGAAATAAAACGTATATAAAAAAATGTCGTCAATTACAATTGAAGTGTAATTTTATAAATCTTATTTTATTTATTTAGACGTACTGTTCAGTCCCAGTAATCCTGAAAATTCTTGGTTTTAGACCATTTATAAATTAATTTCGAAAATTAAAAAAACATAATAGAAATAAAACGTATATAAAAAAATGTAGTCAATTACAATTGAAGTGTAATTTTATAAATCTTATTTTATTTATTTAGACGTACTGTTCAGTCCCAGTAATCCTGAAAATTCTTGGTTTTAGACCATTTATAAATTAATTTCGAAAATTAAAAAAACATAATAGAAATAAAACGTATATAAAAAAATGTCGTCAATTACAATTGAAGTGTAATTTTATAAATCTTATTTTATTTATTTAGACGTACTTTTCAGTCTCAGTAAGCCTGAAAATTCTTGGTTTTAGACCATTTATAAATTAATTTCGAAAATTAAAAAAACATAATAGAAATAAAACGTATATAAAAAAATGTCGTCAATTACAATTGAAGTGTAATTTTATAAATCTTATTTTATTTATTTAGACGTACTTTTCAGTCTCAGTAAGCCTGAAAATTCTTGGTTTTATACCATTTATAAATTAATCTCGAAAATTAAAAAAACATAATAGAAATAAAACGTATATAAAAAAATGCCGTCAATTACAATTGAAGTGTAATTTTATAAATCTTATTTTATTTATTTAGACGTACTGTTCAGTCCCAGTAATCCTGAAAATTCTTGGTTTTAGACCATTTATAAATTAATTTCGAAAATTAAAAAAACATAATAGAAATAAAACGTATATAAAAAAATGTCGTCAATTACAATTGAAGTGTAATTTTATAAATCTTATTTTATTTATTTAGACGTACTGTTCAGTCCCAGTAATCCTGAAAATTCTTGGTTTTAGACCATTTATAAATTAATTTCGAAAATTAAAAAAACATAATAGAAATAAAACGTATATAAAAAAATGTCGTCAATTACAATTGAAGTGTAATTTTATAAATCTTATTTTATTTATTTAGACGTACTTTTCAGTCTCAGTAAGCCTGAAAATTCTTGGTTTTATACCATTTATAAATTAATCTCGAAAATTAAAAAAACATAATAGAAATAAAACGTATATAAAAAATGCCGTCAATTACAATTGAAGTGTAATTTTATAAATCTTATTTTATTTATTTAGACGTACTGTTCAGTCCCAGTAATCCTGAAAATTCTTGGTTTTAGACCATTTATAAATTAATTTCGAAAATTAAAAAAACATAATAGAAATAAAACGTATATAAAAAAATGTCGTCAATTACAATTGAAGTGTAATTTTATAAATCTTATTTTATTTATTTAGACGTACTGTTCAGTCCCAGTAATCCTGAAAATTCTTGGTTTTAGACCATTTATAAATTAATTTCGAAAATTAAAAAAACATAATAGAAATAAAACGTATATAAAAAAATGTCGTCAATTACAATTGAAGTGTAATTTTATAAATCTTATTTTATTTATTTAGACGTACTTTTCAGTCTCAGTAAGCCTGAAAATTCTTGGTTTTAGACCATTTATAAATTAATTTCGAAAATTAAAAAAACATAATAGAAATAAAACGTATATAAAAAAATGTCGTCAATTACAATTGAAGTGTAATTTTATAAATCTTATTTTATTTATTTAGACGTACTTTTCAGTCTCAGTAAGCCTGAAAATTCTTGGTTTTATACCATTTATAAATTAATCTCGAAAATTAAAAAAACATAATAGAAATAAAACGTATATAAAAAAATGCCGTCAATTACAATTGAAGTGTAATTTTATAAATCTTATTTTATTTATTTAGACGTACTTTTCAGTCCCAGTAATCCTGAAAATACTTGGTTTTAGACCATTTATAAATTAATTTCGAAAATTAAAAAAACATAATAGAAATAAAACGTATATAAAAAATGTCGTCAATTACAATTGAAGTGTAATTTTATAAATCTTATTTTATTTATTTAGACGTACTGTTCAGTCCCAGTAATCCTGAAAATTCTTGGTTTTAGACCATTTATAAATTAATTTCGAAAATTAAAAAAACATAATAGAAATAAAACGTATATAAAAAAATGTCGTCAATTACAATTGAAGTGTAATTTTATAAATCTTATTTTATTTATTTAGACGTACTGTTCATTCCCAGTAATCCTGAAAATTCTTGGTTTTAGACCATTTATAAATTAATTTCGAAAATTAAAAAAACATAATAGAAATAAAACGTATATAAAAAATGTCGTCAATTACAATTGAAGTGTAATTTTATAAATCTTATTTTATTTATTTAGACGTACTGTTCAGTCCCAGTAATCCTGAAAATTCTTGGTTTTAGACCATTTATAAATTAATTTCGAAAATTAAAAAAACATAATAGAAATAAAACGTATATAAAAAAATGTCGTCAATTACAATTGAAGTGTAATTTTATAAATCTTATTTTATTTATTTAGACGTACTGTTCAGTCCCAGTAATCCTGAAAATTCTTGGTTTTAGACCATTTATAAATTAATTTCGAAAATTAAAAAAACATAATAGAAATAAAACGTATATAAAAAATGTCGTCAATTACAATTGAAGTGTAATTTTATAAATCTTATTTTATTTATTTAGACGTACTTTTCAGTCCCAGTAATCCTGAAAATTCTTGGTTTTAGACCATTTATAAATTAATTTCGAAAATTAAAAAAACATAATAGAAATAAAACGTATATAAAAAAATGTCGTCAATTACAATTGAAGTGTAATTTTATAAATCTTATTTTATTTATTTAGACGTACTGTTCAGTCCCAGTAATCCTGAAAATTCTTGGTTTTAGACCATTTATAAATTAATTTCGAAAATTAAAAAAACATAATAGAAATAAAACGTATATAAAAAATGTCGTCAATTACAATTGAAGTGTAATTTTATAAATCTTATTTTATTTATTTAGACGTACTTTTCAGTCCCAGTAATCCTGAAAATTCTTGGTTTTAGACCATTTATAAATTAATTTCGAAAATTAAAAAAACATAATAGAAATAAAACGTATATAAAAAAATGTCGTCAATTACAATTGAAGTGTAATTTTATAAATCTTATTTTATTTATTTAGACGTACTGTTCAGTCCCAGTAATCCTGAAAATTCTTGGTTTTAGACCATTTATAAATTAATTTCGAAAATTAAAAAAACATAATAGAAATAAAACGTATATAAAAAATGTCGTCAATTACAATTGAAGTGTAATTTTATAAATCTTATTTTATTTATTTAGACGTACTGTTCAGTCCCAGTAATCCTGAAAATTCTTGGTTTTAGACCATTTATAAATTAATTTCGAAAATTAAAAAAACATAATAGAAATAAAACGTATATAAAAAAATGTCGTCAATTACAATTGAAGTGTAATTTTATAAATCTTATTTTATTTATTTAGACGTACTGTTCATTCCCAGTAATCCTGAAAATTCTTGGTTTTAGACCATTTATAAATTAATTTCGAAAATTAAAAAAACATAATAGAAATAAAACGTATATAAAAAATGTCGTCAATTACAATTGAAGTGTAATTTTATAAATCTTATTTTATTTATTTAGACGTACTGTTCAGTCCCAGTAATCCTGAAAATTCTTGGTTTTAGACCATTTATAAATTAATTTCGAAAATTAAAAAAACATAATAGAAATAAAACGTATATAAAAAAATGTCGTCAATTACAATTGAAGTGTAATTTTATAAATCTTATTTTATTTATTTAGACGTACTGTTCAGTCCCAGTAATCCTGAAAATTCTTGGTTTTAGACCATTTATAAATTAATTTCGAAAATTAAAAAAACATAATAGAAATAAAACGTATATAAAAAATGTCGTCAATTACAATTGAAGTGTAATTTTATAAATCTTATTTTATTTATTTAGACGTACTTTTCAGTCCCAGTAATCCTGAAAATTCTTGGTTTTAGACCATTTATAAATTAATTTCGAAAATTAAAAAAACATAATAGAAATAAAACGTATATAAAAAATGTCGTCAATTACAATTGAAGTGTAATTTTATAAATCTTATTTTATTTATTTAGACGTACTGTTCAGTCCCAGTAATCCTGAAAATTCTTGGTTTTAGACCATTTATAAATTAATTTCGAAAATTAAAAAAACATAATAGAAATAAAACGTATATAAAAAAATGTCGTCAATTACAATTGAAGTGTAATTTTATAAATCTTATTTTATTTATTTAGACGTACTGTTCAGTCCCAGTAATCCTGAAAATTCTTGGTTTTAGACCATTTATAAATTAATTTCGAAAATTAAAAAAACATAATAGAAATAAAACGTATATAAAAAAATGTCGTCAATTACAATTGAAGTGTAATTTTATAAATCTTATTTTATTTATTTAGACGTACTGTTCAGTCCCAGTAATCCTGAAAATTCTTGGTTTTAGGCCATTTATAAATTAATTTCGAAAATTAAAAAAACATAATAGAAATAAAACGTATATAAAAAAATGTCGTCAATTACAATTGAAGTGTAATTTTATAAATCTTATTTTATTTATTTAGACGTACTGTTCAGTCCCAGTAATCCTGAAAATTCTTGGTTTTAGACCATTTATAAATTAATTTCGAAAATTAAAAAAACATAATAGAAATAAAACGTATATAAAAAAATGTCGTCAATTACAATTGAAGTGTAATTTTATAAATCTTATTTTATTTATTTAGACGTACTGTTCAGTCCCAGTAATCCTGAAAATTCTTGGTTTTAGACCATTTATAAATTAATTTCGAAAATTAAAAAAACATAATAGAAATAAAACGTATATAAAAAAATGTCGTCAATTACAATTGAAGTGTAATTTTATAAATCTTATTTTATTTATTTAGACGTACTGTTCAGTCCCAGTAATCCTGAAAATTCTTGGTTTTAGACCATTTATAAATTAATTTCGAAAATTAAAAAAACATAATAGAAATAAAACGTATATAAAAAAATGTCGTCAATTACAATTGAAGTGTAATTTTATAAATCTTATTTTATTTATTTAGACGTACTTTTCAGTCTCAGTAAGCCTGAAAATTCTTGGTTTTATACCATTTATAAATTAATCTCGAAAATTAAAAAAACATAATAGAAATAAAACGTATATAAAAAAATGCCGTCAATTACAATTGAAGTGTAATTTTATAAATCTTATTTTATTTATTTAGACGTACTTTTCAGTCCCAGTAATCCTGAAAATTCTTGGTTTTAGACCATTTATAAATTAATTTCGAAAATTAAAAAAACATAATAGAAATAAAACGTATATAAAAAAATGTCGTCAATTACAATTGAAGTGTAATTTTATAAATCTTATTTTATTTATTTAGACGTACTGTTCAGTCCCAGTAATCCTGAAAATTCTTGGTTTTAGACCATTTATAAATTAATTTCGAAAATTAAAAAAACATAATAGAAATAAAACGTATATAAAAAATGTCGTCAATTACAATTGAAGTGTAATTTTATAAATCTTATTTTATTTATTTAGACGTACTTTTCAGTCCCAGTAATCCTGAAAATTCTTGGTTTTAGACCATTTATAAATTAATTTCGAAAATTAAAAAAACATAATAGAAATAAAACGTATATAAAAAATGTCGTCAATTACAATTGAAGTGTAATTTTATAAATCTTATTTTATTTATTTAGACGTACTGTTCAGTCCCAGTAATCCTGAAAATTCTTGGTTTTAGACCATTTATAAATTAATTTCGAAAATTAAAAAAACATAATAGAAATAAAACGTATATAAAAAAATGTCGTCAATTACAATTGAAGTGTAATTTTATAAATCTTATTTTATTTATTTAGACGTACTGTTCATTCCCAGTAATCCTGAAAATTCTTGGTTTTAGACCATTTATAAATTAATTTCGAAAATTAAAAAAACATAATAGAAATAAAACGTATATAAAAAAATGTCGTCAATTACAATTGAAGTGTAATTTTATAAATCTTATTTTATTTATTTAGACGTACTGTTCAGTCCCAGTAATCCTGAAAATTCTTGGTTTTAGACCATTTATAAATTAATTTCGAAAATTAAAAAAACATAATAGAAATAAAACGTATATAAAAAAATGTCGTCAATTACAATTGAAGTGTAATTTTATAAATCTTATTTTATTTATTTAGACGTACTGTTCAGTCCCAGTAATCCTGAAAATTCTTGGTTTTAGACCATTTATAAATTAATTTCGAAAATTAAAAAAACATAATAGAAATAAAACGTATATAAAAAAATGTCGTCAATTACAATTGAAGTGTAATTTTATAAATCTTATTTTATTTATTTAGACGTACTGTTCAGTCCCAGTAATCCTGAAAATTCTTGGTTTTAGACCATTTATAAATTAATTTCGAAAATTAAAAAAACATAATAGAAATAAAACGTATATAAAAAAATGTCGTCAATTACAATTGAAGTGTAATTTTATAAATCTTATTTTATTTATTTAGACGTACTGTTCAGTCCCAGTAATCCTGAAAATTCTTGGTTTTAGACCATTTATAAATTAATTTCGAAAATTAAAAAAACATAATAGAAATAAAACGTATATAAAAAAATGTCGTCAATTACAATTGAAGTGTAATTTTATAAATCTTATTTTATTTATTTAGACGTACTTTTCAGTCTCAGTAAGCCTGAAAATTCTTGGTTTTATACCATTTATAAATTAATCTCGAAAATTAAAAAAACATAATAGAAATAAAACGTATATAAAAAAATGCCGTCAATTACAATTGAAGTGTAATTTTATAAATCTTATTTTATTTATTTAGACGTACTTTTCAGTCCCAGTAATCCTGAAAATTCTTGGTTTTAGACCATTTATAAATTAATTTCGAAAATTAAAAAAACATAATAGAAATAAAACGTATATAAAAAAATGTCGTCAATTACAATTGAAGTGTAATTTTATAAATCTTATTTTATTTATTTAGACGTACTGTTCAGTCCCAGTAATCCTGAAAATTCTTGGTTTTAGACCATTTATAAATTAATTTCGAAAATTAAAAAAACATAATAGAAATAAAACGTATATAAAAAAATGTCGTCAATTACAATTGAAGTGTAATTTTATAAATCTTATTTTATTTATTTAGACGTACTGTTCAGTCCCAGTAATCCTGAAAATTCTTGGTTTTAGACCATTTATAAATTAATTTCGAAAATTAAAAAAACATAATAGAAATAAAACGTATATAAAAAAATGTCGTCAATTACAATTGAAGTGTAATTTTATAAATCTTATTTTATTTATTTAGACGTACTGTTCAGTCCCAGTAATCCTGAAAATTCTTGGTTTTAGACCATTTATAAATTAATTTCGAAAATTAAAAAAACATAATAGAAATAAAACGTATATAAAAAAATGTCGTCAATTACAATTGAAGTGTAATTTTATAAATCTTATTTTATTTATTTAGACGTACTGTTCAGTCCCAGTAATCCTGAAAATTCTTGGTTTTAGACCATTTATAAATTAATTTCGAAAATTAAAAAAACATAATAGAAATAAAACGTATATAAAAAAATGTCGTCAATTACAATTGAAGTGTAATTTTATAAATCTTATTTTATTTATTTAGACGTACTTTTCAGTCTCAGTAAGCCTGAAAATTCTTGGTTTTAGACCATTTATAAATTAATCTCGAAAATTAAAAAAACATAATAGAAATAAAACGTATATAAAAAAATGCCGTCAATTACAATTGAAGTGTAATTTTATAAATCTTATTTTATTTATTTAGACGTACTTTTCAGTCCCAGTAATCCTGAAAATTCTTGGTTTTAGACCATTTATAAATTAATTTCGAAAATTAAAAAAACATAATAGAAATAAAACGTATATAAAAAAATGTCGTCAATTACAATTGAAGTGTAATTTTATAAATCTTATTTTATTTATTTAGACGTACTGTTCAGTCCCAGTAATCCTGAAAATTCTTGGTTTTAGACCATTTATAAATTAATTTCGAAAATTAAAAAAACATAATAGAAATAAAACGTATATAAAAAAATGTCGTCAATTACAATTGAAGTGTAATTTTATAAATCTTATTTTATTTATTTAGACGTACTGTTCAGTCCCAGTAATCCTGAAAATTCTTGGTTTTAGACCATTTATAAATTAATTTCGAAAATTAAAAAAACATAATAGAAATAAAACGTATATAAAAAAATGTCGTCAATTACAATTGAAGTGTAATTTTATAAATCTTATTTTATTTATTTAGACGTACTGTTCAGTCCCAGTAATCCTGAAAATTCTTGGTTTTAGACCATTTATAAATTAATTTCGAAAATTAAAAAAACATAATAGAAATAAAACGTATATAAAAAAATGTCGTCAATTACAATTGAAGTGTAATTTTATAAATCTTATTTTATTTATTTAGACGTACTGTTCAGTCCCAGTAATCCTGAAAATTCTTGGTTTTAGACCATTTATAAATTAATTTCGAAAATTAAAAAAACATAATAGAAATAAAACGTATATAAAAAAATGTCGTCAATTACAATTGAAGTGTAATTTTATAAATCTTATTTTATTTATTTAGACGTACTGTTCAGTCCCAGTAATCCTGAAAATTCTTGGTTTTAGACCATTTATAAATTAATTTCGAAAATTAAAAAAACATAATAGAAATAAAACGTATATAAAAAAATGTCGTCAATTACAATTGAAGTGTAATTTTATAAATCTTATTTTATTTATTTAGACGTACTGTTCAGTCCCAGTAATCCTGAAAATTCTTGGTTTTAGACCATTTATAAATTAATTTCGAAAATTAAAAAAACATAATAGAAATAAAACGTATATAAAAAAATGTCGTCAATTACAATTGAAGTGTAATTTTATAAATCTTATTTTATTTATTTAGACGTACTGTTCAGTCCCAGTAATCCTGAAAATTCTTGGTTTTAGACCATTTATAAATTAATTTCGAAAATTAAAAAAACATAATAGAAATAAACGTATATATAAAAATGTCGTCAATCACAATTGAAGTGTAATTTTATAAATCTTATTTTATTTATTTAGACTTACTTTTCAGTCTCAGTAAGCCTGAAAATTCTTGGTTTTATACCATTTATAAATTAATCTCGAAAATTAAAAAAACATAATAGAAATAAAACGTATATATAAAAATGTCGTCAATCACAATTGAAGTGTAATTTTATAAATCTTATTTTATTTATTTAGACGTACTTTTCAGTCTCAGTAAGCCTGAAAATTCTTGGTTTTATACCATTTATAAATTAATCTCGAAAATTAAAAAAACATAATAGAAATAAAACGCATATAAAATATGTCGTCAATTACAATTGAAGTGTAATTTTATAAATCTTATTTTATTTATTTAGACGTACTGTTCAGTCCCAGTAATCCTGAAAATTCTTGGTTTTATACCATTTATAAATTAATCTCGAAAATTAAAAAAACATAATAGAAATAAAACGTATATATAAAAATGTCGTCAATCACAATTGAAGTGTAATTTTATAAATCTTATTTTATTTATTTAGACGTACTTTTCAGTCTCAGTAAGCCTGAAAATTCTTGGTTTTAGACCATTTATAAATTAATTTCGAAAATTAAAAAAACATAATAGAAATAAAACGTATATAAAAAAATGTCGTCAATTAAAATTGAAGTGTAATTTTATAAATCTTATTTTATTTATTTAGACGTACTGTTCAGTCCCAGTAATCCTGAAAATTCTTGGTTTTAGACCATTTATAAATTAATTTCGAAAATTAAAAAAACATAATAGAAATAAAACGTATATAAAAAAATGTCGTCAATTACAATTGAAGTGTAATTTTATAAATCTTATTTTATTTATTTAGACGTACTTTTCAGTCTCAGTAAGCCTGAAAATTCTTGGTTTTATACCATTTATAAATTAATCTCGAAAATTAAAAAAACATAATAGAAATAAAACGTATATAAAAAAATGCCGTCAATTACAATTGAAGTGTAATTTTATAAATCTTATTTTATTTATTTAGACGTACTTTTCAGTCCCAGTAATCCTGAAAATTCTTGGTTTTAGACCATTTATAAATTAATTTCGAAAATTAAAAAAACATAATAGAAATAAAACGTATATAAAAAAATGTCGTCAATTACAATTGAAGTGTAATTTTATAAATCTTATTTTATTTATTTAGACGTACTGTTCAGTCCCAGTAATCCTGAAAATTCTTGGTTTTAGACCATTTATAAATTAATTTCGAAAATTAAAAAAACATAATAGAAATAAAACGTATATAAAAAAATGTCGTCAATTACAATTGAAGTGTAATTTTATAAATCTTATTTTATTTATTTAGACGTACTGTTCAGTCCCAGTAATCCTGAAAATTCTTGGTTTTAGACCATTTATAAATTAATTTCGAAAATTAAAAAAACATAATAGAAATAAAACGTATATAAAAAAATGTCGTCAATTACAATTGAAGTGTAATTTTATAAATCTTATTTTATTTATTTAGACGTACTTTTCAGTCCCAGTAATCCTGAAAATTCTTGGTTTTAGACCATTTATAAATTAATTTCGAAAATTAAAAAAACATAATAGAAATAAAACGTATATAAAAAAATGTCGTCAATTACAATTGAAGTGTAATTTTATAAATCTTATTTTATTTATTTAGACGTACTGTTCAGTCCCAGTAATCCTGAAAATTCTTGGTTTTAGACCATTTATAAATTAATTTCGAAAATTAAAAAAACATAATAGAAATAAAACGTATATAAAAAAATGTCGTCAATTACAATTGAAGTGTAATTTTATAAATCTTATTTTATTTATTTAGACGTACTGTTCAGTCCCAGTAATCCTGAAAATTCTTGGTTTTAGACCATTTATAAATTAATTTCGAAAATTAAAAAAAACATAATAGAAATAAAACGTATATAAAAAAATGTCGTCAATTACAATTGAAGTGTAATTTTATAAATCTTATTTTATTTATTTAGACGTACTGTTCAGTCCCAGTAATCCTGAAAATTCTTGGTTTTAGACCATTTATAAATTAATTTCGAAAATTAAAAAAACATAATAGAAATAAAACGTATATAAAAAAATGTCGTCAATTACAATTGAAGTGTAATTTTATAAATCTTATTTTATTTATTTAGACGTACTGTTCAGTCCCAGTAATCCTGAAAATTCTTGGTTTTAGACCATTTATAAATTAATTTCGAAAATTAAAAAAACATAATAGAAATAAAACGTATATAAAAAAATGTCGTCAATTACAATTGAAGTGTAATTTTATAAATCTTATTTTATTTATTTAGACGTACTGTTCAGTCCCAGTAATCCTGAAAATTCTTGGTTTTAGACCATTTATAAATTAATTTCGAAAATTAAAAAAACATAATAGAAATAAAACGTATATAAAAAAATGTCGTCAATTACAATTGAAGTGTAATTTTATAAATCTTATTTTATTTATTTAGACGTACTGTTCATTCCCAGTAATCCTGAAAATTCTTGGTTTTAGACCATTTATAAATTAATTTCGAAAATTAAAAAAACATAATAGAAATAAAACGTATATAAAAAAATGTCGTCAATTACAATTGAAGTGTAATTTTATAAATCTTATTTTATTTATTTAGACGTACTGTTCAGTCCCAGTAATCCTGAAAATTCTTGGTTTTAGACCATTTATAAATTAATTTCGAAAATTAAAAAAACATAATAGAAATAAAACGTATATAAAAAAATGTCGTCAATTACAATTGAAGTGTAATTTTATAAATCTTATTTTATTTATTTAGACGTACTGTTCAGTCCCAGTAATCCTGAAAATTCTTGGTTTTAGACCATTTATAAATTAATTTCGAAAATTAAAAAAACATAATAGAAATAAAACGTATATAAAAAAATGCCGTCAATTACAATTGAAGTGTAATTTTATAAATCTTATTTTATTTATTTAGACGTACTTTTCAGTCTCAGTAAGCCTGAAAATTCTTGGTTTTAGACCATTTATAAATTAATTTCGAAAATTAAAAAAACATAATAGAAATAAAACGTATATAAAAAAATGTCGTCAATTACAATTGAAGTGTAATTTTATAAATCTTATTTTATTTATTTAGACGTACTGTTCAGTCCCAGTAATCCTGAAAATTCTTGGTTTTAGACCATTTATAAATTAATTTCGAAAATTAAAAAAACATAATAGAAATAAAACGTATATAAAAAAATGTCGTCAATTACAATTGAAGTGTAATTTTATAAATCTTATTTTATTTATTTAGACGTACTGTTCAGTCCCAGTAATCCTGAAAATTCTTGGTTTTAGACCATTTATAAATTAATTTCGAAAATTAAAAAAACATAATAGAAATAAAACGTATATAAAAAAATGTCGTCAATTACAATTGAAGTGTAATTTTATAAATCTTATTTTATTTATTTAGACGTACTGTTCAGTCCCAGTAATCCTGAAAATTCTTGGTTTTAGACCATTTATAAATTAATTTCGAAAATTAAAAAAACATAATAGAAATAAAACGTATATAAAAAAATGTCGTCAATTACAATTGAAGTGTAATTTTATAAATCTTATTTTATTTATTTAGACGTACTGTTCAGTCCCAGTAATCCTGAAAATTCTTGGTTTTAGACCATTTATAAATTAATTTCGAAAATTAAAAAAACATAATAGAAATAAAACGTATATAAAAAAATGTCGTCAATTACAATTGAAGTGTAATTTTATAAATCTTATTTTATTTATTTAGACGTACTGTTCAGTCCCAGTAATCCTGAAAATTCTTGGTTTTAGACCATTTATAAATTAATTTCGAAAATTAAAAAAACATAATAGAAATAAAACGTATATAAAAAAATGTCGTCAATTACAATTGAAGTGTAATTTTATAAATCTTATTTTATTTATTTAGACGTACTGTTCAGTCCCAGTAATCCTGAAAATTCTTGGTTTTAGACCATTTATAAATTAATTTCGAAAATTAAAAAAACATAATAGAAATAAAACGTATATAAAAAAATGTCGTCAATTACAATTGAAGTGTAATTTTATAAATCTTATTTTATTTATTTAGACGTACTGTTCATTCCCAGTAATCCTGAAAATTCTTGGTTTTAGACCATTTATAAATTAATTTCGAAAATTAAAAAAACATAATAGAAATAAAACGTATATAAAAAAATGTCGTCAATTACAATTGAAGTGTAATTTTATAAATCTTATTTTATTTATTTAGACGTACTGTTCAGTCCCAGTAATCCTGAAAATTCTTGGTTTTAGACCATTTATAAATTAATTTCGAAAATTAAAAAAACATAATAGAAATAAAACGTATATAAAAAAATGTCGTCAATTACAATTGAAGTGTAATTTTATAAATCTTATTTTATTTATTTAGACGTACTGTTCAGTCCCAGTAATCCTGAAAATTCTTGGTTTTAGACCATTTATAAATTAATTTCGAAAATTAAAAAAAACATAATAGAAATAAAACGTATATAAAAAAATGCCGTCAATTACAATTGAAGTGTAATTTTATAAATCTTATTTTATTTATTTAGACGTACTTTTCAGTCTCAGTAAGCCTGAAAATTCTTGGTTTTAGACCATTTATAAATTAATTTCGAAAATTAAAAAAACATAATAGAAATAAAACGTATATAAAAAAATGTCGTCAATTACAATTGAAGTGTAATTTTATAAATCTTATTTTATTTATTTAGACGTACTTTTCAGTCTCAGTAAGCCTGAAAATTCTTGGTTTTATACCATTTATAAATTAATCTCGAAAATTAAAAAAACATAATAGAAATAAAACGTATATAAAAAAATGCCGTCAATTACAATTGAAGTGTAATTTTATAAATCTTATTTTATTTATTTAGACGTACTTTTCAGTCCCAGTAATCCTGAAAATTCTTGGTTTTAGACCATTTATAAATTAATTTCGAAAATTAAAAAAACATAATAGAAATAAAACGTATATAAAAAAATGTCGTCAATTACAATTGAAGTGTAATTTTATAAATCTTATTTTATTTATTTAGACGTACTGTTCAGTCCCAGTAATCCTGAAAATTCTTGGTTTTAGACCATTTATAAATTAATTTCGAAAATTAAAAAAACATAATAGAAATAAAACGTATATAAAAAAATGTAGTCAATTACAATTGAAGTGTAATTTTATAAATCTTATTTTATTTATTTAGACGTACTGTTCAGTCCCAGTAATCCTGAAAATTCTTGGTTTTAGACCATTTATAAATTAATTTCGAAAATTAAAAAAACATAATAGAAATAAAACGTATATAAAAAAATGCCGTCAATTACAATTGAAGTGTAATTTTATAAATCTTATTTTATTTATTTAGACGTACTTTTCAGTCTCAGTAAGCCTGAAAATTCTTGGTTTTAGACCATTTATAAATTAATTTCGAAAATTAAAAAAACATAATAGAAATAAAACGTATATAAAAAAATGTCGTCAATTACAATTGAAGTGTAATTTTATAAATCTTATTTTATTTATTTAGACGTACTTTTCAGTCTCAGTAAGCCTGAAAATTCTTGGTTTTATACCATTTATAAATTAATCTCGAAAATTAAAAAAACATAATAGAAATAAAACGTATATAAAAAAAATGCCGTCAATTACAATTGAAGTGTAATTTTATAAATCTTATTTTATTTATTTAGACGTACTTTTCAGTCCCAGTAATCCTGAAAATTCTTGGTTTTAGACCATTTATAAATTAATTTCGAAAATTAAAAAAACATAATAGAAATAAAACGTATATAAAAAAATGCCGTCAATTACAATTGAAGTGTAATTTTATAAATCTTATTTTATTTATTTAGACGTACTTTTCAGTCTCAGTAAGCCTGAAAATTCTTGGTTTTAGACCATTTATAAATTAATTTCGAAAATTAAAAAAACATAATAGAAATAAAACGTATATAAAAAAATGTCGTCAATTACAATTGAAGTGTAATTTTATAAATCTTATTTTATTTATTTAGACGTACTTTTCAGTCTCAGTAAGCCTGAAAATTCTTGGTTTTATACCATTTATAAATTAATCTCGAAAATTAAAAAAACATAATAGAAATAAAACGTATATAAAAAAATGCCGTCAATTACAATTGAAGTGTAATTTTATAAATCTTATTTTATTTATTTAGACGTACTGTTCAGTCCCAGTAATCCTGAAAATTCTTGGTTTTAGACCATTTATAAATTAATTTCGAAAATTAAAAAAACATAATAGAAATAAAACGTATATAAAAAAATGTCGTCAATTACAATTGAAGTGTAATTTTATAAATCTTATTTTATTTATTTAGACGTACTGTTCAGTCCCAGTAATCCTGAAAATTCTTGGTTTTAGACCATTTATAAATTAATTTCGAAAATTAAAAAAACATAATAGAAATAAAACGTATATAAAAAAATGCCGTCAATTACAATTGTAGTGTAATTTTATAAATCTTATTTTATTTATTTAGACGTACTTTTCAGTCTCAGTAAGCCTGAAAATTCTTGGTTTTATACCATTTATAAATTAATCTCGAAAATTAAAAAAACATAATAGAAATAAAACGTATATAAAAAAATGCCGTCAATTACAATTGAAGTGTAATTTTATAAATCTTATTTTATTTATTTAGACGTACTGTTCAGTCCCAGTAATCCTGAAAATTCTTGGTTTTAGACCATTTATAAATTAATTTCGAAAATTAAAAAAACATAATAGAAATAAAACGTATATAAAAAAATGTCGTCAATTACAATTGAAGTGTAATTTTATAAATCTTATTTTATTTATTTAGACGTACTGTTCAGTCCCAGTAATCCTGAAAATTCTTGGTTTTAGACCATTTATAAATTAATTTCGAAAATTAAAAAAACATAATAGAAATAAAACGTATATAAAAAAATGCCGTCAATTACAATTGAAGTGTAATTTTATAAATCTTATTTTATTTATTTAGACGTACTTTTCAGTCTCAGTAAGCCTGAAAATTCTTGGTTTTAGACCATTTATAAATTAATTTCGAAAATTAAAAAAACATAATAGAAATAAAACGTATATAAAAAAATGTCGTCAATTACAATTGAAGTGTAATTTTATAAATCTTATTTTATTTATTTAGACGTACTTTTCAGTCTCAGTAAGCCTGAAAATTCTTGGTTTTAGACCATTTATAAATTAATTTCGAAAATTAAAAAAACATAATAGAAATAAAACGTATATAAAAAAATGTCGTCAATTACAATTGAAGTGTAATTTTATAAATCTTATTTTATTTATTTAGACGTACTTTTCAGTCTCAGTAAGCCTGAAAATTCTTGGTTTTATACCATTTATAAATTAATCTCGAAAATTAAAAAAACATAATAGAAATAAACGTATATATAAAAATGTCGTCAATCACAATTGAAGTGTAATTTTATAAATCTTATTTTATTTATTTAGACGTACTTTTCAGTCTCAGTAAGCCTGAAAATTCTTGGTTTTAGACCATTTAAAAATTAATTTCGAAAATTAAAAAACATAATAGAAATAAAACGTATATAAAAAAATGTCGTCAATCACAATTGAAGTGTAATTTTATAAATCTTATTTTATTTATTTAGACGTACTTTTCAGTCTCAGTAAGCCTGAAAATTCTTGGTTTTAGACCATTTATAAATTAATTTCGAAAATTAAAAAAACATAATAGAAATAAAACGTATATAAAAAAATGTCGTCAATTACAATTGAAGTGTAATTTTATAAATCTTATTTTATTTATTTAGACGTACTGTTCAGTCCCAGTAATCCTGAAAATTCTTGGTTTTAGACCATTTATAAATTAATTTCGAAAATTAAAAAAACATAATAGAAATAAAACGTATATAAAAAAATGTCGTCAATCACAATTGAAGTGTAATTTTATAAATCTTATTTTATTTATTTAGACGTACTTTTCAGTCTCAGTAAGCCTGAAAATTCTTGGATTTATACCATTTATAAATTAATTTCGAAAATTAAAAAAACATAATAGAAATAAAACGTATATAAAAAAATGTCGTCAATTACAATTGAAGTGTAATTTTATAAATCTTATTTTATTTATTTAGACGTACTGTTCAGTCCCAGTAATCCTGAAAATTCTTGGTTTTAGACCATTTATAAATTAATTTCGAAAATTAAAAAAACATAATAGAAATAAAACGTATATAAAAAAATGCCGTCAATTACAATTGAAGTGTAATTTTATAAATCTTATTTTATTTATTTAGACGTACTTTTCAGTCTCAGTAAGCCTGAAAATTCTTGGTTTTAGACCATTTATAAATTAATTTCGAAAATTAAAAAAACATAATAGAAATAAAACGTATATAAAAAAATGTCGTCAATTACAATTGAAGTGTAATTTTATAAATCTTATTTTATTTATTTAGACGTACTTTTCAGTCTCAGTAAGCCTGAAAATTCTTGGTTTTATACCATTTATAAATTAATTTCGAAAATTAAAAAAACATAATAGAAATAAAACGTATATAAAAAAATGTCGTCAATTACAATTGAAGTGTAATTTTATAAATCTTATTTTATTTATTTAGACGTACTGTTCAGTCCCAGTAATCCTGAAAATTCTTGGTTTTAGACCATTTATAAATTAATTTCGAAAATTAAAAAAACATAATAGAAATAAAACGTATATAAAAAAATGCCGTCAATTACAATTGAAGTGTAATTTTATAAATCTTATTTTATTTATTTAGACGTACTTTTCAGTCTCAGTAAGCCTGAAAATTCTTGGTTTTAGACCATTTATAAATTAATTTCGAAAATTAAAAAAACATAATAGAAATAAAACGTATATAAAAAAATGTCGTCAATTACAATTGAAGTGTAATTTTATAAATCTTATTTTATTTATTTAGACGTACTGTTCAGTCCCAGTAATCCTGAAAATTCTTGGTTTTAGACCATTTATAAATTAATTTCGAAAATTAAAAAAACATAATAGAAATAAAACGTATATAAAAAAATGTCGTCAATTACAATTGAAGTGTAATTTTATAAATCTTATTTTATTTATTTAGACGTACTGTTCAGTCCCAGTAATCCTGAAAATTCTTGGTTTTAGACCATTTATAAATTAATTTCGAAAATTAAAAAAACATAATAGAAATAAAACGTATATAAAAAAATGCCGTCAATTACAATTGAAGTGTAATTTTATAAATCTTATTTTATTTATTTAGACGTACTTTTCAGTCTCAGTAAGCCTGAAAATTCTTGGTTTTAGACCATTTATAAATTAATTTCGAAAATTAAAAAAAACATAATAGAAATAAAACGTATATAAAAAAATGTCGTCAATTACAATTGAAGTGTAATTTTATAAATCTTATTTTATTTATTTAGACGTACTTTTCAGTCTCAGTAAGCCTGAAAATTCTTGGTTTTATACCATTTATAAATTAATTTCGAAAATTAAAAAAACATAATAGAAATAAACGTATATATAAAAATGTCGTCAATCACAATTGAAGTGTAATTTTATAAATCTTATTTTATTTATTTAGACTTACTTTTCAGTCTCAGTAAGCCTGAAAATTCTTGGTTTTAGACCATTTATAAATTAATTTCGAAAATTAAAAAAACATAATAGAAATAAAACGTATATAAAAAAATGTCGTCAATTACAATTGAAGTGTAATTTTATAAATCTTATTTTATTTATTTAGACGTACTTTTCAGTCTCAGTAAGCCTGAAAATTCTTGGTTTTATACCATTTATAAATTAATCTCGAAAATTAAAAAAACATAATAGAAATAAACGTATATATAAAAATGTCGTCAATCACAATTGAAGTGTAATTTTATAAATCTTATTTTATTTATTTAGACTTACTTTTCAGTCTCAGTAAGCCTGAAAATTCTTGGTTTTATACCATTTATAAATTAATCTCGAAAATTAAAAAAACATAATAGAAATAAAACGTATATATAAAAATGTCGTCAATCACAATTGAAGTGTAATTTTATAAATCTTATTTTTTTATTTAGACGTACTTTTCAGTCTCAGTAAGCCTGAAAATTCTTGGTTTTATACCATATATAAATTAATCTCGAAAATTAAAAAAACATAATAGAAATAAAACGCATATAAAATATGTCGTCAATTACAATTGAAGTGTAATTTTATAAATCTTATTTTATTTATTTAGACGTACTGTTCAGTCCCAGTAATCCTGAAAATTCTTGGTTTTATACCATTTATAAATTAATCTCGAAAATTAAAAAAACATAATAGAAATAAAACGTATATATAAAAATGTCGTCAATCACAATTGAAGTGTAATTTTATAAATCTTATTTTTTTATTTAGACGTACTTTTCAGTCTCAGTAAGCCTGAAAATTCTTGGTTTTATACCATATATAAATTAATCTCGAAAATTAAAAAAACATAATAGAAATAAAACGCATATAAAATATGTCGTCAATTACAATTGAAGTGTAATTTTATAAATCTTATTTTATTTATTTAGACGTACTGTTCAGTCCCAGTAATCCTGAAAATTCTTGGTTTTATACCATTTATAAATTAATCTCGAAAATTAAAAAAACATAATAGAAATAAAACGTATATATAAAAATGTCGTCAATCACAATTGAAGTGTAATTTTATAAATCTTATTTTTTTATTTAGACGTACTTTTCAGTCTCAGTAAGCCTGAAAATTCTTGGTTTTATACCATATATAAATTAATCTCGAAAATTAAAAAAACATAATAGAAATAAAACGCATATAAAATATGTCGTCAATTTTTTATTTAGACGTACTTTTCAGTCTCAGTAAGCCTGAAAATTCTTGGTTTTATACCATATATACCATATATTAAATATATACCATATAATATATACCATATATTAAGTTTTATACCATATATTAAAAAAACATAATAGAAATAAAACGTATATAAAAAAATGTCGTCAATTACAATTGAAGTGTAATTTTATAAATCTTATTTTATTTATTTAGACGTACTGTTCAGTCCCAGTAATCCTGAAAATTCTTGGTTTTAGACCATTTATAAATTAATTTCGAAAATTAAAAAAACATAATAGAAATAAAAAATTAAAAAAATTTGAAGTGTAATTAAAAAAATTTGAAGTGTCGAAAATTAAAAAAATTTGAAGTGTAATTTTATAAATCTTATTTTATTTATTTAGACGTACTGTTCAGTCCCAGTAATCCTGAAAATTCTTGGTTTTATACCATTTATAAATTAATCTCGAAAATTAAAAAAACATAATAGAAATAAAACGTATATAAAATATGTCGTCAATTACAATTGAAGTGTAATTTTATAAATCTTATTTTATTTATTTAGACGTACTGTTCAGTCCCAGTAATCCTGAAAATTCTTGGTTTTAGACCATTTATAAATTAATTTCGAAAATTAAAAAAACATAATAGAAATAAAACGTATATAAAAAAATGTCGTCAATTACAATTGAAGTGTAATTTTATAAATCTTATTTTATTTATTTAGACGTACTGTTCAGTCCCAGTAATCCTGAAAATTCTTGGTTTTAGACCATTTATAAATTAATTTCGAAAATTAAAAAAACATAATAGAAATAAAACGTATATAAAAAAATGTCGTCAATTACAATTGAAGTGTAATTTTATAAATCTTATTTTATTTATTTAGACGTACTGTTCAGTCCCAGTAATCCTGAAAATTCTTGGTTTTAGACCATTTATAAATTAATTTCGAAAATTAAAAAAACATAATAGAAATAAACGTATATATAAAAATGTAGTCAATCACAATTGAAGTGTAATTTTATAAATCTTATTTTATTTATTTAGACTTACTTTTCAGTCTCAGTAAGCCTGAAAATTCTTGGTTTTATACCATTTATAAATTAATCTCGAAAATTAAAAAAACATAATAGAAATAAAACGTATATATAAAAATGTCGTCAATCACAATTGAAGTGTAATTTTATAAATCTTATTTTATTTATTTAGACCTACTTTTCAGTCTCAGTAAGCCTGAAAATTCTTGGTTTTATACCATTTATAAATTAATCTCGAAAATTAAAAAAACATAATAGAAATAAAACGCATATAAAATATGTCGTCAATTACAATTGAAGTGTAATTTTATAAATCTTATTTTATTTATTTAGACGTACTTTTCAGTCTCAGTAAGCCTGAAAATTCTTGGTTTTATACCATTTATAAATTAATCTCGAAAATTAAAAAAACATAATAGAAATAAAACGTATATAAAATATGTCGTCAATTACAATTGAAGTGTAATTTTATAAATCTTATTTTATTTATTTAGACGTACTTTTCAGTCTCAGTAAGCCTGAAAATTCTTGGTTTTATACCATTTATAAATTAATCTCGAAAATTAAAAAAACATAATAGAAATAGAACGTATATAAAATATGTCGTCAATTACAATTGAAGTGTAATTTTATAAATCTTATTTTATTTATTTAGACGTACTGTTCAGTCCCAGTAATCCTGAAAATTCTTGGTTTTATACCATTTATAAATTAATCTCGAAAATTAAAAAAACATAATAGAAATAAAACGTATATATAAAAATGTCGTCAATCACTATTGAAGTGTAATTTTATAAATCTTATTTTATTTATTTAGACGTACTTTTCAGTCTCAGTATGCCTGAAAATTCTTGGTTTTATACCATTTATAAATTAATCTCGAAAATTAAAAAAACATAATAGAAATAAAACGTATATAAAATATGTCGTCAATTACAATTGAAGTGTAATTTTATAAATCTTATTTTATTTATTTAGACGTACTGTTCAGTCCCAGTAATCCTGAAAATTCTTGGTTTTAGACCATTTATAAATTAATTTCGAAAATTAAAAAAACATAATAGAAATAAAACGTATATAAAAAAATGTCGTCAATTACAATTGAAGTGTAATTTTATAAATCTTATTTTATTTATTTAGACTTACTTTTCAGTCTCAGTAAGCCTGAAAATTCTTGGTTTTATACCATTTATAAATTAATCTCGAAAATTAAAAAAACATAATAGAAATAAACGTATATATAAATGACACCAAAATCACCGTGATTGAACATAATAGAAATAAACGTATATATAAATGACACCAAAATCACCGTGATTGAACAAGATTAGACAAAGTTATGATATAAAAAACAAAAAACCTAAACCTATGGAGCGTCGGCGAGACGCTTGTGCAAAACTCCGCGCTTCGCGCGGAGTTTTGCGGCACGCGCCTCGCGGGGAGTCTACGGGCGATGGGTCTGGGCTCGTAACATAAACCTATTCCTAAATCTCTTGCTCTGGACGTATTTGGGGCCTCCGTAGCAGCAAAAATCTCCACAGATGCCATAGGTAAGGAGCTAAAATAAAAGATCATAACTTTGTCCATTAAAGTCGGATTTCTTTGATTTTGGTGTCATTCGACTCAGCTCGACGAGCTCTTTCGAATGAGGTATAATTTGCATTTTCGAATTTTTCACCCCAAAAAAGTGCTTGGTCCCCCCTATGGTTTTTCGATTTTCAATCGCCTGTATCTCGGTTCAAAAATTTTTCCTAGAGCTAATTTTGGTGGCATTCGACTCAGCTCGACTAGCTCTTTCAAATGATATAACATTTGTAATTTAAAGCCTGCACCCACGTACTAAAGTACAGCCGAAAATTTTTTTGGAAAAAATTTTTCCCGAAAAATTTTTCGAAAAATTTTTTCAACAAATTTTTATCAAAAAATTTTTTGCTCAATAAAATTCAAAATTTTGAAAATTTTGCTCGATTTTTGCTAAAATTTATCAAAAAATGCCAAAATATCACAAATTTTGGCAAAAATATGCAAAATTTTCCAAAATATGCATCGATATGCAAATATGCACTAAAGTACCGAAATATGCAAAAATATGCCATAGGAACCCGGTCCCTAATGTTTGTACCGACGTAAAAACACCATTTTTGAGCGTTTCAGCTCATGGCATATCCGCATGCAAAATATGCATTTGCATGTTTTGCCACTCCCTAATTATTATACATATTTCCTTCTATTTCTGTTTAATTTAAGATTATTTTCAAGTATAAAGTGCAACATGCAAGACTCGTTTTTAATTAAAAAATGTCATTTATTTTAGCTTCTTATGGAAAAATGGTCGTTTAGCAATCTTTAAATTGCGTTTAAAAATATTTTTAAAAAAACTTAAAAAATATTTTTCATGATGTAAATTTAATTTTATGATGTAAATTAAATTAATTAATTTTAATTAATTAAGGTGTAAATTCCCAATTCCCATCTGACATTTTATAGAATGATATTTAATAAAGCACCATTATGTATATAATCAAGGATACATTAAAATTTGAATTTTGCATTATTTGGGTTTTAGGTTTCTCGCTCTGAAATTCACTGAAGATTTATTTAAAAAATATTTAAAGAGATTTTAAAATCAATTTTTAAAATTTTAAATGAAGTCTTAATCGACGTCAGGCGATTTATTTAACAAAATGTGGAATAGGTATAATGCTACGGTTACATAAAAATCGCGCGCGACACGCGACAGTCGCTAGGCGACATGTCGCCGGCGACAGTCGCTAGTGGCGTGGTTACATAAAATCGGCGTCTTCCGCAAAAGCGACTGTCGCAAAGCGACAAACGCTGATTTTATGTAACCACGTCACTAGCGACTGTCGCGCGCGTCTTGTCGCCTAGCGATTGTCGCGTGTCGCGCGCGATTTTTATGTAACCACTAAATTATTAGTTTTTCTATCTTTTTCAACTATATTTTCTTTATTTATTTATCTCTAATTTTCACGGTGGTGAAAGTCAGAGTACTGTAATGTATAGGACAATTTGTTGCCACTATTTTATTGTGGCTTTTATATTGTGATTTTTTAGAATTTTTCCATTGATATTTCGATTAGAGGTAGGCGCGGGACAGGATCCCGACGAGATTTTCCGGGATCCCGATCTTAAGGCCTTATAAAATTCTCTAAATTTTCGCCTGCGGCGCTGGAAGAGGATGAAATCTGGTTTCTTGGCTTTTAAAAATTCTAAAAAATTTTGCACTGAGCAGGTCTCCCCGAGCCTTCGGGTTCGGGATCGTTGGGGATCAGGGTTTGCCAGTCAGGGCATGTCGTGTTCCGGGGTCGTGTTTGACCTTTGGGTCTGGGTTAGGGTCATGTGCCAGAGTCAATTATATATCTCCTGGCGTTGATATCCGCGGATTTGGAGCATCATATCCGTATCCATCCGTATCCGTCCAGTTTTTAAAAAAAACACTATCCATATCCGTCCCTATCTTTATGTCGACTACTGTAAATAAGATTAAATTTGTAAAAATCTAATAGATTTAGAGGGATATCGGTGGATCTATATGGGTCTTATATCGGAACTAAAACTCCGGTATACTAAACTATATCCAAATCCCAACTCGGGATCCCGGAAGTGAGATTTTGCCGACCTCTAATTCTAAACTATATCCAAATCCCAACTCGGGAACCCGGAAGTGCAATTATGCCGACCTCTAATTTTGATCCAGGAAATGGAGATACAGTACTTCAAAAAATATTTTAAACCCCTAGAACTTTAATAAAAAAATTTTCTTTTAGGCTCATTTTAAAGCCCATAAAATTTCAAAAAAATTCTTTTTATCTTTTTTTCCTCCCCAAAATAGGGAGGAACTCATCAAGAAATTGTCACTTTTTCATGTTTTTGATATCATTTGATAGAGAATCAAAAGCTCTACAACATATCAAAAAATCAGAATTTTTGACCGTTGATAAAAAAGTTATAATATAAATACTCGATGGCATACTGAATATCTCAAAAATATCGAAAAAAAGAACATTTTTTGCAAAAAGTATACCTTTTTCAAAATCAATTTTAACCCATAAGATTTAACTTTAAAAATATAAAATTTATATTGATCGATAGAGAATAAACTGAACTTTCAGAATCTTTTTAAATTTTGAAAATCGGATCAGAATTGATCGAGAAATAGCATGTCGCAAAACAGTGTCGCCGAAAATTCAAACATGTTTGAATCAAAAAAAGTGTCGCCGGCGACAAGTCGCCGGCGGAAATCGCATTTTATGTAACCACTAGAAAAAGCGACAAAATCGCGCGCGACATGTCGCCGGCGGAAGTCGCGGTTTATGTAACCACTCAAAAAAGCGACAAAGTCGCGCGCGACAAGACGCCGGCGGAAGTCGCTTTTTATGTAACCACTAGAAAAAAGCGACAAAATCGCGCGCGATTTTTCTCTCCTCTTTTTACATTATCTTTTCTGTCGCGTGTCGCGCACGATTTTTATGTAACCGTAGCATAAGCCTGAAAATTCTTGGTTTTATACCATTTATAAATTAATCTCGAAAATTAAAAAAACATAATAGAAATAAAACGTATATATAAAAATGTCGTCAATCACAATTGAAGTGTAATTTTATAAATCTTATTTTATTTATTTAGACGTACTTTTCAGTCTCAGTAAGCCTGAAAATTCTTGGTTTTATACCATTTATAAATTAATCTCGAAAATTAAAAAAACATAATAGAAATAAAACGTATATATAAAAATGTCGTCAATCACAATTGAAGTGTAATTTTATAAATCTTATTTTATTTATTTAGACGTACTTTTCAGTCTCAGTAAGCCTGAAAATTCTTGGTTTTATACCATTTATAAATTAATCTCGAAAATTAAAAAAACATAATAGAAATAAAACGTATATATAAAAATGTCGTCAATCACAATTGAAGTGTAATTTTATAAATCTTATTTTATTTATTTAGACGTACTTTTCAGTCTCAGTAAGCCTGAAAATTCTTGGTTTTATACCATTTATAAATTAATCTCGAAAATTAAAAAAACATAATAGAAATAAAACGCATATAAAATATGTCGTCAATTACAATTGAAGTGTAATTTTATAAATCTTATTTTATTTATTTAGACGTACTGTTCAGTCCCAGTAATCCTGAAAATTCTTGGTTTTAGACCATTTATAAATTAATTTCGAAAATTAAAAAAACATAATAGAAATAAAACGTATATAAAAAAATGTCGTCAATTACAATTGAAGTGTAATTTTATAAATCTTATTTTATTTATTTAGACGTACTGTTCAGTCCCAGTAATCCTGAAAATTCTTGGTTTTAGACCATTTATAAATTAATCTCGAAAATTAAAAAAACATAATAGAAATAAAACGTATATAAAATATGTCGTCAATTACAATTGAAGTGTAATTTTATAAATCTTATTTTATTTATTTAGACGTACTGTTCAGTCCCAGTAATCCTGAAAATTCTTGGTTTTAGACCATTTATAAATTAATTTCGAAAATTAAAAAAACATAATAGAAATAAAACGTATATAAAAAAATGTCGTCAATTACAATTGAAGTGTAATTTTATAAATCTTATTTTATTTATTTAGACGTACTGTTCAGTCCCAGTAATCCTGAAAATTCTTGGTTTTAGACCATTTATAAATTAATTTCGAAAATTAAAAAAACATAATAGAAATAAAACGTATATAAAAAAATGTCGTCAATTACAATTGAAGTGTAATTTTATAAATCTTATTTTATTTATTTAGACGTACTGTTCAGTCCCAGTAATCCTGAAAATTCTTGGTTTTAGACCATTTATAAATTAATTTCGAAAATTAAAAAAACATAATAGAAATAAAACGTATATAAAAAAATGTCGTCAATTACAATTGAAGTGTAATTTTATAAATCTTATTTTATTTATTTAGACGTACTGTTCAGTCCCAGTAATCCTGAAAATTCTTGGTTTTAGACCATTTATAAATTAATTTCGAAAATTAAAAAAACATAATAGAAATAAAACGTATATAAAAAAATGTCGTCAATTACAATTGAAGTGTAATTTTATAAATCTTATTTTATTTATTTAGACGTACTGTTCAGTCCCAGTAATCCTGAAAATTCTTGGTTTTAGACCATTTATAAATTAATTTCGAAAATTAAAAAAACATAATAGAAATAAAACGTATATAAAAAAATGTCGTCAATTACAATTGAAGTGTAATTTTATAAATCTTATTTTATTTATTTAGACGTACTGTTCAGTCCCAGTAATCCTGAAAATTCTTGGTTTTAGACCATTTATAAATTAATTTCGAAAATTAAAAAAACATAATAGAAATAAAACGTATATAAAAAAATGTCGTCAATTACAATTGAAGTGTAATTTTATAAATCTTATTTTATTTATTTAGACGTACTGTTCAGTCCCAGTAATCCTGAAAATTCTTGGTTTTAGACCATTTATAAATTAATTTCGAAAATTAAAAAAACATAATAGAAATAAAACGTATATAAAAAAATGTCGTCAATTACAATTGAAGTGTAATTTTATAAATCTTATTTTATTTATTTAGACGTACTGTTCAGTCCCAGTAATCCTGAAAATTCTTGGTTTTAGGCCATTTATAAATTAATTTCGAAAATTAAAAAAACATAATAGAAATAAAACGTATATAAAAAAATGTCGTCAATTACAATTGAAGTGTAATTTTATAAATCTTATTTTATTTATTTAGACGTACTGTTCAGTCCCAGTAATCCTGAAAATTCTTGGTTTTAGACCATTTATAAATTAATTTCGAAAATTAAAAAAACATAATAGAAATAAAACGTATATAAAAAAATGTCGTCAATTACAATTGAAGTGTAATTTTATAAATCTTATTTTATTTATTTAGACGTACTGTTCAGTCCCAGTAATCCTGAAAATTCTTGGTTTTAGACCATTTATAAATTAATCTCGAAAATTAAAAAAACATAATAGAAATAAAACGTATATAAAATATGTCGTCAATTACAATTGAAGTGTAATTTTATAAATCTTATTTTATTTATTTAGACGTACTGTTCAGTCCCAGTAATCCTGAAAATTCTTGGTTTTATACCATTTATAAATTAATCTCGAAAATTAAAAAAACATAATAGAAATAAAACGTATATATAAAAATGTCGTCAATCACAATTGAAGTGTAATTTTATAAATCTTATTTTATTTATTTAGACGTACTTTTCAGTCTCAGTAAGCCTGAAAATTCTTGGTTTTATACCATTTATAAATTAATCTCGAAAATTAAAAAAACATAATAGAAATAAAACGTATATATAAAAATGTCGTCAATCACAATTGAAGTGTAATTTTATAAATCTTATTTTATTTATTTAGACGTACTTTTCAGTCTCAGTAAGCCTGAAAATTCTTGGTTTTATACCATTTATAAATTAATCTCGAAAATTAAAAAAACATAATAGAAATAAAACGTATATAAAATATGTCGTCAATTACAATTGAAGTGTAATTTTATAAATCTTATTTTATTTATTTAGACGTACTGTTCAGTCCCAGTAATCCTGAAAATTCTTGGTTTTAGACCATTTATAAATTAATTTCGAAAATTAAAAAAACATAATAGAAATAAAACGTATATAAAAAAATGTCGTCAATTACAATTGAAGTGTAATTTTATAAATCTTATTTTATTTATTTAGACTTACTTTTCAGTCTCAGTAAGCCTGAAAATTCTTGGTTTTATACCATTTATAAATTAATCTCGAAAATTAAAAAAACATAATAGAAATAAACGTATATATAAATGACACCAAAATCACCGTGATTGAACATAATAGAAATAAACGTATATATAAATGACACCAAAATCACCGTGATTGAACAAGATTAGACAAAGTTATGATATAAAAAACAAAAAACCTAAACCTATGGAGCGTCGGCGAGACGCTTGTGCAAAACTCCGCGCTTCGCGCGGAGTTTTGCGGCACGCGCCTCGCGGGGAGTCTACGGGCGATGGGTCTGGGCTCGTAACATAAACCTATTCCTAAATCTCTTGCTCTGGACGTATTTGGGGCCTCCGTAGCAGCAAAAATCTCCACAGATGCCATAGGTAAGGAGCTAAAATAAAAGATCATAACTTTGTCCATTAAAGTCGGATTTCTTTGATTTTGGTGTCATTCGACTCAGCTCGACGAGCTCTTTCGAATGAGGTATAATTTGCATTTTCGAATTTTTCACCCCAAAAAAGTGCTTGGTCCCCCCTATGGTTTTTCGATTTTCAATCGCCTGTATCTCGGTTCAAAAATTTTTCCTAGAGCTAATTTTGGTGGCATTCGACTCAGCTCGACTAGCTCTTTCAAATGATATAACATTTGTAATTTAAAGCCTGCACCCACGTACTAAAGTACAGCCGAAAATTTTTTTGGAAAAAATTTTTCCCGAAAAATTTTTCGAAAAATTTTTTCAACAAATTTTTATCAAAAAATTTTTTGCTCAATAAAATTCAAAATTTTGAAAATTTTGCTCGATTTTTGCTAAAATTTATCAAAAAATGCCAAAATATCACAAATTTTGGCAAAAATATGCAAAATTTTCCAAAATATGCATCGATATGCAAATATGCACTAAAGTACCGAAATATGCAAAAATATGCCATAGGAACCCGGTCCCTAATGTTTGTACCGACGTAAAAACACCATTTTTGAGCGTTTCAGCTCATGGCATATCCGCATGCAAAATATGCATTTGCATGTTTTGCCACTCCCTAATTATTATACATATTTCCTTCTATTTCTGTTTAATTTAAGATTATTTTCAAGTATAAAGTGCAACATGCAAGACTCGTTTTTAATTAAAAAATGTCATTTATTTTAGCTTCTTATGGAAAAATGGTCGTTTAGCAATCTTTAAATTGCGTTTAAAAATATTTTTAAAAAAACTTAAAAAATATTTTTCATGATGTAAATTTAATTTTATGATGTAAATTAAATTAATTAATTTTAATTAATTAAGGTGTAAATTCCCAATTCCCATCTGACATTTTATAGAATGATATTTAATAAAGCACCATTATGTATATAATCAAGGATACATTAAAATTTGAATTTTGCATTATTTGGGTTTTAGGTTTCTCGCTCTGAAATTCACTGAAGATTTATTTAAAAAATATTTAAAGAGATTTTAAAATCAATTTTTAAAATTTTAAATGAAGTCTTAATCGACGTCAGGCGATTTATTTAACAAAATGTGGAATAGGTATAATGCTACGGTTACATAAAAATCGCGCGCGACACGCGACAGTCGCTAGGCGACATGTCGCCGGCGACAGTCGCTAGTGGCGTGGTTACATAAAATCGGCGTCTTCCGCAAAAGCGACTGTCGCAAAGCGACAAACGCTGATTTTATGTAACCACGTCACTAGCGACTGTCGCGCGCGTCTTGTCGCCTAGCGATTGTCGCGTGTCGCGCGCGATTTTTATGTAACCACTAAATTATTAGTTTTTCTATCTTTTTCAACTATATTTTCTTTATTTATTTATCTCTAATTTTCACGGTGGTGAAAGTCAGAGTACTGTAATGTATAGGACAATTTGTTGCCACTATTTTATTGTGGCTTTTATATTGTGATTTTTTAGAATTTTTCCATTGATATTTCGATTAGAGGTAGGCGCGGGACAGGATCCCGACGAGATTTTCCGGGATCCCGATCTTAAGGCCTTATAAAATTCTCTAAATTTTCGCCTGCGGCGCTGGAAGAGGATGAAATCTGGTTTCTTGGCTTTTAAAAATTCTAAAAAATTTTGCACTGAGCAGGTCTCCCCGAGCCTTCGGGTTCGGGATCGTTGGGGATCAGGGTTTGCCAGTCAGGGCATGTCGTGTTCCGGGGTCGTGTTTGACCTTTGGGTCTGGGTTAGGGTCATGTGCCAGAGTCAATTATATATCTCCTGGCGTTGATATCCGCGGATTTGGAGCATCATATCCGTATCCATCCGTATCCGTCCAGTTTTTAAAAAAAACACTATCCATATCCGTCCCTATCTTTATGTCGACTACTGTAAATAAGATTAAATTTGTAAAAATCTAATAGATTTAGAGGGATATCGGTGGATCTATATGGGTCTTATATCGGAACTAAAACTCCGGTATACTAAACTATATCCAAATCCCAACTCGGGATCCCGGAAGTGAGATTTTGCCGACCTCTAATTCTAAACTATATCCAAATCCCAACTCGGGAACCCGGAAGTGCAATTATGCCGACCTCTAATTTTGATCCAGGAAATGGAGATACAGTACTTCAAAAAATATTTTAAACCCCTAGAACTTTAATAAAAAAATTTTCTTTTAGGCTCATTTTAAAGCCCATAAAATTTCAAAAAAATTCTTTTTATCTTTTTTTCCTCCCCAAAATAGGGAGGAACTCATCAAGAAATTGTCACTTTTTCATGTTTTTGATATCATTTGATAGAGAATCAAAAGCTCTACAACATATCAAAAAATCAGAATTTTTGACCGTTGATAAAAAAGTTATAATATAAATACTCGATGGCATACTGAATATCTCAAAAATATCGAAAAAAAGAACATTTTTTGCAAAAAGTATACCTTTTTCAAAATCAATTTTAACCCATAAGATTTAACTTTAAAAATATAAAATTTATATTGATCGATAGAGAATAAACTGAACTTTCAGAATCTTTTTAAATTTTGAAAATCGGATCAGAATTGATCGAGAAATAGCATGTCGCAAAACAGTGTCGCCGAAAATTCAAACATGTTTGAATCAAAAAAAGTGTCGCCGGCGACAAGTCGCCGGCGGAAATCGCATTTTATGTAACCACTAGAAAAAGCGACAAAATCGCGCGCGACATGTCGCCGGCGGAAGTCGCGGTTTATGTAACCACTCAAAAAAGCGACAAAGTCGCGCGCGACAAGACGCCGGCGGAAGTCGCTTTTTATGTAACCACTAGAAAAAAGCGACAAAATCGCGCGCGATTTTTCTCTCCTCTTTTTACATTATCTTTTCTGTCGCGTGTCGCGCACGATTTTTATGTAACCGTAGCATAAGCCTGAAAATTCTTGGTTTTATACCATTTATAAATTAATCTCGAAAATTAAAAAAACATAATAGAAATAAAACGTATATATAAAAATGTCGTCAATCACAATTGAAGTGTAATTTTATAAATCTTATTTTATTTATTTAGACGTACTTTTCAGTCTCAGTAAGCCTGAAAATTCTTGGTTTTATACCATTTATAAATTAATCTCGAAAATTAAAAAAACATAATAGAAATAAAACGTATATATAAAAATGTCGTCAATCACAATTGAAGTGTAATTTTATAAATCTTATTTTATTTATTTAGACGTACTGTTCAGTCCCAGTAATCCTGAAAATTCTTGGTTTTAGACCATTTATAAATTAATTTCGAAAATTAAAAAAACATAATAGAAATAAAACGTATATAAAAAAATGTCGTCAATTACAATTGAAGTGTAATTTTATAAATCTTATTTTATTTATTTAGACGTACTGTTCAGTCCCAGTAATCCTGAAAATTCTTGGTTTTAGACCATTTATAAATTAATTTCGAAAATTAAAAAAACATAATAGAAATAAAACGTATATAAAAAAATGTCGTCAATTACAATTGAAGTGTAATTTTATAAATCTTATTTTATTTATTTAGACGTACTGTTCAGTCCCAGTAATCCTGAAAATTCTTGGTTTTAGGCCATTTATAAATTAATTTCGAAAATTAAAAAAACATAATAGAAATAAAACGTATATAAAAAAATGTCGTCAATTACAATTGAAGTGTAATTTTATAAATCTTATTTTATTTATTTAGACGTACTTTTCAGTCTCAGTAAGCCTGAAGATTCTTGGTTTTATACCATTTATAAATTAATCTCGAAAATTAAAAAAACATAATAGAAATAAAACGTATATATAAAAATGTCGTCAATCACAATTGAAGTGTAATTTTATAAATCTTATTTTATTTATTTAGACGTACTTTTCAGTCTCAGTAAGCCTGAAAATTCTTGGTTTTATACCATTTATAAATTAATCTCGAAAATTAAAAAAACATAATAGAAATAAAACGCATATAAAATATGTCGTCAATTACAATTGAAGTGTAATTTTATAAATCTTATTTTATTTATTTAGACGTACTGTTCAGTCCCAGTAATCCTGAAAATTCTTGGTTTTAGACCATTTATAAATTAATTTCGAAAATTAAAAAAACATAATAGAAATAAAACGTATATAAAAAAATGTCGTCAATTACAATTGAAGTGTAATTTTATAAATCTTATTTTATTTATTTAGACGTACTGTTCAGTCCCAGTAATCCTGAAAATTCTTGGTTTTAGACCATTTATAAATTAATCTCGAAAATTAAAAAAACATAATAGAAATAAAACGTATATAAAATATGTCGTCAATTACAATTGAAGTGTAATTTTATAAATCTTATTTTATTTATTTAGACGTACTGTTCAGTCCCAGTAATCCTGAAAATTCTTGGTTTTAGACCATTTATAAATTAATTTCGAAAATTAAAAAAACATAATAGAAATAAAACGTATATAAAAAAATGTCGTCAATTACAATTGAAGTGTAATTTTATAAATCTTATTTTATTTATTTAGACGTACTGTTCAGTCCCAGTAATCCTGAAAATTCTTGGTTTTAGACCATTTATAAATTAATTTCGAAAATTAAAAAAACATAATAGAAATAAAACGTATATAAAAAAATGTCGTCAATTACAATTGAAGTGTAATTTTATAAATCTTATTTTATTTATTTAGACGTACTGTTCAGTCCCAGTAATCCTGAAAATTCTTGGTTTTAGACCATTTATAAATTAATTTCGAAAATTAAAAAAACATAATAGAAATAAAACGTATATAAAAAAATGTCGTCAATTACAATTGAAGTGTAATTTTATAAATCTTATTTTATTTATTTAGACGTACTGTTCAGTCCCAGTAATCCTGAAAATTCTTGGTTTTAGACCATTTATAAATTAATTTCGAAAATTAAAAAAACATAATAGAAATAAAACGTATATAAAAAAATGTCGTCAATTACAATTGAAGTGTAATTTTATAAATCTTATTTTATTTATTTAGACGTACTGTTCAGTCCCAGTAATCCTGAAAATTCTTGGTTTTAGACCATTTATAAATTAATTTCGAAAATTAAAAAAACATAATAGAAATAAAACGTATATAAAAAAATGTCGTCAATTACAATTGAAGTGTAATTTTATAAATCTTATTTTATTTATTTAGACGTACTGTTCAGTCCCAGTAATCCTGAAAATTCTTGGTTTTAGACCATTTATAAATTAATTTCGAAAATTAAAAAAACATAATAGAAATAAAACGTATATAAAAAAATGTCGTCAATTACAATTGAAGTGTAATTTTATAAATCTTATTTTATTTATTTAGACGTACTGTTCAGTCCCAGTAATCCTGAAAATTCTTGGTTTTAGACCATTTATAAATTAATTTCGAAAATTAAAAAAACATAATAGAAATAAAACGTATATAAAAAAATGTCGTCAATTACAATTGAAGTGTAATTTTATAAATCTTATTTTATTTATTTAGACGTACTGTTCAGTCCCAGTAATCCTGAAAATTCTTGGTTTTAGGCCATTTATAAATTAATTTCGAAAATTAAAAAAACATAATAGAAATAAAACGTATATAAAAAAATGTCGTCAATTACAATTGAAGTGTAATTTTATAAATCTTATTTTATTTATTTAGACGTACTGTTCAGTCCCAGTAATCCTGAAAATTCTTGGTTTTAGACCATTTATAAATTAATTTCGAAAATTAAAAAAACATAATAGAAATAAAACGTATATAAAAAAATGTCGTCAATTACAATTGAAGTGTAATTTTATAAATCTTATTTTATTTATTTAGACGTACTGTTCAGTCCCAGTAATCCTGAAAATTCTTGGTTTTAGACCATTTATAAATTAATCTCGAAAATTAAAAAAACATAATAGAAATAAAACGTATATAAAATATGTCGTCAATTACAATTGAAGTGTAATTTTATAAATCTTATTTTATTTATTTAGACGTACTGTTCAGTCCCAGTAATCCTGAAAATTCTTGGTTTTATACCATTTATAAATTAATCTCGAAAATTAAAAAAACATAATAGAAATAAAACGTATATATAAAAATGTCGTCAATCACAATTGAAGTGTAATTTTATAAATCTTATTTTATTTATTTAGACGTACTTTTCAGTCTCAGTAAGCCTGAAAATTCTTGGTTTTATACCATTTATAAATTAATCTCGAAAATTAAAAAAACATAATAGAAATAAAACGTATATATAAAAATGTCGTCAATCACAATTGAAGTGTAATTTTATAAATCTTATTTTATTTATTTAGACGTACTTTTCAGTCTCAGTAAGCCTGAAAATTCTTGGTTTTATACCATTTATAAATTAATCTCGAAAATTAAAAAAACATAATAGAAATAAAACGCATATAAAATATGTCGTCAATTACAATTGAAGTGTAATTTTATAAATCTTATTTTATTTATTTAGACGTACTGTTCAGTCCCAGTAATCCTGAAAATTCTTGGTTTTATACCATTTATAAATTAATCTCGAAAATTAAAAAAACATAATAGAAATAAAACGTATATATAAAAATGTCGTCAATCACAATTGAAGTGTAATTTTATAAATCTTATTTTATTTATTTAGACGTACTTTTCAGTCTCAGTAAGCCTGAAAATTCTTGGTTTTATACCATTTATAAATTAATCTCGAAAATTAAAAAAACATAATAGAAATAAAACGTATATATAAAAATGTCGTCAATCACAATTGAAGTGTAATTTTATAAATCTTATTTTATTTATTTAGACGTACTTTTCAGTCTCAGTAAGCCTGAAAATTCTTGGTTTTATACCATTTATAAATTAATCTCGAAAATTAAAAAAACATAATAGAAATAAAACGTATATATAAAAATGTCGTCAATCACAATTGAAGTGTAATTTTATAAATCTTATTTTATTTATTTAGACGTACTTTTCAGTCTCAGTAAGCCTGAAAATTCTTGGTTTTATACCATTTATAAATTAATCTCGAAAATTAAAAAAACATAATAGAAATAAAACGCATATAAAATATGTCGTCAATTACAATTGAAGTGTAATTTTATAAATCTTATTTTATTTATTTAGACGTACTGTTCAGTCCCAGTAATCCTGAAAATTCTTGGTTTTAGACCATTTATAAATTAATTTCGAAAATTAAAAAAACATAATAGAAATAAAACGTATATAAAAAAATGTCGTCAATTACAATTGAAGTGTAATTTTATAAATCTTATTTTATTTATTTAGACGTACTGTTCAGTCCCAGTAATCCTGAAAATTCTTGGTTTTAGACCATTTATAAATTAATCTCGAAAATTAAAAAAACATAATAGAAATAAAACGTATATAAAATATGTCGTCAATTACAATTGAAGTGTAATTTTATAAATCTTATTTTATTTATTTAGACGTACTGTTCAGTCCCAGTAATCCTGAAAATTCTTGGTTTTAGACCATTTATAAATTAATTTCGAAAATTAAAAAAACATAATAGAAATAAAACGTATATAAAAAAATGTCGTCAATTACAATTGAAGTGTAATTTTATAAATCTTATTTTATTTATTTAGACGTACTGTTCAGTCCCAGTAATCCTGAAAATTCTTGGTTTTAGGCCATTTATAAATTAATTTCGAAAATTAAAAAAACATAATAGAAATAAAACGTATATAAAAAAATGTCGTCAATTACAATTGAAGTGTAATTTTATAAATCTTATTTTATTTATTTAGACGTACTGTTCAGTCCCAGTAATCCTGAAAATTCTTGGTTTTAGACCATTTATAAATTAATTTCGAAAATTAAAAAAACATAATAGAAATAAAACGTATATAAAAAAATGTCGTCAATTACAATTGAAGTGTAATTTTATAAATCTTATTTTATTTATTTAGACGTACTGTTCAGTCCCAGTAATCCTGAAAATTCTTGGTTTTAGGCCATTTATAAATTAATTTCGAAAATTAAAAAAACATAATAGAAATAAAACGTATATAAAAAAATGTCGTCAATTACAATTGAAGTGTAATTTTATAAATCTTATTTTATTTATTTAGACGTACTGTTCAGTCCCAGTAATCCTGAAAATTCTTGGTTTTAGACCATTTATAAATTAATTTCGAAAATTAAAAAAACATAATAGAAATAAAACGTATATAAAAAAATGTCGTCAATTACAATTGAAGTGTAATTTTATAAATCTTATTTTATTTATTTAGACGTACTGTTCAGTCCCAGTAATCCTGAAAATTCTTGGTTTTAGACCATTTATAAATTAATCTCGAAAATTAAAAAAACATAATAGAAATAAAACGTATATAAAATATGTCGTCAATTACAATTGAAGTGTAATTTTATAAATCTTATTTTATTTATTTAGACGTACTGTTCAGTCCCAGTAATCCTGAAAATTCTTGGTTTTAGACCATTTATAAATTAATTTCGAAAATTAAAAAAACATAATAGAAATAAAACGTATATAAAAAAATGTCGTCAATTACAATTGAAGTATAATTTTATAAATCTTATTTTATTTATTTAGACGTACTGTTCAGTCCCAGTAATCCTGAAAATTCTTGGTTTTAGGCCATTTATAAATTAATTTCGAAAATTAAAAAAACATAATAGAAATAAAACGTATATAAAAAAATGTCGTCAATTACAATTGAAGTGTAATTTTATAAATCTTATTTTATTTATTTAGACGTACTGTTCAGTCCCAGTAATCCTGAAAATTCTTGGTTTTAGACCATTTATAAATTAATTTCGAAAATTAAAAAAACATAATAGAAATAAAACGTATATAAAAAAATGTCGTCAATTACAATTGAAGTGTAATTTTATAAATCTTATTTTATTTATTTAGACGTACTGTTCAGTCCCAGTAATCCTGAAAATTCTTGGTTTTAGGCCATTTATAAATTAATTTCGAAAATTAAAAAAACATAATAGAAATAAAACGTATATAAAAAAATGTCGTCAATTACAATTGAAGTGTAATTTTATAAATCTTATTTTATTTATTTAGACGTACTGTTCAGTCCCAGTAATCCTGAAAATTCTTGGTTTTAGACCATTTATAAATTAATTTCGAAAATTAAAAAAACATAATAGAAATAAAACGTATATAAAATATGTCGTCAATTACAATTGAAGTGTAATTTTATAAATCTTATTTTATTTATTTAGACGTACTTTTCAGTCTCAGTAAGCCTGAAAATTCTTGGTTTTATACCATTTATAAATTAATCTCGAAAATTAAAAAAACATAATAGAAATAAAACGTATATATAAAAATGTCGTCAATCACAATTGAAGTGTAATTTTATAAATCTTATTTTATTTATTTAGACGTACTTTTCAGTCTCAGTAATCCTGAAAATTCTTGGTTTTATACCATTTATAAATTAATCTCGAAAATTAAAAAAACATAATAGAAATAAAACGCATATAAAATATGTCGTCAATTACAATTGAAGTGTAATTTTATAAATCTTATTTTATTTATTTAGACGTACTGTTCAGTCCCAGTAATCCTGAAAATTCTTGGTTTTATACCATTTATAAATTAATCTCGAAAATTAAAAAAACATAATAGAAATAAAACGTATATAAAAAAATGTCGTCAATTACAATTGAAGTGTAATTTTATAAATCTTATTTTATTTATTTAGACGTACTGTTCAGTCCCAATAATCCTGAAAATCCAATCAGCAAAAAAGTTGGCTAGACGTCAAAATAAAATATTTGATCAAATAATTTAAAAATTATTTCATATTTGAAAAAAATTTGATTTTCCACCGTGAAATATTTGTTTATTAAAACTCTACTCGGCAATACAAAACAATTGGTGATTTTATCTTATATTGGGGAATTTACTAAATAAAATAAATAAAATTTTTTTATCTATTCTCTAGGTCGTCTTCTTCGCAAATATGGAGTACTTCTATCCGACGATTTAAAAGTTTTTGAGGCATAAATGCGCAAAATTGGAGATGTTGTTGTTGATTTTACTGTGTTCTTTAAATCTTCAATATTTTTGGTTGTTGATTTGGTTATCCATTTTGTTTCTCCTTGCTTTCCTATTGGCCCGGTGGGGCCTCGAGGGCCTGAAAGTCCTGGTTGACCTGGAGGACCTCTTTCTAAAATTGAGGAAATGTTCTGTCTTTTAATTTGTTTGAACGAATTTACCTCCTTGAAATCCTCGTAGACCAATAGACCCCACTTCTCCTTGGTGCCCATCATATCCCGCTACTCCAGGAGGGCCTCGTGGGCCGGGATTGCCAACTGGCCCTATGGGAATATTTTAGATTTTTAGTTTAATATTTTAGTTTTTTAGTTACCTGGAGGACCAGTTGCCGCAAGGAAGACGAGTCTTCCAGGATCCCCAATTGGACCAGCAATGCCAATATCGCCTGGAGGACCTGGTAGACCAACGGGACCAGGTGTTCCCTTTGTGCCAGCCACGCCTAAAAGTCCAGGAATGCCTGGAGTACTGAAAATTTGAAGAAGTATTTTTGAAATTTCTTTAACTTGTATTTTATTAATATCCCATCTCCTTCCCCACCCTTATTTGAGTCTCAGATTAATTTTTCTTTTTTACTATCAATCTTTCTTTTCTTCACGCATTATAGGTAATAGTCAAGTTAGAAGTAGAGTTGGACAAAACGATACTGGTACCGCCTTACATTCGATATCCCTCCAAATCCATTAATATCCCCATAAACACCCAAATCCCTCCAAATAACCCAGTATTGTATTTAAGCCTTTTAATTTTATTAAATTACTGGGACTCAGTTGAGCTAGATAAAAGAGTCGTGCGAACTCAATCGTGAGGGCTTAGATAAATGCTCGGATTTTGTAAGGCAAATAAAGAAGGATTCACTCTTTTCAGCGCCGCAGGCGAAAATTTTTTGAAATTCAGAAGGCCAAAGGTCAAAAATTCTCAGTTTTATTAAAAAATACAAGAAAATTGGGGTCTTTGAGTCAGTATCGTTTCTCGCCGAGAAATAAACCGAGAATATCGGTATCGGGTTCGAGACCGAGAATGAAAAAACCGAGACCGATATTGGAAAAAAGCCGAGAATCTCGGTATCGGTCTCGGTATCGGTCTCGTCTTGATCAACTCTAGTTAGAAGAAACAAAATTAGAAAGTAGGCTTTCTAATTTGCCATTAACCTAAAATTTGGAGAAAAAGAAGATTGATAGTAAAAAAGAAAAATTAATCTAAGACTCAAATAAGGGTTGGTTGGGATATTAATAATATACACTTTAACTTTTTTCTATTATAAAAATACCCAGCAGGCCCAAGTGTTCCCTTTACTCCAGGTGTTCCTGGAGGTCCAGGATTCGGTGCTGGGCAGATTTGACAAAAATCTTCTTCAGTTTGTTGCAGTTTTATATATACACCATTAACGCCATTGCGACCATTTAACCCATCGTCTCCAGGTTTTCCGTCTTTACCGTATTTACCCTGCTTTCCAGGTGGTCCAGCGGGTCCTTGTTGACAACTACAACCTTTAAATTAAAAAATATTTTTGGATTACATTTGTACCCCACTACAAGTTACAACAATAAATCTAGGTTTAAAATATTTAAGGTATTTATTATTATAAACAGGATATTTTATATTAAAATTTTATTTATATTTCAATACATACAAGCTTCCCTTAAAGCATATGGCGATGAATATTGAGTCTTTTTTATTTCCCTTTTATTTCGATTTAAAGTAGATGATTCATATTTTTGTGAAATACGATCCTGAATAGCAAGAAGGTCTGTCTGGAACAAAATACGTTTTTATTATTTTAAAAGAATATTTTTGCCTTGCATAAAACACTATTTTCAATTAAATAAGCGTTCTTTTGTTGCAAGTTTATAAATAATAAAGGGAATATTATTGCAATAAATGTAAATGTAAAAATTGAAATTGTTGTTGAAAAAATTAATAATGGCCTGAAATCTTCTTTGACATCCATTCTTTGGAGAAAAAAATTTTTTTAACTGAAAAATTTGAAAAACAGACGGAAACTTGCTAAAAAACAAAGAAAAGACAATTTTTCCAGTTAAAATTTTTGTTTAATTAAATAAAATTTAATTTTATGTTTCATTTAATGGAGGGTTTATTCTCGAATAAATTATGATAATATTATGCAGAATGGTTAATTTGTTGATTAGTTATTATTTTAAAAATAAAACGTATTTCTTTCTTGACCTATTGCGCACGTATTTCTTTCTTGACCTATTGCGCATTTTCAAAACAAGTTTTAACAGATATGTAAATAAACTTGACGAGAAAATGTTTGTACATATATACAAATTGCAATAAAACTAGGTCATATTATTAATTTAAAATAAAAATTATTTCGTTGAATTTTTCAAACTGTCTATCCAAAATTCTTTTATGGACTAATCGTAATTTTGCACATGTTTGAACTAATCGTAGTTTGTACTCGTAGTTTTTTATCGAAGTTTTTTTCTCTCTAAACAGTGAATTGAAAGGATTAGGAATTCCTCCTAAAACCTCGTCTTAAATTTAACCCTCGGCTTTTATCTCGTCTTCTCAACCTCGGTGATCTCAATGTGATTTTTTGAAGAATCTAACCTCGCGCAATTCTAAATTAAGAAAATTCTTAATAATAAAAACAAAATAAAAAAATTGTGTTCCACTTCCGGTTAGCAATATCTCCGGAAATCAAATTAAAAACAAACTTTAATTCCTTTTTTTATTCCCCAGCTTTTATTTTTCAATTTTGTCAAAATAAAAATTAAAAATAAATGTTAAAAACGAGAAGCAAAAAATAAATTATTATTTAGATAGGTGGAGGGATTAGTGTTTGAAGTTAAATAATTAAAATTGTTTTATTATTTTAAAGGATTATAAACAAATAGCCACCTTCACTTTTAATGCATTGCTAACAAATTTTGTTGATTAATTTTATTTATTTTTTATAAAAAATTTATTTTTTTAGTTAATTAATTATTTTATTTTAATAATTTTATTTAAATTTATAAAAGGAAAGTTATTTATTAAGTTATTATTTATTTAGTTATTTATTCTTTTTTTTATTAATAGAAACCTTATTATTAAATTATTTTTAATTAAAGAAAGTAAATATAATTTGGTAAAAATATTATTTTTTCTTTCTAAACATTCCATTTTAAAATATAAAAAAAATTTAAAAAATTTTAGATAAAATTTATAATTTTAGACACAAATTTATAATTTTTAGACACAATTTTATAAATTTTATATTAATTTTTTATTAAAATTTATCTAATTCCAAGAAATTATAATTAATTTTTATAATAAAAAATTATAATTTATAAATATTAGAATGTTTCTGTGAATTTAAACATTCTAATTTAATTTCCCTTCTAATTATATGTATTAATTATGCTTTTTTATAAAGCATTTCTCTTTTTTATGTTTGATGAAAAATATTTTTTGTACTTTATTAAAACTTTAGAAATTTTTTATTTAAAATTTTTATTTATGAACGAGAAGAACGACACTCGACCTATTCCTTCAATGTTTAGTCAGATGTAATTTCCGATTCCTTAACTTAATGGCTATTTGGAGACTTGATATTAAAATTCGAATTTTAACTCTAGGCAAAAAAAATTCTATCTGAGAGTTCAATTGTTCCTGAGTTTCAGTTTCTTTGCCGATTTTTTTCTGACATCTATCTGAGACCGAGTAATCTCGTTATCGAAATTCTTCGAGATATCGATCTCGTTACTAGATATACCTTATCAATCTGGTCTCTATGCAAACCTTTATAAAATTATGTTAAAAATGTTCCCTGCGCTATCTTCCATTACTTAAAGTACTAGAACATTCGGAATTTAATGTTCTAATTGTTGAAATTAATATTGAGGTTTAATTCCGAATGTTCTAGTACTTTAAGTAATGGAAGATAGCGCAGGGAACTTTTTTAAATTTTAAAAATTTTAACTCTAGGCAAAAAATTTTTGCAAAATTTTTTCAAATTAATAATAAAAATTTTACAAATTTTCTAATGATATTTGAAATAAAAAAAACATTTTCCCATTCACATTTCCTTTATTCTTTTTATTATTTGTTTGCTTAGTGGGCGTTGTGGAGAGATGTTTTACCCTTTTCGTGCCTCTAATTGCCTTGCCCTTTTTGTGTTTTTTAGAAATGTTCTTCTCGCATTAAAATGCCTCCTCTCTAGCTTATATAAAACAACTAATAATGCCAACCAGGCACATTTAATGTAAAAAATTTTAAACAAGGCAATGTGGGTGTTCACTTTTCTTTTTTGTTCCGCACGAGTTTCTTTTTTGCCAATATGTATTTAAAGTTTAGAAATTATTCATTTCATTTATTTTTTTAAATTTTAAAAGCTTTATATATTTTTTAAAATTATTTAAAGTCGAAAATTATTTTAGAAATTCTTAGGAATTATCTTGACAAGTTTCCAGCTCACGATGATTCCCTCCTATTTTCCCTCAACAATGATCGCCAAATTATATTTTTCTATATTAAATTAGCTCCCGTTTGACACCTCTCATATTTTTCTAAATCTCGATTTACTCCACCAACTTCCTTCCGTATAGAGATGCGGGAAATTCAACTTGCGGTTTTAAAGTTTTATTTCTCTCAATTATTATTAAGAGTCGATCGAGTGTCCCTCACATTCCTAATTTGCTGTGTGCCTTTAAATTTCCTTGACCTTATTTTTATATAACAAAATTATGTATGTACATATATTCTTTGTCAAAAAAAAATAAAATTTAAGGAAAAATATAAAATAACGAAACAAAAATAAAGAAACAAACCCAAAACTAAAACAACAAAAAATTCTCTCACAAATGCTTCCACCCTCTTTTACTCCACCATCATGTCTGCCCTCGACAGCTACTACTTCCCTTTTCTCACCCACAACAATAAATGCTACAAATTCTATTGTTACAGCTGCAATCCCCAGCTATCAGATATCTAGTTCTTCAATTCTATCTCCTCTATTGCCACCCTCACCCCTCCAACAAGAAACGCCGATTTCTCCATATTTTTGGGCAGCTAATGATTTTCCAGACGATTATAAATTTTTACAACAAATAAATGTGGAAATTCGTTGTTTTTGCCATATTGAATTATTAAATGCCCAATTTTTAATAACTCATAATGAGGAGACAAAGTGAGGATTTTTGAATAATATTTAATAGTTTCGTTTATGGGTCCTTTATTTATTTTTTGGATTTGGAGTTTTTATGGCTTTGGGCCCGCGTTCATTAGGTCTGGGATCCTTGGAATTTAGTCTAAAACCACCTAACCTAAAGACATTATAGTATGCCGTTTTCAATATCTTGCAAGTTAGCTTGAACTGAATGAAAATTATATCTTATGTCGGATATTGAGAAACGTATTCAAGCCTTGCGATAGATTATGTGAGGATAAGGGCTTACTCTATTTTTAATTTCCTTATTTTCCCTTATTTCTTCTAATTCTCGAAATAATTTTTAAAAGTGAAATAGAGTTTGTCATAAATTCATTCCTTTAGTCAACAGAAAAACCAAAGACCGAAAACATAAAAAGCAACAAAAATATGGGAAATAAATATTATTTACTTAGTATCCACTCAAAATTTATTATATTATTAAAAAGCTTTTTAAATGTTTTATATATTATTTTTAATTATCTGGCTATAACAAAGTTCCGGTTCAGTTAAATGAGTCACTTTAAACCTTATAATTAGTCATTAAATAGTTTTCTTTATATAGAAATGGAAAATTTATTTAGAAATAAATAAGGACAGTTGATGGAATTTTGTTTAAAGCTCAAGCTAACGTTCGAAAAGAGCTAGAAAAATTTGACAGAAAGGGCGTATTACACATGAAGCCCTGAAGCTTTTTCTTTTGAAAAATCTAGTTAAAATCTAGGATACATATATCAGCAATTACCATCCAAAGTAATGGTGTTCAATTTTTTAAAAACTTGCTTTTCAAATTGTTTTGAAATTTTGAGTATTATTTCTCAAATTATAATCAAATTTGTTATATTTTCGCAAAATTTGAAATAAATCCGACAATTCCAACTGGAGTTATTTGTAAAAATAGGGGTGAACGTATGTATGTTTATGTAACACTATATAAATTTAATTGAACGGGAACGAAATTTCAATTTTGGATGTTTTTCCTTTCGTTTTTCTTTAGGATTTTTCTTAGTAGTTTCCTTCGAAAATAATTTTTAAAACCCTAAATTTTTTTATTATTTTTAAATTTAAGCATTAAAACATCTTTTGCAAAAAATGTCCTTTTCCTGTTGCAAAGGCCAATTTTATCAAATAAAATATTCTTACACATAAAAGCTTTTTAATGACATTTTTTCGAAAAAAAAATTAAAAAAGCATTTAAAAACATTAAAAAAATATTTTTTGATATTTTGCCAAAATATTTCCTTAAATATTTTAAATGTTAATATTTTTGTTGATTAATTTTTTTGGACAAATGTTGGAGCTAACCTTTTTATTTTTTTATTAAATGGGATAAATACTTACATTCCGTAGTGCATTAAATGTGGTTATTTGGCAATTTATTTAATAATATTAAAATATAATAATGACAAATAAATGCAAAAAATAATCATATAAAGAAAAATTTTGACATGTCTTTGATGAAATGTTTAAAAAAATAGAAAAAATATTGAATAATTTTTAAGAAGTCATTCAAACAATTTTATAAAATTTTTTATAAACATCTAAATGTTTAGCTTAATACTTTAAATTCAAATTGTGTTTGTCACTATTAGTGGAAAATTAGCCAATGCCCCGGTTTTAGCAGGACAATTTTGAACACTTATTTATCCGTTCTCCCCTTACCTACTCTCTATGCAAGTAGAGATTGGACTGAGAAGAGATCTCGAACAAAAACATCTTATCGTTATCGATATATTTCAAGATTTCGATCCCGACTCTTCTTTATCCAGTCTCTTACTTTAGGGTAAAATTTGAATTATAAGGGTTCGCCAGGACATTTTTTGGAGAAAATTAATTTAGTTTAATAAACCTTCATTCAGACCACACAATCTTAAAAATTTCAGTGATTTCTTTGTTGAATTGCTTCCGACAACAGAAGGGAAACTTGCCGTTCCTGTTCTATGTGCTCTTTTTCGTTTTTTACCAACGGAGCCTGAACATTTTCAAATTTTTACTTCATCCTATGGGTTTTGGAGACGTTGTGGTCTTGTGAAACGTTGTGTGCCTAAAACATTTTCTGGTGAATCTAATGTTGAGAATATACAACCTCTTAGATTACATTTACATGTTTATGAACAGTTTTTCTGTATCAAGATGAATGGGAAGGAGGTTAGAAAATTATTATAGTCAAAACTCTATAAACGTCACCTTCTGGACCGAATTTTGCCGACCTTAGGAGTGAAGGGAGGGGACATCAATCTCTTAAGAAGAGGAAGTGAAGGGTGTTGTTAACATAATCGAGAGCTTTAACTATATCAGATTAGCGCTAACCCAATTCTTAAAAATCTTAAATTGTTTTTTGTGTCCTTGATGGTTTTTACATACTTTCAATTTTTACTTTTCGATTTTCTTTCAAAATAAAACCTATTAACTATTTTTTTCAATATTTATGCACTCTCTATTTTTTATAAATAGAGTCGAAAATTTATCAGCAAGATAGAGAGACTTGTCGAATTACTTTCTAAATCTTTTATATATTTTCAGATTGAACGACAACAACACCGAAAAGAATTTCTTCGTCGCTGTTATTTGCCTCGTATTGGAAACAGAAACATTTCAACTACTGATGAAACAAAATGATAATTTATTTAAAACCTTTTATTTTTTCTTAAAATTTTATTTAAAATTTTTTATATGATTTTATTATTTAAATATAAGAAATTATTCTAAATTATTTATTTTTTGTTAATAATTATGTAAGTGGCCGAGCGTGAGATAAAGAGGGGCCTCCATTCCTTGTGTGTAAACTATTGGATCGCTAGGGTTTACAAAATATATTCGATGGTTAACCCAACGATGATCATATTGTTGCTGAAGGTTGTTTAAACCTTCATACGCTGCCTAGCCATCGTCACACACAAGAACGTGATTATTGCCAGATTTTGAGTATACTCCATTCTACAGGCTTCGATTACCAGCGGAATTATCAGCTCCAAGTTCATGGACTAAAGTATCATAGTTATAATTTAACAAAAATAGATTTATTGTTGAAATTATCAAAATATAAATTTAAATGGATTCTAATTTAATAGATGTCAGCTAAGCTTTGTGCCGCTTGATTTGCGCTTACCTCGGAGAATTTTACAAAGAACTCTGCTTATTTCCCTAAATTCCTAAGTTAATATAGTTGATGCAGCTATTCAAAAAATTTTTTTGTAATTTTTTAAAAATATTTTTTCGCATATTTCCAATTTTTTAAATATAAACCAGTGTTTTTTGACATGTTTTATACGAAAAAATACAAATTTTCTCTTTTTTCTATTTTTAATATCCATTCTAAGGTGTAAAATTTAAAAGGAAATAAGGATTTAAAAAAAATTTTTTGATAAAAGGAAATTAAAAAAACCGGAGAATACCCCAAAACCGGAGAGTAAAAAACCGAAATAAAACCCCAAACCGTAGAGTACCGCTTTAACAAAAAAATAAAATAACCCCAATTTTAAAATAAAATTCCCAATCACAAATCCTCTATCATTTTTTTCTTCAAAAATATCGTAGACAATCTAGTATCTGTAACTTAAAATTTTTTATATTTTTTTAACTCGAAAAAATATATAATTCAAGAGAGTACATATTTTGGGAACTTATTTTACAAAAGAACCTAGAGTTGATTGATTTATTAGAGTAAAGCTTCTACTTGACCCTAGGTTTTTACTCGTTTGTGAGGCATTTGCCCCCTTCTTGGATGATTTTGCCCTCTTTTTGAGAAGCCAAGATCCCTTTTGGTGATTTGGAAAGGGACACTCTTATTCTCGACGAACTAACTGACTAAACAACAGACTAATGGGTTTTTCAATATTCTCCCATAGCTTATATCCAGAATATCTAAATACCTGTCTTTTAATCTAAGAAAACACCAAATAATTTAGCTTTTTTCCCTTTTCGTTCTCCTTGAGGATCTGAAGAGCTACCCTCGCCTTGAATTTGTTGAGGATCCGAAGAGCCTTCACCTTGAATTTGTTGATGGACATTTCCTTTTTAAATAAATAATACTTTAGTTACTCATTTAGATTAACAGACTTGGTAATGAACATGGATTTTAGTATCCGTATTCGGATTTTAAGGCGGATATCTGCAGGCATTTTGAAATTATCTATATCCGTATCCATTAAAAGTCTGTAGATTAAATCTAATTTCACAACAGTCAATTATTAGGATTAGAATTGGGTCTGATCCAGATTAAGAAATAAAAAGGGGGGTTATTAAAAATTGAAAAAAAATACTCCAAAAATTCGTCCTTCTTTATTTTCGTTAAGAACTTAAGGTGGATAAAGAGGGATTAATGGGAATATACATACTAATATACATACTAATAATGGGAATATACATACTTAATGGGAATATACATACTAAATGGAATAAAAATAGAATATTGTGTTAATCTTATGGACATTATAGTTAAACTGTCGAAAATAACTGTAAACTTTCGATTTTCCTGCAATCGAAAATAAACTGAAAACTGACTAATATTCTGGCGTGTCTTTTACTTTGCTTATTCCTTGAATTATGTATTATGTTTTTTCTTAGTCCCATTCCCACCTTTCATTTATTAACAAAACTTTATTTTTTATTAAATTTAGCTATTTTAAAAAAATTAGAGCTAAAAAATGGATTATGAAAGAGAATTTCGATAGCGACTTAGCTAATGAATCCTCTTGCTTACTAATGAATCCTCTTGCTTATTGACGACGTTAACGTGTCATGTTGCCCTCCCTTTATTGAGTATTGATTTACAATAATTTAAAAAATTTTTTAATAAAAATTAAATATAAATGTTTAAAGAAACAATAAAAAGTGTTTTGCTTTGTTTGTTGCGAGATACGGGTATCAGAATTGAGCTAGGCGAGCTGAGTCGAAAGACACAAAAATTAACGAAATCTGAATTGATTCGCCAAAGTTATGACCGTTTGTTTCAGTTAATTTGGTTAATTTGGTATTAACAAATTAAAAAAATACTACAAAAATTCGCCCTTGTTTATTTTCGTTAGGAACTTAAAATGGATAAAGATATAAATGACACAAAAAAGACACAAAAATCAACAACCACTCTATTGTTCAGGAGATGTCTGTAGTATATTAAACTAAAGTCAAATAAAATAACCCAGATTTTAAAATAAAATTCTCAATCACAAATCCTCTATCACTTTTTTCTTCAAAAATATCGTAGACAATCTAGTAGTTTTTCTGTAACTTAAAAATTTTTATAAATATTTTTTAAACTAGAGTAATTTCAAATCAATAGAGCTATCTTGGGGAACTTAATTTACAAAAAAGCCCAGAGTTCAATACACATATGTAGGTGAAGTAAAGCAGGACCGATGGAATTGTTGTTGTTTATAGTCGGACCGTACCGCACTGTAGGTATTCTATATCGGTAGTATGGTACGGAATACGCAGCCTAGTCTCTAATATAAGCCCAGTAAAATGACCCATTGAAAAATATAAGCCCAGGGCTTATATTGAAGCATTTACGGTATTTAAAATCACCATGTGTATAATGACACCATTCAATGCGCAATTTCTATTTTAAACAAATTATTTAGAAGCACATTGTATTACTTTATTATTGCATAAAATTATCACATAATGATTTAAATAAAATTCATACTTGGGAAGGGATTTGAGAATCCAGAGAAAGGGCTTGAGTTAAATACTAAAGATTTTAAGGTTAAGGGCTACAACTGTGCTAAGAGAAATATTCCAGTGATCAGTTCAGGACAAGTTATCAAAATCTCGATCCTCATGTCCTTTCTCTAGTTAAATTTTGTCCTCTACATTTTAAAATTTTTAAAATATACCGTATTGTCTCTAATAGAAGCCCATCTCCAATAGAAGCCCATGCCCTAATAGAAGCCCGCCCAATGAGGTGTATTGAAAAATAGAAGCCCAGGGCTTGTAATAGAGACAATACGGTATATTAGATAATATATTTGCTGGGTAAATTAACGTTAATATATATAAATAGTTAATAAATTATTTAATTTTATTTAATGATTGTATGGGGGTAGAAATCTATAAACTAAGCGTTGTTTCTTCTCTGGTTTTTGAATAATTCCTTTTTTGTAATATTGTCTCAATGAGCGGCTCAATTTATCATAATTCATTGCTGCTCGATTTTTACGAATGCCCCAATACCGGGCAAGGTGATGGGAAGACTCGATCTTGAATGTTCCTTAAAATTATATTTTTTGGCATTTTAAAATTGTTAAATATTCTAAATTTTGTAAAGAAAATAAAAAACATTTAGTTTATTTGATATTGATAGTTAAATCATATCCGAATCCTCTTATGGAAGGGGATTTCCACTTTCATTTTAAATAATAAAAATTGTCATTTCCCTCACCCTCCTCTCTATTAACCCAACGAACACATCCTTCAAACTCTTTCGGCCTATCAAGCAATTCTCTTATAAAATGCCACAAATGTATTGTCCCACTACTTGGATTATTATTTTGGGCAGCTATAATTCTTTGATGATGTCGGGGATTTTGTTGTTGTTGGGAATATTGCCGTTGTTGTTGATTGTTTTTATTGGTGTAATGAAAGTTTGGATTTTGTAAAAGAGAGCAATTCTATAAAAAATTTTTTTTTATTTTTTTGTGTATTTCGGGAAGGATTCTTTCCTTTATTGGTAAAAATTTATTTTGCCATTTTTACTAAAATTATAGCAAAGTTGGAGGGCTAGGGGAAGGAAGCATAGCTATTTAATACCTATGTCTACTGGAAACTAAATTCTATTAAATTTAAAATATTCACATCTCCGGAAACTAAAAATTAAATAATTCACCTCAGTTTGATTACTAAACAAAGCAGCTGCGGCGTTTACAGCCTTTTCGTTTTCAGATATAAAATATGTTGAAGGTGTTGTTGTTAATGTTGTATTGGTATTTATGTAATTAAGGTGTTGATCCTCATCTCCCACTGTAATTTTTTATTACAAAAATTTAAAAAAAAATTCGCAATTTTAAGGGATTTTTTAGAAATATTATTTTAATTTAAAAAAACAATTCCAAAAAAATATTTAATTCAAAATTTAAATATAATAAAATTAATTATGCCCGAGCAAGAGTCGTCCTGTCGAAGTGTTGTATTGGGGGATTCGGACATGACAGATTCTGAAGGAGAACATTCATCACTAGTAATATGGTGAATGTGAAGACCAGAAGATGATAGAAAGGAATTTCCAGGTCTTTGAAGGTTCTGTTCTGGGACTAATGTTCCGTTAAATTGTTGTAGATGATAAGAAGGTGGAACTAAAATAATTTTAATTGTTTTATAAATTGTGGATTTATTATTTTTTCGATTTGTTGATATAAATCGCATATTTAAAAATTCCTAATGAACTTGAGGTTAAATTTACAATTTAATTATTCTTTCATTAAAAATTTAGGACAAGATTTGTGTAAGGGTATACTAGATTTCGAGCATTATCCGAAAGTCTAGGAATTTATAACGTTTTAAAATTTAATATCAAACGGGCCTTGTGCAAGCGTTCTTTGGTTACTATAATATTGCTGCTGATGTACACCTTGATAAGTATGTATTGCTTGATAATGTTGTTGTTGGGGATAAGTGCGGATACTAGGTATCTGTCTTCTCGAAGAATTCGATTGGTTAAATTGTTGTGAGGCAGAAGTTGAGGAGGAGCAAATACTGCTAGAGGAGGGGGATGTTGATGAACCAACGGTGATGTTGTTGTATCCGGGATGAACTGCTGCGGTTGAAGAGTTAAGATGATCGTCATTCTTGGAATGGGAGAGCAAAAGAGAAAACATTTTTAAACAATTTAAATAATTAAATTAATATATAGTCGGGCCTAATTTTTGATACTCCCTGAGGCAAAAAATTAAATTTTAAATCGAGTCTAAGCTACTAATAAAAATTGAAGTGTATCTTGTATTTTGCTCCTCTATAAGTAAGGTCCAAGAGATTAACTTTATCAATTTATAAATATCTTACAGTCCAATCTCTGTTGTGGCTATTTATTTCAATATATGGTTGTTGTTGCCCACAAGATTCGAAAGCTTTATATAATAATAAGGTTATATAAAAATTTTTAAAAATTCAGAAAAACTTAAGTTTTTAAACTACAATATGAGAAAGGCAAATAAATTTAGTTATGTAGAATTTTTAAAAAATATAATCACCAGTTTTCCAAAGTTGCAGTTGTGCATGTAAAGTGTCTCCACCATCTGGAAATCGCTGCTGAAATTCTTCAACTCCAAGTGTCAACATTCTTTGACCGTTTAGGTTAACGAATGACTCGGGTGGAGGTATTTGTATTTGAAATTGAGTGCACATTTCGGCTACCCAACGGCGAGAATCTTTAAAAATATTTGAGAGATTTTGTAGCAAATATTTTATAATATGATTAGTCAAATTCCAATATAATAGAACTTTTTTTTAAACCAGTTAAGTTAAGAAGGGAAAAACTTTTACTTATCATTCGACATTTTCAGGACTATATCGACGAATCTGCGCATTCGAAACATGTGTTGGGCTCGAGACAATACCAAATTATTATATATTTAATGATTATTTGACATACATACTCTCTCATATAGGGAGATATTTTAAGTGGTTAAACTATTATAAGGTATTTAAGGAAGTTCCTCTAAACTAAATTGGGATTTCATAAACTCCAATGATCTAACCATCCGCGCTCCACAAAGCCAATTCTGTAGGTAAACCAAGTTTGGCACAAGTACTAGTAATATCAGCAATTAAATGCCTTAAAATCAGTTCACGATAAATTTCTGTCTGATCTGTTGGTTGTTGTTGTCCTTGTAAATATACATTATTATTGTCTTCACAATATTCTTGTTGAGGTTGATAAGTTCTGTTTTGTTCAATTTTACATATTCGTTGCAGGTTTTGTTGACTGTCATTTATCTTTACAAAAATTTATATCATTATTGGGGAAAAAATTTAACTTAAAATTTAAATTTCATAGTAATTTACAAAGGCTCAATTTATTTTTATTTAAGACAGTATTGTAAATGATTCAAAATAGGGTAGAAACCCGACCCCGAAAACCCCAACGAATTTTTTTAGCAAAAACCCCGACCCGAACTCCGAAGTCTCTACTCCGACAAACCCCGATCGCCGACAATCCGCCCCCGAAGGGTGGGTTTGCTACCCTAGTTTAAAACAAAAAATTTCTGAAATCCTTGGTGATATCTGCATAATAGGAGTTGTCTGAAACTACCCAAAAAACTAAGTAAAAGTGTCTTGTTCTTGTGTTGATATCCTGATTTGAATAACTTTACAATAATTTTCGGATTTCCGTTTACTAGCATAATTTTTCCTTATTATATTGCAATTTTATTAGAACCTTCAATGCTTTCTTTATAAAAATTTCTACCTTCTCCTCATCCTCTTCATTTTTCTCTTCCTCCTCTTCCAATAATTCTGTATCACTCTGGGATTGTGTAAATGAAGATTGTTCACTCTTTATTATACTTATCTCAAAATTACTTAAATCTTTGCTTATTTCCTCATCTTCATTTTCTTCTTCCTCTTCCTCTTCTTCATCCTCCCCTTCGCCCTTTCCATATTCGTTTTTATTTTCTTTGTGTCCCCTTTGGCACTTTAGCTTCATTCAATTAATAAGATATTTAGCTAATTGAAAAAAAATTAAGAGATAAAAATAGGAATTAATAAACGAGTTTTTGATGAGTAATATTCAAAAAATTTGTATTTTAAATCAATTTTTTTATTTGTGCAAATTAAGAAAATTTTGAGTTTAATTTTATAAGTTTATCAGTTTATGGATGGAGTAGACAAATAGTTTGATTAAAATAAATATTTGAAGACTATGAAGAGGGCAAACCTTTATTTATAGAAATTTAATTTTAATATTTTTTTGCAACTATGAGGCACACCCAAATTTATAAAATTAACCAAAAATAAAAAAATGATTTTAAAATTATTATTTTTATTTTTTAAAAGATAAAATTAAAAAAATTTTTATATAAAGAAAATAATTGAAAATATTTTTTTGATAATTACTTTCAAATTTTAGCTTAATGGAAACTAAAAAATCTTTATTTTTTGATTATGAGAATAAAACAAATTTTGTTAAATTCTGTAAGATAATTATTAATAAATTAAAATAATTGTTTTTTAAATATAAATTAAAAATTTGTAAGGCCATAGTTCCTACTGGCCTATCAAATAAAGCAAAATAAAACTATCGTCGGGAGTGGGATGGTTACGAGGTTAATAACCTTTGTCCTTACATCGAAATCTCTCAAAATCAAGTCTCATCACTAGGGCTGGGAAAAATATGCACGCAAAATCGCAAAATATGCGCATATATATGCACCGAAAACGCCCAAAATATGCACCATAATATGCAAAATTTGCCAAAATATGCACTAAATATGCAGCAAAAAATGGCGAAAATTTACATTAAAAATCAATTTTTTATCTAGAAAACACTATTTTGGCCTTTATAATTTAAATTTAAGATCATTTCTATAAGATTTTATGGACTTTAAATTTTCGCAGAAAAAAATTTTTGAAAAAAATTTTTTCTCAAAAAATTTCTAGAAAAATTTTTTTCAAAAAATTTTTATTAAAATTTTTTTGACAAAAAGTTCAGAAAATTTTTCAAATTTTGACCAATTTTTATAAAATTTAGCAAAAAATGCCAAAATATGCTCAAATTTTGGTAAAAATATGCAAAATTGTCCAAAATATGCACAGATATGCAAATATGCACGAGAGGGCCGAAATATGCAAAAATATGCATTAAGAACCGGGTCCCAAAGTGCTCGGACCAATGTAAAAATACCATTTTTGAGCTTCTCTCATCAAGGCATATCCGCATACAAAACATGCATTTGCATGTTTTTCCCAGCCCTACTCATCACATCTTTTGACTTGAAATTATTATTTGATAAATTTTCTGGGATAGGGATGGCTATTTTACTTATTTTAATAGATTACGTCTGATAGTCTATTAAATATTGCAAAAAATTTGTGAAAATTGGAAATTCCTTTAAAATTTATCAAATAATAATTTTGGTATATCTGTCAATTACAGACTTGTTATCTTAATTTAGATCCAAGAGAGTATTCGTACAATTACTTTTTTTGAAAATTTGTGCACATTACATAAATAAAAGAATTTAGATATTTAAAAATTTGAAAAATATAAAAAAAATTTGAATATTATCCTGAGATAAAATTAAAAATAAAAACCTAGAATTTATTAAATATAGGGGTAATCCTTAAGATCATTGGTCCCTAAAAAAATTGGGAAAAAAGTGCTGTTTTGATAATTTTGAAGTCTGCCAGTAGGTAGTCGAGTGTGCTGAGTCCGAATCTGAGCTTAGAATTGGTTTATTTCGAACCCCGGACCCAAATTCGACAAAGTCGAATTCGGGGTAAAAATTCAAAATTTCAAATTTTTTGTTTAATCGGACTCGTCTCTTCGAACTGAGTCGAATGGCATCATAATTATTACGTTTCGACAACTTTAGACGAAGTTATGGTGTCTGATTTGTATACGGAAGTCTCAGCAAGCGTATATTTAATTGATCATAACTTCGTCCAAAGTTGTCAAAACATCATAATTTTGATATCATTCGACTCAGCTCGAATAGTCGTGTCAGAATAGCCCTAAAATTTTAATTTTGAAGTGTTTCCCCCGAATTCGACTTGGTCGAATTCGGGTCCGGGGTTCGAAATAAACCAATTCTAAGCTCAGATTCGGACTCAGCACACTCGATTACCTACCGGCAGACCTCAAAATTATCAAAACAGCACTTTTTTCCCAATTTTTTTAGGGACCAATGAACTTAAGGATTACCAATATAGGTGTTATTTACAGACATAAACCAAATAAAAATTAATAATTTAATTTTATTTGAAAACTTTTTAAACAAAAATCGTGTTTTACAACAGCGCAAGCAACAAAAATAGAAAATTGGAAAGACCAGCTGCCATGTCATTCCAAAAAAAAATGAAAAAAAGGGAAAGAAATAAAATAAAACGCAAGCCCTCTATACTGGTCAAATGGCGATTGTTCCCTTTCAATTTTTTCATTCTTTTTTGGGCACGCAAATTGGATCTGCTCGGAGAAAATGAGGGATTTTTAGAAAAGAACGATTGGATTAGAAAAAAAGATTTGAAGGGGTAAAAGGGATATTCAACGTGTTTTCTGTGTGAACGAACATTCGCGCAGCGCAAGAGGCTGGAATTGGGAGAATAATAAAAAAATATTTGAAGAAAGTGGATGAACAAGAGGGCGCTGGAGGTGAGAGAGGGCAAGATGGTACACATATTCGCAGCATTTCTTTTCCTTTGATTTTCGATTGTACAGAGTGAAAAGAAATGTTTATGACACATTATCTATAACATAACTTCATTCAAATTAAAGATAATGAGATCAGATGTAGCTTAGCGATAGAGAACCAAATATGTAACAAAAATAATCAAGAATGCTTACAGTATCCCTTTGTTCGGATACAAAGTAGAAGGCTCGGTTAAAAAGCCCCACATCACTTGATTTGCGAACTGCCTCAGAGGGTACTTGCATTCCTGGGTCATAACTCTTTAAATTTTTTGAAATTTATGATTTTTTGAGCTTGTAGGTCTTGAGTCCTAAAACAATTTTGTTTCAAAACAACGTTACACACTTTTATATTACAGCTATACATCTTTTTACATTTGAGTATTTAAAAGTATGGTTTTTCGATTTTCGGGGGCATATACTGCGAGTTTTCGTCTCCCGAAGAAAATTCTTGCATATTTGAACTCAGCTCGGCGAGATGAATCGAATGGTATATACATCGACTTGCGATCTCGGTGGGCCTATACTAAAGTACAGCCCCAATGTCTATTACAATTCATTGTTTTCTGGACTTTTATCTGTCTAACCTTTTGCCAGTTTTCCATATCGTTTATTTCATTTCGTCTTTGCGATTAAATGGCTGTCTCTCCGTGAATGTGCTCCTTTTAATACTTTCACTTTTCTCCCCTTTATTTTCTTTCTTTTTGACCGACGTTGACCGATGATGTTGTTGATGATGTGATGACTGGTTAGTTGGTGGATATTGCTTTGTTGGAAGGCTATAAGCTTGCGATTTCATCTTGTGTGTCTTATTGAGCATTTTTTCTTGCAATTTTGCCTCTGGCGATGTGACAGCATGGAATAAACTCTTGCGCCCACACATCCAGATATTTTGGTTGTATTAATACTAGTACATAATATATAATTTTTGTGTGAATGTAATTTGATTTTTGCGACAACCAAATAACAACCCGTCCATTTTTTGGAATTGTCGAATAATGAATGATGGCTAATAAAATTTATAACGTAAATAAAATTTTTATTTCTCAACAAAAATTAAATTTTTAAAAATTAAATATCTAAGCGTATGTTGTTTAAAAATATTCGTTTGCTTGAAAATAATTTTTAATATTTAGAAATTCGAAAAATGCCCTTCTAACTCTAAGAATTTTATTAAGTAGGATAAAGATAAAGAAGTCTAAATTAAAAATTCTAATTTGGATTGCAGCAGTTCAGGTCAAAAATTCTAGATAGGTGATAAATTGATATAATCAAATAATTTATTATTATACTTAAAAATTAATTGACTAATCAATTTTTATTTTAAAATTTTTATAGGATAAATCTCTTAATTTTTTCATTAAATAATATTAAATAACTCCAAAGAAATTTAGAATAATTAATTCACATAAAATATAAATAGTAAATCTTATTTTTTACGAAATTTAAATTTATTTTTATTCCGTCTTTATTCCAATTATTATAAAATACAATGTCTATCTAAATTTTAAAAGTAATGGGTCGTCTCAAAAATTTAGTACAAATTTAAAAAATTATTTTCATTTTTTCGTTTCCCACAGACACATAATTCTTCAAATTAATATTTTTAAACATCATACATATTCTTCTTTAACATTAGAATTTTTGGGGATCAAAGTGCCTTTACTTTTCCTCCTTAAAAATAAAAATATATATTCAATTTGCAATTAATCGTCGCATCTAAATAAAATAGAATAAATTTTTTTGTGTTCAAAAAACAAAAAAATGAAAGGAAAAATAAATTAGAAAAATTCAACAATTCAGGTCAAAAATTCTTTCCTTCAATTTGTGCGCGAAAAAGCGAAAGTTATTCGTGAAAAAATATGTCAACAACGACCCAAATAATTTTGAAAAATTAAAGGAAAGAAATTAGAAAGTAATCAAAAAAATTGAAAAAAACTTTAAGGGTTAAATTAAAGCTAACCCTCATTTTTAGATAAATTCTAGGCTGAATGAATGTACACGATAATGAGGTTATCATAATATATGTCAACAACGACTATATGTATTACTTCAAGTACAATTGAGAATTTAAGAAAACAATTTTTAAAAGATTCGATATACATTTTCGATATAAATAATTTGAAATTCACGTATACAGTGGCGGAAAATTACTTAGGGAAAAATTTTTCTCTACAAGTTTTTAGGTTTTACTCAAAAAAATTTTTTATTTGATTTATTTATTTTTATGTATTTTTGTAGCCCTATTTAATACCTATTAAATGGTACTAAATATGTCCAGGTAAAACTTTATATTTGACTAGAAAAATTAATAATAGATAGCTCATCCAAAAATAGCGCGGAAATTTACTTAGGGGAAAAAATGAAGTTTAATTTTTTATAGTAAACCAATGTAGGAAAAATCTGAAAAAATTCCTGAGATCTTACCTAACAAAGTGATAAAGAATCGCAGAAAAATCTGACTTCTAAGCCACCTCCATCATTGAGATCTCGAGATTCAAAATCAACGGAAAATGGGGGTGATTTGGGGGTGATCTGATTTAAAAAAATATTTCGGTCCATCTGGCTTAGATAAAATTTTTCTTTCATGTTCAGATTTAAGCCCATTAAATTTGCTACAAAATAGGCTTAATGCCATTTTTTAAAAAATTTTCTTCATCGAGATACACGCTGAAAATTTTTATTTGGGGAAAAATGTGAAAAATCAGGCGTAAATTTATCATCTTTGAATTCTTCAGTATTTATCTCGACGGTGAAAATTTTTAAAGAAATGGCATCAAGCCTATTTTGTAGCAAATTTAATGGGCTTTAATCTGAACATGAAATAAGAATTTTTTCTGGGCCAGATGGACTGAAATATTTTTTTAAATCAGATCACCCCCAAATCACCCCCATTTTCCGTTGATTTTGAATCTCGAAATCTCAATGATGGAGGTGAGATAGAGGTCAGAATTTTTTCACTTCTTCATCAAATTGATAGGGAAGATCCTAGGAATTTTTTCAGATTTTTACTACATTGGTTTCCTATAAAAAATTAAACTTAATTTTTTTTCCTAAGTAAATTTCCGCGCAGTTTTAAAGTAGGTTATATTTTGTAAATTTTGTTGGTCAAATAGAAAGCTTTCTCGGGACAAGTATATAACCATTTTATAGGTATTTAATAGGGCTACAAAAATACATAAAAATAAAAAAGGCCAAAGAAAAATTTTTTGGTAAAACTTTGAAAAACTTCTAAAAAAATTTTTCCCTAAGTAAATTTCCGCCACTGTAGGTTTAGGCTTCCCAGCCCGCTAATTTTTACGTATATTTAAAACAGATTTTGAATGTATTATAAATTCGAGTTTTTTATAATAATGTCGAAATAATGTATAATAATGTCGAATATTCAAATTAAATTATCTCGGAAAACTGATTAAAGCTAGGTATCATTCGTTATTAGAGCACCCATTATCTAAATCCTAAATACTAGTGATGGTCGGGAGTTAAAAAACCCGAGAGTCGAGACCGAGACCGGGAATCAACCCCGAGACCGAGTCCCGGGTCGAGACCGAGAGTCGAGACCGAGAGTCGAGACCAAGAGGTTAGGAGGTCTCACATGTTCCACTGGGACTTGTGACACAACAAACCAGCCAACAAACGTTGCAAGGCTTTGAAGCCATAAATCCTCCTATTTCATCCATTTTTTGCGCCGCAGGCGAAAATTTTGAGAATTTTGGAGGTCCTTAAGTCAGATTTCTTCCATTTTTTGTGCCACAGGCGAAAATTCTGAAAAATTTGAGAGGCCAATAGCCAGATTTCTTTGTTTTTTACAGCCGGAGGCGAAAATTTAGAGAATTTTGTAAGGCCTTAGGTGAAAAAAATTGTCAGAGCCGCAGGCGAATTTTTTTTGAAGTTTAGATGATATGAAGCCTCAACTTTTAAATTTTCTGCGCCGCAGGAGTGAATTTTGAAAAATTCATGACTATATATTAGTGATGTTCGGGAGAAGAAAAAACCCGGGAATCGGGAAACGGGAGTCGGGTCGGGAAATGACCTCGGGAGTCGGGATCGGGAGTCGGGAATTTTCAATAATTTTATTCAACTGTTAAAAAAAATTTTTAAACATCAAAAATATTATTCATCAAAATTAAAAAGTAAAAACAATTGTTCTTTTGCATGTTGGCTTGTTAAACGCGATCTTTTGAAGTTTTCAATGCTGCTCAATCGAGAAAATGTTCGCTCCGATTCTACACTTGACGGTGGACATGAAAGATATATTTTAGCGATTTTCTTTAAATTAGGGTACATTGATGAATTTTTCCAAAATTCAATTGGATCAATTGTCAGTTTTTCGGTTGAAGCCTAAACTTAAATTGTTTCATTCTTGAAAATACTACAAAAAACCTTGAAATAAGCATCGACCTCCTCTTCTACATTTGGATAATCAACCAAATTCGTGGCCAAATGTTCTTCCTCGCAACTAGCACTCAAAAATTGGCCCATAGGATCGTCATTATTTTCACCATTTACAAATGAATGAGCTGGTGACCTTGCATTAACCTGTGACTTAAAATCTAGAAAAATTATAAAATCACTCACAGGATTAAGACATTGCACAATTTCTGAACAGATAAGAAGTCTGTTGCGCATCCTTTGTGCTGCATTAAAAATGCTCCCCTTGTTTTTATAACGAGGATCCACCAGAGTGGCAATCACCAAGAAACCTTAAGAGCAGATAAAAAATTAAAGAATATTTTTTTACTTTTATCCGTATGCTCCTCCATTCTATTTTTTAGTCCATTTGAAATAACTTGTTTCATTTCCTTTTCAATTGTTGAATCCAAAGCAAAAGAATGAAGAATCTAATTTAAAATACAACGTACAATAGATTAGAATTTGAAAAGAAAAACCTTAGAAATTTTTTTAAGAAGCTCAAAATCGGGTAAAACTACATTATTATACTCGACGGATGCGATTAATAACGACCTTTGTTGTTCAACTAGACGATTAAACATTGTTAAAATAGAGTTCCATCTCGTAGGAACGTCTCTTATTAAAATGTTTTGGGGTGCATCAATTAATTGTTGTTGTCGCAAAAGAGTGCGCTGGAATTCTGAAGACCTTAAAAATAATAAGTTGTATTGTATTTAGTTTAGTAAAACCTGTTATAGAAAGCAACTAATTCTCGACAGATTTGTATTTGTTTCTTTACATCAACGACTGCTTTTGTTCGATGCTCTGTCGCATCATTTACTGCTAAAGCAATTTTATGTAAAAAACAATCAAAATGTTGGTAGTTAAGGTCTAAAGTAAAAAATATATCCCGGTTGAAAAAGATAATTTGTTTTACCTTCAATCGCTTTTTTCATCGTAGAAGCTGCGTCTCGCATAAAAATATGAACCTGTCAGGGCAAAATACTAAAATCATTCAGAACATTGACAATTTTATTTGAAATAGTTGCTGCTGAATGTTCCTCAAATACAGGCTCAATCCCTATTAATTTCCAACATCTATTAAAATTTTCATCAATAAAATGACAAGTTACACTAAAACTAAAAAATTGGATGAATTAAACGATAAAAACCTCAAAAAGCTTTTCTTTTTATTTTTTGATTGCCATAAATCTGTCGTAAATGAAAAATATTCGTTTACTTGCAAAGAAGATTTCACTTGGGAATATTTTTGATTGTACTTTTCAGAAAGTAGTTCAGTCATGTATTGACGATTTTTTAGTTTATAACTATAAAAAACTACTAGCTACTAGAAATAATTAACACTAAAATAACCTTGGACAAAGAATTGATATCATGTCTTCGAAACCTGACTGTTCAGTTAAAGAAAGAGGATGCGCGGATAGACATATAAATCTCAAAATTGCCTCATCGATTAATTTTGACTTGTGATGAGTTGTCTCCCACTTCTATTAAATAGTTTTCAGCTAATATAAGTATTTAAAAAATAAACCTGATGTTTTTGTTCAATGAAATTAGAAATTGTTGATTGTGCAGAAGATTGAGAAGACATAGGCCTTTCTTCTTTCAATTTATTAACATTTTGAACGCTTTTAGACGACAAAAATTCTTTGTATAATCTTAGAGAAAGAAAATTCAGAAATATTTAAAAATATACCTCCGATGGATCATTAAATGTCTTTTCATTCCAGATGTATTCCCATATTTTCGACTTATCTTTTTCTTACAAACTCTGCATTTTGCAATTTTGTCTCCTTGCAGATATTCAAAGTATCGCAATAAAGAACTTGCAGGCTCAGTTATATCAAGATACTTCCCTGAATCACATGTTCCTTTCTCAACTTAAAATTGATTTAAATTATTTACATAGTATGTATCAATCAAACCTATTTCATCATCAGCAATTATAGAATTACTAGATTCTTCAAATTCTTCCTCCATAATTTTTTCAAATTTTAATCAGAAATAAAATTTAAATAATCTTAAAGAAAAAGAATTTTAATGATTTTAATTATCCATATGGACGTTTTGGCGCGGAAAAAGAAAATGAAAATTTTTAATCATAAATAAAATTTATCAAAAAAGCCATTCTTAGGGGTGTAAAAATTTCCCGACTTAGTCGGGAATTGACATCGGGAGTCGGGGTCGGGATCGGGAGGCCAAAAACTCGGGAAATTTCCCGAGTCGGGTGTCGGGAGTCGGGATACCCGAACATCACTACTATATATATTAAAATTTTTAATGTTTTTTCAAGTTTAAAATATTATGAAAAAATAAATTTAAAATTTTAAAATCAAAATCAAAGTTTAAAAACATTTATTTTCGAAAAGAAAAATTTTTACAACCGCATTTCCACCTTAGGATCCGAACCGAGCACTTCCAAAGTATTCAAGTGAGTGAAGTCAGTCAACTTAACCACTTAACCATCGACCATCAAAAGACATATGGGAGAATTTATAAATATTACTTTCCCTTTTCCTTCAAAAAGTTCAAAAAATTTCCGTCATTAGGGGTGTAAATTTAGTCTCGTTTTCCGAGACTAAAACAGCGAGACCGAGACCGAGAGCTCAAAAAACCCGGGAAATTTCCCGACTCGGGAACCGAGACCGGGAATCCCGACCATCACTACTAAATACATAAGAGCACAGGAGGTCAGGCAGATATACTAATACAAGGAATGAGAATAATTGATATTTAAATAGGTACATTGTTTTAAATTTAGGTAAAAAGGTCTACAATATTGTAATCATATTAATATTATTAATATTGGCAATTGGGAGAAAGAAATATTTAATTAACGTTAGTAAAGTAAATTTTGACTTCAAGTACTATTGAGATTAAAAAAACAATTTTAAAAGGATAATTAACCAAAATCATGGGTGTAATGCTTTCATTATCACATAATTAGTAATAGTCAAATAATTTAAATCTCAAAATAATAAAGGATCCTAATAAGTATACGTATTTTTAATTTAATTTAATAGTTTTATTTCAAGTTTTCCAAAGAATAAATTAAAAATTAAGAATGTTATAATCGTTATAAAAATATTTAGATCGAACAAAAAATTGTAAAAAAATTAATAATCATTAATTTAAAAAGCTCTATACCAATGAACAAATCATTGCCAATTAAATGATTTCCTGGATGATTGTCATTTAGATTTTGATTCGGATTCAAATTAGGAATTGGATTATTATTCATTGGCTGTCCAGCTTGATTAACATCATGATGTCCAAGATGACGTCCGTTCTGATTTTGCACTTGATAACGATTCAGGTTAATATTAGTAAATTTTGTTTTTGGCTCCCGAACTTTTAATTTTGGATTCCATTAAAAATTTAATTCCGTCATAAAGTCCGCAAGTGCTTCTCCGAAATGCGATCCACAAGTGTGGAGCTGGAAGTATTGGCTAACCAAAATATAGAATTAGGTTTGGAAATAGATTACTTCATTCATACTCTTTTTACTAATTCAAAAAATTTCCATATTAAATAAATTTAATTTTTTATGATACGATAAAAAATCTTTACATATAAATTGAATTATTTATTATCAAATTTTTTTGTAAAAATTCTATTGTTTTAAGAGCAAACAAAACTCGAATGCCATTTTTTATCAATTTTTATAATCAAAAATACAAAAATTGTTTTACTTTAAATGTCAAACAATATTTATTTACAATTTAATTCAATTATTTTGGAGTTTTTAAAGTTTTCTGCAAAATAATTCCTCTTCAATTTAATTTTTCTAAAGATCAGAAATTCTCGTCTTTCACATTGGGAGGATTTTTGGCAATCAAAATGCCCTTATGTTTCCACCTTAAAAATAAAAATATATTCAATATACATGTCTAAAATAAAATAATATGCATAATTTTGTGCTCAAGAAATGAAGATAATGAAATTAAACAAGTTAATTGTGATATGTAGTAAACATAGACAACGATACAACTTGATTTAAAAAATGGAGAAAATAAAGTGGATTATATCAAAACATTCATAATTTAGTATAGTAAACCAAAGAAATGTATGTATATCTGGGTCCGATCGAGAAAATGTTAAAAATTTAAAAACCCTTAATTTGGAAGTACTGAGGCAAAAATTTGCAAAATGAATTGACTAAGCTACATTTTAAAAATTTATTTTCGCTCAACTATGAATGAGATAATAATCTTTCAATAACGATTTCAGCCTACAGGCGAGAATTTTAAGAATTTTAAGGTTAAATTTAATTTTTTAAAGTACTTCCAAAATAAATACCCTGATTTACACATTACAAGTTAAAAATTAACACTAATTTTTATTTTAAAAATTATTCTCCTTTCTTTATATGTAGATAGTAGAGCAAATATCTATGTATTTATTTGCGGTTCACTTATTTTAAAAAGTTATTCGGTGTGGACATAATTTTTGAGCCTTTTTTCAAACTTGCGTATGGTTTTGAAATCTTATTAAGTATATTTCTTTAGATGTTTCCTAATAGATCACAAAAGAAGTTTCGTTTATTTTGGGAGTTATGGTAATCAAACATCAAAGGGTTCAAAACCTTCGGGTTCAAAATTTTATGATAATATGTAATGATAATATTGACTGTAATATATCATTCAAGTTATTCAAAAGCTACTAAGGCGGAGTCTCAAATTCTGGTATTTATTAGAAAACACTCTAAGAAATGTTATTTAATCAGAATTAAGAATATTTGCAAAAAAACTAATTATTTCCGTACCTAATATTAATTGAGTAGAGCAGATGAAAATAAATGACTAAAAGATAGATAAAACAAAAAACAAAAGAAAATCGGAAATAGACTTGTGTAATAGCTTCAAGAGACTAAATAATCTGGTTGTCACAATAGCAAAAAACAATAATTTGTAAAAGTTTAGAAATATTAAAAATAAGTTATAAATATTATTTACGATACAATTAACCTACCTTATTTACACTCTATAGTGACAAAGTAAAAAATCATAATTAGTAAGATTAATCGAGTTACCGTTTTTTTATTATTTCCCCTTGGAATTAATATTTAAACAACAGCGGATAGGAACAGGGCTGTGCGCCATGGCGTTCTGGCGTTTGCCGTGTTTTAAGAATTTGAAAAATTGGCGTTTGGCGCGCCACGCGTAAATTTTGGCGCACACTCCTGGATAGTTAATTAAATTAACCTACCTACTAGGGTTTCGCCGGAAGTTCCGGTTCCGGTTCCGGAAAGTTCCGGTGTTTTTTTTTGGTTCCGGTTCCGGTCAAAATTTCGGTTCCGGCGAAACCCTACTACCTACATATATTTGAGTTTTATAATTTGAACGTGCTTTTTTTCATTGGCAAGGGGAATTAATCAAGAAAATACGGTAAAACGATATTTGAATATAGAACAAAATCAGATATGATACTAAGAATTTCAAATTAGTAAAGAAAAAATACATAGGTAAAAGAAACAAAAATTTATAAAATCTTTATTATCGCATAACTTCAAAATAAACTTGTGATAGCAAATAAAATTAAAAAATGAAACTTGAAATAAGAATTTTAGTTTTGAATTACGAATTGGCACTTAATGTAAGGGGTCTTTATTTGGAACTTATTTACTTTAACTACCCACCCCATTTATTCGCAAGAAGGCCATCAATCAAACTTAATTTGTTCAGAAAGGTCAGCCTTTCTTTCTTCCTCAATGTTACTCAATTTTCCCTGTGGCATGTGCAATGAGAAAAATTAATACAGAAAAGATTAATTTTTCTTTCCAATTTCACCAAAATAGAATTTAACATTTGAATCAACATTTTAATGTTTGCCATTTCAGTTATTACCACATGGTTAGTCAGGAACATGTACTTTTTGGTACCATTTTCTCTTTTATTCTTGTCTTTTTTACATGAGTTTCAACTTCGCCGGCTGTTTCAACTTCTCCGGCTTTCCAGTGGTCTGTATTTCGGTCCAATCAAGTCGGAGTTAAATTCTATTTTGGTGAAATTGGAAAGAAAAATTAATCTTTTCTGTATTAATTTTTCTCATTGCACATGCCACAGGGAAAATTGAGTAACATTGGGGAAGAAAGAAAGGCTGACCTTTCTGAACAAATTAAGTTTGATTAATGGCCTTCTTGCGAATAAATGGGGTGGGTAGTTAAAGTAAATAAGTTCCCTTTATTTTTCTTTAACTTTTGTTTGTAATAGGTTCCCTTATTCTCATAAATTTTTTTTGGAAAAGAGCTCATGAAAGAAAGGAAAATATCAAGCAGGTATTAATGCGGGGATCAACCCAGATGTCAACTCCCAGAAAGTCAACACCCTAATGGCCAAATGACCCTAAAGCCAACTCCTAATATTTAGCATTATACCTTTCCTGCTGGCAAAAAAATTTAGTTTACAAGATGCATGTTCTTTTGTTTAGTTTAAATATTTTTATTTCAAGTTTTTGAATAAGAAAGTATAAAATTAAAGATAAAAAATTAATTAAAAAAGCAAAACATTAGTTTTCTTTAAATTATCTACCCATTTTGATTAGGGAAGTTTCCAGCACGCTGATTCCCATACTGTCCATTATACATAGGCCTGTTGGCGTTATTTGGATTATTCTGTTGCTGCCCACCACGCAGAAAATCATTATTATTACGGGCTTCGCCAACCTGGTTAACTGAACGTAAAAAATTAATGTAAGAAATGGCAGTGAGAAAATTAGTTAAGAATACTAATAAACCTTAGAATAAGCTAAATCGTAATGTCTATTTAACTCATTTTTAACAAAAAATTCAAAAAATTTAAAATTAAGAAAAACTTTTGATATTTACTTTTTTTTAATTTTAGATAATTATACCATTATTATGTGGCATATTTGGCAATTGCCCTATATTTTGAAAGCCTAAAATGCAATAATTGAGATAAAAAAGAATAATTATATTTTAATTAGATCTTAGTTAATACTAGAGGTCGGCGATGGACAGGATCCTGCGCAGGATTTTTCAAGATGCTGTCCGAAATCCTGATTTTTTGAGTTTTCAGGATTTTCAGGATTAATCCTGAGGGATCCTGCCTTGGTATAAATTTTAAAACCCAATCCTGTTACAGGATCCTGCACATGTGATTTTACCGACCTCTAGTTAATACTAAGACCAAAATCTTCTGAGACCTGGAAGCATATTCTCATTCTGAATTTGATTCAGATTCCGACGTTGATTTCGATTATTCGGTTGCTGAACAACGAATTCATTATAATTAACATCGCCACGAACTCCATCGTTTCCTGAATTTAAAAACAATTAAAAAATTTATAGTCGATTGTGTCAAGAATAAAGGGCATTAATACAAAAATATTATATGGTATTTCAAAATAAAAATTACCCAGATAAACATCGAGATTATTTGGGTCACCATGATGCAAAATACCATTATTCAAGTTATTCGGTGGCAAAACTAAAAATTTGAGAATAATTAACCTCAGGAAAAGTCTTGTTAATTTATTATCAAGTTTTGATATTTAAAATTTTATTTAAAAAATTTTTATGAGTATTTCCTTTTTTATTTCTTAATTTCTAATACAAAAAGTACTATTGTTTTGTCGTAAAAGATTTTGTAATTGTTCGATTTGATTTTGAGCCGCATGCAGTGCTTCTCGTGAAGCACGCAATGCTTCTCTGTTCTCTGCAGCATCAGCAAGTGCAGCACGCAATGCTTCTCTGTTCTCTGCAGCATCAGCAAGTGCAGCACGCAATGCTTCTCTGTTAGCAGCTGACTGTTCACGTGACTCAGCCATATGTTGCTGATGAAGTTGGAAAAGCTCATTGTATTGTGCCCGAGAAAACGTTAAATCCTGTCGAAGCTGATTCACAGTATCAGACAATATTTTCGTCGGTGCATCAGGTCTATGTCGTCCTTGATTCTCAACAGGCTGTAATACAGCGCCTACGTTCTCATTATTAGGAAGAACAGGTCTCCGCATCTTAATCAAAATTTAAGTAATTTGAAGAGTTAAATCGAAAATTTACTGAAATAGCTGATAAAAATTCCCAATCAAATGTGTTGTTATTATTGTAGTGTATTCCTCTTACAAAAAAACCAGGAACTAATCCTGACCTGGGCCCTATTTCAATTGTCCACAGATTCTGCGGTCTGCGTTCTGTGCACAGACCACAGAACCACAGAAATTCTGTTTCAATTATTCCACAGATTCTGCGGAAAAAGAAGTCCGCAGATTCTGTGGAAACATGCACAGAATCTGTGGAAACATCCACAGATTCTGCAAAACATCCAAAAACATGCAAAAACCACAGAATTCTATTTCAATTATTTTTCTGTGCACAGAAAAAAATCCACAGATCTGTGGCTTTTTTAGTCGATTCTGTGCATTTCTGTTTCAATTATTTCTGTGGTCTGCGGAAAATACACAGAATTCTTTAAAAAATCCACCCTAAAATTTTTTCTGCGAACTTTCTGTGGAAAAACTTTAACAATTTTTTTCTAGGCCTAGGCTTAACCAAATTTCAAAATTTTTAAAGATTATTAAAGTTTGAATCATTCTCTATTTTTTGATATAAAAATTATAATTTTATTACCTAAAATTATTGCTTAAAATTAATTTTGAAAAAGGTACATCTTTTTTACGCAGTTTTTGTTATATTCAAGCAATAAAAAAATAAAAAACGTGAGAGATTCTGAAATTTAGAGCTATGATGTTCTAATCATCATGGATATCTCTAATGAGGGGATGTTTACCAGGATCTATAGAATATATCTGTATAGCGTATACTGGGATATCTCCCATGATCTCTCATTGATATCCGTCATAATCTCTCCTCCTATTTAATGATAGATTTCCTCCTTAATCACTCCAATATATTAAACCTCAAAATCAATGGATATCCCACTTAATCACTCCTCTACGATTTTAAAGTTCCGATTTGACTATAATTTTGGATTCCAGGCATTTTCGATTTCCAGGAACCTCAATTTCTGACTAAACAATCCCCAAACATTTCCCTCCCTTGCAACAACTTCTATCGTAGTTTGAAAAAGCCACATGTCGGATCGACATCTCCTGATTTTTCCGATCCGAACCCTGCTTTAGGACATTAATTTAATTGGAGATTTAAGGATATTGGATGAACAAGAAAATTAAGCGGTATATCAGCGGTTTTAAAGTGATATCAAAGAGATTTAAAGGGATGTTATGTGATTTGGAGGGAAAATTTTTAAATCTTTACAATATTTTTCAGTTTAATTTAAGAATTTTTAAAGTTTTACTTCAAAAAATCAGGTACCATTAATACTGCGGTAGTACCGAACTGTCCAAACCATTTTTCGTTTCAATAAAACTGTTATTTTCAAAAACGCGGAAATAAAAAATTTGAATTTAGAAGAAAAAATACACAGAACCACAGAAAAATAATTGAAATACAAATTCTGTGGATCAGTGGAAAAAATCCACAGATTTTTATATTTTCCACAGAAATTTTCATCCACAGAATCTGCGGAATGTTTCCACAGAATCATTGGATGTTTCCGCAGAATCTGCGGGCACCACAGATTCTGTGCACACAGAATTTAATTGAAACAGAATTTCCACAGAATCTGTGTTCTGTGCACAGAATGCAGAATCTGTGGACAATTGAAATAGGCCCCTGAGCAATAAAAATTATTAGAATAAATCCTCAATATTAAAAATATTAATACGAATATAACAATTATGAAAAAATTTAAAAAATTATTATATTTATTTTGCCAAAAATTCATTCCCAATCTCCCTTTTTTATTTTTTCCTCAAATTCGCTCCAGTTCGTCCCTTCCAAATAGTAGACGTGCGTGCTCGTACAGAATGAACTATAATATTTTAGAATAAATCAAAAAGAGCCGACCCTAGAGTATCGACAAACAGAGTACCACACCCTCGAATGACCCAAAGTATCTGGTATAGAAAATCAGAAAAAGTTCAAAAATACCTAAATCCTAAATATTTTTCAAAATTTCGAAGTCGTAAATCGAATGAGTGATCAATCGGGAGGGTGAGAAAGAGAGTGACAAACAAGAGTGATATTGATCACCTCAGTGATCAATTAAGAAATCCCGTGTCAAGAACCACCGTGTTGTCAAATAGGGGTGGGGCGGATATTAATGAAGACCGAACAGAGGTGGATAGGAATTCCGATTTCTGAAAAAAATTTTGATTTCCGATTTCCGAGTTCCGACTTTTGAGCCAGTTCCGATTTTCGGCTCTTCCGATTTCCGACACCTCGGACTATCCCGACCCACCTTATGGTTTTCGATACTTACGGTACGATATAAGAGCGATTTGATACTTTGTATCATTCAACTTAGGGTGATGAATTCTGGGTGTCTATATTCTGGGTGACCCAACTCAAAAACAATATGTAATTTTAGTTTGTAAATATGAATATTGAATTTAATGGACATTGTGATAATAGATAGAAAAGTTGAAACGCAATAAAAATGAAATCTACAAATCAGTGGGTCATAAACTGCAAGATTACTATAATGATTATCAATAGAAATATTACGTCTTGATAAAAATCCTCAGTTTTAAGCATACTTTTATGAAATTCAATTAAACTTTGCAAGAGAGGCGGAACGGAAATGAAAATTATTAAAATTGTTTTGTATAGACTCAAAAAATAAATAGTCAAAAAGAATTATAGATTAATTAAAAAAGAAATTTAAAATAACAAAACTATCCGACAATTTCCTGAAGGCTTAATTTGAAATTTAATTACCTTTACATCCTTTAAGATACAAAAATTTCTGGTTTTAAATAAAAAAAAGATTAATGTACATACTTTGGATCACGCAGACAGAAAACCAAATCCACAATTTTCTGAAATCGTGAATTCTGAAAATTTTAAATCTCGGATTTCCTTGTATGTGAATTCACAAGCCAAAAATTTCCGGGAATTCTGTGAATTTTGTTTGTTTTAGACGAAGTGACGATTTTGACATCGACTTCTGTGAATTCACAAAAATTTTGAATTCTATGGTCGGCGCGATCCCTGGTACATACTAGGCGGGTAAAAAAAAACTGTTAACCAAACAGGTTATTGTATAGAATTATTTCGGTACTAGTGTTGATTTAAGTCAGATTTCGTTGATTTTTTGCATACAACAATAGTATTGTATAATTTGGCATAAAAAAGAACAGATACCGCAAAGCGATTCAGGGAAAAAGGGTGAATAAAACAAACTATTACCATTATTTTTTCGAAAATGTTTAATAAAATAAAATATGAAGGGACTCTCCCGGTCAATTAAAATCACTTCGCTCAGTCAAAATTGGGGAATAAACAAAATCTGTAACCGAAAGTAGTGTCAAAAACCTGCAATAACAGAAAAATAGGGGTACAGGTTAATAACCGATAGTATCCAAAACATTAACATATTATAATGAATGAGAAAAAAGAAAAGAAAAAGATACTTTCAGATCAAAATTAGTATTTACAGCATTCTTAAAAAAGATAACAAGTTCGATTTCAAAAATTAAGAATTATCAGGTAGTCATTCAAAACTAGAAATTTTGGCAACAAATAATTGTTAGATAAATTTTGGAAATTTATAAATCAATGAATTTATAATAGAGTTCTTCTTCTCCCGTCTTCCGACTATTTTTTTGGCAAAAACCCAGACCCGAACCCCGTGGCTCTACTCCTACAAAACAAGTTTGGAATAAAACATATAACTGTAAGGATGGAATTGACACCTTGCGCCGAAAAAATAAAGAGAGAAAAAGGAAAAGGTATACGGTAGAGTTGGGAGCTAAATTTTAACTCTCATCGGCTATCAGGGGCCTATATCAATTGTTCGCAGATTCTGCTGTCTGTGGAAGTTGCAAAAAGAATTTTTATTCGCTTAAATTACACTCAAATAGGTACCATAATTAACCGCTAACTATTTTAAATATTAAGTTTTGAAAATAAAAAAATTATTTCCGATTTCCGACTTTTGAGCCAGTTCCAATTTCCGGCTTTCACGATTTCCGACACCTTTGAATGTTCCGACCCACCTCTGGCACAGACCGCAGAATCTGCGGACAATTGATATAGGCCCCAGGTGTAATATTTATATAAAAAATCAAAAAAATTGAAATTAGAACAAAAAATTATAAATTAAATGTTTTTAGATAGATTAAAGTGTTATATATTTGTTTATATAATTTTTGAAATTTTCTATTCATAAATGGACATTTAGAATTTTAATGTTACTTTGGCTGGCGCCCCACTTTCCTATTTATTTTTACTAACTTTTTCTCTTTTTATGGCAAATTATATGTACATCATTAGAAAAAAGTGATCTTTTATTATTCGACCCAGCCCGGAGAGTTCTTTCGATTGATATACAGGGTGCGGCAAATTAGTGGCCGCTTTTGTTTTGGCTATAACTTTTTTAATTTTAAACGAAAATTGATAATTCTTTTTTTACTGGATTCCTGATACTTTAGCAAAATTGTTGATACCAAAATCTCCTTTAAATCTTATAATTAAGTCTGATTAATTTTCTATTAAATTTCGAGCAAAAATTTTTGGATAAAATTTGGCCTGGATTCAAGGCTATTATTTTAATGTGAGAATTTTATATATCATTCGAATCAGCTCTCCATTATGATTCAAATGACGTCAAAATCAGATGTCTATCACGTAAATGGACCAAGATATGATCTTGGTCCTGAGCGAGAGGAGTTGATCGGTACCAAAATCACTCGGATTGAATTATTTTGAACGAAGTTATGATCAACTAAACTTTGTCATGAAAAATTTTTTTTAATTTTCTAGATTTCGAACCCGTTTATCTTTGCAATCTGTGAACCAAATTTTTACTATTTGGTATCAACAATTTTGCTAAAATGTCGGGAATCTAGGAAAAAAAGAATTATCGGTTTTCATTAAAAATGAAGAAAGTTATAGCTAAAATAAAAGCGGCCGCTAATTTGCCGCACCCTGTACTATAATAAATTATATATCAAGGAAAATGTTCAAAATAATCAGGGGAATAGAAAAAAAGGTGGGCGTCAATCAAAGTTTAAGTTTAATTAAAAAATAATTAGACCAAAATTATTGTATAAACAATCTTTAAATAATTTCAAAGAGAAAATTTTTTACTTCAGTTAAGAAAAGTTTTAAAAGATTCATTGAATTAAGAGTTTATAAAAATCGTAAAATTATTGGCTAAGTTAACTGAAAAATTCAAATTGAAAAAAGTTTAAGAATAAAATAATTATTGAAGAATAAAAAATAATCAAAAATAAAAAAATAAAAATCAAATATATTTTTACCGATATAATAATTAAAAGAAATTAAAAGAAACTTTAAATAAATTTTAAAGTTTTAGATTGATGCAGAGAATTAACCAGCCGATTTTTCAAATATTATTTTCAATTAATGAATTTTCTATTAAATAAATGTAATTAAATAAAACATCAATTTTTAAGATTTTTAAATCGGCTGGTTTTAAAAAATAGAAATTAACCAAAGAAAAATGTAAGCAAGAACTTAAAATTTAATTTTTTGATTATAATAAATAAAATTTATGCCTACCGAACAATTGTTGGATTGTTCATCAACAGGTCATTGCTTCCAAAAGTTGTCAAAGCGCTAGATACCTGTAAATAAACATATAAAAAATTTTTTTTAATTGTTTTAAATTTTATAGAGGATTTAAAGGGTTATGGCTAATATTAATCCCTTATTTCCCTCTATGTCTCTATATTTGAATTTAAGATTTAAAACTATATTTATGTTTTAAGCTGAACCAGGTTTAGGCCCGGATCTTTGATAACCCCTGGCATTTTGAAGATTGTAAATATAATTTTGCAAAACTACGAGTTATAGATTAAAATACCACAAGAACAATTGAATTAATTAGAATTTAGTAATTTAAAAACAATTATGGGACAAAGAAAATTCGGGGATTAAAAACTCAATCTTCATTTTTCAGCAATGAATTCAAATTCTAAATTGTTAAAATTTAAGTTCGTTGCCCCCCCCCCCATATTTTTCAATCTTCAGAGTATTGAAATAGTCAGACTTGAAATGTGTTACAACTTATTAATAACTACCAGGGAACGCGCCGATAGAAAATCAAATTCCCGATTTTCGGGAATCATGAATTCCCGAAAATTTCGAATTCACGATTTTCGTGAATCGTGAATTCACGAGCCAAAAATCGTCGGGAATTCACGATTTTCGGGAATTGTGAATCGGGTCGGCGCGATCCCTGATAACTACAATTGCCAGTTCTGTTTTTAAAACAAATGTTCCGGAATTATGCGTGTATCATAACTCCGGCTGAGTATACTCTATAACGATACGGGAAACCTATTACAAGTAGAAAAAGTGGTGCACACTCTTGGCTTTGTTCTAAAAAGCAGAACTTGTACCTATAGCCATGAGTAAAGCTGGTAACGAATTTAAAGTCTGATCATATTTAATACTCGAGGAAGGAAAAAGGGGGAAACGGACTAAAATTTAAATTCCGAATGTGATTTAAACATAATTCCTCACATCATTCATTTGTTCATTTTGGTCAAAAGTTGAAGTCATTTCCTCTTGTACCTCTGATTTTACAACTATTTTCATTTTTTACAAAAATTTTAATAAAATGTTGTTTTATTTTTGTTGTCAAAATTATAAAAAATTAATATTTTGGAACTAAAAATATAAAAAATTTTACACAATATACATTAATAAATTTTTAGAATTTATTAAAATTGAAATTTTATGCCAATAATGAATTGTTGGAAATAAAATGCAAAAATATTGAAAAATTAATCGAGATTTGAAGTAATAAAGATGAAAAATTTAGGTTTGGGTTCTAACAAATTTTTGATAAAAAATTCAAATTTTGGAAAAATTATTTTAGAAATTTGAAATTCCTAAAGTAGAAAAAGTATTTTTTATTTCTATTTTAACTTTTCAGGAATAAAACTTTGGTTTTATATTTATGTTTAATTGATAAATAGAGAGAATTTCCAATAAAATATGTGAATAGATTGAGTGTAGTGCAGTTTACTGAGAGGAGGTTATGTTGAGAGGAGGAGGTTATGTTGACCTTTTCAGAATAATATGCACTGAAAAAATTAAGTTTAATAGACTTAAAAAAAGAATTTAGAAGGGGGGATTTTTTATACATACATATATTTTATTCAAAAAATAAATTTTATGGGAAAATATCCTAGATTGAAAAATTAAAAATTAGTACAGAATATACATATAAATAAAGCTTACAATTTTTATCAAAAAATTAGTTAGGGTTATAGAACGACAAACGAGGGAGAGTAATTTCGATAAAATCCGTAACTCGCAATTTTATTAAAAATCCGCAACTCGAAATTGCAAAAGCTCCCTCAGTTTACGCAATCCGCAAATGCGTGCAGCCCTGATCGAGATAACAGACTTTCTGGATATTCATTGAAATCTTGGAAATTCTTTTTAAAATAAAAAATTTTGAAAAATATAAAAATAAAAGATATATGTACTATGTATTTGAAATAATTCTTCTAAGAAAAACTAGTAAGAATGATATAAAATGAACTAGTTCAGTTTGTTATAAATGACAGAAAAGATTGCCTTTTTTTAAAATAAATGAACTTGAAAGATTAATTTTAAATGATGAGAAGAGAAGGGCAGCAAAATAAATAAATTTTTAAAAATAAATATTATACTTAAGGCAAAAAACTTTAAATTTGACATTTAGACAAAATTTATCTTAAAAAATTATATGGGAAAATAGCCTAAAATATAAGCCATTTTTTACTAATATGAGTGGTATAAGTCAGGAAAAAAACTTTAAAAAATTTGTGAAAAAAAAATAAATTTATGTATTATCCAATTTTATCCCAAAATTAAAATTTATATTAAAACTGATTTTTAGAAATCCTAGTAGAATTAAATAGAATTATATAATTTACTCTAAAACAAATTCATTTTTAAAAATCTTGTCATCTAGGCCTCCATGTGAGTAGAGCTCTTTAAACGCATAAAAGTTTTTATGGGAACACTGTAATCTATTACGACTAGAAGTAATTGCATGCATCTCAACGTTGACATTCGAAAAAATTTTTATATTTTTGGACAAAATTTTAAATTTCTTAAAATTGTTTAAGATTTTCAAAAATTGTTTAATATTTACTTACAATGTTTTAATATTTACAAACTCCTCTTTATGAGAGGAGAAAAAAGGAAGGATAAATAAAAGACAAAATTTACGGATCAACATTTAAAGACTTGTGGGTACATTGTACCAAGTTTTCTTTTAAATCGTTTCTTAAAAATAATTTTTGTTTTCAATCAAGTTTTCTTCAATCATCTTCCGAGTACACAACATCATTCAATTCATTTACGACCATTTATGAAACGTTCTGCATCCTTTAAATTAATTGTTGATTATATGTACAATTAAATTATTAAGTTATTATTAGTGTTCGGCAAATGACCTTTTCCGGTATTCGGTATCGGTATACCGAAAAAATACCGATACCGAAAAATACCGTTTTTTACAAAAATTGACCGGTACGGTATCGGTATCGGTATACCGGAAAAATACCGATACCGGAAAATACCGTCTCAACATTTTCGGTATACCGGCCGGTATTCGGTATTTTTTAAAAAATTTTATAAAATTTTTTAAATTTTATTTTTAAAATTTTAACAATAAATCTTAACAATCTCAAGGACTTGAGCTTCTTCTAATCGATCATAGGCAAGATTTGAATCAGCAAAATGTCCAACAATTGCTCGACATTTAGCTAATTGAAAAATACAATGCCCCCTCCATTAGAATACCCTGCTTTAATAGTATGTCCCCTGGAGGATGATTGAAAATTACTATGCCCCCACCATTAGAATACCCTCCTTTAATAGAATGCCCCAGAAGGATAAATGAAAAATACAATGCCCCCTCTAATAGAATGTCCCTATATATCCTTTTTCAGCGCCGCAGGCGAAAATATTGAGAATTTTGGAAGACCAGAAGACAGATTTCTTCCTTTTTCAGCGCCGCAGGCGAAAATTTTGAGAATTTCACAAATACCGAAATACCGGAAAATACCGCGGTATTTTTTCGAGGAACGGTACGGTATCGGTATCGGTATACCGAAAAAATACCGATACCGAAAAATACCGTTTTTTTCAAAATTTGACCGATACGGTATCGGTATACCGGAAAAAAATACCGCGGTATACCGGGAAAAATACCGCGGTATACCGTACCGTGCCGAACACTAGTTATTATTATAATTGAAAATTCAAACAGAAGGCCAGAGAATCTGATAATATGAAATTATGGTAACTTCGACATGGGTTTTGGATTATAAAGTTTAGAACATTGTTTGGAAGCTTTTACCGAACCCCGAACTCGTAGCTGTGTACGAGAATAATGTACGAAAGTACGACTACAACAAATTTCAAAATTCCAAACACTGGTTCGGACAACCGAGCTCCTTTGTATGTAAACCCCCACTTTTTAACATACCGTTACATGATCGTGGCGCGCTAAAAACAAATGGTTAAATGAATAAAACTTGGCAAAACATACTATAATAATCGTCTTTACGAATCTGTTCAGATCTTGACGCACCGATTTCTAAAATATTTAAATTTGTGTTTAAAAAAGTGATTGAAAATATAAAATAAATTACTATAATTATTTTTTATTAATTTGTTTTAAATATATTTTGCAAAAAAAATAAAATAATTTTTTAAATATCTTATATTTTTAAAGAATTTAAATTAATAACCATTAACAGGATTATTATGAGAAGATTGAGGATTTGATTTGTGTTTGTTTGAAGTCCTACTTCCTATCTTACTGCCGGCATCACAACAATGAATAAAAACAATTGTGACAATTACAAGGGCAAAAAAGAAGTTTAGTTTTTGGAGTTTTTGAAGTTTTTTTAGTTGAATTGAAATTTTGAATGGTTCTCTTAATTTTGATTTTGACTTATATATTACTCAAATTCAACAGCCTTTAATAGCTAATTTTCGAGATTGATCTTTGAGATTGATCTTCGAGATAATAATTTGAAGCGCCCTTTGTTTTATATAAAATTCCTTTGTTTAATGGAAAAATTTTCAAAGCAATGTCTATAAATTATTCCATTGTCATACATATGATTTTATATTTCATGGCTTAATTTGGAAGAGATTTTAATTACAAAGAATTTTAATTTCCTTGTTTAGTAATTTTAAATTTCCAATTGTCTTTTTAAAATCCCAATGTCATTTGAGAGCTTGGAGAGTCTTTTCTTTACTTTTTCTTTTTTTTAATAATTTAATAAATTATCATCTTAATTATTATTAGTTATTTAATATTTTTAAATAATTTTAAAGTTTATTGGAATCTTTTGAATATATGTAAGGTTATCTAAGTTTACTAACATAAAGCTATTAGTTCAATTTTTAATTATTATTTGGCTTACATTAAAAAATTATTATTACGGAAACAGTAAGAGTATGGATGATTTAATTAGAGGCTTTAGAATCCTGGGCAGTGGCTAAAAATCTATAAACACTTGACCTTCAGAAATTCTCAAAATTTTCGCTTGCTTCGCAAAAAATCCTAATTTTTACAAAAATTTTTAGTGTGAATTCCCGACTCCCCGATCCCCGACTCCTACAGACACACTGAAATTTGATATATTGTCTGGCGCTTTTCAGACAAGACTAATTATTCATTGGACTCATAGACATTTGATTTGACTCATAAACTTTTGATCGGACTTATAAACTTCCTTTTGACTCATAAACTAGACCAGAGCCGGGTTTATTCTTCTCCCGAACATCACCTTTTTGCCAATTTTTACCAATTTTATGTGGAAGCCAGTAAAATATTATTTAAGATAACTTAATTAATAAAGATTTTTCTAGTCAATTTATAAAAAATATAAATGTCATTTAAAAAGCCTTAAAGAAGAATTTTAGAATGTTAAGATGATAGTTTTTTTTTAAAATCGTGTTTTTATCGGGTTTTCTTTAAAAATCAAAACAAAATCTTCGTTGACAATTATAAACAAAAAGATTTATGTCGAACCTTCTGGTGCTCTGAAACCAAAATATTCAGAAACTTCTTCTTTCGTAACTGTTTAAAAATTAAATAATTAAATTATTTATATGTAGAATAAAATATTATTGAAATTAAATATAAAATTAAATTTAACAATTTTGTGTTCTATCAAATTTTGTATTTTATCAACTTTTAATAAGTTCGAATCTCGATTTTAAATATAACTTTGAGGCAAAAAAACATGTAAGGAAAATTGAGCTTATTACATGATTGTGCCACGAATATTTGGCGGCGTATATGTTTGGGTTGAGGTTTTTAATTTGTTTTGGGTAGTTTGGATTGTGGGAGGTTTTAATGCCTCAAATTGAATGAGGAATTAAATTGGTAAATTATTCAATTTGAGTAACGATAAAAGGAAGGACACCAAAATCTACATTACCCCCATTTTCTCTAATTTCTTAGGAAACAATTAGGTACATATATTTTTACATATTTATTCTGATATAACACATACATTTTATTTTCTTAAAGTTCGGATGTTTGCCATACATCAAGTCATGAATCTCACTCTTTAATTTAAATTCACGATCATTATCCAAAGCTTCTTGAAACTCCTTAAGTTTAAAAATATATTACATATTTATGGCTAAATTAATATTTTTGTTAGTAATAATTTCTTCAAAACTCATTAAATTATTTGATAAAAAATACCTCGAAGCTTTTATAGTTCCTACGATTTCCATCTTAATTTTTTAATTCACTTTTATGTATTTAATATTTTTATGTATATTTTAAATTTTATAGGAGTCCTTTGAGAATAAAAGTTATTAAAGGATAATTTACGAATATTGTTTAGAAACAGCCCAGTATTTACATGAATTAAAATTTTAATAAAAATTTACATTTTGTAAGCCCGTTGCGCAGTTGATCTAAAATTAAATACTTTATTTGCAATTCAAAATTTTTTCTATTAAAAAAATATTTTGTTGATAGTTTATGAATGTTAGTTTATCTTTTTACACTACTTATTGTTGTTTAAATTTTTCACATTTTAAAATTTTAGTTTATGTTAAACTCTCTAAGAAAGGTCAATTTAAGAATAAGACCTTTGAAGTCACCGCTTATTAATGCTGGTTCGGGTCAAGAAAAAATGTTGAGTCAGATATTGAAAATTTCTTCGAATCAGGTTTCAAATAGTAAAAAGTCAACCCCACCCGCCTGCAATTATTAATTTATGCAGAATATTTTAAATTTAAATTTTGAGTAGTGCGTAGAAAATTATTATTATTTAACCACCTGAAAAATCATTTCTAGGTGCTTGTTGAGGATTTCCCTTTCTATTATTTCCACCATAGCATTGAATAAAAACAATTGTGAATATCACAAGAGCAAAAATAAATTTTGACATTTTTTGTTTGGTTTTTAGGAGGTTTTGAAGGTTTTTAATTGAATCGAAATTCTGAATGTTTCCCTCCATTTTCAAACAGCTTTTATATTAATTGAATTCAGCAACACGATACCTGTAGAGTGTGGGGGTGTTAAATGCCTCGGGATTTTTTGGCAGTTTTTTGTAGTTTCATTCAAAAATGTATTTTCATTGTTTAATGAAAGAATTTTCAATGTGCAGTCTATGCTTTATTCTTTTTTTGCAAAAATTTTTATCTTTGCTAAGAAAAACAGAGAATTTAATGATTGATAGTAGAAATTCTAACGTTCTTGTCCAATTTTGAATTTAATTTTCCAGTGTCTTTTAAACGCAATTATTACTTAAATCGTTTAAAATTGTATGCTCCTGTCTATTTTGTAATATTTTTTTACTTCCTTTAATTTTTAAATTTTTTAAGAAATTGAAAATAATAATAATAAAAATTCAAGAGAGCGATTTAATTTTTAAACTCATCAAAAACTTTTATAACTTTTAGGTTAAAAATTTTATTTTTAAGTTAGTTCTTATGTGAATTTTATTGAGAATATTAAATATTTAAGATTTAAAATATAATTGAATAAAAAGATAATTTTTATAAAAAATATGTATATGATGTTTCAGGCGAATAAATTAGTTTTTGTTTAATTTTTATCGCACAAATTAACCAAAGAATTTGGTCGAACCGACAACCTTACTCAAAATTAATTATAAAAAGAAGTCCGCAAAAAAGGATTAATACATATCATCATTCCTTAATTGTAGCATTGTGATTCTTATAATGAATTGACCTATTTTAATTTATTATTTCAATTAACTCTATTATTTAACTTATTATAAATTTTTTTAATTAAAATGGGAGCTAAAAATATTTCTTGGACTTGATTTTATCATTTTGATAAAATGATAAAAGCGTCCTCTAGGGGTTTGATCTTGTGGGATGGACCCCTAATAAAATTAAAAGGAGTGAAATGATAAAAGGAGTGAAATCATCACAAGAAGAATTAAATTTTAAACACAAACATGGACACCATTAACATCAACACAATGAAATCAGAATTTAATAAAAACAATACTTCTATAAAAACAAAATCAGAATTGTTCCAAAACATAATGAAGACAACAAATATAATTTAAGATCAGAAAAACATTAAAACAAAGTTGGAATATAATCAGAATTTAATTAAAACAAAATCAAAATTTTGATAAAACATATTAGAAACATTGCTGTATAATAAATAAAAGACAAATGTTTCGTAAAAACAATAAACAATGTTTTGGTTCTCGTAAAATAAAAAAAACATGTTTTTCCTTAAAGTTGTAATGTTTTTAAGAAATGTTTTTAAACTTTGATTCGGTTTGTAAACATAATTTTGATATAAAAATGTTTTGATGTTTTGATAAATGTTTTGATGTTTTGTAAAAATGTTTTGATGTTTTGTATAAATTGTTTTGATGTTTTGTAAAAATGTTTTGATGTTTTGTAAAGTGTTTTGATGTTTTGTAAAAATGTCTTGATGTTTTGTAAAGTGTTTTGATGTTTTGTAAAAATGTTTTGATGTTTTGTAAAAATTGTTTTTGACTTTCAAATGTTTTACAACTTTGTATTCATTAAAAACTGCAATTTTTATTTCCCCTCATTTTTGACAAATTATCAATTAAAACCCTCAAAAGAGGTTTTTAACAAAAGAGGTTTTCTACTTATCTTCAATTTTTTGGTCCAAAAATTCTTAAGTAATTTTAAGAACGGTTGTCATTGCCAAATTTTCCTTATCTATCTGACGAAAAAAGAAAATACTCTTTTATATAAACACATTGTTGAAATGTCATTTTCCTGTTTCCCCCCAATTTTTCAGTTCAATCAAAAATTTGTCATGTTTATTTTTTCCCCTTTATTTGTTTTTTATTTGGTTATTTCGCTTTTTCCGTCTGCTACTTCTAATTCAATTAAAAGACCTCTTAAAATACTCGTACATTCCCCTTCAATATGTTGGAGTCATGCTCAATATTTGGGAAGAATTGCGGATACGTTGGTTGAAGCGGGGCATGAAGTGGTTGGTTTTTAGAAATTTGATAGATGTTTTAACAAATTTAATTCTGTATTTTGAAATGTTTTTGTGATTATTAGGGAAAGAATAAGTTTACAGAACAATCATAAAACCTTTTAAATGAACATGTTCATAATTACAATTTGTAAAACCTGTTTTGTTGTGTGTTGGAAATAATAAAACATGTTTTGATAAATTGTAAAAGAAAATAAAGTTGGAAACAAACAAAAATACTAAACTTGAAACACAAGCAAAATACAAAAATAAATTTTGTTCCAAAAAAATTAAACTTGATTTAAACAAACAATAAACTTTAAATTCTGAATGTTTGGAAACATCTAATAAAATGAAACATTTACAAACATTTTAAAACCTGATTTTATAAAAACTATTAAAACATGTTTTGACAACTATTGTAAAACTTGTTTTATATAAAGTTTGAAAATATCAGAACATGTTTTGATTAAATATAAATGAGATGTGTTTGTAAATGTGTGTTTGGAAACAATTAATGAAAAACATTTTCAAATTTGTAAAAAATGTTTTGAATAATAGGATAAGTTTTAACTTGTAAAACATGTTTTGTTATACGATTGAGTTTAATATGTGTAAAGTACAATTATTAAATTAAATTTTTAACATGATTTTTATATTGAAATTTTTTCTGAATTTTAGTTTAATAAAATTAATTTTTCAGCACTTTCTTAAATTCATTATGGACCCTATTTTAAACTTAAAAAATGAAACTACTCGAGTAAAACATATTCATGTTATCCAAGCAAATCCTGAAAGTGTTGAATTTTTGGACATCAAAAATATTAAACTAGTAACAGAAGCATTCAATAGCGATAGACCGTTGATAAATTATTTTAATCATCCAATGACCCATTTTGGACCAATAATGGCTACTTCTTGTAAAGGCAAACATTTATAGTATTTATATTTTGTCTGTACGTTGTTTATATGTTTTTATGTTTTTGTGAATAAGTTTTGTTTTTGTTTGTTCTAGGTTTGTTTTTGTATTTTGTTTTATTTCAAGTTTATTTATTGTATTTTATTTGTTTGTTTAAAAAAGTTTAATTTTGTAATTTTTTCTTTTAAGTTTTATGTTTCTAAGTTTATTTTCTAACCTATTTCCAAGTTTTTGTTTGAATCCAAGTTTATTTTTTTTTGAGACTTTTGTGTTTTATATGTTTTTGTATTTTCTTTTTAATGTTTAGTTGTATGTTTTGTTTGTGTATTTTACTCAATTTGTTTTTATATTTTACTAACTTGTTTTTGTATTTTACTCAACTTGTTTTTGTATCTTATGTTTTTTGAAGGTTTATTTGTTTCATTTTATAGAAACAATACAACATCATAAACTTTTACAACAATTAACCAAAGAAAAGTTTGATGTTGGAATAGCAGAAATGTATGAGTATTGCTCTGCTGCACTTTTTCATAAACTAGGCGTAAAAACAAGGCTGGCAGCATTTGCAATCCCCTTTTTGCAGATAGTTGGTAGAAAATTTGACATTCCTAGTTTTGCTAGTTTCGTGCCAAGTAATTTTATTTAAAAAATTTTTATTTTTTAATAAATTATTAGACTCTTTCGCCTCACATTTGGGCCTACAATCTTCTTTTTACTACAGATTTTTTAATTTTTACAACGAATTTTATGACTGGATTTGGATGGATAATTATATTCTGAGAGAAGAGGTCTAGAAAAAAAATTTTTTTAATCAAAGTATTTAGTGAAAATATTGTGTGTTTTCCGGAGATGCCTGTGGATCGAGATATAGGTCCCCAAAAATGGAAAAACCATAGGGGGGGGGGTTCAAAAAATTCTAGGAAATTTTCCAAAAAAATCTTTTTTTTTAATTTTCAGGAACCGATGATTCGTCAAGAATTTGGCTCAGACTTCCCAAATTTAAAAGATTTATTAAAAAAAGTTTCTCTTGTCTTTGTCAACTCAAACCCCTTCTTTGAGATGCCTAGACCAACCTCCAACAAAGTTGTTTATATTGGTGGGTTGGTGGATAATTTGGCAACTGAGGCTAATAAAAAATTGGAACCAGTAAATTGACATTTGGATTAAACAAAAAAAAATTTTTTAAAGAAAATTAAAAAATTATTGGACGAAGCAGTTGAAGGCGCAGTCCTTTTCTCGTTTGGATCAATTGCTGACACGACCAAATTAAATTTAAAAATTATAGAGGGAATTGTAAATGCTTTTAGACGATTCCCTAATATTCAATTTATTTGGAAATTGGATTCTGAAACAATAAAAAATATGTCTGAGTTAATTAGCCCTGTATCCAATGTTCATACTTTTGAGTGGCTTAGACAACCAGCTATTTTAGGTGGGAAATTAAAGAAGTCCATAACTTAAGTTTGTGTTGTTAATTGTAATTCAAGTTTATTTTTTTCGCAAACTTAAGTTTATTTTTGAATTGTGATGCGAAAAGTTTTAAAGAAAAAGTTGCAAGTTTTATTTTGTGTTTTACATTTTGATTTCAATTCTAGTTTATTTTCGTAATTGTATTTCAAGTTTTATTTTTGTAATTGTATTTCAAGTTTTATTTTTGTAATTGTATTTCAAATTTATTTTGTTAATTGCAATTCAAGTTTATTTTGTTAATTGCAATTAAAGTTTAATTTTTAATTTCAATTCAAGTTTATTTTTGTAATTGTAATTAAGGTTTATTTAGTTTAGTTGTAATTCAGGTTTATTTTCATGATTGTATTTCAAGTTTATATTTACAATTTCAATTTAGGTTTATATTTATAATTGTAATTTAAGTTTAATTTACTAATTGTAACATTATTAATGTAAAACATTTTCTCTAGTTCATCCCAACTTGAAAGCATTTATTACTCATTGCGGACAAAACAGTCTAACCGAATCAGTGTATGCTGGTATTCCTATTATCGGTATTCCCCTTTTTGGGGATCAATTTTACAATGCTGATGTTGCCGTTTCACATGGTATAGGGCTACAGATAGATGTTAATGAATTGAATGGACCGAATGCCGAAAATATTTTATTTGAGGCTATAGAAAGGGTAAAAATTGAAATTTTAATAGTGGAATTTCTTTATAATGTACACCCAACATTAGAAACACCTATGGCGATAAATCAATTTCAGACTACAATTCCGGTATGAAACCAGGGGCGACATTTCTGAGTTGTCCGCAATTGTCTCAATTAGCAATTGTTGTATCTTTAACTTTCTAATAACCCTCTAATTTTTATGGATTTGAAGCCTCTGGGGTCAATCTCAAGGGTGTGACTGAACTTTTAAAAATCATTAAAAAAATAAATTTTCTTTTAATTTTCTTTTCAAGGTCCTCAAAGTCCCCTCATTTCGCCAGAATGCCCAAATATTATCCAAAAAATTAAAATTGACTCCATTCAAACCAAAAGATAGGTTAGTAAAATGGGTTGAATTTGCAGCAGAATTTGACGATTTATCAGAACTTGATTTGCCTGGAGACAGGGAATTAAATTGGTTTATTTATTATTCTGTGGATGTTATAACATTTTCAATTGGATCTTTGGCTGTTATTTTGGTGGTTGTTTGGAAATTTACAAAATGGATTTTGATTAAATTTTGGCAAATTTTGTGTCCGAGAAATATAAGAATAGAAGAAAAGAAGCTTAATTAATTAGATAGTCGGACTTCGTTTTAAAGATACCTCTTCGGGTCATGTAGCACCCTCATCCAGGGGCTGTCCCAGCACACATGAAGTCAACCCTAGGTTTGAAAAAAATGCAATTAAAAGTGAGGTCCGACTATGTTTAATTTTAAACTTTGTATTAAATAAAAGATTAAACTTTTTCTGATTAAATTTTAAAAATTAAAGTAACGCAAAATCAAATAAATTTGCTAATTAATATTTTTGAAATTTCTAAAAAGCACGGCAACTTCCATTTTGAAGCTTTTTGTTTACTTTTATGTCTATTTAAAAGCCCTACTTTTATCTATAAATATTCAAAATTTTAGAATTTTCTGTTATATTTAAGAAAGATTATGGATAAAAAACCAGCGTCAACTCCTACAATTCTACAGTAGAAATATTCAAATAATTAATTTTAATTTAATTGGCGTTGTGTTTGGAAGCAAACAAAGTTAGAAAAAAATTATAAAATGAGCGGAACTTTGTTTGTTTGTTTTCCTGATTTTTATTTTTCATGTCCTTAGATATACGATCCTGATCTCCTTGATCCTCTGATCTCCTTTAATAACTCATAATCGACCGATATCCCACCTCAATTTTCCGATATATTCAAATCCTCCAGATCTCCAAACCACTGATATCACTTTTAATCACCAGGCATCTCTTCAGCCCTTCTTATCCTTCTAAATCCATCGATATGATGAATTTATTGTTGAATTATAATTTTTATAAAGAAGGATGAGCATAATTAATGTTTTTTTTATTGTTTTGAATTATGAATTGTTTTTAAAAAATTTAAATATAAACGGTAAACAGACATTTAAACGCGGTCTTCAAAAATAAATGAAACATGCGAATCTCAGATAAACGCCATAAACGGTTTTTTTCAAATTAAACGGTTTTGTCCCACCCTAATTTAAACCAAAACTTAAAAATATGTACTGTTGGAAAGATAAATTGCTCAAATCCTATTTCCAACTCCTGGATTCGAACCCAGCCCCAAAAATCACCAGAGTGAGCAAAGTCAGTCAACTTAACCGATCCACTATCGACCATCGAAATGAAAGTTGGAATAAATTATCTATATTTCTTAGCCTTTTCTTTTAAAAACTACCACTACGCAACCTGCCGCCGTCGAAAATTTTCAATATTTTGCATTAAGGATTAAAGGAAATATTTAGGAATTTTTGGGATTAAGAGTGACATCGGGCGGATTTCCGTTACAACTTATACATAGAATTAAACAAAGAAAATTTTTATTGAATTTTATAAAATTTACTTCCTCGTTAATATGCTTCCTCTTTATTATTTTTTCTCCCCATCACTCGACATACATAGCAGCTTGCGCTCCCACCCAAAAATTTTTTATACAATTAAATAAAAAGTTAATAATTAAAATAATTTAAAAAATTTTATATTTATTATAAATAAGTAAATAAAAAAATATTAATATTGTCTAAGTAAATTATTTCGATAATTAAATTTTCGGCTATACTTTTCTCTCAAAAATAAATGTCTTTACGCTTACACTATAACTTAAAATAAATTTAGCTTTAAAATTTACTAATATGTAGTTACCGAAAATAGGAAATTTTTCTTCGGTTTTTAGCTCCAGGCACTTATTAATACCTCATATTATAGGATACGTAATGAAATTTTTAAAATTTAATTTACTTTCCTTTCTAATTCTGATATTGATACAATCCCCAGGTAAATTTATTTTTTTAATTTTCTATTTATGTATAATTAATTTTAAGAAATATTTGCCGTAGGCAAACATTGGAAAAAATTAGGTGAATTATTTTTTTCAAAATTTTGTCAATGTGGGGAATATAAACTTAGCGAATTAAAAGAATCTATGACAATAAATCAAGAAAATTCAAAAATTATTCACCTGAAATATAAAATGGATTCAAAATCGAAAATTGGAGTTGGGGCATTTGGAAATGTATGGCTAAAAATTTAAAAAAATATTTTAATAAAATAATATTAAAATTTCATCTTATTTTTTAAAACATTTTTGTAAAAAATATAGTTTCACTATTAGATTCTAATGTTATTTTTTAATTTAAAGTCAATGATCAGTGCTTCGAAACTCGTACCAAAATTCGTACTCGTACCTCGTACTCGTACCTGGTACGAAGTACGAGTACGAGGCCAAAAAAGTGAAAAGTAGGAGGTACAAGGCCTAAGTATGTACGAGCTCGTACTTCTCGTACTTGGTGTTAATAGAAAAATTGAATTTTTTAAAAAAATCATAAAAAATTTAAATTTTGACAAAACCGCTTCATTTTTTGCATGTTATGCCAAAATAAGGTTTTTTATCACATATATAAAATTCAACCCAATTCATCCAGAAAAACTCGAGATATGATTGAAAATATGGGTTCCTTTATAATTATGTTACACACCATATTTAATTACTTTCATGATACATTATATGAGCGAGTGGCCGTTTGGTGATGGTGCTTGGCTGCACCAAAGTCTGCTAATTTAGTAATAAAGTTAATTTAACTTAAAGATATATCACGCATATTTGAAAGAAAATAAGCAATGTACAGCGTTGAAAGTTATTAAAAATGGAAAGAATTTTGCGGAGGCAGATAATGAAATTGAAGTTCTTGAATATTTTTCTACACTGCCAGAAGAAGAAAGAACTTCTATTATTAAAATGATCGGATTGTAAGTCTAGTCGAATCAAATCACTAGAGCTGTCCGAGACCAAAATTTTTCCAAGACTCAAGACCCAAGACAAAATTTTTTCCAAGACCAAGACTCAAGACCAAAACCAAAACTCCAAGACTCAAGACCAAAAATCAAGACCAAATTTTTAAATCCCATAGGTCAAATTTTTGGTTTATTTTTTGTTATTTTGATACGATCAGTCAACTACGCCACAATTATCTATAATTTCGAAAAATTTATGCGAAATTCAAAGAATTTTGGGGAATTTATTCGTGTGGAAAATCAATAAAATAGTTTATTATTTCAGAGGATTTGGGTAGATTAACGGGATATTAGTGATATCAAAGGATTAAGAGGGATTGCCGTGGGATTTAGTGAATTATGAGGGATGTTGTGGGATTTTACGTCTGGAACGCCAAGGTAAAGCCAAAATTTTGGCGATACCCAACGTTAGCCCCCCCCCCATTGAAATCGACCCCCTGGCTACGCCCTTGGATTAAGGAGGATATCGAGGTTTAAAGGGGAATTTAAGTGGATTATGAGGGATCAAAAGGAATAGTATGAAGTTGGGGGGCCTGGGTGATTAGGTGATGGTGGCTGCTGATATCCATCCTCTATTTTATCCCTATCTTTTTGCGCGCATGCGAAAATTTGTACAATTTTGGAAGGCCAAGAAGCCAGAATTCTTCATTTTCCAGCGCCGCAGGCGAAAATTTTGGGAATTATGAAGGCCGAGAAGCCAAAAATCTTCCTTTTCCTGCGCCGCAGGCAAAAATTTTGAGAATTTTGGGACTCAAGAAGCCAGATTTCTTCCATTTTCTGCGTCGCAGGCGAAAATTTTGAGGATTTTGGATGGCCAAGCACTAGGTCCAAAAAGGCCAAAAAACCAAGACCAAAAAATAAAACCAAGACAAGACCAAGACAAACACCCCAAGACCAAGACCAAGACCGAAAAAAACCAAGAAAAGTCTTGGTTCCAAGACCAAGACCAAGAGTCTCGGACAGCTCTACAAATCACCCGTGCCAATACACTTTCTTACTTAACAAGGGTTGGGGCCCGGTTCGTTCCGAAAGAATCAGTCGAGCATCGAATTTTAAGGCCGGAAAAAATGACTTAAACGTCGGCCCGGTCTAAAAACCTTAACCCTATTTTTAACCATGCTTACTTTTTAAGTAACAAAGGAAATATGGAAACAAATACTCCAGCGAATATTGTTTTGGAACTTGGAGGAATGAATTTATTAGCTTACTTTCAACAGAAAATAGGAGCAAATTATAGCTATCAAGAGAGCATACATGAAGAAATTATAAAAAATATGCTTAAATGTGCTGCAGTAGCAATTCAACAATTTCATAATTTATTTATTTATTTATCAGCAAACCACAGGTATTTTAAAATACATTAATGTGGTGCAAAAAAAAACATAAAAATAAATTAATGTCAAAAAAAAAATATATATATGTATGAAACAACATCAAAAAAAAAAAATTATATGTATTAAAAAATGAAAAGTAAACATAGATAAATTTAATATTATACCTTAAAAAAAACCACCAATAACGCTCAAGGTTAATTTTACTAGAATTTTATTTAGATTCTGATACTTTAATGAAACTTCTAAATTTTTTGGGATCATTTATTTTAAATGATTCAATATAAACGTGGGTATTTTATCGAAACTTGGGAAAGATTTTATAGCAAATTTTATGGGCTATCATTTAGGCCTAAAACAAAATTTTTACATATGCTTTAAGTGGGTTAAAATATTTTTCGAAATATTATTTTTCAAAGTACTCTGTATTACGAGATTTTAGATCATGATGAAAAGAGCAGTTGAAAAACTTAAAAAAGTTTAAGTCTTTATTTTAAAACTTTGGGGGCTTTTTGAATTATTAATTTTAAAACAATATATTAGTTAATCAAATATTTAGATGGTATTCATCTGGATATTAAACCAAACAATTTTGTCATCCCCCATGGACATAATTTAAATGTTCCTTTGAAATTTTGCAAGTTGATAGACTTTAATTGTTCCATTTTAACAAAGGAAGGTAAAGCCAAAAAATCAGGAAAATTTGGTATAATACCATATATACCTCTTGAATTTACTAATAAAAATGGTGTATTTGAAGTAAATATTTTTATTTAATTTTTATATGTATAAGTGTTATTACAAAAGGAAAAGCGGGACTGTTCCCCAATAATAATAATAAATACACGATCCAATCCATAACTTCAATTAACAATAACATCCTATTTACATAGGTGTAATAGTCAATTTAAGGGAAATATCAACTACATAGATAGGTAGTTGGCCAGGATAAAATATAAGCTTTTAGTGTATACAACTGTGTGAATGTAGGATTGAAAAAGGATTTATTTAGGTGGGTGGAAAATGCTATATGTACTTATGAGAAAAAAATACTAAATCATAATAAATGATTAATAATAAATAAATATTTAATATGGATATTAGTGGTTAGCCGGAACCGGAACTTCCGGCAAAACACTAATGGATATGCCTTATAATAATTTTCAAATTTCTTAAAAATTAAAAATTTATATGTAAGATAAATATGTATTTTAGGTTTCTCGTGAAATTGATATTTATTCATTCGGTGTAATGATTTATAAGTTTATGTTTAGCCCTCATATGATAATGGTTAATATAGATATGAAAAAATTTGGCCATGGAAGTTTGGATAGGATTGCAAAGGTACTTTTATTTTAGTTATTTGTGTGGTTTATTAATATGTAAAGACAATTGATTTAAATCTACGAATCAAAAACAAATTTTAACTTATTTTAATAAATTTTGAAAAATTTTAGTCTGAATTGAAGAATAGTAGGAAGAAATTATAGTTTTGCTGTGTAATAATTAGAAGTCGGCGCGGGACGGGATTTTCCGGGATCCCGATCCCGAAATCCCGGATTTTTTTTTTGATTTTTGGGATCATTCGGGATCCGGGATTGTTTCGGGATTTATCCCTCGGGATCCCGTCTCGGCCACGGTTAAGAAAAAAATCCCGACTCGGGATCTCGGAAGTGCGTTTTTGCCGACCTCTACTAGTAATAATTAATAGTTTAATACTATCAATTCTTACTAAAAAATGGGGAATTATTTAGAAAATATTCCTTATTTTTCAAAATATACACGTTCCAATCTATCAAATTTTTTGATAAGAAATGATATTTTGGTATTTTAAAATTATAAATTAAAGGCTTGCTTACAAAATAAACCAGAAAATCGCCCTAGTATTGAAGCCATTATAAGCTTCCTAGAAGAAAAATGTCATTACTTTAGTTATGAGGATAAAGAGAAATATACGAAAGATCAAAAATTGTGTGAAGATTAAAAAAGAAAAATTTTCTATAGACGATAGAAATTAACAATATTTTTATTTTTAAATATTTATCAAATTTAAATCTAGCCAAGTAGATAAATTTTATACACGATTCGATAAATTTCGAAGCTATTCTTTAAAAGGTTTCATTATAATATGGGTTTTCTTGTATAATAAATTTCATAACGTTTAATATCTTGATTTTTAAATCAAGAAGATAATAAAAGACTAGGCAAAACTTCCTTATTCTAATTTCGAAACCGAAACTTTCGGTTGGACGCTTAAATAAAACATCTAACTTCTAAGAAGCATTTAGATAAATTTAGAGGAGATATGCAGATATTTCCCAGTTAAAGCCTGCAATACATCGGTTATCTCTCAATATCTATCTAGGCCTCCATATCCATTCTTATTTTTTACACAAGTTCTTGTCCGCAAATTTTGTTCCAATTAAAGGTGACCCATTTGTCCGCTAATTGTCAAGAAATATTAATCATATAATAATAGGAAGATTAATTCTTTTTACAATTATTTTAGTAAACGCCTAGGGACAAATTCTAAGAGCTTAGACCTAATAGCTTAGTTCCAACAAAAACTTCCAATCAAATTAAATATATTTACTTTCCAAATTAAACCAAAGAGAGCCAGTCAAAAAAACCAAAAGGAACGGAACACAATCGAACGAACAAAAAGGCACCCCGAATGTTAAGTTAAAAGAGTTTAAATAGGCCAGAAAAATATGTGTGAATTTAGAAAAGATAAAAACAAATGCACGTGCGGTATATGGCAGATTAGAAAATAAATTAGGTAGGTACATTATCAAATGAAAAAAGTTGTTTACGATTAATTAATCAAAAAAGCGGCTAATTGGCTAAGTTGAATTCCTAAACGAACAGATGCGCGGTAAAAATAATAAAGATTTGAATTTTTAAAGAGAACTAACTAATTTTAGAAAAAGGAAAAATGCATTTGCCGAACACTATTTGTAACGTTTTTCTACGTTTAATAATTTTTGAATTACGATTACCTCTATTTAACATGGGTGAGGGGCTACTCGGAAAACCCCTAAATACGAAAATGACAAGTCACTGTCTTAAAAATCACGGAATGACTAAAACGATTCATTCGATTCAGTCTAACCATTTCACTTTTATATTTACGAGTTTCTGTCTCATTATCAACAAAATCCCCTCAGTTAAAAAACTGATTGAAAGAAAATAATTAAAAAAGAAAAAAAGCATGGAATTTTATTTATTTAAAAAATTGTTTAAGAAGCAAATTAATTAACTTATTATAGAAAGGCGGTTAAGTTTAGGACCAAATTAAAAAATAATTATTAAAAAAATGAGAATCCAATATAAGAATTTAAAATCCAATATAAGAAAAATAACAACAACAAAAAAACTTCTTCTCATCCAATCAACAAGAATACTCAATAAAGAACCAACCAAACACCCAAACTCTTATTTACTAAAAAATTGAATGTTGTAAAAGAAATGTAAAATACTAAAAATATTAGTATTTCATTTCCCCTTCCATCAGTGATGGGCAAAGTTCCAGTTCCTGAACTAATTAGTTCCAGAACTAGAACTACGGAACTAACGATTATCTGGCACTAGTTTGGAACTCGAACTACGGATCTAGTTCCAGAACTGGAACTTGAACTACTAAAATTAAAAACCTAGTTCTTGAACTGGAACTAGTCCCAGAGAAATTTTGGAACTTTCCTATCACTGTCCTCCACACACTTTTTTCTCTCAAAAAATATAAAAAATGGTCAGACCAAAAATGTGTTTAGCTCTTCGAGCTGAATCGAATACACATAAAAACTTTGTTATATTTATGGGTAGCAAAGGTGGGTCGGAATTCCGATTTTCGAAATTTTGGAAAAATTTCGGATTTCCGACAGTTCCAATTTCCGACACCTCTGTTTGATGCGACCCACCTCTGATGGGAAAACATTTTTTAAATACATTTTTTAATATTTTGGAGAAAGGAGCAAGGAGCAAAGTTCAACTTTACCTGAAAGGCAAAATTTTAAACTTACTGAAGAGTCTCTTTCCCTTTAGAAAGACAGTCATTCTTATGCTTATCAACTGAAAAAAATTAATTTTTAATTTATTTTAAAGTTCTCAACCTTTTGAAACAAAAGGTTGAACAGGATTAGAATTTCCTTTTTTAATTAATGGAGGCTGCAAAAGTCCGAGAGACGTTTGAGCTCTAGCTTGAATTAAAAAAGTTTTTTTAATTTTTGAATAGACAGAGAGAGAAAATAATTTTTTTACCTTTACCACCCGACTTTTTCTTCGTTCCGTCAACATCTTGTCCACCAACAGAAGCAGATTTACCGCCCTTAGTTTTATTCCCATCGATTTGTGATGGATTAACAAATTTATCTTGAATATTTTCAAAAATTAATTTTTGAACTCTTTTACCATTTGCTCCCCCAATTTCATTTTCTTTATTTCCATTACTACTCAAACGAATTAAAGTCTAAAACAATTTCATTTTAATTTATGCATTTTTTAATAACTTTAGTGCTCAATTTGGTCCCAACTCTTCCATCTAAGACAGAGAGATTGGAAGAGGAGCCTATTTAAAAAAATTTTTTGGATTTAAAAGAACGAAAAAAATCATTCTCTACCTAAACTATTCATTCCATGTCCATTATTACTCTTATTCGAGTGAGGAGTAGGAACATGTGTAAAACCAGCTGAAGATTCAAAAGAATTTTTGAATTGTTTAAGATAGGAGGAAAAAACAATAATTCAAAGTTCCTACCATTCAAGATCGAATTCTGTGGAGTTCTGGAAGAAGATCCACAAACAAAACATCCACTTCCCATAACCAAGCATTCTCAAGAAGCATTTATTCATCAAAATCCACATCTGGTTGACTCGATCCTGACTGACGATTCTTCTCCTCATCATGAACCTTCAAAACACCCTCGATATTGATCCAAATACCTTGAATATATTTTAAAAATTTGTTAAATTAGTATAAAATGTTTTTAATAGTGACCGGTAAAATCGATTTTTCCGGAACCGGATCCGGATTTGCAACTTGAGCCGGACCGGATCCGGCCGGATTTTTCCGGATAAATCCGGTCCGGTTTTAATCCGGTAAAAATAATTTCCGGAGTCCGGCAGAAATTATCCGGATTCCGGACTCCGGTTTTTTCCGGATTTTTCAAAAAAATTTTTTTCATCAATTTTTTGTTAAAATGTTGTAATATGTGTGTCGTTTATGTGTTAAAATGTTGTTAGGGTGATATCTAAAGATTTTGGAGGCTATGAAGGATATTTTGTGGATTTTTCAAGGTTACAAGTTTGTCGTCGTGCCTTCTGGGTACGATTTTTGGAACCAATAAAGAAGAACGCTTCTTTTCAGCGCCGCAGGCGAAAATTTTTTGAATTTCAGTATGATCAGGTGTTAAAAATCCTCGTTTTTATAAAAAATACAGGAAAAAATGGGAAAATTTCATAACAGTATAAAATCCCAAATCCGGTGCTCAAAATTTGCCGGACCCGGATTCCGGATTTGCAACTAGAGCCGGACCGGATCCGGCCGGATTTTTCCGGATAAATCCGGTCCGGTTTTAATCCGGAAATTTCAAAAAAAAAACCCGGATTTGGGACCCGGACTCCGGAAAAATCCGGCCGGATCCGGTCCGGCCCCGGTCACTAGTTTTTAATGTTCGGAAAAAAATTTTTTTGTAAATTAATTTGGCATTATGTTTTAAAAAAATTTTTTACTAGTCGCAAAACCAATTGCTTTACAAAGTTCAAGAACATCAGTAACTTCGTCAACTCTACCATTAATATACGTGAATAAGTCAACCAAAATGGCTCTCTTGCTTACAAAACGAGCCTTGATCTTTAAAAATTTTGGAAAATTTTTTTTCTTAAAGGCATATTTTTACATACGTCATCTGATTTGTCTTCACGATACGACGGTTCGTCATAAGCCGGCCACTTGTACTTCTCGTTATCCATATACTTAAACAATTTTATAATACTTTTAATTTTAGTTAAACAATTTAATTACTCACTTCCTTAAGCTCTTCTTTCATACTCGGAACCGAAACATACAATGATGAGATTTGACGATATGTCGCTAAAAAATTTTTTTTATTAGAAAATGTTTTAAATTCACACCATCAAAATTGGCATTGAAAACAGTTGTCAACAGCGCCTTGCGAAAACAAGTTTCTCCACCTTTCATCTTCTTTAGAGCCCCAATAATCTCGTTAAATTGGACAAACGATTGTGCACGCAACTAGAAAAAAATTTCTTTTAATATTTTTTTGCGGACTTTTTTTTAATTTGCGGACAACATTTGCGGACAGGATAACAAATTTTTAATCAAGGCAATCAATTAACATTTTCAATTTTTATTCTTCCAATATTCTGATATAGACATACAAAACACACACAAAACACACTAACTTACTTTCCCCAAAAATATCAGCCATTTATGTTGGAATTTTAAGATTAAAAGATAAAATATTTTAGATATCCGAATATTAATCCATTTTTTATTTAACGGGATAAATTTAATTAAATCAAATAATAATTCTATAGGTAATTTTTGGACATTTTTTATTTCATTTTTCATTCAATTGATTGGGGAAAAATTGGAAACAAAAATATGCATAGACGGGATGAGGGGTAACGAATAACCCAAGGAAAGGGGTAACACCACAAACGCATTCTATCACTTCAATTGCTAAAGAGCAGAAACAGAAAAAATACATAGAAACACAAAACATAAAACAAACAAAACATTTACTAAAACAAACATTCAATTTAACACAAAAACAGTGTTTACAACAAAACAAACAAAACACATTAATCAAAACAATTTAAAATTCATAAAAACATCAAACAAAACATTTACTAATAGACTGGAAAAAACATTCAATTAAACATAAACTTTTGTTTACAACAAAACAAATAAACAAAACATGTTAAAGAAAACTTTTAAAAACACGTTAAAACACAAAACAAACAAAACATTCAGAAACACATTCCAAAACATTCTGATTAAACAAGTTTTAGTTTTGTTTTTAATCAATCTCTTTCAACAAACTTACATCAGCAAGCGATAAAAAAAATTTTTACTAGTCGCAAAACCAATTGCTTTACAAAGTTCAAGAACATCAGTAACTTCGTCAACTCTACCATTAATATACGTGAATAAGTCAACCAAAATGGCTCTCTTGCTTACAAAACGAGAAAAACGAGCTAGGGAGTAGCCCTTGGATTGTTTTGGCACTCCATTCCACGACGGGCCATTTTCTTTTGACTCTTCTTGTTTTTAAGCTAATAAATTGAACTTGTAGACCAGGGGTGTGCGAGTTTCGCTTTTCGTCTTTCGCCTTTCGCCGATTTTCGCCTTTTTTTGACTTTCGTCTTTCGCCTTTCGCCGTTCGCTTTTTAGGGCGAAAGGCGAAATTATTATACACCCCTAATGACGGCATCTGAGGAAAAGTTGTGAGAAGGAAAAATTGGGAGAGGAAAAATTAGGAGAAGAAAAGGAGGTTAAAACTGATACGAGTAGGGAATATTGTATATAATTTTCGGCTCTTGTCCAGTTTATGCGTCCCATGAAAGTATATGCGTCCCATCAACAAAAAATTGGATATTTCTTGGTGTTGCAAAGTTGGGGTATGGTTCCAAAGCATTTCTTCATGTTCGGGATCTACGTCCACTGGGTCTGGGACCGTTCCTTACCCTATACCTCGATATTTCTGAAAGTTAAAATCGTTTTTCTGAAATTTTTAAAAATTGGCTATAACTTTCAGAAATTTCGGTGGATAAGGTTTGAATGGTCCCAGACCCAGTGGACGTAGATCCCGAACATGAAGAAATGCTTTGGAACCATACCCCAACTTTGCAACACCAAGAAATATCCAATTTTTTGTTGATGGGACGCATATACTTTCATGGGACGCATAAACTGGACAAGAGCCTAATTTTCTTTTGTTTGTCTATAAGTCATGGGTGGTTGAGTGGTTAAGTTGTTTGACTTCAACTTGCGACCGTTTACTTATTGATATGTTTGATTCCAAGATTAGAGACAAGACTAATTCTTTCATAAATAAAATAGTTATCATTTTCTTAGAAAAAATTATTTTTTTAATTTAAAAATTTAATTTTCCGTGCATCTGGCTGCTAAGAAAATCTGGCTGCTAAGCCTTCCAAAATTTTCAAAATTTTTGCCTGCGGCGCTGAAAAAGGTTAGTACAGTTTATTTTCAATCACAGTATTCAGCATCCGATCCAGGGATTTCCCAGGATTCTCAGCCTCTTTTCACGACAACGAAGGGAAAAGTCTAGAGATCGGAAAATAAAAAATCAACGTCAAATTTTCTTGACATATCCTTTGACTTCCCTTTAAATCCTCGATATTTGTCCAACTCTGATATCCTTCTTAATCCTACAAATTCCCTGATATCTCCGATTAATTGATTTAAGAAAGTTATCTGTAGATTTGGAACACTTAATAAGGCTTTTAAATTACTTGACCAAAAAATCTCAGACTCATAGCGGAAATTGAAAAATTTCGCCTTTCGTCTTTCGCCGATTTTCGCTTTTTTTGGACTTTCGTCTTTCGCCTTTCGCCGTTCGCTTTTTTAAATGACTTTCGCATTTTCGCCTTTCGCTTTTTAAAATCACTTTCGGCACACCCCTGTTGTAGACCCATAAGTGTTTAAAATATTAAAAAAGAGAAAAGATAATTTATAAGTTGAAAACAGAATCGGCATTAAAAATAATTTTTTTGGAAATATTTATCAACAAAATAACGCCAACAAACTTTAAAAAAACCTGAGAGAGTTTCCACATATCTTGCCAAAGCGAAATAAATGCCAAAAAAAGGATAGAGGTTTGTTTTACCGAGTACACGCCGCAAACCCCGCGACAAGTACGGGGTCTTGCAGCACGCGTCTCGCCGAATAAGATTGGGAAGATTTGGATTTGGCAAGATATGTTGGAACTGAGAGTGGATAACAAACAAAAATTTTTATGAAAGATATCACTTTATTTTTTGGCAGATTTTGTATATATCCAAAAATGTGTGTTTTTATAGAATTTTTAGTAGTAAACAGAAAAAAAGATTCTTCCGGTTTCCTATTTTGATTTAGCCCGAGGAAATTTCGAAATTAAAAAATTGAAAAGTTTTAGAAAATGGGGAGTATTGAATTGTTTTTATGTCAAAGTGGAAAATACAAAATCCCCAAATAAAGTGAATATTACAAAAAGTACACGTATCCCACTCAAAAGTAAGTATGTTTAGTGATTGGAAAATTTGAAGATTTGCAAATTTTTTAAAAGATAGACCACGTAGAGTATATATATATAGTATCGGTATTTTTTCGGTATACCGATACCGTACCGGTCCTCGAAAAAATACCGCGGTATTTTCCGGTATTTCGGTATTTGTGAAATTCTCAAAATTTTCGCCTGCGGCGCTGAAAACGGAAGAAATCTGTCTTCTGGTCTTCCACAATTTACAAAATTTTCGCCTGCGGCGCTGAAAAAGGAAGAAATCTGCCTTCTGGTCTTCCAAAATTATCAGAATTTTTGCCTACGGCGCTGAAAAAGGATATATAGGGACACTCTATTAGAGGGGGCATTGTATTTTTCAATTATCCTTCTGGGGCATTCTATTAAAGGAGGGTATTCTAATAGTGGGGGCAAAGTAATTTTCAATCATCCTCCAGGGGACATACTATTAAAGCAGGGTATTCTAATGGAGGGGGCATTGTATTTTTCAATTAGCTAAATGTCGAGCAATTGTTGGACATTTTGCTGATTCAAATCTTGCCTATGATCGATTAGAAGAAGCTCAAGTCCTTGAGATTGTTAAGATTTATTGTTAAAATTTTAAAAATAAAATTTAAAAAATTTTATAAAGTTTTTTAAAAAATACCGAATACCGGCCGGTATACCGAAAATTTTGAGACGGTATTTTCCGGTATCGGTATTTTTCCGGTATACCGATACCGTACCGGTCAATTTTTGTAAAAAACGGTATTTTTCGGTATCGGTATTTTTTCGGTATACCGATACCGAATACCGGAAAAGGTCATTTGCCGAACACTACACAAAACACACTAACTTACTTTCCCCAAAAATATCAGCCATTTATGTTGGAATTTAAAAATTAAAAGATAAAATATTTTAGATATCCGAATATTAATCCATTTTTTATTTAACGGGATAAATTTAATTAAATCAAATAATAATTCTATAGGTAATTTTTGGACATTTTTTATTTCATTTTTCATTCAATTGATTGGGGAAAAATTGGAAACAAAAATATGCATAGACGGGATGAGGGGTAACGAATAACCCAAGGAAAGGGGTAACACCACAAACGCATTCTATCACTTCAATTGCTAAAGAGCAGAAACAGAAAAAATACATAGAAACACAAAACATAAAACAAACAAAACATTTACTAAAACAAACATTCAATTTAACACAAAAACAGTGTTTACAACAAAACAAACAAAACACATTAATCAAAACAATTTAAAATTCATAAAAACATCAAACAAAACATTTACTAATAAACTGGAAAAAACATTCAATTAAACATAAACTTTTGTTTACAACAAAACAAATAAACAAAACATGTTAACCGTTTTCTGTGTTTGGCTGTAGTGTAGTGTACCGGTGGTAAAAGTTCGGGATGCGACATATGTCATTCGATTCGTCTCGACGAGCTGAGTCGAATGGTACCACTCCCTACTTTAGGAAATGATTCTGGGCCGAGTTATAGGTCCCGAAAAATTGAAAAACCAAAGGGGGGACCAAGCACTTTTTTGGGGTAAAAAATTCGAATATGCAAATAATAGCTCATTCGAAAGAGCTCCTCGAGCTGAGTCGAATGACACAAAATCAACGAAATCCGACTTGATTGGACAAAGTTATGATCTTTTCTTTTAGCTCCTTACCTATGGCATCTGTAGAGGTTTTTGCTGCTACGGAGGCCCCAAATACGTCCAGAACAAGGGAGATAGGACTAGGTTTATGTTACGAGCCCAGACCCAACGCCCGTAGACTCCCCGCGAGGCGCGTGCCGCAAAACCCCGCGCGAAGCGCGGGGTTTTGCACAAGCGCCTCGCCGCCGCCCCATAGGTTTATGTTGCCAGTTTTTTGTGTTGTAACTTTGTCTAATCTCGTTCAAACACGGTGATTTTGGTGTCATTCGACTCAGCTCGACGAGCTCTTTCGAATGAGGTATAATTTGCATATTCGAATTTTTTACCCCAAAAAAGTGCTTGGTCCCCCCTATGGTTTTTCAATTTTTCGCGACCTATAACTCGGCCCAGAATCATTTCCTAAAGTAGGGAGTGGTACCATTCGACTCAACTCGTCGAGACGAATCGAATGACATATGTCACGTCCCGAACTTTTACCACCGGTACACTACACTATATCCCTGTGTTTTCTGGGTACAAAAAAATCTGGAAATGCAGTTTACCTCAAAATGTCCCACCCAAAAAACGGCCTGCAAATCCGGAAAAATGGTTTCCGGAAAAATAGTTTGCTGAAAAGTTTTCTTCTGAAAATGATAGGGGGTTACTTTAGTACGTGGGTCCCGGAGTTAATATACAAATGTTATACCATTCGAAAGAGCTAGTCGAGCTTAGTCGAATGCCACCAGTTTTATCCCGATGAAAAATTTTTGGACCGAGATATAGGTCCCTGAAATTTGAAAAAGCATAGGGGGGACCAAGCACTTTTTTGGGGTGAAAAATTCGAAAATGCAAATTATACCTCATTCGAAAGAGTTCCTCGAGCTGAGTCGAATGACACCAAAATCACCGTAATTGGACAAGATTTAACAAAGTTATGACACAAAAAACAAAAAACCTAAACCTATGGAGCGTCGGCAAGGCGCTTGTGCAAAACCCCGCGCTTCGCGCGGGGTTTTGCGGCACGCGCCTCGCGGGGAGTCTACGGGCGCTGGGTCTGGGCTCGTAACATAAACCTATTCCTATCTCCCTTGCACTGGACGTACTTGGAGCCTCCGTAGCAGCAAAAACCTCAACAATGACCATAGGTAAGGAGCTAAAAGAAAAGATCATAACTTTGTCCAATCAAGTCGGATTTCGTTGATTTTGGTGTCATTCGACTCAGCTCGAGGAGCTCTTTCGAATGAGGTATAATTTGCATTTTCGAATTTTTCACCCCAAAATAGTGCTTGGTCCCCCCTATGCTTTTTCAAATTTCAGGGACCTATATCTCGGTCCAAAAATTTTTCCTCGGGCTAAAACTGGTGGCATTCGACTCAGCTCGACTAGCTCTTTCGAATGGTATAACATTTGTATATTAACTCCGGGACCCACGTACTAAAGTACAGCCAATGATAGGTAATCGACCATGCGGAGTCCGACTCTGAGCTTAGAATTTGTTTTTTTCGAACCCCGGACCCGAGTTCGACCAAGTCGAATTCGGTAAAATTTCGAAATTAAAAATTTAGGGCTAAAAAGTTGTTTTCAACATCAAGGTTGTCGAAAAAACAACTTTCAGACCCCGCTTCCCGTTTCCCGGACCTGGTTTTTTCGATTTTTAATTTTAGTTCGAAAAATTGAGTATTTTTACTTTGTTGGACATTTTGAGATGGGCCGTTTTTTGGGTGGGCCATTTTGGGGGTTTCTGTACATTGGGCCGTTTTGGGGGTTTTTGTACATTGGGCCGTTTTGGGGGTGGGCCGTTTTGAGGTGGGCCGTTTTGGGGGCGCGCCGTTAAAAATCGTTTTTCTGGCATTACGTATTTATTAGGAAAAGTAGAGTCAACAAAGATGAGAGAGAGTGGATATGAGACGACAACTTTTTATAAAAGATATCACTTTATTCGGCACAATTTGTATATCCAAAAATATTTATGTAGGCTTACAAGACAGAAAATCGAAAAGTTTTGGAAAATGAGAGGATTTGATTGTTTTTAATGTCAAAATGGAAAATACAAATTTACCACAATAAAGTGAAAATTTTCGAAAGACAAATATAAATATCGCACTCATGTCAGAAATTTTAAAGTTGGATGGGCTTTTTTAAGAGATTTTAATTTAGTAGTTGTATATACGTATACGAGAGTCAACAAACAAAACATCCAAAAATCCACTTCCCATAACCAAGCATTCTCAAAAAGCATTTATTCATCAAAATCCACATCTGGTTGATTCGATCCTGACTGACGATTCTTCGGCTCATCATGAAACTTCAAAATTCGCTCAAGATTGCCCAAAATACCTTAAATATATTTTAAAAATTTGTTAAATTAGTATAAAATGTTCTTAATGCTCGAAAAAAATTTTCTTGAAAAATTTTTTTGGCATTATGTTTTAAAAAATTTTTACCAGTCGCAAAACCAATTGCTTTACAAAGTTCAAGAACATCAGTAATATCATCAACTCTACCATTAACATACGTGAATAAGTCAACCAAAATGGCTCTCTTGCTTACAAAACGAGCCCTTATCTGTAAAAATTTTGGAAAAAAAATTTTTAAGGCATATTTTTACACATACATCATTCAATTTTTCTTGATGAGCATAATGCGGCGGTTCTTCATAAGCCGGCCACTTGTACTTTTTGTTATCCATATACTTAAATAGTTTTATAAGACTAGAGAATTTTCGAAAATTTTTATATTATTATGCTCGAAACCGCTAAATCTTTATTTGAGCTTTATTGCAGAATCCGCAAATATTTTTGCGGACAATATAAACATATTTGCGGACAGGGGTGGAGTGTGAGAAAAATTTATTCACTTAACAGCAGGCTTATACAAAATTCTCTGAGCTAGCTCCCAAGCCCCATTGGTGCCCAAAATCAGTAAGCTAACAATACTGAATCTTGTTCGTCCGCAAATATATTTGTCCGCAAACAATTTTTACAAATTTTTAGTTAAACAATTTAATTACTCACTTCCTTAAGCTCTTCTTTCATACTCGGAACCGAAACATACAATGATGAGATTTGACGATATGTCGCTAAAAAATTTTTTTTATTAGAAAATGTTTTAAATTCACACAATCAAAATTGGCATTGAAAACAGTTGTCAACAGCGCCTTGCGAAAACAAGTTTCTCCACCTTTCATCTTCTTTAGAGCCCCAATAATCTCGTTAAATTGGACAAACGATTGTGCACGCAACTAGAAAAAAATTTATTTTAATATTTTTTGCGGACTTTTTTTTAATTTGCGGACAACATTTGCGGACAGGATAACAAATTTTTAATCAAGGCAATCAATTAACATTTTCAATTTTTATTCTTCCAATATTCTGATATAGACATACAAAACACACTAACTTACTTTCCCCAAAAATATCAGCCATTTATGTTGGAATTTTAAGATTAAAAGATAAAATATTTTAGATATCCGAATATTAATCCATTTTTTATTTAACGGGATAAATTTAATTAAATCAAATAATAATTCTATAGGTAATTTTTGGACATTTTTTATTTCATTTTTCATTCAATTGATTGGGGAAAAATTGGAAACAAAAATATGCATAGACGGGATGAGGGGTAACGAATAACCCAAGGAAAGGGGTAACACCACAAAAACGCATTCTCTCACTTCAATTGTTAAAGAGCAGAAACAGAAAAAATACATAGAAACACAAAACATAAAACAAACAAAACATTTACTAAAACAAACATTCAATTTAACATAAAAACTTTGTTTACTACAAAACAAACAAAACATTAATTAAAACAATTTAAAATTCATAAAAACATCAAACAAAACATTTACTAACAGACTGGAAAAAACATTCAATTAAACATAAACTTAAAGTTTACAACAAGTAAAACAAACAAAACATGTTAATAGCAAACATGTAAAAACACGTTAAAACACAAAACATTCAGAAACACATTTCAAAAACATTTTGATTAAACAAGTTTTAATTTTGTTTTTAATCAATTTTCTTTCAACAAACTTACATCAGCAAGCGATGCCATGTCAAGTAGTCTAATAGTAAAATTTAGAAATTCAGAATGTCTAAAAATAGAGTAAATTTGAATTATTAAAATATTAAAAGAATTTTTTGAGAAAAAATTTAACTGGGAAAATAAAAACAAACACATCAATGTGAGTGTATTCAAATGATGTGGAGAAAATGAAATGACGGCACAACCTACTTATAGTTAAATAGGGAATGATTACTCACTTTCCTCCTCCTCCTTTCTTCCATAAAGTTGCCCAATTGTAAACGAAACAGAGTACATTCAAAAAAACCTTTAACTTTTAATCAATATAACCAAAAATAGTTAGAGACCTCGTTAGAACACCCGCAACAAACAAAAATGTCGGAACTTGGAAGTCTAAACTTTTATAAAATTTCAGAATTGAAATACATTGTGCTGATGTTACAGGAAAACATTTGACCTTTTAGAATTTCTGTGAAAAGAACGAAACACTTAAACATGCCACTAAACCAGGGTTAGGATCGAAAAATGTTAAGTGTAAGTACAAAAAGTTCAATTTGGAAGTGTTTTTAGAGTATGTTTTTGCGTGTTTTTCCGGATAAATAATTTAAAGGAAAACATTTTCCGGAAAATGTTTTGATTGTAAAAGATGTGTTTCAGTTTTAATATTTCCCAGAAAACACTTTCCGGAAGATGTTTTGTGTTTCAGTTTGAATGTTTACCGGAAAATGTTTTTATTGGGAAAAATGTGTTTCAGTTTTAATGTGTTCCGGAAATTGTTTTTATTGAACTAAGGAATGTTTTATATAATATTTTTCCGGAAAAGCTAAAAACATATAACAATTAAAAAAATTAGTTGTTTGTTGAGTAGGAAGATGTTGTTGTTGAATTTTCGTCATTACTTAAAACAACATGGTCAAATTCTGAACAAAACATTTCTGTTGAGCTTTCAATGTTTTTAGTGTTGTTGTTGTGAGAAAATATTGTTGTTTTAGTGGTAGAAAAAGAAAAAAGTTTGTTGTTGTGTTTTCTAGGAATTGACAAACATTTTATACTTTTTAATGCGTTGTTGTTTACATGTTGTAATCGTTTTTCCTTATAAACATTGCATAACAAAAAGGAAAGAGAGCTAACGAACTTAATTTTAACATTGTTGCCGTGCTAAAAACATCGTCCCAACCACGTAAATCGGAGAGAATAAAACCTGCCTGAAAAACAAAATATTTTGTTTTTAGAGATGTTTTGGAACATGTTTTGTTCGTTTTCCGGTTAAGTTTGAAGGGAAACATTTTCCAATAGATGTTTTATATTGTTTTTAGTTTTGTGTTTTTGGTGTGTTTTTGTGATAACTAGGGACCGGATTTTTAGGTTGTAAAAACCTTAAAATAGGTTCATAAATTTTCCGTTCATAAATTTTATTAGTATAATATAGTATAATATATAGTATATAGTATAATATAACTATTAGTATAATAGTAAATATAAAATAAAATTTTAAAATTTTCACTGAAAAATATTAATTAAGAAAAATTTTTTGAATTTTGAAAAAATATTTTTTTCCAAAAATTGGAAAGAAATTTTGGATGATGAGAAAAATTGACAAAATTTTTAAAAAATTGTAAATTTTTTCGAAAAATTTTTGAAAATTTGTGATAAAAAATTGAATTTTTACGAAAAACACCCAAAATAGGTGACAAAAAACACAAAAGCTTCAAAATAGGTTACATCCTATTTTAGGTTTCAAAACCCCAAAATAGGTTTGAATAGGTGATAATAAGTCCGCGTAAACGTAAGATATTCAAAAAATAACAACGGATTTGAGCTCAATTCATCATAACTATTTCGTAGAAAAAATAGGTTATAACCTAAAAATCCGATCCCTAATAATAACTAATTAAAGGATAACTAATTTAAAGGAGAAACATGTTCTTATTATCCAAACAATGTTTTATAAATGTTTTTCCGGAAAACAAGAAAAATTACCTGAACACAGATAAAGTTGAATGGAGCGAGCCCAACAAGCACAGAAAATGTAAACAACGGTAAAGGAATGTTTAAAAAAGGAGCAACAATGTTGAGTACTTTGGCTGACCTAAATGAGCATTTGATTTAATCCCTTTCAGCAGCACAAAAAGTTTCTAGCGAAGATTCAGCTTCATAATTTTGTTCAGAACTTTTAGATCTAACAGATTATATGTAGTACCATTCTAGCCAGCTCGAAAAACTTTTCGAAATACAATAAATTATATATCAAACAAAAAAGCTCAAAATTTTCGGTGAAAGATAGAAAAAGGAAACCGAAAACTTAATCGCTTTTCATACAGGAATTAGTCTGTTATTCAGCATTAAATGTTAGTGTTATTCCGTAGTCGTTATTCTATTCTATCAGTCAATTTTATTCCTGTGCTCCAATATTCGGAGTTAGCTGTATTCCTATTGTTCATTACTATTGTTCCGTCATTCTTTGTCAGTACGTAGACATAGAAGTCTCTACAACGAGGCACTGGGTAACGGGACCAATCGCTTTACTAAACTAATAAAGAAACTTTTGAAGATAGAATGTTTTCTTCTACTTCTTTAAACAAATGATTCAATTTACATAAATTTTTAAACATTAATTTTTACAAAATTAATTATTTAGACTTATTTTTTTGCTTGTCAATTCTTAATCAATTATTTCATCACTCGACTACGCCGACTTTATTTATTAAAAAGGAGAGGGAATATGTCGGGAAATTAGATAAAGTCATTTTAAGGGCATTTTTAATTTTGTTTGTAAAAATATTTCTTTTGAATATAGCGCTCATTTAGTGTTAAAGATTACAGTCGGGCCTCGAATTTATATACCTCTTTGGAGCTGAAAATTCTTATGAGAGGTATACAGAACTCTCCTCCCCCGGAGCTGGAAAAACTTATGAGAGATATTTAAAATTATCCTCCCGTCCAGTTGACACCAAACCCTATAAAATCACAAATTGAGGGTTTACGTAAGGGATGTATAAATTTTAGGTTCGACAGTGTTGAAATATTTTTTTAATTTCAAGGCTGGAAGAAGTCGAAGATTTAAAATACTGTAGACTTATATGATTATTAAAGAGAAAAATGTCTCAAAAATTATTCTTTTTAATTTTAATATTTATTTCATTACAACAAATTACAAAAAGTTTTGAATATAAAGATGTCATTAAAATAGATGAAATTAGTAAAATGGTTTCTGAGTCTAAATTAATGTGGAAATTACGTTCAGAATTATGCAAAATTAAAACAATGAATTCTCTTGTAGTCAAACAATTTGTTAATATTAAAAAATTTAATGAATTTAAACAATTGTTAATTAACAAAATTGATGGTGAAGAAAATTTGGAAAGAAAGGGAAAATTGGAGGTAAAATAAATAAATATTTTTTAACTTGGGGACAAATATCATCGAGACTCTTAATAAATCGAATTACTTGAAGCACTCGGTGCCCTTTCTATTTATACATACATCTTAAACCGTCCAGAAGACAAATATAAATTATTAATCTTTGACTAGAAGGAAGAAGGGAGATCTAAGGCTGATGGACTTGATTAATCCTGAAGCTCTTCCTAGGAAGTCCAAATATATCTCCTCCCAATATTCCTCTATATTCTGGGTATGGATTCAGCATGGCTTTGGCACTATGGATTGGAGAATATGAATGAGAGCCGGACCTCTTTTCTTTAAAAAGTGATCTAATTAAAAAGCTCACTAGGCGACGGTTTAAGCTTTATTAAAAAAGGAGATTAAAGGGGGTACACCCCAACCTACCGCCGAGCTATAACTTCGTTAAAAATTGTCGAATCCAGGACACTCTTGTATGGTTCGATGCGCCTCGACGAGCTGAATCGAACCAACCAGGACGTCCCGGATTCGACAATTCTGAACGAAGTTATAGCTCGGCGGTAGGTTGGCCTGCTACCGATTAAAGGCGCCACGATTTCAGTCGGTAGATCACTTGTATAACGGTTGGCATTATTTAGAAAATCTCCCAAAATTTATGTCTACCCGAAGAAAAACTTTTTCATCTTTCTCTTTAACTCTCTAAATAAGACTTTATTTTTATTTATTCCCAGAAATTGAATTTGTCTTTAACAAAATTAAAAGAATTAAATTTTGAAAAAATGCTAGAAATGAGGACTTTATGTTCTGGATTTCCTTTATTTGCAATATTTCTTGGTCGAAAACGAATGTCAATTTTAAAAAAATGTAAAAAAATAATTAAAAAAGTAGACAAATTATTTAATAAATTTAATTTAAAATTTGAATCGAATTTTGAAATTGGTGAAAATAATGAAATAATAATTAAAGAGGAAAATATTGAAGAGGGGGAAGACAATTTTAATAAAATTATAGAGAAACAATTAAATACTCCAAAAATTGGAAAATTTAGAAAATTTTATAAGAAAATATACAAATTTTGTATTATTCTGTTTTGATGGATGGAAAATAAAATTAATTTTTTAATTAATAATTATAAACACATAGAATACTTTTCTCTGATAAAATATTTATTAAATTATGTACAAATTTTAAAATTATTTATAACATTAATTAATAACGTCCAGGCCGGTATTCGAGTTAATTTTTTGAGAATGTTTTTTCAGACTGTATATTTTTTGTTCTGAACCTAAACCTTAAAGAAGCACTCATCTTAATTAAAATTCTCATATTTGGATAATAATCGAACTAATGATTTCAGCTAGCTTGTAAAATTTTGTAAAGTTTGATAAGTTTTTGAATTTTCGGAGACATGAAAGAAGAGATAAGAAAAAAGACACACACATAATTTTGTCTTTTATTTTATTCTGTCGCAGGACGCAAAACGAATAAAGCATATCGTATATCCTTTAATAACTAATTATTATTTCGACCTTCCGCTGGAGGGGGTAAATAATCGAGGGAGGGTAATTATATGAGGTTTGAAATTTGATGGGGTTAATTATTGTTTCAATCTATCGATCGATGGAGTAATTAATGGAAGTGGGGTAATTATTTGATGGAGGGCAATTAATACAAGTTATACGGTAGCCTTATTTCATAACTTATACAAAATAAAAAAATGTTTTGATAAATGGAAATTGAAAGAAAAATAATTTTTTAATAACTCAATTAAGTTTTTTTCTCTGATTTTGCTAAATAACAAATTTTATATAAATTTTATCTTATTAATTGAATACTAGGATTCTTTCGGTAGCTCTTTCATGCAAAATTTCTAAAAAAATAGCCGATTCTTTGATAATTTGTTTGTTATGTAAACAATATTTCCTCAATAAACTAAATCTAAACAATAGTTTAGCTCCGTGAAAAACAATCCTGCAGCATTTTTAACATTGAGATACCTCCGGATCCGGGGTAGCGTTAGTCTCGTACATATCTCGTCAAATCTCGTGTTTTTAGAAATCTTGTATATCTCGTTCTTTTATTTTTTGAGAATCTCGTGTCTCGATTTGTGGCACTTGCGCCAACTCTGCTCCGAACATTAGACTCACAACCTAGCAAGTTCCTAGCACATATCCAAAGTTGAACAAATAAATTTTTATTTTTTATTTGATTTTATTAATTAAGGCGTTTTTCTCTTTAAATTCATAAACTTCCTCATTTTTCAAAATTTATCAGAATTTTGTTTTTCCCACATTATTCAAAAATTATATGAGTATTTCATGTCCGAGGGTTGTCCGATGTTGACGTGCGAATGAATAACAGTTTATCCAATGTTGAAATTAACAATGAAGGCGAAGGCATGGAAGAGCTGGACAGACGGCGGAGATCAGTGACTAGCCCAGCTAGTATGATCCCCCTGAGACAGATACTTTCATTGGCTTTTTTTCTTCATCGAACACAAATAAATAAAATGTGAAACAATAAAATAAAACTCCTGGATCCACAGGGATCACATATGAAGAGGTTTATTACAATAGCGATACCACTACAATATTTGATTACCGATAATTTTATATTATTTAAATTAAATTATTTAAATTAAATCAATTTCTCGACGATTAAAGAGTATTGACGTCTGTTGATTAATCGTCGAGGCTATAAAAAAGGATAAACAGACAAGCATGCGCTTCTCACCTGAGTGTCTTTATCCCCCCTCCTCCTCCCGACTTTTATAAAATAATAAAAAATCGTATGAGAGCGAATAAAAATTTTTAAATAAAAACTTCATTAACGACTAGCTATAACCCCCCCCCCCTCCACTAAACAAATCAGTAAACGAGAAATAATGTCTAAAATATTTTTCTTGTTGCTTCTAATTTCAATTTATTTTTTATTTAAACAAACTAAAGCAAAGGATGATTATAAAAAAATTGTTAGAGAACTGAAAAATTATCTGACACAGGAAGAATTGAAAGAAGAATTAGCGGAAAAGCTTCGTATTGAATTAAATAATGTTAAAAAAATGAATGAATTAGTTTTGAAATATTTGGATAATCATAAAAATTTTAAAATTATGAAGGAATTTTTAGATAAAAAATTGAAAGATAAAAAATATTCAAAGGATAAAGCTAAACTGGCGGTAATTCGGAATATTATTTTAAATTCTGGCCGTGAAAAATGTTTTTAAATCGGGGGGAAGATAACTCCGGGATTCCTTTTTACATACATAGAAAAGTTTAAAATATGACTAGCTAAACCCCCCCACTATACATAGAAAGTTTAAAATATTTTTCTTGAGGAATTTGAGATTAAATATTATGGATTTTATAAGGGTGATTCAGGTAAAAATCCATTTACCTAAAAGCAGCATTTAAAACGCTTTCTCTATTTTTAATTTTCAATAGGGTTGGATCCCGACCTAAAACGGGATCAAAATTTTGGGATCGGGGCTGGCCGAAATCGGGATCGGGATATATCTTTCGGTGTCGATCAGAAAAATCGGGATTCAAGAAAACCGGGATACCGTATTTTCTCGATTAATTCCCCATGCCAAGGAATGGTTGAAACAATAATTCCCCAGGGGATTTAATCAAGAAAATACGGTAATTCCTCCCGATCCTGACCACAATCCCGATCCCGGTCAACCTTAATTTTCAAGCTATTAAAAGAATCATTGACAAAATTGGAGAAACAAAATTTTGTAAGAATTCTTGAGCTTCGAAGTCTTTGTTCAGGAACTACTCTTTTCTATTTAAAAAAATTAAAAAAATGTTGTGAAATATTTATCGACAAAATAGACAATTTTCTTGAGAAATTTGAGATAAAATTTAGTCCAGTTTTTGAAATGGATAATTCAAGCAACACTATTAAGGAAATTGAAAATAAAGCAAATATAGAAATGCTTGAAAAAATTTTGGAAAATCAATTGAGTTATAAAAATGTCGAAAATAATGAAAATGAGGATAAAGGAAAGGGAAAATTGTTTAGAGGAAAGGATAAAGAAAACAAAGGAAAGGGGATATTGTGCACGAATTTATTGTTTTGTGGTAGCTCAAGCTATGGTAAAGAAACGCCGTCTGATTAAAAATTGGAAAGTCAAAAGACTGTTGAAGCACTAAAACTGGAACTTATATGTAAGGATGGCGGTTCCTGAGAAATTTCCGGATATCCGGTATCGGAGCTTTTATTTTCAAAATTTTCGCATGCGGCGCTGAAAAGTTGAGTCCCATAGAAGGTTATAGCGAAATAATGGATTTGGGTATTAACAGAGTTATCGAGGGAATCTAGAATTAACAGAAATCTAGGTGGAATCAATGTGTGGAAACTTTTGAGTTTATCTGATAATTTATGAGAATTCAGTGGATTTAGGGAAAGTAGTAGATACTAGAGGCGATACTAGAGGAAAATATACTCTGTAGATACTAGAGGACTTTTGGTCTTCCTCGGCTTTTCTTTACCTCTTTTTATAAAAAAGAGTATAAAAATGGTATATAAGTATCCTACTGCCCTAGGCGAAAATTTTGAAAGATCCCTAAGCCAGGATTCTTCCTTTTCAAGCGCCGCAGGCGAAAGTTTTGAAAAGTTTAAAATGCCATTGGACAAGATTTTTTCCTTTTTCCATGTTCTAGGAAACGAACCGAAAATTTCGGATATCCGAGGTTTTTTCAGTTCTGGATACCCGGAACCGCCAACCTTATTTATATGGTTAAGGGTTTTTTGAATTTTGTAACTTTTTATACATATTTAAGTAGTTAGACCTTTTTTGGATTATCGGAAATTTATTTTTTATGTCGACTAGATCACTGGTAGATATTCATAAACTGTTTTTTCTTGTAATTTTACTTTTTCTTTGCAATGAAATTTTTCTTCTATTTTTTTCAAATATTGGATATGTTGGCATTTTGTTGATTATTATTCCATTTCGCATTTGTCGGCATTTGTAAAATTGACATTTTGTAGCCTTTATAGATAAAAGCGGTGACAGAGAAATAGCACACATACGAGAGAGAATTTTTACAGGCTATTTGTTTCGGTTAGACACGATTCCGTGCGCACGATTCCGTGCACACGTTTCCGTGCACACGATTCCGTGCATACGTTTCCGTGCAGGCACGTTTCCGTGCGGGCACGATTCCGTGCACACGTTTCCGTGCACACGATTCCGTGCATACGTTTCCGTGCAGGCACGTTTCCGTGCGGGCACGATTCCGTGCACACGTTTCCGTGTCCGTTATAAAAAACACGTTTCCGTGCCCAATTATTTAAATATTTTTATTTTTTTTAAATTTTTATAAAAAAATTTTAAAAGTTATATTTTTTATCAACTTATCAACTTTGCTTCAGTATTTTTCTTTTCAATTCAAAAAATTTACGCGGAAAAAAGTTTTTGCCGCTGCGGAGGAAGCCGGGCATGTCGAGCGGAACGACGGCCGCCGCTTCGCTACGGTCGCCGCGAGCGTAGCGAGCACGACCGCAGCGAAGCACGGCCATCGTGTAGCGAAGACCATGCCCGGCCTACCCTCCGTAGCAGCACAAAAACAGTTTTTCCAGCGAAGATTCTATTGGTCATAGGTTAGAAGCAGGGTTCTTCTAATTTTTTTAAAATTAAAAAAATTTTTTTGAGATTTTTTCCTCCATATCCATCAATATCCCCTTGTTGATGTCTCGATGTCATGAACAAGTCCCTTGATATTCACTGTACTCCTAAAAACCTTTTCTTATTGTTTATTATATTAAAAAGAAATTGAGCACGGAAACGTGTTTTTTATAACGGGCACGGAAACGTGTGCACGGAATCGTGTGCACGGAAACGTGTCTGCACGGAATCGTGTGCACGGAAACGTGTCTGCACGGAATCGTGTGCACGGAAACGTGTGCACGGAATCGTGTGCACTGAATCATACCCCACCGATTTGTTTGAGTGTGGGACAAATCACCGTATAATCAAAATACCGTTTGGACGCTAGAGTAAAAACACCGTCCACTTTTACAGATAATGAATTCGATTTTTATCGATATTATGTTATTTTAATATCTTTGGACTATACGGCTATTGGTCTTGATAACTTGAAAGTCTGAAAATTTTATTTTAAAAAATTTTCCTCCAGGCGAAATGAACGGGTATTTTATACTCTAGTGGGTAGACGGTATTTTGTCTGGATGGTGATTTGTCCTAACACGATTTTGCATTTTAATTTTTAACTTTTAATTTATTTGGGTATTTTAGTTTGCCCTTTACGTAGTTTTTTTTAAACTTTTTATTGTCTAGATAAATTTATTTTTGGAGTTTAAAAAAATTTCTCATTAAAATTATGGAAGAATCTTCTTTAATAACGTCTAATGACGATAAACAAAATCATTTGGTTGTAGAAAAATCCCCAAAGAAAAAGGAAAATGTTGTCCCAAGTTCTCACAATTCCTCAACCTCTTCAAGTGTTGCAGAAGAAACTCTTAGTCAAGTAAATCCGTCAATTTCGGATCCGACAACTGATTTGACGGAAGAGGATATTTTCCGAATGAAGAGTATGAGCATTGATAGAGATAAATGGAAAAATGGTTTTTTTTTGAATTTAGAGGAGGGGGGGTGTTTGTTTAAATTGCTTTTAGTTTACTAGACTTATTCTCCATTCCTTGAAATGTGATTTTGAGGATTGAGATAGAATTCTAGAGATCGGCATTTTTGAAAGGCCTGGGCCTGTTCTTAGACTCTGTGTTTGACTTATTATCTTGGGCAGGAGATTTATTGACCTCGGCCAGATTCAAGTGTCGCAGAAGACTTGAAGTCCAGGAAAAACCCCAGGAAGGTCATAAAATGCCTGGGCCTGGATTCTGGGTACATGAAAAGCCTAGGCCTTTGTTGTCATTTTTGAATGAATCATTGTCCAAATCCGGTATTTTGTAAATTTTCCCTTTCTCCATTTACTGGACTTAAAAATTTGAGCCCGGACCGAGACGAGATCTCGATCGAAAATTTCGGTTATTGAGAGCGAGAATTTTTCGAGATTTCGATTCTCGTACGACACTCCAAGTCCGGTCTCTATTCAAAATTATCCTTCATTCCATCACTAGGTCCAGCAGCAAGTGAATATCAATCAGCAATTTCCCTCGTTGATTCCGCCAGCAATTATATTGAAGAAGACCGCGAAGTTGACGAAGAAGAGGTTGATGTAACTGAAGGTTTGCTTCCTGATCAAATGGTGCCAGTACAGCGGTCAATGTCTTATGCTGATGCAGTTAAGAGAGCAACACATCATGAGCAGTCTGGGAAGGTTTCTAGTTTGATTTGGGATTTTTTAGGAAAGGTTTGGGGTTTCGGGGGTTAGCCTATACAAGGGACATGCCCAAAACGGCGCGCGGTGATAATAGCGTAAAGCCATAACTTGCTTCAAGATTTATTAAGCTTAACAAATTTAGTATTAAATGATTCCTCTCGTCGAACTAAAGAGATTTATACCGAAATTGAGTACGCCCAGACATTTTTCAGCAAGTTATGGCCACGCGCCTTTATGGCCACGCGCCGTTTTGTACCCACTATGTTTCCAATTTTTTGTTACCTCCATACTTTTCCGGCCTTTTAATTGATTTTATGTTTTAATTTTTTAAATTTTATTTATTAAGGTATTCCTCTTTGATGGTTATGCATTTTCTAAGAAAACGGATCCTGCAGTATTATCACATCTTAACCAAAAAACAGGTTTTTTGTTGATTATCCTTTTAAATATCTATTTCTTATGTTTTTTAGTCAGCACACTTCAATACCCATTTGAGCCTGTCAATATACCCCCAGGTGAACAAGAAGAATATCGACGTGCATTTTCTCAAGCAAAGGTTTCTGTTTTTTTATTCCTTTAAGTTTGGTAGAGACCGGGGTTTGCAGGCATTTTTTAAATTCAAAATCGACACCACGTCACAAACTAACAAAATTCACGAATTTCCCGAAAATTCCCGAAAATCGGGAATTCCCGACGTTTTTCGGATCGGGAATTCCCGATTTCGGGAAATTAATTTTTGTCGGGAATTCCCGTTTCCCGAAATCGGTAATTTTGATTTTTTGTCGGCAGGATCCCTGGTACACATAAAATTGTTTCTTTGTACGCGTTTCCTTTCTCTTGTTGATTCTTACAATTTTTCTTAGATTTTTTTTCATTTTCATCTGCTCTTTAACCCCCTCATAATTAATTTATAAATTTTTATGAATAATTTAAAACCATTTTTTATTAGGTTTATCTTGTGGGTACTGCACATTTTAGCAAAGAAAGTTGCGAAGATGTTTGTAAAACTGTGCAATTAACCCAACCAGATTTTGTCATGGTTTTTTTTGTTTTCTTTTTAAAATTTTTAAAAAGGTTGAACTTTGCTCTTCCCGTATTCAAATACTCTCTATGGATGAGGAGACATTGTTGAAAGAAGCTGCGGCTTTAACAAAAAAGAAAATGTTGGAAATTGTTCGACAGGTTTAAGCTTGAGATTTTTTATTTTTTAATTAATTTGTTTTTTCGGCCTGCTACTTTGAATTTTTAAAAATCCCTTTTTTGGAGTTTCTAATAAAGCCACTATCTTATGGATGTCACAAGTTATTCTAAATATGAAACTCGGGTAATCTTCTGCTTCATTGGTCCCTAGAAAAAATGTGGTAGAAATGCTTTTTCGATATTTTTGAGGTCTGCCAGTAGGTAATCGAGTGTGCTGAGTCCGAATCTGAGCTTAGAATTTGTTTATTTCGAACCCCGGACCCGAATTCGACCAAGTCGAATTCGGGGTAAGAATTCGAAACTATTAGGCTATCGCTATTCTGACGCGTCTCTGCAAGCTGAGTCGACTGATATCAAAATTATTGTGTTTTGACAACCTTAGACTGAGTTATGATCAATTAAATACATGCTTGGTTAGACTTCCGTATATAATTCATCCACCATAACTTAGTCTAAAGATGTCGAAACGTAATAATTTTGATACCAATCGACTCAGCTCGAAGAGACGAATACGATTAAACAAAAAATTTGAAATTTTGAATTTTTACCCCATATCCGACTTGGTCGAATTCGGGTTCAGGGTTCGAAATAAACAAATTCTAAGCTCATATTCGGACTCAGCACACTTGACTACCTACTGGTAGACCTCAAAAATGCCGAACTAGCACTTTTTCCTCATTTTTTTCTATGGACCAATGAAGCAGAAGATTACCGAAACTCGTACTTTTTTCTACCCGTTTCGTTGAAAATTTTGAAAACTCGATTCGAGATTCGACCCAACCTTTCTCATTTACCTTTTAAAATTATTCTCTGGTGATGTTTCTTTTTTTTTTGTCCAATTATTTTTGAACCTTATGGTTGTATGGCTACTCGTGTAGTCGTCCTTGAGATTTTATTTTTATGGATACTTCTCCCTATTTTAGCAAAGAACCAATCCTTAGTACACCAATCCCTAAAGAATTCCTCCTGATCTTCAAATTTAAAAAAAATTTTTTTGTTTAGCACGGAGCAGCTCAAGGTTTAATGCAAGTTTTGCTTCTCTCATTATCTGCCCATATTACCCAACAACTCGAAATGGCACCTGGCGGTGAATTCCGAGCAGCTTACAATGCTTCTAAACTTGTTAGTGGATGTCAACTTGTTTTGGGTGATCGTCCTTTGCATATTACGTTGAAGAGGGCTTTGAGTTCGCTGAATATCTTTCAGAAAATGAAATTCTTTTTTCATCTACTTGTATCGTTGCGAATGGATATAAAGTTTGTTTATATGGAAAAATTTATAAAGTTTTTTACCAGGGCCGCAACCACGATTTTTCGGGGACCAATGGTGGAAAAATTTTATGCGCCGAATGCGAAAATTTTGAGGGCTGTAGAAAAAAATTTTTTTTATCAATCCCGTACCCAGTTTTTTCCTTTTCTTCATTGAGGGGGGGGGGGGGGGGGGGGGATACGTAGAAAAATTTTTTAATTGTTTTTTTTTGCTTGGGATCCCCGGCTCATGTTTCACTTTTGAATGAAAATTTCGTTTTTCAAAAAATTCTCATTATTTGTCTTTTTTTGATTATACTTCAAATAAATTTTAAGGCAAGAAGACGTTGAGAGATGCAAAAATAACGATATTTTGGAAGAACTCCTTCAAGAAATGGCTGGGGAATATCCCCAAGTTTCCCGTATTTTAGTCGATGAACGAGACCAGTAAATTATTTTAAAGATCTTTCATACGTAATTTTCTCAATTTAAAGGTATATGACACAAGTTTTACATCATCTTTTACAACGTGGAACGGTCGAGAAACTTTGTGCTAGCAAAAAATGTCGAGGTTAATTTTTAAAAATTTTGAAAATAATTTTAATTTTGTAGCCACATTTGAACCATTAACAATTGTTGCGGTTGTTGGAATGGGGCATGTTAAAGGAATTCATGCAAATTGGCCAAAACCTATTGATTCAGCTGCTTTGCTGACGTAAATAATTTTTGTTTAAATTTGAGTAATAAGTAGAATAGAAAATTAAATAATTTTTCCAATAATAAGGACATTTAACATTAAGTTAAGGATAGTTAAATCTTTTAAAGACTAAAAAATGTCCGTAGAAAGCCTTCCACAAAAAATAAAATTTTCATTAATTTTAGGGTTGCCGGCCCGCCCGGTCCGAAAGATCGAGGCGGGCATCGAATTTTGTCTCGAACAAGACTCGGTCGGGCCGGTCCGAAAAAATGATTCGAACGTAGGCCCGTCTCAGAACGGCAACCCAAATTAGCTGATCGATTTCCGAGGCAGAATTTGATTTTTATTTATAAGACAATCATAGTCATAAAAATGCTGTACATTAATAGGATTGCAATTTAAACAGAAAATTAAGTCAATAAAAGTTAAAATAAATTTTAAGGGAACAGGCCAACTTACTACGAGCCCAACTTACCGCAAATCTATAACTTCGTTCTGACTTGTCGAATCCGGGACGTCCTGATATGGTTCGCTGCGCCTCGACAAGCTGAATCGAAGCATACTAGATTGTCCCGGATTCAAAATATTGAACGAAGTTATATCTTTGCGATAGGGGGTGTACCCAAATTTTAGATTGCTTAAATTTTTTCCAATTTTTATTTTAAACATTAATTCTCTTTCAATTTTTAAGTATTCCACCTCCTTCACTGAGCAGCCGAGTAGTAAACACAAGTGTACGATTTGCTTTTTATGGAAGTATTCTTGCCATTGCATTTTTTGCTGGCCGTAAAATCTTCAAAGTTATTGAGCCTCGTTTGCCGCAAATTAACTTCAAAATTTTTGTTTGATGGGGAATTTGATTAAACGAAATAAACGAAACTCTGGTGGTTGGATTATACATATATTGCCAATATTTTGGGATATTCCCCCTTCTCCCCTCTCTTCCCCCCCCCCTTCCTCCCTTTAATTTTATCCTTTCCTTCTTTTTCCTATTTTAATCAATTTGTTCAAATTTTGGATTTAAAGAGTAACTGGAAAAATAATTAAGATAATAAGTTTGATAAAAAAATTTTCTTTGCTTAAATTTAAATTTTCTTCCCTATAAATTGTCACAAAAATATTGCTATTATTTTGCAATTTAAAGTATTTGACCGGGACCTAAATAAAATTGACATTACTCAGAATTTGTGTTATTTTCTTGTATTATTAAAATTTGTATTTTTACAAGATAAATATTCTAAAAATTAGGAAATATTTTTTTTTCTTGTTTTCTGGGAGAATTAAAAGTAAAATAATAGGCACCTCAAGCAAAAATTAACTGGTCGTGAACAGCCCGAGTTAATTAAAAATTATTTTAAAAATTACGGAAAGATGAAAGGGACGATATTTATTTTAAACTCTGAGTTTATAGAAAATATTATGAGCTTTGAGGGTTCAAAAACAAAAATAAGCGGATCTTAACATTACAATTCCAACAAAAAATTGAAAAAACTTTTCTAACTTCTTTATTTTTTTAACTTATAAAACGTTAATTTTCTAAATTCGAAATGCTAGAAATTAATAGAATGAAAGACATTTTGTCAGTTTTTTATTCCTCCTGGTTATTATATTTCTCATCTACGGGTGGGGGTTCTAATCCGGCTTCTCTCTTCTTTTTGCCTCCGTAGTAGCTATATCTTAAAAAAATATTTTAATTTAGGAAACATTTTGTAGTCTTACGGATAGTATCCACCCATTCCGTACATACTGCCAAGGCCGCCGTACATTCCATATCCTCCAAGTCCTCCATAACCCCCATATCCCATACCTCCATATCCACCATATCCCATACCTCCATAACCCATTCCATATCCTCCATAACCCATACCATACATTGAACCTAAGCCACCTAAAAAATAATGTATTAATGGATTGTTTAACTTCTATTTTTGTTTATATTGGCTGTTTCGTGATCCGTTCCTGCGAAATCTTTTATTTCCGAGGGCTGTCCGAGTTTTATCAATGTCGACTTGCACAAGAATAAAGGTTTATCCATATAGAAAAGTACAATGTAAGCGAAGGAATGAGGCTGGAACAAACGAAGGAGATCAGTGACTACCCGGGCTAGTATGTGACACAAACTGACGCTAACAGTGGCTTTTATACTATAGTGACACCACTACATAACAGTCGGTTCATTACGGAACCCAAAAGGGTTTCCTTTGTAGAGGGGGATGGGAATTCATGTAAAATCGAACCACCTTTCTAATTTAAAGAAACTAACCATATAACCCTCCCATTCCACCATACATTCCTCCATACATACTATACGGACTGTACATGCTGTATAATGATGAATAATAAGGGTAATAATAAAATGCCTGGCTTTGTTGTAAGGCTAATGCAAGTAGAATAAAGGGGATGAATATTGAATAGGATTCAAGCCTCATTTTTAAGCTTAGCTAAATTTTCTTAAAGGTGGGATGAAATGTCATTTTATTTTTTAGAATCTTTTGGGTTGGAATTGATTGAAAATAAGAATTTTATCGGATAATGTCAAAGGAATTAATAAATATTTTTCCAACATGGCAAAAAATCCATAGAATTATTATTACATATTTATTGTTCAATATGTACAAACATTGTGTAATTCATTAATTAAAATTAATAAACGCGTACGAATTGGGAAACAAAAATGTTTAAAAAAACCCCTCAAAATCATTCTCTCTTATTAAATAATTTAATAGCTTAAATAATAAAAAAATTATTTTAAACGAAATGACGTTGTTCTTTTTAAATTTTTAATTAAATTTTAATAAATTCATAATTCTGAACAACATATGTACTTATGTTAGCTCTATATAGAAGGCTTTCGGTTCTTGAAAAATTTTTGGATATCTGGAACCAGAAACTTTTTACTAAATTTTAAGGAGATTAACAACCCTAAACCCCCTCATTTTCTGAAGAACTGAACAGTAACTCCTTAGTTCTAGAGTTTAGTTCCAAACCGACTGCTTATTAACATGCATAAACTTCATAAAGAAACAACTACCAAGCAGAGTTGCTTAAAGTAAAAAATTCCAATTAGGAAAAATCTTATTAGACCTTAGAAACTCAACGGAAAATTTTTCTTTTTTTATTAGAAAATTTTCTATTATTAAAAAACTATTTTATATCGAACAGTTTTATTGCCAAGATTAAAAAATGGAGTATTTAAAATTGTGGATTAAAAAATATTTTATTTAAATTTTATTTACTATTTTTATTTTTTTTGTTTGAAAAAAACAAAAATAAAAGAATTAAAAAATTTTAACAAAAAGGGATAAAATAATTAAAATAAAATACAGAAAGAGAAACATTGGGATTTGACAGATTTTTATTTTTTTAGAAAAGTTTTTGTGCGCGTAAATTGATAGAAATTCGAGGGATTATTATTTGGCCATAAAAAGGGAAATTTTTATTTTCGAGATAGGTAATTTTGTTGAAAAATAGAGGAAAGGGAAAATTATTATTTTTGAGAGAGAGATTGGTTTTTTTCTATTTTTAATTTTCTACATTAGGATTTCATAAGATACAACCTTAGCGATGAAAAATATTACCTCATAAATGAGATATCTTAAAAAGGGTAATCCGCCTTAGTGATGCACTTTGAAATGGATATGTAGTAGATATCTCTCCCCGAATCCTAAATTGATGAGCATATACCTATTATAGTAGTGGAGGTATCTTATAATGAGGTTCAATTGTATACTAAACGGGGAAAATTTTTTGGCGTGTTAATTTCGGAGAATCAAAAAATTTTAAGACGTCAAAAAATTTTTTTCCTTTTTTTGAAAAAAATTTTTTTACAAAAAAATGCTCAATTTCCACGAATTTTGGGGACGGGGAACAACCCTTATTTAATTATATTTTTGTTTAAAATAAAAGAATTTTAAAAAATAATTAAAAAATGATTCATTTCTTCCTAATCTCTGATGATTATAAATACACACAAAAATATATCTAAAGAACCACTTTAAAAACATAAATAACTTTCAAGTTTATTTATTAAAATAAAAACAAGCTAAAATATAAGTAAATAAATACTTCTCAGGTTCATTTTAAGTGATTTTTCTTTTTTTTTTAATTTTTCTTTTTGGGAACTACTTAATAAATAATTTTTTGTTTTTTGCAATTTCTTAAGCATTTCTATCCAAATTGCCAATTTATTTCCTCCTTTTCATTTTTGCTTCTTTAAATATCACATTATTTGCTAATTCAACCTATTAACTACTTAATATATATTATTTTGTTTTTGTTTTTATTTGAAGAAACAAAATAAGTAAATAAATAAGCAGAAAAACAAACAACAAGAATATTCTACTCGATAAAATAAATAATTCTTTTAATGCTAAATGGAATGTTTTTGGCACAGCTATGGATGTGAAGTGATTGATGTAGTTGATTTTATTTCTAATTATAATTGGAAGATACTAGAACACAGAAAAAGTGATTAGACAGACAACTGAGAATTAAATTAATTTTTTCGTTATTTTATCGGATAAAATTTTTAATTTTATTTTGGTTCTTGGATTGACAATAGTGAATATAGGTTCTAGATTTAGAACCTCAATACAAAGTAAAAATGCCGCTGAAATTTTGGCTCTATTATACCATATACGTCCAATCAAAGTTTATGCGTCCAAATAAATTTTTATACGTCCAGTAAAAATTTTTCGATATACACCAGAAACCTGTACCTATCTCTTTTTCGCACTACAAACCTTGTGTGTAGCTTGAAGGTTCACTACGGAGTTCTTATCTAGCAAAGTATTTTGTGGCGTCATTGAAGCTTTTTAGTCTCACAATTTTCATCATTTTTCGAAGAGACTCGTCAACACAGAAATATCTATCAAAAGGATTTTTTCCAATTTTTTTCAATTATCCTTTTTAAAACTAGCACGAGTGTACTTTTTGTGAAAGTCATCAATTTATTTTATTTACTAGAAAATTATGATCTCATCAACATTTCTCTCTTTTTTTGCATTTATTAGCTATTAGTTTTTCTAGTCAAACCACGTGGTGTTTGATGGACATTTTTGCTTTTAATTTTTGACATTTATCAAAAGCAGCATTTGTTTAAAACCTCATAAAACTTTAAAAATCAAGATTTATTGACTACTAAAAATTATAAAAAAATAAAAGGGAAAGAAGAAAAAAGTTTAAAAGTTTAAAAAACATAAAGGAATAGCTGTCTTTTAAAAATTCTGACAAAAATTTTCCTCGTCAAAAAAATTTTTTTTTCAAAGAAAATATTATTAAACGTTTATTATTTGTTTAAATAACAATTATTTAAAAGAAAATTCAAAAAAAATTGCGTAGGAATTTTAAAAAGAAATTTTCACGTGGCGGATTTAAACTTGCTTGTTTAAAGAAGAAAAAAAATATTTTAAAGTCAAAAACCATGTGAGAAAATTTACTTTTTTAATACGTCTTTCCCATTAAGAAGCTTAAATAAATTCCCGTTAAAAGCTCTTAAATTCCGAATATTTTGTTTTTTAGTCATTTTAGAATTTAAAATAAAATTCAAAAATATTGAGGAGTTGTTGATAATCGTTGATCAGTTTATTATTACTCCCCTATTTAGCTAGAGTTTACATTTTTTAGTTGAAAGAATTTATTACTCGTAACTTTTTTTAATTTTGAAATTTTTATTTTTATTTTTTCTTTTGAGTTTAGGTCTTTTGGGTTTAGTTCAATTTTAATACGTCTTTTGATAAGACATTACCTGCTTTAAGACAGTGACGTTTTATCGAAATTAAACTGCTTAAAACGTGAAATATTAGTTGAAGCTGTCCATAGGCCTATAGCCCCGCTACGGTTATGTTTACACCTATCGACCGGTTTTTAGGGCTTTCTTCCCCTATATACCAGTTAATTGTGGTATGTATAAGATCGGAAATATTTAAAAACGAGAATAGAATATATTTAAATATTTATTTTCTTTTAATTTTTAAAAATTAAATAAGATACCAAAAATGTTAAAATAATTAAAATAAAAAGTTAATGGCTAAAATTTAGGGAATTTTGATAACAAACGTACATATTTTCACTTTCTTAATTAAAAAATTGTATTTTTTGGTCTAAAAGTACAAACATTCATTTTTTAAATTAAAAAAATTATTTTTTTGGTATTAAAATTTAATTTTTAAGTGCATTCCTTCCTTTTTTAAATTTTTTAATTTAAAAATATTTAAAAAATTTCAAAAATTAATTTATGAGCAATAATGTGCAATGATGGATAAAACACCCTTCTTGTTATTTAAAAAAACAATACTTATCCTAATCTGATTTTATTTGACACAAATTGTTTCTTTAAATTCCCGTATAAAATCCTAATTTTTGTTGGCATCAATATTCATTTCAAGTCGAAATTCAATTTACTATTTAATTTCCAAAAAAAATATTTTCTTAGGGTTTCAAGGTTAGCTTTTATTCTGTAAATATATTAGAACATCTGTTATTTTGCTCATACAATTTAAGGTAGATATGGCTCTGTGATTAGAAATTTCGAAAATACAATTACCGTCGAAACTCGATATAAGTTCCTTTTCTTCTATTGCATACAAATACCAAAATTCCTGGGATTAAAACCAACTGACCGTAGTTCTATAACAAATAACCTTTTCCATTTAATTCTTAAATTAAATTAAATTTTTATTATTTTTTTTTGCAAAACCACGTGTTTGAAAAAATTAATTCCAAAAATATTAGTCATAACAATTTTCTAATCATTTCTAACTGAATTTTTATTTAAAAAACGGATGTAATTATGTGTTAACTGCATAGGCAATGGTTTTACTAATTTTCAACAAAAATTAAAAAGATTATTTCAAATTAAGTGACATAAGTTAATAATAAACATTATTATTATTAATTTATTATTTCTTTTTTTAATATATGTATATATAAAAAATATACCTATCTCTATTTTTCTGTAAAACATCTCTAGCAATTTACTACGTTCAGGAACATCCCGGCAAATAGTGACCCATGTAGTTTTTTAATAAACTGCAACTTCTCTATTTTTTAATAAAATTCATAGGGTTTCCAAGAAGGATTACTGAAACCAGATTCGAATAAATATCGAGAAGGTTAAGCGGATAACTAGAAAAACCGTAAGGTACATTGATTCTCCTCCAAAGCGACTACCCAACTAAAATTTATATATTCCATTAAAATTATTTTAAAAATTATTTCTCAATTTTCTTTATTCCGTACAAAACACAAAATATATAAATTCAAACAAAAAACACGTGTCACTTAAAATCACCACTCAATACCTTTATATTAAGCAAACATTGCCAAATTTCGGCAATTCCTTTTTTGTCTTCCCTCCAAGAAATTACCCCTCTCCAACACCTTTCTCTATAATTACACGTGTCAATCGGGAGATTTTTTTCTCAAAAAAATTTTTTACTTTCCACTTCCCCAAAAATTTTTTTATTAAAAAATTAATTTTACTTTTTTTTCCTTTTCTTCTATTAATTTATTGGATTTATTTTTTATTAAAAATTTTTAAAAATGCTTTTAAATTCTCTATAATTTCAATATTTAGAAAACTCAATATTCGATTTTAAAAATTAATTTTTAAAATTAAAAATTAATTTTAGAATTATTTTCATAATAAATTGAACTTTGTTACAGAACTTTAGTGATCTTTAAAAATTTATATTTATGAAAACTTTTTTCTTTTTCTGATTTTTTTCTTAAACAATGGAAATATCAAATTAAAATTCCGTCATTTATTTACAATTTTGTAAAACTTGTTCGTACTAAATAAATAATTTTTATAGCCCGTCAGAACATAAACTTTTATAAAACAATGGTTTACTAATATGTATTATTTCTTAATATAAAGTTTAATTTTATTTTTTAAAATTTTCAAGTTTATTTTTTGTTTACAAAATATTTATTCAGGAATGGTAAAATTTCCGGAAAAAATCTAATACATATTTATTTATTAAAATATTTACTGGATATTTTGTTTCCGGAAAGTTTTATTTAATTTCTCTTATTATTCTGAAAGCTATATTCCTGAAAGTTCATCTCCAAATTCTTTTAAATTATTTTATTTTTAGAAAACTTATTTCTTGAAACTTTTTCCGTTTTATTTCTATGAAATTTATTGTTGTTATTTCTGGACTCCTAATTTTTCTTTATTTTCATTAACTCTAATTTTATAATTTACTTATTTTATTTCCAATTTATTATTTTTTTTATTTTTGAAAATATTTTCTTAAAAATATTTTTTATTTATTTTTAATATTTTTTTTCATCCAAAATTACTGTAATTTTGACGTTCTTGTCGGTCATTAATTATTTCCCTTTTTTCCTATAAATAATTTTGACTAAAAGCCAAAATTACGCACTTACTCACCCCTCCCCTGTCTAGTCATTTTTTTATAATTAAAATTTTTTAATATATCTTTAAATAAGGATTATTAAAGGGATTTAAAAATAATTTAAGCCAAAATTAAGCCAAAAATTAAAAAAAGTCTAAACTCATTAAATATAAGAGGGATTATTAAATATACAATTATGTAGTATGCGCAAAAAGTACAAAATAGTGCGGAAATTGCGTAAAAAAGTAAATTTTTAGAAAATAATTGGATTTATGGCTTCGACAAGATTGCGAAAATTTTTTTTAGTTCTTATTAAAATTATTAGTTAAGTATTTAATCATGGATGGGCTATGTAAGGGTCTATAAATTGTTAGGTAAGGGTCTAAGGGTAGTAGTAAGGGCTAAAATTGCTTTTTAAATTTAATAGATGATATGTATTTGTGAGAACGGATTTATTAATATTTAAGAGTCCATCAACTGATATTAATGTACATCTTAAAGTCGAAAGATTTAAGCCTAAACAACAATAATACGAGAATAGGAAAACGCAAATCCCTCTTAAAAAATTATTTAATAAACCTTAAAGTACAAGTGTCATAGTTAAGAAAAATTAATATTTAACGCCCATTTTTAATGCCCCATAAAAGGCGAGAAAGAACTGGCCAAATAAGTTCATTCGCCCAATCTCAATTCCGACCAAGAGTTGGCCGGTTCTTTCTCCCTTATTTTATTAATATATTTGTTGAATAAAACTTTAAAAAGAAAGCTTTCCTTTCAAGTGGTGGATCGGCGCGCCCCAAGGGTGGGTTACCACTCTTGGGGCCCAACGCCGACTAACCCCTGATAAAAAAGGGGTTAGGATAATAATAACAAGACTTTTTCATTTTTATTTCTTCTCATTAAATAATAATTACTTAATTTATTTAAAAAGACAAGCTAATCTTTTAAGAAAGGAAATATTTCTTAAGACAATTTTCAAAAAAAAAATTAAAAATATTTTAATTGGGCATCTCGTGACAAGATTATGTCCACCCACGTTTTTGCCCTCATCAATTTTGTCTCCTCAAAAAATTTTGAGGAAAAAACCACGTGACAACAAAGACATTACCGAGAGCTCCTTACCTTTGTTTATTTATTTTCACTTTTTGAATTTCTAAAGAAAATTTTTTTTAATTATTAAAGAATTTTATCATTAGAGCAGGCCAACCTACAGTGATCAGAAGGAGGGGGGGGGGAGGCAAAATGTAAAATCATCGAATACCGGACTCGAAAATATCTTTCTTAGAGCGGAATCAAACGTACTAGGCCATTCTGATAATTTTAACAAATTTATAGATAAGCTAAACATCTTCCTTTATCCATTTTCTAGAGACATAATTTTATTAGAAAAAATAATAAATATATTTTTCTCTTAATTTTTGCAAAAATTGTAAAATTTTTTACAAAAACTATTAACAATTTCCAATCTTATTTATACTAGAAATCGGACTATGAGTGTCGTATAAGACCCGAGTTCGATATCTAAAAAAATATCGACCTCGATAACTGAGATTTTTTAAATCCAAATCTCGTCTTAGTCCGATCTCTGGTTTATCATCTATCAAATAAAAATAATTTTTCCCTAATTTTTGACAATTCTTTCATGTCATCAGTTAAGTACACATATAATCAATTAATCACAATCTTCTAAACAAACCGCTCCCAAATTAATTTAAATTAAATTGATGTTAATTAGAATAAAAATATGTATATTGCTCAATTCCGTCCAAATATTTAATTAAATAAACAATTGCACGTGAAAAGGAGATAATTTTAAATAAACACGTGGTTGTTGTTTTTAACAAATAAAAAAAAATTTTTTTTTTATTTTTTTTTAAAAAAAAATTTTTTTTTATAATAGAAATTCTAAGTATTTTTAAAATAATTTCCTTTACTATTATAATACTGCGGTGTTTTGTGGTGAGATATCTACGGAGATATCGAGTTATTTCAAAGATTTTGAATAGCTAAGTTTAAAAATTTATTTTTAGTAAATAGTTAACACAAAGCTTGTCCCGGATCCTTGTCTTTTCAGAATTCTTACGGGAAAGTAACATGACCTTAATCACTGGATAAATTGGTGACAAAATTCAGAATTCATTTTTTCATACTTTCAAAGCTTTATCTTTCCATAATTTTAACGATTTTTAATCTTTGGTAAAAAACAAACAAAAATACATATTTATTTACAAATCTCTCACATTCACGTGTACATTTATGTAAAATTAAAAAAATAATTTTGTCACAGAAAATTTAGAAAATATCATTGTTAACAACCCCTATCTATACTTTTCTTTCAAATTATAAAATGTTTGAATCCCTTCCCCGTTTCCGTTTTTAAATTGTACTGACTGAGAGAATTAAATTGTAAAAACAAAACGTGACGTTTGGATATTTTTTAATTTGAAAAAATTTTGTTTTAAATTTATGAAAAATTACTGTAATTTTTTCAATTAACTAAGACTTCTTTAAAAAATAAAAATGAATAAATAAAATATTTTCTAGATAATATAAATAGAGCCATATAGAAAAGAATTAAAATAGTTATGTACATAGCAGGGGTCGATCGGAAATGACGAAGGTGTCAGAAATCGAAAATGGCTCAAAAGTCGGAACTCGGAAAGCAGCCTCAATTTTAGGAAATCGGAATTCCGACTGACCCCTGGCATTTGGTATGCTGGTATTATTTAGGACAGAATTAAGAAAAAATTTTGACTACTTAAAAATTCATTAAGTATTATTCGAAAGATTTTTTCCGAATTTTAAAAATCTTTAAAACTTTTCAGGTCATTACCGACTTGTTACTCATACCTTTAAATTTTTTAATCCAATTTTTATTTAATTTAATAAAAACTGGATTAAAAAATTTTTATTTAAAATTTTATTCAATTTTTTAAATTTCTTTAATCCAATTTTCAAAATTGCTATTTATTAGCTTTTTATGATCAAAAATCAATTTTTAGAATGCAAAAAAATTTTAAAATAAAAAATAAAAAAATATATTTATTCTCCATTTATTTTCTGAGAAAATTCCCATCTCGAAAATTTAAACTAAAAAATTATAAAAAAATTCTCTTTTAGCACTAAAGAAATTTTAATCATTTTTCGAGATCTGTGACAAGTTTTATTACAAGTTTATTACAAAATGACAGTGAAAAGTTGTAAGAAACAATAGGCATAAATAAATTAAAAAATAGGAGAGATTTGTTTATTTTATTTAGAAAATATTTTATTTTTATTTATTTATTCATTTTATTTTTTATAATTTTAATTAATACTTTTTATTAATTATTAATTGTCTTATGAATAAACATTCTAAAGAATTCACCCTAACATTAACAAAACATCTCCTAAGTAAAAAATGTTTTTATCCAAACATCATTGTTCTTTATTATTCTTTAGACATCTTAAACCACTAATATCAAAAACAAAGTTTTGACATCTAAACATCATTTTTATTTATAAAAACATCTAAAAAACATTTCCGAACATCTAAAAACATTAATTTTCCGAACATCTAGATAATTCATCTTAAATAACATTTTTCCAAACATTGAACATCTTTAACACATCTTCAACAAAACACCAAATAAAATTTTTATAAAATTAATTAAACCTTTCCAAACATATCTAAACATGTTTTTAAAAAATAAAACTTTAAATTACTCTTCCAAACATCTCCCCAAGTAATACAACTTAAAAGCCTATTGACAATTAAAACATCTATTTTTAAAACACTCCAAACATTTAACAAACTTAAAGCTGTGTATTTTTAAATAAATTTAAATTTCAGGGCTTTCCCTTACTTATCTTGGCCATAAATTTTATTTTATTTTAATACTTCAGCTTATTTTTATTCTAATGCACAACAAATTTAAGAACGGGTTTGTTGAGATTTTTTTTACTTTTCAAAACCCTTTCTTCTAGTTTATCCCCTTCCTCCCCTCATTTTCCCATCTCAACCAAATTTCTTCGGCTTCGAACAACTTTAATTTTTCTTATATTTCTTACACAAATGACCAACATTTTACACTCCGCACCAATCGGAAATGAAGAAAAAGGTGCCATTAAATCGCCAAGAAGCGAGATTGTTGCTTACGTGAGTTTATCTTTTTTAAAAAAATATTTGAAAAATATTTTTGAAATTTTTAGGAGCATTGGCATTGTGGATCTGACGATTTTGACAAAAGTCTCTCACATCAAATGGCAAGAGAACAATGCCCAAAAAGAATGTGTAAGTTTTTTTTAAATATTGTTAAAATGCTTTAAACATTCCTTAAACTTCATTATTAAGAAAGTTTAACACTTAACTAGTTAAAAACATCTTTAATAAATTATATATATATATATATAAAAGTTTTTAAACTCAGACAAAAAAACTAAGAACTCAAGAACGGGTTTATATAAACATAATTTTAATATCAAAACATCTAACTAATTTTTAATAATTGAAACAAACATTCACAAACATTTTCCCAACATTCATCATTTAAAAATATTTGAAAACAAAAACTCCCAAACATTTTCATAAGATCTAAACATCATTTTTTCCAAACAAACATTCAGACAAACATTTTCGAAGCATAATTAAAAAGTTTTAAACATCATTCAAACTTTGTTTTCATTTAATCTAAACATTATCATATATTTATCCAAACAAACATCATAAAAACATTACTCAAACAGAATTAAAACATTACCTAAACATTATTCAAAACATATTTCCCAAACATCTAAACATCATAAAAACACTCCCAAACATTATGAATGTTTTTGGATGTTTTTAATGTTTATTCAATTCTCTTTTATTTCTTTAGTTGAAGCAGATCTATGTTGTGTTGTTCACGATGCTTGTTATATGGATGAAACACGCAATCGCCAAATATGCGACGAACAATTTTGTCATTGTTTGGAAAGAACAGTTGCTCGTTCACAAAATTCTAACGGAAACAACAAAACTGTTGAAATAAAAGAAAATGGATGTTTGGATGTTAGCAGCACTTTTTGCCATATTGTTAATATATTTGGGGGTGTTGCTTATGCTTCTTCTGTTGATTTAGTTAATAAACAAAAAGCGGCGATGGAAGTATGGGAAAAACAAGAAGCTGAAAAGAAGAAAAAAGCAAAAGAATTAATTGAGGCTGAGAAGAAAAATAAAAGTAGTAAAAATGTTGGGGAGGAGGCGAAAAATAAGGGGTAAATGATTTTTGAAAATTTGGAAAAAATTTTCTTTGAAAATATTAAAAAATTTAAAGGCTTAGATTTTTAAATTTCCATATTTTAAGATAATTTTTGGAATTTATAATGATTTTTTAAATTTAATTATGTTGATAACAGATCAAAGATTTTTGATTTTTTAAAATTTTTATATATAGAGAAATAACGAAAAGAATTTTTTAATGAAATAATTTTAAAATTTAAATTTAGTGAGACAAAGGAAATAAGCAAAAATGAAAAGAGTGCAGTTATTCATAAATTCCCATTGAAGGATTGTTCGGATAAACGTAAATATTTATTAATAATTTTTTAATCAAAAAAAAATTTTTTTGATTTTTACCTTAAAAATATTAGAAAATGTAAACATATTCTTTAAAAAATTTTTTAACTCCTTAAAAATTATTTTTTAAAGGACTCGTAGATTGTAGTGTTCAATTACAATCCTGTACCAACAATTTACAAAACAAAAAATTGGGAGAAGGGAATATCGAAGCTAACGGAAATTCTTTTGCTTTATTATTAAGTGCCAAATTGGCAGAATGCACAAACCAATTTTGTAAATGTTCTTCTACAAAATTATTAACAAAAATTGAACAAAATGACAAAGAATGTGTTAATAATTTGGCTAACATTTGTGCTCAATTTTCTGATGATTTTGGGGGGATTTTGGAACAAAATTTTGAAAAAACAAAATGTTGGTAATTAAAAATAAATTGTAAAAAAAGGTTTAGATTAAAAGACATTTTATAAAAAATATTAGGGAGTTACATCAATGTGATTTTAAGATTAAGTCGCATCCTAGCTTTACTTAATTTTGCTTATATTATTCAATTTCCTATAAATTAAAAAAATTTCCTAAATGATTAGTATAGAGAATGGTCTAGATCTACTTCCATACATAGTTTTTTCTGAATCTGGAGTCATCTTAAAGTTGGAATTTTCGAGGTACATTGAAGCTTACTGTGACTATTAGGGATAATTTTAAATTAAATTCACAGTTCAATTTCTTTAGATTTCCTATCTCATTTTGTGTTATTTCGAAAATATATAATCTGGAAACTTATTTTTTAATTAAAAAATTTAAAATTTTTTTAAAATTATAGCTACTTATCTGAGTCTCTGGTCAGTTAATCTAAATCACCAAAATAATCAAAATAGTGTTGGATTGACTGTTATGTGTACATTACTTGCGCTGGTAAAAATAAATTTAATTTTTTAAAATTTAGAATTATGAAATCTAAGCATGAATATTATTCTTCAACAAAATTAATTCAAAATATTATTTTTAATTTTAAGTCTATCTAAAATAATTTTATCTAAGCTTAATTATTTTCCAAGTAAATTTAAATTAAATAAGGGTCTGAATTCTGTTCATATCTAAAAAATTTTTCTAATTATTTTTTAAATAATTTATTTCTTCTTTTAAAGCTCGTCATCACAATTTTCCTTTACATTTTAACAAAAATAATTAATTTAATTAAAAAACGTTTTGGAGAAAAATCAAATAATAAACACAAAGATTATTTAAAAGCTAAAATTCGTCGAAATACTTTAACTAATGCTTTGAGACATGTTGGAGGTGTTGGGGGTGATGATAATGATGATGAGGATTTTGAAAGTCGGGGAGGGAAAGGTGGACCTCATTATGTGGGTTTTTAATTTGAATTTTAAAAATTAATTATTAAATAGTTAGAATTAAAAACCTCAATCAGGGTGGGCCTATCCAAATCAGCAGAAGGGGGCATGGCTTCCCAAAAAGGATGGCAAAAAGGAGGCGAAAAGGTCTAAAAGTGGGTAAATGCCTCCCAAATGAGGCAAAAGAGCCTCCATGACCTCAATATTTAATTAATTCAGAAAGAGTTAGTGATTAAGTAGAATTTTCGAGAATTTTAGATAAATAAAAAAAATTTTTTTTAAATATAAAAACTTTTTCGAAAAAGTTTTTCAATAATTTTGAATAAATATTAATAAAATTAAAACAATAATAAATAATTTAAGATCTCTTTGAGTAACCAAAAGAAGCCTTCCACCGTCTCCAGTCCAACCGACAGTGTCGCTACCAGCCAACAATTATTAATTTCTTGCCACAAAAAAACAAATTCTGAAGCTTTACAAGACACCAAAAAACCTTCAAAAACCCTCAATAAACCAACAAATTTATTACTAACAAGTTGTAATTCTACAAACACCAATTTAATAAATAATTCATCTAGCCAAACACAATTAATTGGGGAAGGAACGAATAATAACAGCAACGCAAATTCGAGTAGCACTTTGTCGGATATTTCTATTAGTGCTTAAAAATGAAGAAGAAAAAAAATGTTGGAAAAAGAAAAAATCTAGAAGAGCTGATTAAAAAATTAAAGAAAAAAAATTGAAAGAGCTTAGAAACCCAGAAAATAAATTTTTTTAAATTTTTTCTAGAAATTTTACGGGAATTTTATTTTATTTTTTTTTGCGATTTTTAATCTTTAAATAAATATTATATTGAAATTTTTGTTAGATTGGGGATGTTATTGAAAGGATTTAAATGCTTATTAACACTTTATATTGAAAAGAGCTTATTAACTCAGGCATATTTATTAGTTAATAGTAGTAGTTACAGAACCAAATCCGGACGAATTTGGAGTCGAGTTTCTTTTTTATTAATTAATTCAATTTAAAAAATTTTTAACGTATAATATTATGATGTAAAAGAATGAAAACATGTGACAAGATGGAGATGCCGGAAGCATTTAATTTAAAATTGAATTTACAATATACTTGTTAGAATAAAATTTACTGCCCGAGTTACGCATAATTATTTTTTCGTTGATACCTAATTTGTTTTTATATGGGAAATATTTTTTTAAAACGTAAACTGCCCGAATCACTCACTGCCTAATTCACTCGTTGCCTGAATCACTCATCTGCCGTGATTCCTGACAATGCCGTGATTCCTTCCACCTGATTCCTGACACTTCTTCCGAAATCACCTGACAAGGCACGAAAGTACGAGTACAATTAAATTTAAAAATTCCAAACACTTCATATATTATGAATTGTCCCGTTTATCGACAGTATCGTCTACCGAAATTTTTCCATATTTTATTTATATGTACTACTATGTAAAATAATAAAATTAATACATAATTGCACTTGATTGCCACGGCAAATTTTGAGAATTTATCGATATTATGCTTTCCTTATTTCTTAATATTTATTTATTCAAAATCAAAAAATAAGAAGAAAATATGTATTCTTTTAGATGTTCACATCGAAGAAAATATTTGAAAAATTATTTTTATTCGTAAAAAATCTAAAATTTATACAAAAAACTAAAAAAATATTTGAGGATAGACTTTTGATTTATTAATTATCTGAAAATGATTTTCTTCGAGACCGAAAATTTTCGGTTATGACCGATCATGCTCAATGATCTTTCTTAACTTTAGCGGAAAAATAAACTATAAGTGATTTATATTTTGAAAAAAATTATGAAATTTTTTAGGCATTTGGAGAAATCCGAATACGTTTAGTAACTGAATGTCCACAAACACTACCGGAGCACATAACATAGCTGACAAATACATGCAGCTTTCAAGCGCTATGTGTTTGTTTTGGGATTAGAAGGTTTGTTTAGGGAATCAAAGTCTCCCAAGTAGGGTTGTCGGTTTGAAACCGAACCGAAAAACCGAAGATTTTCGGATTGGTTTGTCGGTTCCGGTTAACCGATGAATCTGGTGAAACCGAAAACCTCCCAAGCATAACTATAAATGGTAATGTGCGAATATTGCCATTAGTTTACTTAATATAAAATAATTTAGATGATTAAATTATTAATTATCTTTCTTGTATATTTGATTATTCATATGAACATTCAATGCGACGGAAAATTAGTTAGCGTTGAGATGAAAATCAAAAATGATTGGGAAGGAAAAAGAGAATTTATTTATTTAAAAAATGTTCAACTAAATGAGCGTTTTGTATTGAAAATAATTGAAAAAAAATCTTATTTTATAGAAGGATTTCATAATATGGAAGGATATTTGAGTTTAATTGACTTAAATATTGATAGAAATATTTTTAAAGTTAAAGTTAGTGATAAATCATACAATCCATCGTTTACTCTAAAAATGAGAGTTGTGATTGAGATAGTCAATAATGAAATTGTTCAAAATTTATTGCCTGGATTTGAGAAACGGGTATTTTATATTTTTTGATTATTTAAATTACAAGGTGACTTTATTAAAACTCAATAAAATAATAGAGTATTAAATGGAGAACAATAATAATTGTGATTTTTCGTTTGCTCGCGTCTGCTCCTCTGTCTTACAACCAAAGGGGTATATTTCGAAAAATCCCAATTATTATTATTCTCCACTTAATTCTCTATTATTTGATTGTATTTTGATATTATTTGATTGAGTTTTAATAAAGTTATAATAAAAAATGTGGAGGCAGAGACTTTTGAATTACCCTGTACACAACAAAAAACTTTTTAACTGAACTCATTTTAAATAACTTGTATACCGTATTTACTCGATTAATTCCCCACCCATATTAATTCCCCATGCTAGGGATAAGTTGAAAAAATAATTCCCCACCCTTGAATACCCTAATACACGTTCAAATTTCAAAACTCGAATAATTCCCCACCCCCTATTAATTCCCCATGCCAAGGATGGGTTGAAAAAATAATTCCTCAGGGGAATTAATCGAGTAAATACGGTATTTATTGTTTAAATGTAACTAAATACAAACCGAATTTGAATTATAATTTTAAGCTACTCCGTAATAATAATTTTATTAAAAAACATAATTATTATGAAACTTGTATATTAGATGAGAGTTTAGTAAATATAAAAATAAATAAAAAAGAATTATTAAAAGAAAATATAGAAAATTACAAAGACAAACTTTTATCAAGTTATTGGACGGAAATTAATTTAATTGGATATAAAATTGAATTGTTAGAAAAACAAAAAGTTGAATATCCAAACAAAATAATAAGCTGTATTGTTTACGTTGGCAATAAAATATGTAGATAAATAAAAATTTTTATTTTTGGTTTTATTTTTTAATAAATTTATTTTTAAATATTATAGTAACCGAAATTGATGAAAAAAAGAATTTACATTGTTTCAATTGTGGAGTTATACTAGATAAAAGATGGCATAAATATCTAAAAGCATATTATTTGTGCGGTAATTGTGGCGATTATATACGAAAAGTTGGAAAGCATAGAACTAAAAAATTATGGTTTATTAAGGAAAAGGTATATAATTAAGGAAGTTTTTTTGAAGTTTATTAAGGAATTTTATTTAAAAATAATTAACATAAAAATGTTAAAACATAATGGATTTTATTTGTTATTTAATTAGGGTTTCCGAAAATTAAATGTGTTTGTTATACCTAAAATAAGCACTATAAGCATTGCCTAAATCTAATATTTTATATAATAATTTTTTTCTTAATTTAGAAAAAAGTTTAAAAAATATGATAATTTTTTTTAAAATTATTTTGCGTATTCGGCATTTTTTAGATTTTGAGACTAGAATAATAAATGAAAAAGTTCAAAACATCATTATATCGAAAATTTTATTTAGATCGAATTTTTAAAGGCACACTCTAATAAACTGGTAGAATCATATCAGGGCACATTAATTTCTAACATTCAACATTAAATTTTTATTAATATAATTTATATGTAATGTATGATAATTCTTTTTAATTCCTAACATTGTTGTTTTAGCAATAAATCAGTTCTAAAAACTTTCTCTTAAGCACGATCGACATTGCCAAATTTGCGGAAGTAAACAAACAACGAGATGGATGCGAGATTCAGAACCTGGTAACTACTTATGTAATATTTGTTACCATAAACAATATAGAATAAAGATGAAAACAAAGAAAAATTTAAAATAATTGTAATCGAATATCCAGAATCGATCCGGAAATTGTTAAGGCAAAAATTTCTTATGTATGTACTACTTTGTTCATGACATCCACCTTTCCATGTTTTTGTAATAAATTAATTTTTCTTCTATTTACGATAATTTATTTTCATAAAGAAATATAAGTAGCTTCCAAAATTTTAAAAATTTTAAAAAACCTCCACAATTGCCTAAATCCCTGGAAAAACTCCTTGACACCGGAGCTTCATTGGAAATAGAGGGGGGGGGGATAATTTAATTAAGAATCAATATAGAATGCGATACGTCCCTTCTCTCTTCTCTCCAACATTGTCAGCCAGCTTTACATTGAAAAATCAAAAGGCGAGGGATAATGGAATTCAGAAGCATGGGTAATGAAAAAATGACATGCCGTCTCTCCACAATTGCCAAAATCCCTGGAAAAACTCCTTGACAGCGGAGCTTTATTGGCAATAGAGAGGGGGGGGGGTAATTTAAAAAAAGATCCCCCCAAATAATTCTATTATTTATTATCACAAGGGCAGTCATGCTTATGGAATTTGGTAAACAATGGAATTTAGAAGAGGGAGATAGTGGAGGTGAAGAGAGTGAGGGAGAGGGATAATTTAATTAAGAATCAATATAGAATGCGATACGTCCCTTCTCTCTTCTCTCCAACATTGTCAGCCAGCTTTACATTGAAAAATCAAAAGGCGAGGGATAATGGAATTCAGAAGCATGGGTAATGAAAAAATGACATGCCGTCTCTCCACAATTGCCAAAATCCCTGGAAAAACTCCTTGACAGCGGAGCTTTATTGGCAATAGAGAGGGGGGGGGGGTAATTTAAAAAAAGATCCCCCCAAATAATTCTATTATTTATTATCACAAGGGCAGTCATGCTTATGGAATTTGGTAAACAATGGAATTTAGAAGAGGGAGATAGTGGAGGTGAAGAGAGTGAGGGAGAGGGATAATTTAATTAAGAATCAATATAGAATGCGATACGTCCCTTCTCTCTTCTCTCCAACATTGTCAGACAGCTTTACATAGAAAAATCAAAAGGCGAGGGATAATGGAATTCAGAAGCGTGGGTAATGAAAAAATGACATGCCGTCTCTCCACAATTGCCAAAATCCCTGGAAAAACTCCTTGACAGCGGAGCTTTATTGGCAATAGAGAGGGGGGGGGGGGTAATTTAAAAAAAGATCCCCCCAAATAATTCTATTATTTATTATCACAAGGGCAGTCATGCTTATGGAATTTGGTAAACAATGGAATTTAGAAGAGGGAGATAGTGGAGGTGAAGAGAGTGAGGGAGAGGGATAATTTAATTAAGAATCAATATAGAATGCGATACGTCCCTTCTCTCTTCTCTCCAACATTGTCAGCCAGCTTTACATTGAAAAATCAAAAGGCGAGGGATAATGGAATTCAGAAGCATGGGTAATGAAAAAATGACATGCCGTCTCTCCACAATTGCCAAAATCCCTGGAAAAACTCCTTGACAGCGGAGCTTTATTGGCAATAGAGAGGGGGGGGGGGTAATTTAAAAAAAGATCCCCCCAAATAATTCTATTATTTATTATCACAAGGGCAGTCATGCTTATGGAATTTGGTAAACAATGGAATTTAGAAGAGGGAGATAGTGGAGGTGAAGAGAGTGAGGGAGAGGGATAATTTAATTAAGAATCAATATAGAATGCGATACGTCCCTTCTCTCTTCTCTCCAACATTGTCAGCCAGCTTTACATAGAAAAATCAAAAGGCGAGGGATAATGGAATTCAGAAGCGTGGGTAATGAAAAAATGACATGCCGTCTCTCCACAATTGCCAAAATCCCTGGAAAAACTCCTTGACAGCGGAGCTTTATTGGCAATAGAGAGGGGGGGGGTAATTTAAAAAAAGATCCCCCCAAATAATTCTATTATTTATTATCACAAGGGCAGTCATGCTTATGGAATTTGGTAAACAATGGAATTTAGAAGAGGGAGATAGTGGAGGTGAAGAGAGTGAGGGAGAGGGATAATTTAATTAAGAATCAATATAGAATGCGATACGTCCCTTCTCTCTTCTCTCCAACATTGTCAGCCAGCTTTACATAGAAAAATCAAAAGGCGAGGGATAATGGAATTCAGAAGCGTGGGTAATGAAAAAATGACATGCCGTCTCTCTACAATTGCCAAAATCCCTGGAAAAACTCCTTGACAGCGGAGCTTTATTGGCAATAGAGAGGGGGGGGGGGTAATTTAAAAAAAGATCCCCCCAAATAATTCTATTATTTATTATCACAAGGGCAGTCATGCTTATGGAATTTGGTAAACAATGGAATTTAGAAGAGGGAGATAGTGGAGGTGAAGAGAGTGAGGGAGAGGGATAATTTAATTAAGAATCAATATAGAATGCGATACGTCCCTTCTCTCTTCTCTCCAACATTGTCAGCCAGCTTTACATTGAAAAATCAAAAGGCGAGGGATAATGGAATTCAGAAGCATGGGTAATGAAAAAATGACATGCCGTCTCTCCACAATTGCCAAAATCCCTGGAAAAACTCCTTGACAGCGGAGCTTTATTGGCAATAGAGAGGGGGGGTAATTTAAAAAAAGATCCCCCCAAATAATTCTATTATTTATTATCACAAGGGCAGTCATGCTTATGGAATTTGGTAAACAATGGAATTTAGAAGAGGGAGATAGTGGAGGTGAAGAGAGTGAGGGAGAGGGATAATTTAATTAAGAATCAATATAGAATGCGATACGTCCCTTCTCTCTTCTCTCGAACATTGTCAGCCAGCTTTACATAGAAAAATCAAAAGGCGAGGGATAATGGAATTCAGAAGCGTGGGTAATGAAAAAATGACATGCCGTCTCTCCACAATTGCCAAAATCCCTGGAAAAACTCCTTGACAGCGGAGCTTTATTGGCAATAGAGAGGGGGGGGGGTAATTTAAAAAAAGATCCCCCCAAATAATTATATTATTTATTATCACAAGGGCAGTCATGCTTATGGAATTTGGTAAACAATGGAATTTAGAAGAGGGAGATAGTGGAGGTGAAGAGAGTGAGGGAGAGGGATAATTTAATTAAGAATCAATATAGAATGCGATACGTCCCTTCTCTCTTCTCTCCAACATTGTCAGCCAGCTTTACATAGAAAAATCAAAAGGCGAGGGATAATGGAATTCAGAAGCGTGGGTAATGAAAAAATGACATGCCGTCTCTCCACAATTGCCAAAATCCCTGGAAAAACTCCTTGACAGCGGAGCTTTATTGGCAATAGAGAGGGGGGGGGGGTAATTTAAAAAAAGATCCCCCCAAATAATTCTATTATTTATTATCACAAGGGCAGTCATGCTTATGGAATTTGGTAAACAATGGAATTTAGAAGAGGGAGATAGTGGAGGTGAAGAGAGTGAGGGAGAGGGATAATTTAATTAAGAATCAATATAGAATGCGATACGTCCCTTCTCTCTTCTCTCCAACATTGTCAGCCAGCTTTACATAGAAAAATCAAAAGGCGAGGGATAATGGAATTCAGAAGCGTGGGTAATGAAAAAATGACATGCCGTCTCTCCACAATTGCCAAAATCCCTGGAAAAACTCCTTGACAGCGGAGCTTTATTGGCAATAGAGAGGGGGGGGGGTAATTTAAAAAAAGATCCCCCCAAATAATTCAATTATTTATTATCACAAGGGCAGTCATGCTTATGGAATTTGGTAAACAATGGAATTTAGAAGAGGGAGATAGTGGAGGTGAAGAGAGTGAGGGAGAGGGATAATTTAATTAAGAATCAATATAGAATGCGATACGTCCCTTCTCTCTTCTCTCCAACATTGTCAGCCAGCTTTACATAGAAAAATCAAAAGGCGAGGGATAATGGAATTCAGAAGCGTGGGTAATGAAAAAATGACATGCCGTCTCTCCACAATTGCCAAAATCCCTGGAAAAACTCCTTGACAGCGGAGCTTTATTGGCAATAGAGAGGGGGGGGGGGTAATTTAAAAAAAGATCCCCCCAAATAATTCTATAATTTATTATCACAAGGGCAGTCATGCTTATGGAATTTGGTAAACAATGGAATTTAGAAGAGGGAGATAGTGGAGGTGAAGAGAGTGAGGGAGAGGGATAATTTAATTAAGAATCAATATAGAATGCGATACGTCCCTTCTCTCTTCTCTCCAACATTGTCAGCCAGCTTTACATAGAAAAATCAAAAGGCGAGGGATAATGGAATTCAGAAGCGTGGGTAATGAAAAAATGACATGCCGTCTCTCCACAATTGCCAAAATCCCTGGAAAAACTCCTTGACAGCGGAGCTTTATTGGCAATAGAGAGGGGGGGGGGGTAATTTAAAAAAAGATCCCCCCAAATAATTCTATTATTTATTATCACAAGGGCAGTCATGCTTATGGAATTTGGTAAACAATGGAATTTAGAAGAGGGAGATAGTGGAGGTGAAGAGAGTGAGGGAGAGGGATAATTTAATTAAGAATCAATATAGAATGCGATACGTCCCTTCTCTCTTCTCTCCAACATTGTCAGCCAGCTTTACATAGAAAAATCAAAAGGCGAGGGATAATGGAATTCAGAAGCGTGGGTAATGAAAAAATGACATGCCGTCTCTCCACAATTGCCAAAATCCCTGGAAAAACTCCTTGACAGCGGAGCTTTATTGGCAATAGAGAGGGGGGGGGTAATTTAAAAAAAGATCCCCCCAAATAATTCAATTATTTATTATCACAAGGGCAGTCATGCTTATGGAATTTGGTAAACAATGGAATTTAGAAGAGGGAGATAGTGGAGGTGAAGAGAGTGAGGGAGAGGGATAATTTAATTAAGAATCAATATAGAATGCGATACGTCCCTTCTCTCTTCTCTCCAACATTGTCAGCCAGCTTTACATAGAAAAATCAAAAGGCGAGGGATAATGGAATTCAGAAGCGTGGGTAATGAAAAAATGACATGCCGTCTCTCCACAATTGCCAAAATCCCTGGAAAAACTCCTTGACAGCGGAGCTTTATTGGCAATAGAGAGAGGGGGGGGGTAATTTAAAAAAAGATCCCCCCAAATAATTCAATTATTTATTATCACAAGGGCAGTCATGCTTATGGAATTTGGTAAACAATGGAATTTAGAAGAGGGAGATAGTGGAGGTGAAGAGAGTGAGGGAGAGGGATAATTTAATTAAGAATCAATATAGAATGCGATACGTCCCTTCTCTCTTCTCTCCAACATTGTCAGCCAGCTTTACATTGAAAAATCAAAAGGCGAGGGATAATGGAATTCAGAAGCGTGGGTAATGAAAAAATGACATGCCGTCTCTCCACAATTGCCAAAATCCCTGGAAAAACTCCTTGACAGCGGAGCTTTATTGGCAATAGAGAGGGGGGGGGTAATTTAAAAAAAGATCCCCCCAAATAATTCAATTATTTATTATCACAAGGGCAGTCATGCTTATGGAATTTGGTAAACAATGGAATTTAGAAGAGGGAGATAGTGGAGGTGAAGAGAGTGAGGGAGAGGGATAATTTAATTAAGAATCAATATAGAATGCGATACGTCCCTTCTCTCTTCTCTCCAACATTGTCAGCCAGCTTTACATAGAAAAATCAAAAGGCGAGGGATAATGGAATTCAGAAGCGTGGGTAATGAAAAAATGACATGCCGTCTCTCCACAATTGCCAAAATCCCTGGAAAAACTCCTTGACAGCGGAGCTTTATTGGCAATAGAGAGGGGGGGGGGTAATTTAAAAAAAGATCCCCCCAAATAATTCTATTATTTATTATGACAAGGGCAGTCATGCTTATGGAATTTGGTAAACAATGGAATTTAGAAGAGGGAGATAGTGGAGGTGAAGAGAGTGAGGGAGAGGGATAATTTAATTAAGAATCAATATAGACTTCTCTCTCTTCTCTCCAACATTATCAGCCAGCTTTACATTGAAAAATCAAAAGATGAGTGATTATGGAATTCAGAGAGAGTGGGTAATGAAAAAATGACATGCCGTCTCTCCACAATTGCCAAAATCCCTGGAAAAACTCCTTGACAGCGGAGCTTTATTGGCAATAGAGAGGGGGGGGGGGTAATTTAAAAAAAGATCCCCCCAAATAATTCTATTATTTATTATCACAAGGGCAGTCATGCTTATGGAATTTGGTAAACAATGGAATTTAGAAGAGGGAGATAGTGGAGGTGAAGAGAGTGAGGGAGAGGGATAATTTAATTAAGAATCAATATAGAATGCGATACGTCCCTTCTCTCTTCTCTCCAACATTGTCAGCCAGCTTTACATAGAAAAATCAAAAGGCGAGGGATAATGGAATTCAGAAGCGTGGGTAATGAAAAAATGACATGCCGTCTCTCCACAATTGCCAAAATCCCTGGAAAAACTCCTTGACAGCGGAGCTTTATTGGCAATAGAGAGGGGGGGGGGGTAATTTAAAAAAAGATCCCCCCAAATAATTCAATTATTTATTATCACAAGGGCAGTCATGCTTATGGAATTTGGTAAACAATGGAATTTAGAAGAGGGAGATAGTGGAGGTGAAGAGAGTGAGGGAGAGGGATAATTTAATTAAGAATCAATATAGAATGCGATACGTCCCTTCTCTCTTCTCTCCAACATTGTCAGCCAGCTTTACATAGAAAAATCAAAAGGCGAGGGATAATGGAATTCAGAAGCGTGGGTAATGAAAAAATGACATGCCGTCTCTCCACAATTGCCAAAATCCCTGGAAAAACTCCTTGACAGCGGAGCTTTATTGGCAATAGAGAGAGGGGGGGGGGGGGGTAATTTAAAAAAAGATCCCCCCAAATAATTCAATTATTTATTATCACAAGGGCAGTCATGCTTATGGAATTTGGTAAACAATGGAATTTAGAAGAGGGAGATAGTGGAGGTGAAGAGAGTGAGGGAGAGGGATAATTTAATTAAGAATCAATATAGAATGCGATACGTCCCTTCTCTCTTCTCTCCAACATTGTCAGCCAGCTTTACATTGAAAAATCAAAAGGCGAGGGATAATGGAATTCAGAAGCGTGGGTAATGAAAAAATGACATGCCGTCTCTCCACAATTGCCAAAATCCCTGGAAAAACTCCTTGACAGCGGAGCTTTATTGGCAATAGAGAGGGGGGGGGGTAATTTAAAAAAAGATCCCCCCAAATAATTCAATTATTTATTATCACAAGGGCAGTCATGCTTATGGAATTTGGTAAACAATGGAATTTAGAAGAGGGAGATAGTGGAGGTGAAGAGAGTGAGGGAGAGGGATAATTTAATTAAGAATCAATATAGAATGCGATACGTCCCTTCTCTCTTCTCTCCAACATTGTCAGCCAGCTTTACATAGAAAAATCAAAAGGCGAGGGATAATGGAATTCAGAAGCGTGGGTAATGAAAAAATGACATGCCGTCTCTCCACAATTGCCAAAATCCCTGGAAAAACTCCTTGACAGCGGAGCTTTATTGGCAATAGAGAGGGGGGGGGGGGGTAATTTAAAAAAAGATCCCCCCAAATAATTCTATTATTTATTATGACAAGGGCAGTCATGCTTATGGAATTTGGTAAACAATGGAATTTAGAAGAGGGAGATAGTGGAGGTGAAGAGAGTGAGGGAGAGGGATAATTTAATTAAGAATCAATATAGACTTCTCTCTCTTCTCTCCAACATTATCAGCCAGCTTTACATTGAAAAATCAAAAGATGAGTGATTATGGAATTCAGAGAGAGTGGATAATACAAAATGCCATGCCGTCCCTCCACAATTGCCAAAATCCCTGGAAAACCTCCTTGACAGCAGAGCTCCATTGGCAGTTGAGAGCACGCCCACTTTCAGATAGGAGTGCGCGCAACAGCGCGCAACAGTTTATTTAAAAGAAGAATCAGAGGCGGGAATTATTCATTCAAGCAAAAAAAATTTTTTAAATTCTTAAAACAACATTGCTAAACAAAGATGGGAAAATTCTTCATTGTTTTAGTAATATTCACTATAGTTTTTGTTGAATGCTGTGTTGGGCCAAAACCTGGGGAAAAGAAAGCTGGCCGTCCAAAGAAACAACAGGTGGAGGTTGTCGATCATCGATCTGAAGATCATCCAAGAAAACAATCGCATCCAAAACAAGCACCAACAAATCATTTGTGTATGTGAAAATTTTAAGTTTTATGTTATAATTAAATATAAATATGTACATGTCTGATTTTATCAAAATAAGTTTAAATTTAAAAAAAGGTCTCAGTAATTACTGGAAATATGTAAAATTTTTTGTCATGCCGTGTATTCTCATTAAATTATTTTAAAATTAAGGGCATGTTGGAGATGGTGTTAGTATGCCTTTAAAACCTGATCCTGCAAGTTTATTTATTTTTGTTAAAATTTAATTTGAATAAAACAATTAATTTTAACACTGACATATATATGGAGTTTGTCAATTGATCTGCGATTTTTAATTTAATGAATGTTAATAAAAAAATATTGTTTACCCCCAAAAATAAATTATTCTTTAATGGGGGGGGGGGGTAATAATTAAACAATTGTTTTATAATTAATAATTATAGTCACAAGGAACAAATGAAGGAAACAAAAATGAGGTGGGTCAAAGAATTATTTAAAATTGTATTAAAAATAACTAGAATACCATACAGTTCAGGGATCCTGACGACCCGATTCCCGAATTCCCGAAATTGGGAATTCCCGACGTTTTATGGGTCGGGAATCGTTACCGACATTTCTTGAAAAGATCGGGAATTTTCCTTTCATGTCCGACGCTGAAAAGTGATGAAATCCGAATCGGGAAATTTATTTTTGTCGGGAATTCCCGTTTCCCGAAATCGGTAATTTTGATATTTTGTTGGCAGAATCCCTGATACATTTAAAAACTTCTCAAAAACCGGAGATCTCTTCAGGAACCTTAGAATTATATGTTATTTTAGTATTATAATTTTGATGTTTTGGGATAATTTTTGCAGTTTTCTGAGCACAAAAAATTCAGAGCCAAAATTTACAAAAAATGTTTTTATAAAAGGACTTTATAGGCCTCCTTTATTAAAAGCCAATTGTTATAAAATGTTAAAATTTTACAAACTTTAAGCATATCGTAGTGTTAGGGTTGCCATGACGCATTTTTAAGCAGTAGACGAAAGTCGGATGAACGCGGAACAAATAATAAACGAAAGAAATAAAGCGGCAGTGTAAGAGTTCCGGGTTGGCCGCAATTGCAGATTGCGTAAAATTGCGTGTTTTTTTAACTTGCAGATAGCGGCTGTAAAAAATTTTTGGCGCTGGTCTAGTTTATGCGTCCAATCAAACTTTATGAGTCAAATCAAAAAACAATTGTATTTTTCTTGGTATTGCAAAGTTGGCGTTAGTTCCAGAACATTTCTTCATGTTCGTTACCTACGCCCACTGGGTCTGGGACCGTTCCTCACCTATCCCTCGAAATTTTTAAAGTTACAATCGTTTTTCTAAAATTTTCAAAAATTGGCTATAACTTTCAGAAATTTCGAGGGATAGGGCAAGAAATGGTCCCAGACCCAGTGGGCGTAGGTCCCGAACACGAAGAATGTTTTGGAACCATACCCAACTTTGCAATACTAAGAAAAATTCAATTGTTTTTTGATTTGACTTATAAGGTTTAATTGGACGCATAAACTAGACCAGCGCCAAATTTTTTCATTTCGGAGAGACCTGAAGCGAATCCATTTATTAATTTGGAAGTAAATTTTGATATTCTTTGCTTATACATATGTATCTTGCACGAGCCCCGAAAATCTATAAAATAACAATAATATTTATATTAATAAGAATTTTAAAAATTTATTTTAGTAGGACAATTAAAAAGAGATATTAAGAGGATTTGAAAGAAATTTGAGAAAGAAGAGAATTTTTAAAGTCAACATTATTCTTGGGAAAGATTAAATATTTATATTAAATATTTTCTCTTATATTTTTTTTACATAACCATTTTTTAAACATTTATTTTGATTCCTATGGAAAGTAAAATTTTTAGAATGATATAATTTTATTTATTATTTAAAAATACATTATATGTGTGTTACCGTATTTATTCTAATATAAAGACACTCTCTATTATAACCCCAGTCTCCATTATAACGACACCCTAGAAGAGGGTTGAAAATAAAAATGACATGCCGTTATATTAAAATAAATACGGAATATCGAAGTTAATTAAGGAAATAGAAAATATAATTCGCCCGCCCATGATTCGTTCCTATAAACAACAACCCAAGATTCGTATTTATTTACATAACCTGGTTAATGTAGTTTTAATCTCTCACCTAGGTTGGCGGATAATTTGAAATTCACTGATATTCGACGCCTTTATAGTTGTATATTTAAATACAATTCGAAAAATTATTGTAAAGCATATATGTAGCTATCTATTTCCTAAGGCTATGCAGTAGGCGGCGTGTTGTAATGGCTAACACATCAGTCCGGTCTAATGAAGATGCAGGTTCGCTCCCAGCCGCCGAATAACCTTTTGCACTACCTAAAGGAGAAAAATAGCTATAGCCCAGCTGCTTTACTTTATTGACATTCAATTAATGTCCAGAAATTTGGGCTTTAGAAAGTTGGGCTCCAGGATTTAGGAAAGTTAGCCTCAAACTTTTCGGAATTTTGGGCTTCAATTGAAAAAGGGGGGGGGGGATAAAATTAAAGGCGTGGTAAATTGAGGACGTCAGAGTGAATTTTGGGATTTTGTCAAAAAAAATTAAAAATACTAAATTAAATAACTCAAAGAAAGATAAAAATCAAAAATGTTTAGTAAATTTTTTTTAGTTTTATCCTTTTTTAGAAGTGAAAGAAGCAAAAAATTTTTGAAGAATTATAAGGTATTTTACAAATTTTTGATAAAAAAGCGAAATTTTATGAAAATAAGTGACAAAAAAGTGAAAAAATTATGAAAACATTCAAAATAGGTATCAACCTATTTTGGGTTCTAAAACGCCAAAATAGTTCAAATAGGTGATATTAACTCCCCGTAAACAAAATATTTTTAAAACAATAATAACGGAATTGAACTCAATTCATCAGGACTATTTCGAAAAAAAGGTAAATAAAACTAAATAAATGACTAAAACAAGGATAAATTAATGTTTCTAATAGAAGCCCAATCTCCAATAGAAGCCCATGCCCTAATAGAAGCCCACTCAATGAGGGGTTTTGAAAAATATAAGCCCAGTGCTTCTATTAGAAACATAACGGTATGTAATAATAATAAGAGTTTAGTAAAAAGAGGTGTTTAATAAAGAGGTGTTTCATATGTGAGGTAAAAGAAAACTTTTCGATTTCTATCATTTAGCATCGTTTTTAAAAAGCTCGTTCACAAAATATTCATTCAAATTTTGTTGATTTTTCCAGTTAGAAAACGAACAACATCCTTCATTGTTGGGCGAGAAGTTGCATGCTCTCGTGTGCATGCCTGAAATTTTATTCTTATTTTCTGTAGATTCAAGATGTACAGGATAAAAGAGGGCTAAATATCTTTAGAGACTTGTTTCCGATAAAACATTGAATAGAAACCGAAAAAATTATTTATAATTTATACAATTATGTGTCATGGTGTTAAGTTAATCCTCCTTCTGTGAGGTTTGATTGAAATTAAAGAGGCTCGAAATTATAAAGATTATAGTTTTCCAAAGGAGATAGGTGGGGGAATATTTCTCTAATTTGTTCGGCTTTTAGAAAATTTATTTTAAGAAAAATTATCAATTATAATTTAGCAAACATGCCACAATAAGCGTGTCCAATTGATTAAAATTTCCGAGCTTTTCAAAATCTAAAACTTCAAGGTGTTCTTGTTTACTGTATAACAACTTATAGATAAGCACTCCGAATGAGTAAACATCTGCTTTGGGAGATACCTTAAAATATTTATTTGTTAAAATTGTTGCTAATCTCTCACTTTAATTTCTCCCCATTAACTAATGATTCAGATAACGTCGCATAGCGATAGTGAGGTTAACACTTAAATCTATCGCTATTTCAACATTATATTTAAATAAAAAATAAATTTACCCAAACAGATTTTTTATCAAAAATTTCTGGTGCCATGTATATATCTGTCCCCATGACTTTTTTTTGCAAGTTTATAACACCCTGATTACCCACAAATTCCGAAGTACCAAAATCAATCAATTTGAATACCAGAGAACCGTTTTGATCTTTTTCATGAGTACTAACAAAATTTTCAGATTTTATATCCAAATGTACAAAGCCTCCTATAAATAAAAATTGATTGTAAAACGTTTGAGTTTTTATGTTGTTAAAAATCATTTTGGTCCCTAACTATTTAGATCCGAAGTAATGGCTCCCGGACAATGCGTCAGTGGACTTTGCGTCAGTGGACAATCGGATAGTATTGATATAAAGTGATTAAAAGTGATGATATAAAGAGATAAAAATTCACTGATATCTCTCCAAATCGGCTGATCTCCATCTTAATCCAACTAAACAATATCTCTGTTAATCCTCCCAAACATATATTAAGGCCGAGATATCGGCCTAAATCGCAACAAATCTCTCTATATCTCTTTTAAACCCCAAAATCCCCTTTTAAATACTCCTAATGTTTATATCATATCTTTAGTTCCACTGCCGCATTGTTCACTGACGCATTGTCCGGACACGGAAGTAATTGCTGCCTTTTATTCAAAATCCGTCATGACATTTATTATTCCAACTATGTAATTATAGCCTCATATCACAAATACGAGCAAACTTTAAATTTCTAAACACATGTTACACGAAACTGAAACCCCGATTTTTCGATTAGTAACCCAACCCGAAAAATTGTCAAAATTACTGTATATTTTGTAAAATTCGAATAATATAATTAAAAAATACGTTTGTGGAATTGATCGAGTGCTTCAGCCGCGCTTATTAAAATGTTTGTCAACAGCTCAGCATTGTTTGGTTCATCACTTGTCAACAGCTCATCATCGCTTTGCTCACCTATACTTTCAGCATAATATGCTAATAAATTATTTCCTCCCAGTTCCATAACAATTGACGATACTTGAAGATTCTGATCCATAACTGACTTATCCTCACTTAAGAAATTAAGGAAATTATTACAGTGTACGGAATTTTGGTCACTGGAATTTTGGTCACCAAGTCAAAATACGGAATTTTGGTCACTGAACTTTTGGTCACCAACGAGAAAAATGAATCTTGCCTAAAACTGATATCAATGTGATAAAAAATAATTTTTCAACCCCCAGTTGATCAATTTCAATGTTCATCACTTTCCCGGCTGATCATTCTTTCTCGGTTGATCACTCTCGATCACTCTCCCGGATGATTGATTAACTTGCAAAGTGATCAACATTGAAATTGATGCTATATTGTGTTTCATCTCTGAGAAATAATCAAATTTAGTATATTTTTGAGGGTAAAATTTTCTGTTTGTAGTTATATTTTTAATAAAACATTAATGTTAAAAACTGGAGATTTTGAGAGAAAAAACAAGGTAGATAAACTCAGAAATTACAAAAATATTATAAAACTTACTGTCCAAAATAGTCTATAATACGAAATTTTCCATTTCTATGCACTTTATAAAAATGTTCAAAAACATCAATTTCTTTTTTTGCAGCATCCATCGTGTCAGAATTAGATTTAATTATAAATTTAATCGCCACACATCTTTCCATTTCAGGCCATATTGCATGGTAAATTTTTACTTTTCCTCCTTTCACAGTAAACATTGGGGCTTTTTTAACATATAAAATGGACTTATTTCTTGTATTTAATTTTAAGTTTACACTTCTCACATTCATTCTCGTCCCACAATAACATTCTATTGTTTGATCTTGTGAAGTATCTGATGCTAAGGGGGAAGATTAAATTTTTCAAAAAAAAGTTTTATTTGAACAATTTTATTTTATATTTTGGCTGTTTTTATTAAGAAATTAACTTCTTCATTCAGATAAAAATTGCCAACCGGATTATCCATCAGGACTTATAGGGAAGAGGCGTAGTGACAGAAGACCCACAGACAGAAGACCCAAGGACAGAAGAACCACAGACAAAAGACCCACAGACAGAAGACCCACAAGAAAATTTTTTAACTATAACTTTAGAAGAAATTTTCTGAAATTCCTGAAAAAGATTTCCAATTTCTCAAGGCACAAAATTAATAAATTTTAAAGTATAAAAAAAAATTTATTATAAAGTTAATCAAAAGAATTTTTAGCGTTAAATTTTATGGATGAGTGCGATTTAGATCATTTAATTAGAAAGTGATTTTAATAGTCGAGTGATTAATTGGGATATGTAGGAATAGCGTGGGATATAGAGAATATAGGGGTAAAGTCCTGAATCTACCTATATCTATTCTTATCCGTGAATTGTGTATAACAAGAACCAGAAGAATGAATACTATCTTTCTTGCCAGTAAATCGGATATGTCAGAAAATTTCAAGGGATGTAAACCTTCTAAGCTTTTACCACTAATCCGCCTTTATCCACCGATATCTCTCAATGTTACTCAGAAATAATTAACTAATCTCTATTATCCCAAAGATCCCCGATATCCTTGCATATCTCCAATGCCCTTGATCGCTTCTAATCCTTCTATATCCCTCCATGTGGACTTAACTGACTCTCGCTATAATCCACTTAATCCTAAATACCCCTTGATTCAAATATCCCCTTGATCTACTTCTTCCTTTCATCGTCACAGACGAGACTTTTGGAAATTTTGAATGGCCAAGAAGCGAGTTTACCATTTTAGCGATACAGGTCCGAATTCTAAGAATTTTGTAACGCTAATTATCTGTTTTTATACTATTTTTTTTATATCTGAACCTGATCGTATAAGATTTTTTGACACGACATGGACCGGATTTTCCGGATAAAAATCCCGATAATCCGGAAAATCAAGATCCCTTTCGTTAAACAAGCTCTCCGGTAATTGGGACAATATTCCCAACGTTGGAACAACTTCTCCATTGTTAAAATACATTCCCCATTGTTAAAATAACATGCCCGTGGTCGGATCAACCCCTTATTGTGGAACATCCCTCGCGCCAAAATTTATGCACAATAAAAGGGAAACAAAAAATAGTTGTGGGTCTTTTGTCTGTGGGTATTCTGTCCTTGTGGGTCTTCTGTCTGTGGGTCTTTTGTCTGTGGGTCTTCTGTCCTTGGGTCTTCTGTCTGTGGGTCTTCTGCGTCGACACGTAAGGAAGAGTTCCCTCTATATAATGCATAACCTATCTCTTATACTCTGGAGAGTAGATTGCAACATGCGCAACTTTGCTTAGAATAACAAACCCCCAACCCCCGAGACACTGGGATACGGGACCAACCACTTTACTATACTTACATTCGCCTTCGTTATCATAGATGTGAATTGCACTCAAATTGACTTTACCAGTTTTTTTCTCTTCATCTTTCATTGGGCCCTTTCCTTTCTCCGCTCTTCGATCTCCCCTACCCGTAGCATTTTGGCCTTTACAATTATTACCAGCATCCAATCCTTAAATAAAATTAAATTTATTTTTTGCTTTTAAAAGTCAGTTAATGAAAGAATATACCGTAAATCCTCTAAAATAGCCCCCCCTCTAAAATAAGCCTCCCTTCTAAAATAAGCCACCTCTCACATAAATTTTTAATTGTTGATTAATTGTTGTGTCCCCTCAGTTGAGTCTCAATGGAGGGATATAGAAGGATTAGAAGTGATTAAGAGTATATTTGGAAGATTAGCAGGTATATAAAGGGATCAACGTACATGGATATCGAGGGATTCGAGGTGATTAATAGCGATATCGGATATGAATAATGAAGATTAAGTGAGATTAGGAAAGATATCGGGGGAATAAGAGGGATTTCTGTAGATCAAGAGAGATTTCGGTGATTAACAATGATTTCAAGGATTATTTGTTTCATTGGATTAAGATGGTTTGAACGGATATCCGGGGATTTTGTTGGATATCAGAGATATTCGAACATTTGTAGAAATATCGTAGGATTAAATGGAGTCATGGATCTCGAAAGATAAAAACGGATATCTGGGAAATTCTTCGCTATATCCTCTAAATCCCATCAAATCCATTAATAACCCTTTTAACTTCTGAAATGCTTTTTAACCTTTATTCTCCCGACATCTCTTAATCCTCCAAAATCCGTTGATATCCCTACTAATTCCCAAAACACAAAATGCTTCCTCTAAAGGTCTCAATATTCACCTTAATCCTCCGATATTCCCTTTGATATATACAAAGAGATAATAATCTAAAACATTTTTTCTTATCTCCAACTTAAAGGCATATCCAAAATAAGCCCCCCTCTAAAATAAGCCCCCTCTAGAGGTCGATCGAAAAAATAAGCCCGGGACTTATTTTAGGGATTTACGGTATTTGTATTAAACTAACCTTTTAAATCTAATACTAATAAAAATAACAAAGGAAAAATTAACTTTGAAGTTAATATTTTCATTTGAAATTTTTTTTTCAAAGGAGGTTTTCTTTGAAAATTTAAATAATAAATAATTTTTTTTTAAATTTATATAAAATCAATTTAAAAAATTTTTAAAAAAAATGAGAGTGAATGGATTTAAAAAATTTATAAAAATCAATTTAAAAAATTTTTAAAAAAAATGAGAGTGAATGGATAGAGGAGGAGGTAAGGAGGAGGTGGAGAGGGAGGGAGGGAGGGAGGGGGGATTAAATAGAAAATTTTAATAGTGGAAGGCGGAAATATGACAGGAAATGAGTGGGCAGATTTGGCAGTTGCAAAAATTTTTAAATGGGATTTTATTTTAATTTTATTTAATAGGTAAAAAGAGAAGGAGAGGGAAGTTTGGGATTTTGCAGAATTAAAAAAATCTTTAAATTTATTTAGAAAATATTTTATTGCTAAAATTAAAAGTTTTTTAAATAAAATTAATTTTTAAATAATATTAATTTTGTAAATGTAATAAAAAATTGTTACTTTTGATAGAATTTAAAAAATAAAATTTTTATAAAAATAGAAAAACTGACAATAATTTGAAAGGTCCAATTTTAGAAATTACGGTTTGAAAAAAAATTTTGTTGAAAAAATAAAGAATCCTATCATTAAAATTAATAAAAAAAGACTAGTAAAATTTAAATAAAATATTAATATAGGCTGGCTATGGCCATTCCTCCTTTCAGCTATTGCTAAAGGTTAATCGACGAATTGGAGCAAACCCGTATCTTCAGTTGACGGACTGATGTCCTGTTTTCTTTCCCACATAAACCTCTTTATCCCTCGATATCACGCCCATATCCCTCAATATTCCCTTTAACCCATCTAATAACCACTCCTATAATTTCTTCAGATATTAATCCAAATCCGCTTTGATCATGCAAATGCTCCGACATATCACATACTTCTTCCATTGTCAGCGCCGCAATTCCCAATTCGTGAATCGAGAATGTGAATTCCCGAGAAAAAAAACGGCAATCAGGAATTAAATGAAATTTTAATTCCCTTTCGTAAAGTCGAGATTCCCAACCCGAAAAACTTAGAGGATTCCAGATTTTCGAGAATCGTGACGGCTCGTTCGCGTGTACACGCTCTGATTTTCAAAACAAAATTTTAATTAAAAAATTAAATTAAAAAATTTTAGTTTATTTCAAACAAATTTTAACTAAAAAGGCTGAAACCCCAAAACATGTAGTAAATTATGAAAACAAAATCTCAAAAAAACTCTCTCAATCTTCTCTTTAATTCTTAATTATTCCCTCAATCACCGATAACTTCCGAAATCTTTCCAATTAAAATGTCTTTTGCTTTGGGGCCATTGTAATATTGTGAAAGAATATTTTCTCTCAAATTATCTGCAGCTTTTTGATATTTGCTAAATATATATTTAATTAACTCTTTATAATGTCTGGAATTGAAGAGTTATTGAAGGCCTGTCTCTCCAAACTTGAGCTACTTTGAGGATTTAGAAAAAATATTAAATTGAAAGGAAAAATGCCAGGGTTGCCAAATTGGCTTTGTTTTTTCCAAATCTTTACTAAACTTACTCATGGCCAAAAAATTCATTGAAGGCTTTAATAAAATCATATTCAAATTTAGCATTTTTATCATCAATATCATAACGTTCATCTATTCCTAGCATTTTTACATAAATTCCAATACCAAAATATTCTACAATGGAGGAATTGTAGAATTGATCAAGCGCGTTAGGAATACAAATTAGAGGAACACCTGCATACATTGCCTTTAAAATTGAATTTAATATATGGTTATTAGTAGGGAGCGGATTTTTAGGTAATAACCTTTTCTTTCCTTAAATAGTTATGTATGGCGCAAAAATCCGATCTCTAGTTATTTATGTTAATTAGAGTGAATTAAATAAAAGTTTTTATATTTGAGTTAAATTAACTCATACTATTTCTTCTTTAAGAATAGCAGCTTTTGCGACACTCTTATTGTCTTTTTCTTTTCTCTCCTCAGAGACAGCTTGTTATCACAGCATGTAAATGGCTGTCGACTAATGACTTTACCTAATAAAAATTATCCTCAAGGGTTGTCAACTTTGACAGAATTGGGGGGGGGTTTCCTTAGGGTCCCCGAATTCAATTAATTGAACGAAAACAGAAAATGGGCATTTTGCAAAACCTCAAGATTTCCAAATTTAATAATTTTATAACAAATAATACATATAACCTCAATTAAACTATTCTGTCCACAATGAGAAATAAATACACTGCTCCACATAATTATAAGTCCACCCCTTTTTTCGGGATTTTTTGACTCCCAGTGATCCAAATTTTCTGAAAATTTAGAAACACACCTTTTAGTGAATAACTAACAAGGTGTGATTCGATTTTTGGCTGAATTTTTATTTGAAAAATTTTTAGGCCAAAATTTGCGTTTTCGGCCTCCACAAAATTATAAGTCCACTTTTCAAAAAAGATATTTCCAAGTTTAGGAAAAATCTACAAAAATTCTCGCAACAATATATAATGATATTATGAAAAAATAAAAAAGAACTAGACCCATATCTTTACCCTGAGCCGAGATCCTGAGACCCCGAAAATCAACGTAAAACGGGGGTAAGGATCTTTAAAAAAATTTTTCGACCTCTTATCGATTATTTTCAATTTTGGTTTTAGGCTCATTCGACAGCCCTTGAAATTTGCTACAAGATAGGAATAGTCTTATTTTTCAGAAAAATTCCTTAGAGAGACACAAGACGATAAGATTTCTAATCGTCGTTATAGGGCATTTTATGGGGCATTTAGACGTTTTTTGCTGCATCAGAAGATTATCGTCTTGTGTCTCTCTAAGGAATTTTTCTGAAAATTAAGACTATTGCTTTCTTGTAGCAAATTTCAAGGGCTGTCGAATGAGCCTAAAACCAAAATTGAAAATAATCGATAAGAGGTCGAAAAATTTTTTTAAAGATCCTTACCCCCGTTTTACGTTGATTTTCGGGGTCTCAGGATCTCGGCTCAGGGTAAAGATATGGGTCTAGTTCTTTTTTATTTTTTCATAATATCATTATATATTGTTGCGAGAATTTTTGTAGATTTTTCCTAAACTTGGAAATATCTTTTTTGAAAAGTGGACTTATAATTTTGTGGAGGCCGAAAACACAAAATTTGGTCTAAAAATTTTTTAAATAAAAATTCAGCCAAAAATCGAATCACACCTTGTTAGTTATTCACTAAAAGGTGTGTTTCTAAATTTTCAGAAAATTTGGATCACTGGGAGTCAAAAAATCCCGAAAAAAGGGGTGGACTTATAATTATGTGGAGCAGTGTAGTTTTGTATTCTTTTCAGCTTAATGTTAAAAAATTTATAAAAAAAAATTTTTTTATTTAGAACACTTTGAGAAACATAAAAAATTAATAAATGCAAGGGTTTCTGGTTCTTTGAAAATTTTCGGATATCCGGCTAACCGAAGATCGGCTTCTAACCGACAGCTCTATAATTTATCTTTATAATCTAACCAGAATTTTCAGGAGAAATTACTTAGGGTAATTAATCTTACAACATCTTGAGGTTGTAAATTTCATAGATTTGGATCAAAACTTTTTAAATAAAAATTGGCTTTTTGGAGTATTATGACTAGGGACCGGATTTTTAGGTTATAACCTATTTTTTCTGCGAAATAGTTATGATGAATTGAGCTCAAATCCGTTGTTATTTTTTGAATATCTTACATCTATGCGGACTTATTATGACCTATTCAAACCTATTTTGGAGTTTTGAAACCTAAAATAGGTTGTAACCTATTTTGTAATTTTTGTTATTTTTGTCACCTATTTTGGTTGTTTTTCGCAAAAATTCGATTTTTTACCAAAAATTTTCAAAATTTTTCGAAAAAACTTGCAATTTTTCAAAAAATTTTGTCAATTTTTCTTAACATGCAAAAAATTTTTTCAATTTTTGGGAAAATATTTTTTTCAAAATTCAAAAAAATTTTTTTAAATAAATATGTATCTCCCAGTGAAAATTTTAAAAAATAGGAATTTTTTACTATTTTTACTACACCAATAAAATTTATTAGCGGAATATAGAAAATATTCAGACTTTTCGCATTTTTTACCCTATATGTCGACCTTTTTTGCAACCTATTTTCCATTTTTATCACCTATTTTCAAGTTTTTGTCACCTATTTTGGCATTTTTTAGAACCTATTTAGGTACCTATTTTAAGGTTTTTACAACCTAAAAATCCGGTCCCTAATTATGACAAATTATTCAACGAATTTTCTGCCCTTTAAATAAGAATAAATTACCTAAAATCCCTTGTTGGTTAATATATTCCTCTGTAACTTTAATCTGATATTTGTTATAATTTTTTGGCAAAAGTTTTTTATTTATTCGAACTATAAATTTGCATTTCTTGAAACGACTAAATCTGTCAAACATTATTTCAACATTTTCTGGAGTCAAGTCTCCCGAAACTTTAACAGTTCCAAACGAAACTAGAACAATACATTCAGGCTTAAATTATTTAACATTTATTATAGAAGATTTACAAAATAAGTGGTCAGTGCTTGAGTATTAAAAGAAAAGTAAAAGCTAAAAAAACAGCCGTCACTAAATCTCTTTTCTTAAAATAACCTAATATAAGGATTGGCCAATCCAGCCAAAATCCCCACTTTATTAATTTTACTTTTCCTTCTCCACTTTTTTCTGATTAATAAATAAATAAACACATATACCTATATTTACATTTAATTTTTAAATAAGGAGTTTAAAGCACGTCGGGTCCTCTCAATAGAGACGGGCCCGACCCAATGCCCGGAAGCGACAATGAATTGAAGCCGTTCATTATAAAGGGCCTTTCAAATGGGAGGCCATTTAATTAGAAAAAATACAAAAGAACGATCATAAACCTAGCAGAAACACAGAAGACAAAATTTCATTAATCCTGAGACTAGAATTCTGGAAAGTAAATACCTTTTTGTTGTTTAGTTTTTTAGCTTTTTCAGTCAAGATTTTCTTTTCTTCAACGTGAATACCCCCAATATAAATAATTTTTTCGTGTAATGGGAATGTTTTGAATAATCCAAGAGGGTGTTGATTAGCAAAATGTAATTTAATTTTTTTGAACAAAAATTCCAAGCTTGAAGGTTGTTCTCCGGAAATTCCCATATGATCATGCAAAAATTTGTAATACTTTTTACTTGTATAATCTAGAGACACTTTTTTGATATAATTTGTATATTTATGATTTTTTAGATTGAAATTGTATCGATCACTATTTTTCTGGAATATTGTAGCTCCGGCTTTCCAATCTCCAGGCTCGGCTGTTAGATCCTCTAAATTTAAATAAATTCAAATTAGAAATTAAAAAGCAGCGTATTCACTTCTATTTTGAATCCTGATTTTATGATCCCAAGACCGAAAGACAAATCCCGATCTCGAGCCGGGATCGGGACCTGGATCGTGATTAGCAATCGGATCTTGATGCAAATCGGAATTTTATAAATTAGTGAGAATATTAGTTCGGATCCCGATCCCGATTTTATGTCGAGATCCCGATCCCAACCCTAATTCTCACCTGGTACTTGATATTGAGTAACATCAATCGGCTTTCCTTCAATATCGAGAAATTGAAGATGTTGAGGGAAGAAGATAGAAGAAGATATAGCAAAAGTTTTTTCAATTCCTAAAGCTTCAAAAACAGCAAAAGCTCCACCCATAACATCAAACTCAGAAATTCCAAAAGAATAATTTTGTTCTTTAAGAAAATCACCAATACCAACTTGAATACCTCCAATTTTGATTTTTTCGTTTGCTAATAGTTCTTCAAAAATAATTCGATTAGCTATAGAAACTAGCTCATTTTTATTATTAGGCTAGGTACTAGTATTACGGATCGGACTCCAGAATTTCCCGAATTTTTAAAAAAATACTTTTTATTAATTTTTTCTATAAAATTTTCTATAAATTTGGATAGCTAGAAATTATTTTAAAAAATCATTCAGAGTTCAAAAAAGCCAGCATTTTTACTTAGATGCAGGCGACAATTTTAAGGGTTGTAAGGCCAATAGGACCGAGACAAAATCCTCAAAAGGAATATTTTAGCGCACAACTTGGATTCTAATTATCCTTGACTGCTATCTTTGGAAAGGATCATATCTTTTTGACATGAATCCATGTTCATTCTCTTATAATTATGAATCAAGCTTTATGTTTTAATAGAAAGAAAAATAAGCAAAAAAATTTGGAAAACTCAAAATCTCGAATGACAAATTTTCTCGCGAATCCAGAATTTTCTGGATTAATACTGTCCAGAAAAACCGGTCCTAAATTTGTACCGGTCCAGAATTTGGAACACGGACTCCCGAAAAGTCATCATCATTTAGAGTTTTAACTTTCAAATTTATCTTTACCTGAGTAAACACCAAAAAAATAGAATTTGTTAGAATTGTGATATTCTGAAATTGCCATAGGAATTCCAAAGTTATTTATTGTATTTATATTCAAATGTGTTTTACTAATCGGTAAATTAATAATTTGGAAATTTTCTGATATTTTTTCATGCCCATCTGAAGAATGATAAACAAGCAGATCCTGGAAATTGTTTTAAAATAATTTGTTAATTTTTTCAAATATGTATAAAATAATCTGATCGAGTCTTTGATTTTGGTATTTTACCGGGTTATGCTATTTTTAGGGGGAATAATAAAAAAATTATTATTTCTAAGAAATAATTAATTAACATACCACCATATACTTTCCTGACAAAATTTTAGCCAAAGTTTTCTGAAATATTTAAATATGTATATTTATTCGAGAAAGTAAATACTCTAGAATAATTTCAAGGAAAATACTAACAGAAAAAGTTAATCCCAAATTTTGGATTTTAATTTTTTAATTTAGCTCTTGGACGGCAATCAGAGATAACTGATCATATGTGTTTAGAAATCTCAATTATGAGTTAACTTTTCTTTCAATTATCAAGATTTTTTGTTTCAAATCAACCCTGCCCCGGGTGTAAATAAATTTAAATTACATTGAAAGATAGTGGTGATTTTAAAAAAGAATTACAGATGTACAAAACTTTGGTTGGATTTTTTCCCGTTTTCTTCTCCTCAACTACTTGTCCTTTAATCGTTTTTGTATCAGAATCTCCTCTAGAAGTTCCTTCTTCATTTGGCTCGATTGTAAACTCAGTTCCAATCGAAAATTTGAAAAACCCCACCAGAAAAAGGGAAATGAAAATAATTAATTTAAAATACATTTTTTAAATAAATAAATAAAATTAATTATCAAAGTTAACAATTTACTTTTAAAATATTATATAAAAATTAAATAAAATAAACTTTTTTATGTCAGCCGATTCATTTAATGGAGGGTAAAAATATGTAAATGAGAGAGGCTAATAAAGATTGAGAAATAAAGGGCAAATTAAAAAAATCTATACATACATATACGTGTATTTATTTTGCACTATTAAATGTCAACAATCATGTTTATTTGCCAATTTAAAAGATGATGAAATATAGTGCCCATCTGAACTACTGCCGATCTGTCCAATTACGGTTTGGTTGGTCAGCGGTAGGTTGGCCTCCTACCCTCCATACAGTTTCAAAACAGAAGGGGTTAAGACAAAAGGAAGGAAAAATAAAAAATAAGGAAAAACCGGCTTTGTCGACCTCAATTTAAACAATTGACAGATTATGGTTGAATATACATATATATAAATAAAATACATAAATAAAATATAAGAAATATTTCTTATATAAAATTCTTCAAATAATAATTGTTTACTAATATAGTAATAAATAAAAAACTAAAAGAAAACCAAAAATCTGTAATAAAAGTTCAGTAAAAAATATAATAAAGGTTTTAGCTTTAATAAAGAGGTATGTTATATAACCTGAAAGAAACTTTGCATAACTTTTATGTACAAGTTTGTTTACATAATAGTTTACTTAAACTTCTTCAACTCTTTTTTAAGAATTTCAAGAACATTTTCAATTGTTGGGCGAGAATCTAGCTCTGGCTTTGTGCACATCTGAAATTTCATTTTTACTTTTTGTAAATTTATTAAATCTTCACTAGGGTTGCTCACAATGTACTATATAAGTTATTTGCCCAGAGGATCGGTTAGCGGAAGATTAAAAAAAGAATAGTCAAACATTTGCTCTAAAATAGTCCAATATTGAGGAAAGCTCATTTCAAACTTATGAATTTAAACATTGATAAAAACATATTGTTTTAGGTATCCTGCTATATGTATGTAATCTCCCTTTATTTCTGATTGGAGGGAAGAATACATACTCGGGACTTTTAGAAGATTTATTTTAATAAAAATCGTAAAATCCAATCTGTCAACTTGCCTCAATAAGATGATTCAAGTGCTTAAAATCCTGTCCACGTTTTCTATGCTTGTTTAAATCCATTTTTTCAATATATTTTCGCGGACTGTATAACAACTTGTATATAATTACTCCAAATGAGTAAATATCTGCTTTTTTAGATACCTAAAATATTTTTTTTGCTTTTGTTAAAAAAATTTTTTCTGTCATCACCGATTGTAATCGCTATCTATCCTAAAAGATTTATGGGGAAATACGAATACCGTCTGATACTTTCTATTTGTCATTGGGGATGGAATTTTATAAGTAAAACAAAAATTGAAAAATTTTACTTTTAAAATGAGAAAAAAACTGTCACAATCAGTTGATAACCTGAGAAAATAAGGGAAGGAGGAGCAAAGAAGCAGAATGCAGCAAATTAGCGGCTTATTATGTACGAACTAGAGATCGAGCTGGGCCTGGACCAAAGCCTGGGTTTTTCCTGCACCCAGAGTCCATTTGCTAAAAAGTGAAAGCGAGAATAATCTACAACTCTCCCAAAATTATATATGTACATACAAATAAAATAAATTTACCTGGTTAATTTCATTTCTATCAATTTCTGGAGCAATGTACATATTTGTCCCTAATATTTCCTTTGATATGTTTATTATTTCAAAATTTTCCATAAATTCACTAGTACCAAAATCAATCAGTTTGAATACAGGAAGATTATTTTGATCATTTTCACGAGTTCTAACAAAATTTTCAGGCTTTATATCCAAATGTACAATGTTTTCTATAAAAGAAAATTGAAATGCTAAGTTTTCATCAGCCAATAGAAATTTTTTCTTGGATCTACTTACACTCAACTCCAGAAAATTTTTAACGAAAAGAATGTACTAAAAAAAGACTTTGATCTCGCAAAACTCAACAAAAGCTTGTGGTCCTACAAAAAGATGCGATCACTTAGGGGCCACCGAATAGCTTAGTAAATAGTCTAGTCTAGGGGCTAAGAATTAGGATTTCGTGCAAAAAGCTCCAACAAGCGGCTTTGTTCAAAGCTTCAAGATTCTTTGTTCATTAAATTAAAATAAATTTCTACCATCATGCAATTGCTTGAGTGCTTCAGCCGCACTTATTAGAATTTCGGTTATATGTTTTGCGATATTCTTTTGGCCCTTCTTACTCTTATTATAATATTTTAATAAATTCATTTCTCCAAGTTCTAAAACAATTGATTCAAATTCATGGCTCTGATTGCCAATTTGCATTGTTTGTTCCTCACTTAAAAAATTAAAATATGAAAATGATCTGAATATGTTCTTTGAAAGAGAAAACATTTATAAAAATTCACCGTTAAATTTTTATATTTTATTATGCCGCTTATTCGCAAATATAAAATGTAAGTTTTGATATCTTTAATTTTAGTGATAAAACATTTCAAAAGTCTTATTAAAAGTGTTTAAAACTAGAGCCCAGAATTTTGTAACGTACCATACTACGGTAGGAACCTCTATAAGTACCGAAAAATACTGTCGGTACCCGAGTACCATCCGTGCTTCAGTAACATAAAAGACACAACATTAACGCTGGAAGTAAGGGGGTCGTTTTAATATTCGGTTGTAACATATTTAGTTTCGTTTTTTATTAAAAGTTTAGGAGGCTGAATTTTTGTAGATTTGCAGTCTATGATCATGAATTTTTGTACATATATTAATTAGACTGTCCTCTAACAGCCTCTAAAATTTTAAAATTTTTTGTTAAGAATAGTAGGAGTTATGGTCGAAAAATTCGGGGTAGTCAAATTACTGATTTTTAGCAAATATATCGAAATATCTCGAAAATTATTGGTAAATGGTTGACATGTGATATATCAATCGAAAGCTCTCCAAATGCTCTAACTAGCGAAAAAAAGAAAACTTTAAAAAGTCGAACGAGAAAAAAGTCGAAATTTCGACCCCTGTGTTAGACCTTATTTCTAGAACCAAAAAAGTAAAGGGTTCGGTCTAATAGAGACTTTTCAATCTTCCTCTAGGGGGACGGTTTATTAGAAGGGGTCGGTCTAATAGAAAGAGTCGCACTATTAGGAAAAATACGGTACTAGGTGAAAAACATGATAAAGCTAGAATTACTCAGCTATACTAAAAGAGCTTACTGTCCAAAATATTCTACAATGCGAATAGGTCCATTAATCTTTTTGTTTTCACCCGGTCCATAAAAATGTTCGAGAACAGCAATTTCTTTTCTTACAGCATCTTTCGTTTCATCACTATTTTTAATTAAAGATTTAATTGCAACACATCTTTCTTTCTCAGGCCATATTGCATGGTAAATTTTTACTTCTCCTTCCTTCCCAGTATATATTCGGGGTTTTACAACAAATAATTCAGTTGTAGCAAATTCTTTATCTCTATTTTTTAATTTAAAAGTTACTTTTTCCACAATTGTTTTCTTCCCACAATAACATTCTCTTGTTGTATCCGCTGCTAGGTGGGAGGAAGATTCTCCTGCTAAATATTAAATTTTTACGTAAAGATAAACGGGGAAAAGTTGATTAAAGAATTTTATTTTTCCGTTTTGATAAGTATTTTTATTAAGTAATTAAATGTGCCCATTGTTTACAAAAATTTCCAATATTTAAATTCGGCATATTCTTGAAAGCTATAGATATGGGTTTTGATTAGATTAAGTCGAGTACTGAGTAATTGGGAAAACCCGAGCTCGAGTAATCCGAGTTTTAAGAATCCGAGTTCGAGCTCAACTTTTTTGGCCGAGTTCAAATATTTTTTATAAAACAGTATTTTAAAATAATTTTAATAAAAACAATACTTCTACTAGCTGGGTATTGGGCATTTTTGGCGGTAATGCGGTGGATCAGCATCCAAATCCCAGTAATTTTCTTAATCCACCTATAACGGATATGACTAAAATCCACCTAACTCTATTCAAATCCTCCGATATACACATGTCTTCCTTTTCAGCGCCGCAGGCGAAAATTTTGAAAAATTCGGAAGATCCTTTAGAAGAAGCCAAAAATCTTCCATTTTTCGCCGCCGATAGGGGCATAAAAATACATGATTCAAGCCGAGTAATCGAGTAGGAAGTTTCCGAGCTCGATTAATCCGAGTTTGAAAAACCCGAGTTCGAGCAGCCGAGTAATGACGAAAAAACCCGAGTGATCGAATCGAGTAACTCAAATTCGCTCGACTCGGACGTTCTCTAGTTTTAATCAAAATTTTTTCACCAATTTTCTCTTTAGCTTTCATCGGCTTCTTTCCTTTGTTCAATCGTTGACTTCCCCCAGCTGCCGAATTCTGTTTTCGACAAGTATTACCAGCATCCAATCCTTAAATAAGAGTGAATTTGTTTAAGGATTTTAAGATTTGATTAATTAAAAAATATATTTGTTTGGAAATTAACCTTTTAAATCTAATACTAATAAAAATAACAAAGGTAAAATTAACTTTGAAGTTAATATTTTCATTTGAAATTTGTTTTTCAAAGAAGGTTTTCTTTGAAAATTTAAATAATTAAATAATTTTTTTAAATATATATAAATAAAAATCAATTAAATATTAATAATCAATTTAAAAAATTTTTTTAAAGGAATGAGAGTGAAGGTATAGAGGAGGAGGAGATGTGAGGAGGGGGAGGGGGGAGAAGAGGGATGAGGGAATTGAATAGAAAATTTCCATAGTTAGTGAAGGGTTAGGGGAGGAGGAGATGTGGGGATGGGGGGGGGGAGAAGAGGGATGAGGGAATTTTTTAAAAATTTAAAAATTTTTTAAAGAAATGAGAGTGAAAGGATAGGGGAGGAGGTGAAGAGGAGGAGGAGAGGAGGGGTAAATAGAAAATTTAAATAGTTAGTGAAGGTATAGAGGAGGAGGTATGTGGGGAGGGGGGGGAGGGAGGAGAAGAGGATGGGGGAAATTTATTGAAAGATCCGATTCTGTAAATTACGGTTTGAAAAAATGATTTTTGTTGAAAAAATAAAGAATTCTAACCTAAGAATTAATGAATAAAAGGAAAACTAGTAAAATTCAAATAAAATATTAATATAGGCTGGCTATGGCCATTTCTTCTTCAGCTATTTCAAAAGGTTAACCGACGACTGGGAGCGAATCCGTATTTTCAGATGGCCGGACTGATGTCTGGTTTTCTTTCCCAATATAGGTAATTGTTCGGTTTATACCCCCACTCATTTTTCTGACCATTTTTTCATTTTCCTTCCCTCTTTACTTTTTCCTTCCTCCTTCTTTTCATGAGGCAAGTATCATAAAGGATTTTTTTGCGCTTTCAATCATTTCGAATAATTATTTTGTAATTTGAAAGCCCTGAACGTGATGATTCTTTTTCCTAGAGGACTATATGATTAGAAATTCTTGCACAAAAAAGAAAGGATCAATTAAAAAATACTTTTTATTTTTGACACCGGAAGTCAGATTATAAAACTATGGCGCCTAGTCGTTCATTTCCAATCCAACCAAATTAAAAAAATATTTATTTCCCAAATAATTTGCATTAAAAAGGAAAAGGATTGGCATATAATAAAAATCTTCGGATATCTGGATCCGGAACCGATATCACTGAAAGTTTCGGATATTCAGTCTTTTTTCGATCCGGATCCGCCAACCTTAATTAAGGTCAAAAAAAGAGAAATTTTAGAAAGGTTAAAAATAAGTATTACATTTTACAAATTACTTCAGAAAAATAGGTGCATAAATAGTTCATGTAGAGTAGGTCGAGGTTTTTTTGAAAAAACCGATGCCGATGATCACCGAAACTGGAAAACAGAGAACGCGGTCGAGGGGCAAATTTTTGCCGAGGTCCGAGAGAAAGGAAAAGGATCGAGGACCTCGGCCTCTGCGAGGCCTCGACCTACTCTAATTTCATTGAATAATTAGTCTGGGTAACCCTTTGTTAGAGAGGAAATTAAAAGTGAAATTGATAGAAGTTATAATTACAGTACTTATTTTTAAAAATACCGTATTTTCTCTAAAATAGCCCCCGGGGGTTATTTTTTTCGATCGACCTCTAGAGGGGGGGGGGCTATTTTAGAGGGGGGGTTATTTTAGAGAAAATACGGTAATTTATGTTTAATCAGTTTTTTCCAAAATTTTTTTAAAAAAGTTTGGGCATTTAAAGTAGTAATGTACACCCAGTGAATAATATTTAAGTTGATGAGAGAGCAATAACTTCAAAGTATATTCATTTTCAATATTGCGATTAATTAAACGAAAACATTCATCCAATCTTTGTGCTCCTTCAATTAAACCTAATCTTCGTTGATTATATCGAAGTAAAATATTTGTGTATTTAACAGATTCGTTATAAAGTAATTCTTTCCCTTCGGGAGACAAGTCTTTAGCATCTTTTTTGAAAAAAATTAAAGTTATGTAAATAAAAATTAAAAAATTTTAATGCTAGAGGGGCATGTTTAGGCAGGTTCCGAGCAGTGTTGTCAAAGTTCCAGTTTCGGAACTAGAACTACGGAACTAGTAAATGCCTGGAACTAGCTCGGAACTGGAACTACGGAACTAGTAAATGTCTGTAACTACATAGCTTTGGAACTATGTAGTTCTGGAACTAGAACTAAGGAATTTCAAAAATTGAGTTCCGGAACTGGAACTACAAAAATTAAAAAACTAGTTCTGGAACTGGAACTAGTTCCAGAGAAATTTTGGAACTTTGACATCACTGGTTCCGAGACCCGAATTAAAATTATTTTACAAGAGTGCGGCAAATTTCCTATGTATAGGCGTGAGCGTATACCATAGCCATAAACCCTTATTTGAAATTAAAATTTCTACCCGATTTTGTAAAAATAATAGCTATTAACAAAGCAAATTCAACGTTTGTTAATGCAACACGTTTGAAGTGAACGACAGATTTTGTAAATGAATAATCTGCCCATTTAAGCAACCTGAAAATAGGTATATTCTATATCTTCTCAATTAAAAATTTTTTAAATTATTTTACGAGGTTCCGGCAAATTTCCTTCCCTTTTGTCTGTACCATATCTCACTTTAGACGGCTTTAAATTTTATAATTTAGTCTGATAAATCTTATCAAAGTTTGAGCAAAATTTTTTGGATAAAATCATTTTGGCATGCACTTGTAATAAGTACAATGTTTATTTAATTCAAATCAGTTCTTCATCCGACTGAAGAATTATCAATTTTTGCTGAATATGAGCACAGGTATGGCAAAAATTAGAACGCGGTAAATTTGCCAGACCGTGTAGAATTTTATTAATAATATTGGAATTTTGAGTAAAATTATTACATAGAAAAATATTTACTTTTCATCATTTAAATATTCACTATTATTCATAATACCAAGAGCAGGCGTAACATAATCTTTACGTGTCCAGGTTTCGGAGCCTAATTCCCAAGATAGGTAGGTGTTTGTAAATGAATTAAACAAATGGCGAATCTGCCTTAGCTGTGCAATCTATTTATAAAAAAGATAATATGTTTTTCTCATTAAGGGTAGACTCATCCCAAAATATTACATACATACTTAAAGTCAGTGATTGGGATTTGGAACGAATTTTTTTCTCGCACTCTTACTTGTAACATGTATGAGTACGAATTCTAGTACAGAAAGAGTTTGCAAAAGTTAAGCCACCGGGCAGGATTGCGATAACCTGCTAGTTGTTGCTAGGCGCTTTCGCTCACTATATGCAGGAGCTCTACCACTGAGCTACCGGGGCTTAAACCCCCGCCTAAGCGTTTTAAATGCTGCTAGGTGAAACATCCTTACAGTATGAGCTTCCAATAACTGCTCAAGGATAAAGCTCTCCAAATCAAATTGGTAAAAAACCCAAGGACTAAACTGAGAGGAAAGGTTAGCCAAATACAAAATATAAATTGCTTCTATTACCTGATCAGATAAAGTCAATTTATCAAAAACAGGCAAAGATTTAGCTATACCAACACATAAAAGTCTGTCAACTAAAAAATATTTATGCCAGCTTTTATTGATAATTCCTTTATCTCTAAATGAAGATTCCCAACTTTTGAATTCATCAAAAGGTATTGGACTTGGATTTGGCTTTAAATAGGATTGAGTTTTATTAAAAATTAAATTAAAATTTACCGAAAAAGTGCCGGTTAAACGAAAAATATTAAAATTTGATGAAATTATTTCTTCAAACAAAATCGGGCCTTTAAGGAATATATCATCCAAATCGTTAAATGCATGCATAATACGTTTTTGGGCTTCAATGATTGGTACAATCGAGATTATTTGTTGTCGATCTTTGGTGGTTATGTCGACAATTTGAGGATTTGAAAGCTTAAGAATAAAAAGTGGATGTACGTGTGTTGCCTAATCAAACAATTGCATATTCATAAGTATGCATATTTATCTGTTGTATAATATATCTTACCAGCTACCGGACAATCCGTAGATGAAAACCCTGTTCCGCTCTAGTTTATATTTTTAACAATAATTTTCTAGTGAACAAATCTCTAATATCATAATAATTCTAATTCTATTTAAACTTCTAATCTAATTATTTTACTTGTTTAAAACTAGCCTATAATACGCTAGTTTTTGAAATTTAAATTAAATTCAAACCTACATATGTATAATAATAATTAATTTATTAATAATAAATTAATAAATTTAGTTTTTAAGTTTAATGAATAATTATTTTGAATGTTAAAAATTTTTTAACAATTAAAATTGTTGAAAATTCCCGACTCCCGATACTGACTCACGAGGTCATTTCCCGACCCGACTCCCGTTTCCCGGGTTTTTTGTTCTCCCGAACATCACTAGAATTTATAGAAAGATTTTTGAATAAATAGACTTACGTTAATTTCCTTCCTTCCTTCTTTCATTTCATCATGGCATAGATCTTGACGTAGATATACAACATCTAAAATCACTTTTTTATTAAAAAATCGTTTTTAAATATTTTAACTAGAGCTCAAACCCGAGCCGAGATCGGATATTCCGGCCCAATATCTTGAAAACCTGGTATAATGATAAAATCAGGGTTTTTTGTGTTTTTGATTGTGTTTTCGAAAAACCACGGCCTGTGATTGAAAGAACAAAGATAAGGGTACTTTGTTCATATCCTAAAAAATAGATAAAAAACGCAGCCATAACGGCACAGAGCCATAAAAGAGACTGATATGTACTAAAAAGACTGATATGTACCAAAAATGACAAGGGCCAGAAATATTCCAGCAAGTTTTGGCTCTGCGTCGCTATGGCCGCGCGCTAGGGTTTCCCATATTTACGGAGAAAATCATTGGCATTAAAAAAATAAATGATTTACAGTAAAAATGAAAATTAATCTGAGACTAACATAGGGGTAGGGGCAGGATATGAACAAAGTACCCAGATAAGAGCCCGGCAATTTGAAAGGTTTGAGCTCTAAATTTAACAAACTTAATCTTTTCATTCCAACAGAAAGACATTTTTCAAGTCTACATTTTCTACATTTTGGCAAATTTGTTTCGGATTTTCCGTCTTTATTCTCATTAGACAATTGTTTTGACAAACATTTACATTTATATTTGCGTTTCGTTTCGTTTTCAAGATAACGCCTTTTAAAGGATTTTTAATTACCATAAAGTCTCTAATACAATGGCCGGCCACTCTATTTTCCTTTTCCTCTTCCTCCAAATGAGGAGGAAGAAAGGAAACTTTACTTTTTCCGTGCAAGAAGAAAAAGCGGACTGTGGGGAGGAGGGGGCGGCATAAGTACCAGCAATGGTATCTCTTCCATATTTTGCTTTTAAAAATACAAAAAAGCCCATCTATGGAGTAGTAGTTCTTTCAAAAAAAATATAACAAAAATAAAAAATACCTGAAAAAAGCCCCACAAGCCCTACATGTGCGAACTCCATAATGAAAACAAACATTTTCTTTTGTTCCACAAACTTTGCATTGTTTAATAAAGTTACTTTCCATTTTTAAAATAAATTGGTATATTTTTTATAGAAAAAATAAAATTTATTATAATGAAAATAGGGTTACATATAAATTAATTATTTTTGTTAGACTCTGGATAAGAGGAGTTTTCAGTCAAGTTAGATCATACTAACCCGGCAAGTCCCTAAGGTCCTTCCAATTTTCGCATACTTTATATCTTTCTATTTTGGATCTCAAAGCAAATGTCAGAAAAATTAAAATTAATGTGAATACAACCCTATACACACAACAAATAAATTTTATTATCATAAAAAAGGGATAATAAATTGGTGTATATTAGATTTTAAAATTATTTTTTTATATTTCATTAAATATAAAAAAATTGTTGGCAAAATTGTTTGTGTGAATGACTTTGGTATGGCTGAATTCAGCTTCATTTTTAATTTTTAAAGAATTAACAGCTAAATACACAAACAAATTTTCAAAGCAACAATTAAAGAGAGATACGCGAAAATTAAAAGATAATACATTTTTCTAGAAAAAATATAAATTTATTATAATGTGACAATGCATAATTAGCTAATAATTAATGATTAAATTTAAGATCGGATCACGTATAAAATAATTATTTTTGGTAGACGGTGGAAAAGACGTGTTGGATCCAGATTTTAGGATTATTTATTATTTATTTTCAAATAATAAAAATAAACATTATTTGAATTTATTTCTCTTTATAGTTTCTTATCAACATTTTCTTAACCTACATACATATATTTCAAACTTGTAAAACCTAATCTTTACTTACTTCTCGCCCTTTATCACATATATAAATAGCTTTTTATATTATTAATACTTTGCCTTGAAAATACAGATAGATACTATCCTATATGTATTTTCTGACAAAAATATTAAAATAAATATAAATAAATAGATTATCAAAAAATATCATCTAGTAAAAAGTTTCCACACAAAAAAAATAAATTTTATTATCATAAAAAAGGGATAATAAATTGGTGTATATTAGATTTTAAAATAATTTTTATATATATCATTAAATATAAAAAATTGTAAGCAAAATTAGTTGTATATTAAATTTTAAAAATTAAGCGAATTATTTTGGTATGGCAGAATCCAATTTTTGTTTAAGTTTTTTAAAAATTATCAGCCAAATAAACAAATAAATTTTCTAAACAAAAATTAAAGAGAGATAATTTAAAGCTATTAAACATAACTTGCCAACAACTTTTAAAAAAGGATGATTGGATTTACTCAATTTAGTTAACGTCTAAACGCTTTCTTTTATCTTTTTGGGAGAGAAAATTATATTTAATAAACAAAATTCTATTTAAATTAAAAAACTTAAATTTATCCAAACAGCTAATTAAACAAAAAATTTAAGTGAAACGAAAATTAATTTTTATAATCAATAATTTAAAAAATAGTTTCAATTTTGGAGTTTAAAAAAATATTAATTAAGCTATTAATTACTAAATTGTTAATATAAACCAGGGTGTAGTGTTTTTATATTTAATAAACAAATCGAAAGAGCTCGTCGAGCTGAGTCGAAAATTGAACAACCATAGGGGGGATTCTTGAAATTAAAAAACTGTTTACTCCCCCCCCCCCCCATTGTCAGTTTTTTTCGAAAAATATGTAAAAATGGTCAGTCTGTACAACAATTGTAGAACACACAAGCTGTGTCGAATGACACCAAAATCAATAAAATCCGCTTTGATTTGACCGAAATACAGACCCCTGAAAATTGAACAACCAAAGGGGGGATTCTTGAAATTAAAAAATTTTTTGTAAATAATATTTCATTCGAAAGAGCTCGTCGAGCTGAGTCAAATGACATCAAAATCAACGAAATCGTAAAGATTTACAAAGTTCTGCCATTATTAAGATCTACTGGAGTCGACGAATTATGTCATATCTTTGTCAAATCTTGTCCGATTACGTCGATTTTTGTGTCATTCGACTCAGCTCGACGAGCTCTTTCGAATGAGCTATCATTTGTATAAATTTTCGTCCTTATGGTTTTTCACCCCTGTGGTTGTTCAATTTTCAGGGGTCTGTATTTCGGGCAAATCAAGTCGGATTTTGTTGATTAACCAACACGCCCATCTCCTCTTTATTTATTGTGTCTAACATTTTTCTCCCGTCTTTTTTCCTCGTGCCTCGTTCATTCTTTTTTCCTCTTTGTAAGAAAACGTGAAGAAAGCAGAGAGAGTGAAAAAATGTGATAGCTCGTTTCTTTTCCCTATTCATCGGTATAATTTCGGAAAACGAACAGAGCCGAAATAGTCAAAGAGGGGCTGAGATATAGGCCTCCGAAAATCGAAAAACCATAGGGGGGACCAAGCACTTTTTTGGGGTGAAAAATTCGAAAATGCAAATTATACCTCATTCGAAAGAGCTCATCAAGCTGAGTCGAATGACACCAAAATAAACGAAACCCGACTTCATATGGCCGAGTTACAGACCCCCGAAATTTGAAAATTTTGGGGTAAAAAATTCTAATATGCAAATTATGCCCCATTCGAAAGGGTCGCCGAGCTGAGACGAATCACACCAAAATCACCGAAATCTGACTTGATTTGACAAAGTTATGATCGTTTGTATTCACCCCTTCCACGAGGTTTTCGCGGAAAAAAGTTTTTGCCGCTGCGGAGGAAGCCGGGCATGTCGAGCGGAACGACGGCCGCCGGTTCGCTACGGTCGCCGCGAGCGAAGCGAGCAAGACCGCAGCGAAGCACGGCCATCGTGTAGCGATGGGCTTATATTACAGTGGACTTAAAAAATTAATACCCCAAAAATGTTTTCCAATTTTGTAGGAAATTTATGAATCGTACATAGGAAATTTACGCTTATTAACTTTTAAAAGTCGAAATAAATTTATAAACAGTGTGTATTGATGAGGTCAATAGAAAATACGGAAGGAATGAAGTAAAAAAAATAAAATAAAAAATAAGAATAAGAGTGATAAAAGGTAAAATTGTAGTTTAATTGACTATTTCCCGTACAGAATCAACCGCTAAAAGTAACTTTTCTTGAACAAAACGAAGGGGTAAAAAATAGATATTTTTTAATAAAATTATTCATTCTTTAATCACTTCTTTCCAAAAGTTTTGTCATAAAGTTTGGACATTTAAAGTAACTAATACTCATTGAATAATATTTTTGTTGATGATAAAGCATTAACCGCCAAGTATAACCATTTTCAATACTTTTATTAATTAAACGAAAACATTCAGTCAATCTTTGAGCCCCTTCAATTAAACCTAATCTTCGTTGATTATATCGATGTAAAATATTTGTGTATTTAATAGATTCGTTATAAAGTAATTCTTTCCCTTCGGGAGACAATCCTTCAGCATCTTTATATGAATAAAATTAAAGATTATTAAATCTGAAATTTTTTCCTTCAAATTGTAAACATATTCTTCGTTCAGAGACGCAGGCGAAATTTTTGAAATTTAGGAATTCCAAGAAGTAAAAGTCGAAAAATTGCGCGAAAAATTTCAGGCAATCCGCAACGCCCAACCCTGATGTGGAGGGATTAAAGGAAAAATAAATACAAGGGATTAAAGCGATATCGGTAGATTTGGAGAGATATCGAAGGATTAGGAGGATATAAAGCGATCTGGAAAGATATGAGGGATTTGAGGAGATACCGAAATATCGATACACTTATTCTGCTGGCAACCCTACAACTTTCCTTGATCTACAGATCCCCTATATCCTCCTTATCTAGCTTATCTTCCAAATAATTTTAAATCCACCGATATCGCTCAAAATCCTCTTATGACACAGATATCACCATAAAATATACCCAGGTTTTCTTTTATTACCTTAATCCCTTCAAATCATCTAATATCCTCAATATTATTACGAAAATTTCATATAAAAATCCCAAATCCCGCGAGATCCTGTTAAATTTAGAATTTTAGAACGCGATTATCGGGATTGCAGGATTTACCGGCCACAGCACATAATTTAAATTAAAGTGTTTACCTGGTTTAGTAAAAATAATAGCTATTAACAAAGCAAATTCAACTTTTGTTAATGAAGCAAGTTTAAAATGGGCAACAGATTTTGTAAATATAAATTCTGACCATCTAATGATTCTAAAAATTGAAAATCAAAAAATTCTTTTTTTGAATTATTACAAAAATATTTACTTATCATCATGCAAAAATTGCTTCTTAAAACCAAGAGCAGGCATAATATTATCTTTACGTGTCATAGTTTCAGAGCCTAATTCCCAAGCTAGGTAGGGGTTTGTAAATGAAGCAAACAAGTGACAAATCTGCCTTAGATGTGCAATCTATTAAAATATTAATCTTTAGTTTCCACACGGAGTCTGGGAAAAATGTCGGGGCGAAAAAATCATTGCAAGATAATTGCGGATGTATGAACGGCTATCCCATTTCCGTATCAAATAAAAAATAACGTATTTCAAAATTTTATGATATACCTATTTCGCTATTCTATTACCAGACCTGGTCAAGCAAAAGTTCCAATAGATACGGATATGGATACAGATAATATCAAGATGCCTGCGGATATCCGCCGTAAATATCCGGATACGGATACCAAAATCAGTATCCGTGACCAGGTCTGTCTATTACAATAAAAATCCGGTTCTACGCTAATTATAGTCAAAAACAAATGAACATATAACACCTGATCAGATAAAGTCAATTTCTCAAAAACAGGCATAGATTTAGCTATACCAACACACAATAGTCTGTTAACTAAAAAATATTTGAGACAACGTTTGTTAAAAATCCCCTCAGTTTGTACTGAAGATTCCCAGCTTTTTAATTCTTCAAAAGGTATTGGACCTGGATTTGGCTTTAAAACAAAATTAATTTTCATTGAAAATTTAATTTAAATTTACCGAAAAAGTGCCAGTTAAACGAAAAATATTAAAATTTGATGAAATTATTTCTTCAAACAAAATCGGGCCATTAAGGAATATATCATCCAAATCATTAAATGCATGCATAATACGTTTTTTGGTTTCAATAATTGGTAAAAGTGAGTTTATCAGGTTTAGGTCTTTCATGGTTATTTCGACAATTGAAGGATTTGAAGGCTTAAAAATAAATTAAATTAGCCTGATACACAAAACTAGATACTGTCTCGCAACTACGCGAATCGCCGAGCAAAGATTATTTGGCGCGCTCTTTAAATTAGCCAAAGGTCTAAAGAGCGCGTCGTCGGACTAGTTACTTCCGCTTTTCATTGCTGTTTTCGTCTTTTCCCCACAACGGAGAAGAGACTAAATTTAGAAGATATCTGTGCATCCAAATCCTAATAGGGAAGTCTCAATACCGTTCTGAGCTAGATTTAGGATTTTCCCTCTCATTGAGGATTTTAATACAGCCTTTTCGTTTGAAGTTGGGACACGTCGTTGTCTCGTCGAGAGATTACAGTATCAGTTGAGATCTTCCAACGGGGTAGAAAAGTCTATGCGCGTGTGCGGATTCGCCGTTATTAAACAAATAAAAGACTTTTACATTAATTTCGTTCCCTTTTCCTTCCATTGCATCCCGGCATATATCTTGACGTACATATCCAACATCTAAAATTCTTTTCAAATTATTTTTAAATATCTTGACGAACCCAATTTTTTCATTCCAACAGAAAGACACTTTTCAAGTCTACATTTTTTACATTTTGCCAAATTTGTTTGGGATTTTCCGACCTTATCCTCTTTCGAACATTTACATTCATCATATTTCCAAGCATGTTCGTTTAAAAGATAACGCCTTTTGAGAAATAATTTTTTAAATTTACCTAAAAATACCTGAAAAAAGACCCACAAGCCCTACATGTACAAACTCCATAATGAAAACAAACACTTACTTTTGACTCACAAACTTTGCATTGTTTAATAAAATTTCTTTGCATTTTTTAAAATTATTTATTATTTTTTCTAATAAAATTACAGGATAACCCAAAAGTATCTTGCCACTTTATTTATGACATAACTTTATGCAAGTTAAACTTAAAAGACAGCGAAATAAATAATGAACAAATATTATAAGGAATTTTTAAAGCTCACACTTTTCTTGGATACGAAGGCGCGTGAAAAATTTAGTGCAATTTTTTCCCAATAGTTAGTTGACAAACCGTTTCCATCGAAACACCTGCATTGAGGTAAATAAACTCAGCATTTGATCATGTTTACGTTCTAGGGTGCTGAACCAGGGTTTTTTAAAGTATCAGGGCTAGGCGAAATCAAAAAATAAAAAGTGAAATACGAAACGCGAAACTTTTTGCGCTGTTCTTTTATGGAAATTTGTGTAATATTAAGAATCTTTCGGAAGAAAGTTAATAATCGAATCGTGCTTACAAGCTATGAAAGAGAATAGTGGGGCTACAAAATGAATATAAAAATATTAAAAAATGTTAAATGAGTAAAAAAAAGGTTATAATGAAATGAAAAGTGTCCATTTTAATTTGGGTAACCCTTTATAAAATGTATGTAAATAACAAGAAAAAATGCTTAATTAAACACACATATGTACTAATGCAAATGGCCCGACATTCCGAAAAATTCTACTCTTGGGGGTGTATGTTTTAAAGCGAAACCGGTCGTTTAGGCGAGCGGTTTTTCGGGGTTTGAAAAAACAGGGACCGTGTGGTTCGATTAACTACCTAGATCAACCCTAATTATTACCCAATGAAACGATATATATCAAGGTTTGGAGTCACGCTTAAATTAATTTGTTGGTAACATAAAAAAAATATTTCTAATAAAATGATGAAAAATAGTAATTAATACTAAATATTATAATTATTTATTTCATTAAATATAAAAAATTTTTTTGGCAAAATTGTCAACATGCTAAAATTTAAATGTTTGATTCTGATGTATACGCACGTCTTTAATTTTGGTTTTGGTTCGTATCATTATCAGCTGAATAAACAAATAACTTTTCTAAATGAGAATTAAATAGCGGAAAGTTGAGCGATATTAAACTTGAATGACTGGAATTAATCAATTTAGTTAACTTCGAAGCTTCTCTCTCATCTTTTTGTTAATCAATATTTTATTTTATAAATAAAATTTTATTTAAAAAAAAACTTAAATTAATTCAAAACAGATAATCAGTGATGTCAAAGTTCCAGTTCCAGTTCCGGAACTAATTAGTTCTAGTTCCAGTTCCGGAACTAGAACTACGGAACTAACGATTATCTGGAACTAGTTTGGAACTAGAACTACGGAACTAGTAAATGCCTGGAACTAGCTTGGAACTGGAACTACGGAACTAGTAAATGCCTGGAACTAGCTTGGAACTGGAACTACGGAACTAGTAAATGTCTGGAACTAGCTTTGGAACTAGTTCTGGAACTAGTTCTTGGGGGTATATTTTTGACAAAATTTCCTCGAAAATTACCTGCAGCGCACTGAGTATAGAAGAAATCTGTCTGAAAAGTGAATTTTTTCGGCCTACAACCTTAGAAATTCTCAAAATTTTCGCCTGCGGCGCTGAAAAAGTGAATTTTTTTTGGCCTACGACCTTAGAAATTCTCAAAATTTTCGCCTGCGGCGCTGAAAAAGTGGATTTTTTCGGCCTCTTAATCCTCCAGTTTATCTTCAATCTCCTTAAATCCTCCGTTATCACTCATAATCCTCTTATAACCCAGATATCTAAATTTTAGAACGGGATTATCGGAATTAGGGATTAATCACGCGGCATCCTGTCCCGTAAAAAATTTTTTAAAAAATCCCGTTACGGGATCCCGTGAATGCGACACTAAATGATTTTTTAAATAAGGCTACTCCCACAATGACATCCGTCTCGAGTGTTTTGTTGAGTGGTTTTTTTTGTCGAGTGTCAAGTGCACACTCCCACAATACTCCGTGTTTTGTCGAGTGTCAAGTGTTCCGTGCGGGTATCCGTGCATGCGTCCGTGTCAAGTGCACCCTCCTACAATGACATCCGTGTCAAGTGATGAGTGTTTTAACTTTCAAAAAAAATCTTGAAAACACTTGAAAAAAACGGCACACCCATGGTGCAGACTGCATGAGAAACCATTCGACACTCGACACGGACGACTATCAAGTGTTGAGTGTCGAGTAGTACGTATCCATCCTACATTGGAATTAAAAAGGCACGGACTAAAACACTTGACACTCAACGCTCAACACTTGACACATCAAATGTGGGAGTAAATTTGGAACTAGAACTAGCTTGGAACTAGTTCCGGAACCGGAACTGGAACTAAGGGATTTTAAAAATGGAGTTCCGGAACTGGAACTGGAACTACAAAAATTAAAAACCTGGTTCCGGAACTGGAACTGGAACTACAAAAATTAAAAACCTGGTTCCGGAACTGGAACTGGAACTACAAAAATTAAAAACCTAGTTCTGGAACTGGAACTAGTTCCAGAGAAATTGTGGAACTTTGACATCACTGCAGATAATTAAACACAAAAAAATTTAAATGAAAAAGAAAATTAATTTTTATTATCGTTAATCTAAAAATGGTTATTTGCCATCATCGGGCATTTTGGCTAGCGTCATGCCTACATCCCACTCAGAATAATATTTTTAAATCAAAAAAGGAGGTTCTATATTCGTTAATTTATTTGGAAATTAAGAGGGATCTGCGGGGCGCGAAAACTCGCTAAGATACAGGCGATTACAACACTATGTATGTAGTCTGAACAGAGAGGGATTAAAGAACATATTAGAAGATTTGGAAAGATTAAGAGGATTTAAAGTATATCGGGTGATTAAAGAAAAGAGTAAGGGAATTGAACATATATCGAGAGATCAGGGCCGTAAGATAAGAAGATGGCAGCGCCAAGCTGACCCTACGCCGCGGGAATTTTCTCATTTCTTCGTATTTAGGGAAAAAATCATAACTTTTTTTAAAATGGAGGTAAAAATTTTATATTTTTGCCAAAATATAGATTGTAGTGTACCCATAATTAAGCATAAAATCGAAAATTTTAACTGATTTTTTTAAAAGTTATAAATTTTCTAGTAAGATTCTACTTTTTCTTAAAAAATTACTAAAAAATGAGGTACTTTTTGTTAAAAATTCTCATCAATAGAGTTTTAAAGGGAAAATTCCAAAAATTATGTCAAAAAATAGAGGACACTTCAAACTATTTAAAATTATTTAATTTATAATTTTTCCAACAAATAACGATTTTCAAAAAATTCTCTACGCTGCACATTAACAAGATAGAAATGAAGAGGAAACTACCGTATACTTTTACTCATCTTTTTTTGATCATCCCTCTTCGCATTTACTTCATAAATCTTCATAATTTGGGGTGTAAATTTTCGGGTTTAAAAAAATAAAAACACTCCAAACGCCACAACGCCAAAATCGGCCAAAAATGGATGCCAACCGCCATGACACAAAGCCCTTTATCCGAATACAAAATATTCAAATTAATATTTTACCGATTAAAATAATTTAATTACACACAAAAACTAATGTTATTCAAAATAAAAAAATATTTTTTCAAAGATTCTTAGTATTATAAGCACTTATTTTCAAGAAATTTTCAAAAAAATTGGAAAATTTAAAGCTATCCATAGGATAACATTCAAGTTGACGAGAAAGGATTAAGCGCATAAAATGTTCGTTTTCAATAGTTGAATTAATTAAACGAAAACATTCATCCAATCTCTGAGCCCCTTCAATTAAACCTAATCTTTGTTGATTATATTGAAGTAAACTTTTTGTAAATTCAACAGATTCGTTATAAAGTAATTCTTTTCCAACGGGTGACAAGTCTTCAGCATCTTTTAGAAAAATTATAAAGTTTATTTAAATTAAAAATTAAAAAGTTAATAAAAAAAGTACAGTAAAAGTCCTCAGTCATAACTTATGAATTATTTTATAAAAAATTCTGAAACTCTTAAGGAAGTTAGATATCTTTATTGTAGATATTTTAAAGCATATAGCTATTTAATTCCTAAGGCAGTGCAGTAGGCGGCTTGGTGTAATGGCTAACACATCAGTTCGGCTACTGATGATGCTGGTTCGCTCCCAGCCGCCGAATGACATTTTTCACTAGCTAAAGTAGAGAAATAGCTATATAGCCGGATCTGCTTTATTTATATCTATGCAAATTTTCAAGATTTTTCTCTCGTTAGTTGCCTTTACATAAAGTTTTTACTTGATTTTGTGAAAATAATAGCTATTAACAAAGCAAATTCAATATTTGTTAATGCAACACGTTTAAAATGAACAACAGATTTTGTAAATAAAAGTTCCGACCATTTAATCTTTCTAAAAATTAAAAAAAATATTTTCCATGTTTTTTTAGATTTACCGATCATGATATAAATATTCACAATCCTTCATATCACCAAGAGCAGGCATAACACAATCCTTACGTGTCCATGTATCAGAGCCTAATTCCCAAGCTATGTAAGAAGCAGTGAATGCAGTAAACATATAAGAAATATGCCGTAGATGGGCAATCTATTTATAAAAAGAAAAATAAGTTTTGCATTAATCAAGCTTTACTTTTTCGTCTTTTTGGTCATTTAACTGAATTTCGATAATGAGTTAAAACCCAAGATTATCCTATCCCATCTTAATCCCACTCCAGAATATATGTATCAAGATTGTACCAGGTTGACCCTTAGCTTTATGAAACAATCCGATTTAAAGGTCGTACAATTTCAGAAACTCATCATAATATTGGTTAGGTGCACAGGGGGTTGTGCTTTGTTCTGGGTCTATTCCCAAATACCGTATTTCCTAAAATAAAGCCCCATGGGGCTCTATTTTTCAACTATCCTCCAAAGTGGGGCTCTATTTTAGGCTGGGGCTCTAATTTAGCATGGGGCTCTAAATTTCAACCTATTTTTCAAATTATTTCAAATTACAAAAATGAAAAGTAGATTCTTTTTATTTACAAAATTTAGGAAAAATTTCCGATTTTCAGTAATTTTTGCCGACTTAAGATCTTGGCTATCTTTCCAAAAGTTTCGTCTGCTGCGTTGAGAATAAAGAAATTTGAACCCTTGGCCTTCCAATGTTCTCAAAAATTTCGCCCTAAAATACACTAATGTCCAATAATACTTTATTCGCTCAAATCCCTTTATCCCTCCTAGACTCTTTATAAATAATAGTAAAGCGGTTGGTCACGTTTCCTAATGCCTTCTAAATGGGGTTGTTGGATTAGAGTTTCGCAAGCGTCCTTGTGTGAGCTCAGCAAAGTATAGGACATAGGCTAGCGCTGGATATAGGGGAGTTTTCGATTGCGAGACATCTTCCCTCCGAATCAAACACTCGACTGACTGACATCCTTTTTCGGGCAGATTACGCACCCAAATATTACAATCACTTTTAATCCCTTTAAATTTGCCTCATTAAATATCCCCCGAATGGACACTTAAATTCCTTCACCGGCTTTTCTCAGACTGGCAGTTTCTGCTAAACTCCGGATTGCTCTGGGAACTTCCGTTACTTAGCGCAAAATTTAGAGCGCAATTATTCTTCAAGTGATTTCAGGTGGTCTCGGCCTTACAATATTAAGGAAGGTCTAGCTCCCCAGACCCTCTTAATTTTAATCTCTCGATATCCCTTTTAATCTCCAAATTCACTAACATCCATTTACTTATCCTACCCCTCTCCTATTTTACTCACCTCTTAACAATTTTGTTTACTAATTTGGAATAAATTAGATTTAAAAAATTGGGGTGGGGTTCTATTTCAGAGTGGGGCTCTAATTTAGCATGGGGCTCTAAATTTCAACTATCCTCCAAAGTAGGGCTCTATTTTAGGGTGGGGCACTAATTTAGCATGGGGCTTTATTTTAGGAAATATGGTACTTATCCACCTATAACAAGACTAATTATATACCTGATCAGATAAAGTCAATTTCTCAAAAACAGGCATAGATTTGGCTATACCAACACACACGAATCTATCAACTAAAAAATATTTGTGACAAAGTTGGTTTTGCATGCTCTCATTTTGTACTGAAAATTCCGAACAATTTAATTCCCCAAAAGATATTGGATTTGATCTTCGCTTCAAAATTAATAAATTTAATTTTTATTAAAAATTAAATTAAAATTTACCGAAAGATAGTCAATTAGACTACAAATATTTAAATTTGATAAAATTATTTCTTCAAACAAAATCGGGCCTTTAAGGAATATACTATCATCCAAATTATTTAATGAATGCATAATACGTTTTTTGGCTTCAATAATTGCCAAAATTGATTCAATTTGTTTTTGATCATTGATGGATATGTCGACAATTGGAGGAGTTGGAAGCTTAAAAGGTAAGAGTTTAGCAAAAGTTTAGCCTCAAAGCAGGATTCAAAGCAGCGCCTCAACCTCAAACTAGCCCCTCTATCACGGCTTTTCAAGCCTGGCGGATTTTAGGCCTCGGTTTCTTTCATAAACCTTGACCCCGTGCTACTCTACTCTTGGCCTCGCTTAGACCGTTTTATCATGTATCATGAAAGTAACGTATGTTATGAAGAATACTTGATAAGATATATTGATATATTTATAATACACAGAAATATATCAGGAATGCTTTTGGATATTCTGCTTTTGTAGGGTTTCATTTAGGTTTTAATTTAATTTCGCTTCAATTTCTATTTATGGAAAGGAAGCTTGAAAGTACAAATGAAGCAATAGTTAAAGCAAATCTGGGAATTATAAAGTGTTGAAAAATTGTTAAAATGAAGAAAATTTTGATTTGTTTAATTTGCTGTTCAATTATTAATGCAGGCTTTTAAGTTTGAAAAAAAATTTTTAATGGAAAAAAGAATACATTACCAATCGAAAAAATTTAAAAAAAAGTTTTAAAATTTCCCCTTCACCTTTACAATTAAAAAAATAAATTTACGTTAATTTCATTATTTTGTTCTGCCATTGCTTCCAGGCATATATCTTGACGTAAATATCCGACATCTAAGATTATTTTTAATTTATTTTTGAATATCATAACTAGGGAACGTCCCGAGTGGTCGAAAGTATCGGGTTAGGGTTTGCCGAAATGCTATCTTGGGGGTCGGGGTCATACGTGGGCGAAACGTCGTGGGTTTGTTTGAGTTTCGTTTCGTTACGAAACATCTGTGGTTTTGCAACGAAATAAAACAATTTTTTAAGCCGAAACTAAAGAAAAATCTAAAAAATTTACCATCTTTTGTTGAAAATATAAAAAATTCTCGCCTGCGACGCTGAAAAGAGAAGAATTTCCGCTTCATGGCCTTCTTAAATTCCTAAATTTTCGCCTGCGGCACTAGAAAATGGAAGCCACTTATATGTATAAAGATAAAAAGTTCCGGTTTAACCGGAACCACAGGCAAGGCTTATGAGACCACAATTTTTGTAAATAAACCAAGCATTTATAAGTCATAGTCGGCTAATATGTAAAGTGGTACTTTATGGATATGTCACCCCCCCTCCTATTTTGAGTCTCAGTTTTCCTTAAACGTAAAAAATGGTCAGAGATTATTTTCTTCTCCATGTCAATCATTTTTTTCTTCTTCAAGTATTTTGCTTATTTATTTTGCCTTTTCACATATTTTTTACTTAAATTTCACTCATTTCGTTTCTACATTTACCACATTTCATTTGTTTTGCTTGAAAAAAGAAAAATGATTGACATGGAGAAGAAAATAATCGCTGACCATTTTCTACGTTTAAGGAAAACTCTGAGACTCAAAATAGGAGGGGGGTGACATATCCATAAAGTACCTGTAAAGTGTTTAAGGTCTTTTGTTTCGTCCGAAAAAAATTTTGAGTTTGCCCAGGTCTGGTCGGGGTTGACTTTCTGGTCACCAAAATTTTCCGATAGAAAAGACGATAAACCGATCGGACCGTGTTTGGGGGACAGGGCGTTACCCTTATTTTGACAAACCCAATTTTTTCACTCCAACAGAAAAACATTTTTGTAGTCTGCATTTTTTACATTTTGCCAAGTCTGGTTGGGATTTTTCGTCTTTATTCGCTCTTAACAATTGGTTTTGTAAACATTTATAATTACATTGCCATATATTTCCGTTTTCAAGATAACGCCTTTTGACAAAATTATTTGAAATTAAATTTTATTAAGAAATACCTGAAAAAAGCCCCACATGCCCTACATGTAATAACTCCATAATGAAAACAAACATTTAATGTTGACTCACAAACTTTGCATGTTCTAACAAAGTTTCTTTGCATTTTTAAATTAAATTGGTATTTTTTATTAAACGAATAAGGCGAAAGTCTTTTAACAATGCTTAATTAAAAGATAATTAATAGAGAGGGGATGCTTTGTAATTTATTTTTTGTTTTTTAAAATCAGTTTCAGTAGATCTATTTTCTGCAGTTACCCGAGTCTAACACGTCTCAAATAATGCCACCGTACTCATCGGATTTGAATCCGGTAGATTAACTTTTTATTTTATTTTCAAGGCAAGAGTGTAGTTAATAAGACAAGAGTTTTGAGTCGTTTCGTCAATCACTCGCCCAGGAATTAGAGAAAATTTCACCCGAGGCGGTGCGAACTTTTGATCAAAATTTTTCCACGCGCCTTCGACTCTGTATTCAATTAAAGGTTGGGTACTTCCAAAATTTTTGATTATTTTCGTTCCGTATTTAGTTTCCTATCATTTAAGCTTAATCATTTTATCTTTTATTTGAATAAAGTTATGCCATAAATAAAATGAACGGTTAATTTTTTGTCCGGTTAATAATATACACCAGGGATCGCGCCGACCCGATTCCCGATTCACGAAAATCGTGAATTAGAAATTCACGTGAATTCACGTTCCCGATTCACGACATTTTTTCTGAAAATCGGGAAACAATCGGGAATTTTTATTAATTGTGGGAGCTAAAAAAGGAAGAAATTTGGTGACTTGGTCTTCAAAAATTCTCAAAATTTTCGCCTGCGGCGCTGAAAAAGGAAGAAATCTGGCTTGTTGTCTGGCCTATCTTTTTACATAAGCTGAAGGGAAAATAGCTAGCACAGTTCAGTTTTATTTATCTGAATTTCTGAAGATTAATGTGTGAAGGATAATTATTTGACGTAGGGAAATTGTTTCAATGCTTCAATAAAGAGTAATACAGTAAGGTGCAAAAGTTTATGCCGCTGTACTTCGCATAGGAAAAAGTCAATATAACCCGAGAAAAGAAGGGACAAAAATAAAATCGATTATATATTTTTTAAGATTAGGCCTTCTATTTATAAAATTTATAAAAAAATTTCCCATACCAATTTTAACCAAAAATTATAGTCGGAAAACCCTAACTACCTCCCATTTTTGGGGAGCTAAGGAATGAGGGGATATACTGGCCACACTCCGGTTATATAAGCTTTTAAAATATTTTTAAATAGTGCAATTAATATTTACGTTTAATTTCATGAATACAAAAATTTGTTGGCAAAAAGTGAAATATCCCTTTCAAAAAATCTCTCCCAAGCAGTTTTTCGATGGCTATGTAAAACGTATTTGATTTTGATGTTTTAGATTTGGCTAAACAAATAAATTTTCTAAATAAAACTTGAAAGAGATCTTTAAAGACAGGCAAGTTTTGTTGAGGGGATAATATGTAGTTTGGTACAAAAAACTAACTATAGTGGCTAAAAGGCTTTATTCGATAAACAAAACTTTACTTCAATTACAAAAATAAAAATTTAAAACGGCTAATTAAACAAAAATAAAACGAAAATTAATTTTCATTAAAGTCAATCTAAAAATGGTTGGATTGCTTATCCGTGTGTTAACGGGCACTATTCATTTCACCATAACTTTTTTTATCTCTTATATTTTTTAATATATTTATAATCATTTTTTAGCCCAAACAATTCTCTTTCAGAGCTCATATGCCTGGTACCAATATTTGACCTCATCGCAAGAGATTCGGCGTTCACAAAATTTCACATCCTTCCAATGTGCAAAATAGCACTGTCCAAAAAACTTTAAAAAATTCCGGTATGAAATTTTCCGGGAAAAATTTTTCTAAAAAATATTTAGGATTGTAGACGACTGTTGACTTTATAAAATGTGGATAGACTTGATCAGTAAGCACACCCACGAACGTGAGCATGGCCAAATTTCGAGTATCCCTCAATTTAACGAATTTCGATGAGAAAAAGCGTCATTGAAACTGTGTTGCAAGAGAAACGATTTGTAAAATAGCTGAAAATGAACTAGGACCCAAGCCTATATTCTCAAAAAATCACAATTTTTTCAACAAAAATGAAAAGAGTTGGACCCAGAGATTCAAGTACCCTTTGAAGCAGTTCGCAAGTCATTCGACAATTTCTTCCGATGAAAAAACTTTTATGAATGAGAAAAGCCCGGATTGCAAAAATGACAAATATTGGACCTCTATATCTGCTCTTTCTAATCCGTTTGTGAATTACCTTGATTTACCTGAATCCAGGGGTTAAAATAAATAAAGACTAGTATTAACGAGAAATACATTTAGGGCCACTTCAGGCAAAGGGAATGGATCTTTCAGCAGAATTCATCCCGTGCTCATAAAACTTAAGTAAGGAAAGGTCTCCTCTTAATTACCCAAAAGTTTGGAGTCATTTCGGCAATTACTCGTTCGGGAATGAGAGAAAATCTCACTCGATATGGTGCTCAAAATTGCACTCGATATATAAAATTTTGAAAAAAATTTTTCCATGCGCCATCGACTCTGTATCCGAGCAAGGGTTCATCACTTCCAAAATTCTCGATTTTTCCATTATTTATTTAATTCTCTATCATTTAATCTTTATTTGACCTCAGTATCTTAAATTCGAATAAAGTTATGACAAAAATAGTGTGCCCGGTATCTTTTGGGTCACCTTGTATTTTTATAGATTAAGAAAATTTTAATTTAATTAACTGTCGTTCATGACACAACCAAAAATGAGTCCTTAAATTAAAGATTAATATCGAAGTGATGATACATATATGTACCTATAACCAGTCTTAAAAGCATATTTTGGATGAAGCATATCCGTGGTCCAAATTAAAGACTTTTATCTACCTTTTTACGGTATTTCTTTACGTTATTTCATTTAAATTTTTATAATTCAATAAGAAATATTTTAATTTAATTTTTAATAGATTTTAATTGATTTGAAAAATCGTACAAAAATTATTAAAAAGCTTTTCCATACACGTGAGCAAGTTACATTTGAAAAAATTTTAATTAGACAATTGATGTCATATGACTGAATTTATAAATTTCACACAAACAATAAAAAATCTATACAAAGGCCCTTCACTCTTTCCATAAAAAATTTTTTAAACAAAGGAATATGCCTTGAGTCTTTTCAAAAAAGGTATAAAAACTTATGAAAAGATTTAAGAGGGTAGATAAAGGTAGATAAAGGTATATTCCCGTTGAATTTAATTAATGTAAAATCATAAAGAAATAATGAGAAATCATTCAACCGCGTAATCCCACCCTAACCGAATAATCATCGCTTCTTCGGTTTGGTTCGGCCCAGAGCCGACAACCCTACCCATCAAGTATTGTCCTCCGCCCAATCATTGCAATCCTTCATAGAGGGAAAATTATTTGTTTTTTTTCTGTCTACTAGACTCCTGATTTGTAAATTCGGAATATCATTAAATTTTACCAATTTTCAAGAAAATTTTTGGGTTCTTGCATAACTTTTTTCTCTAAATTTTTTCTAAAATTCTTTCTGATGTTATTACGGAATTTATCTACTGATAGTGTCCACATCCCCATTTTAGAGAGGGAAAATATTCTATAAAATTTATATTACAAATAAAACTAAAATTTCAGAGTGCATAGAAAAAGAAGCAAGATCTCGTCCAACAATGAAAACAGTTCTTGGTTTTTTGAAAAAAATCAAAGTTTAGGTTGAATGTTTGTAAAAGAACTTCTAAAAAAATGCCAAAATTGAGAAAGAATTTGATGAATTAGCTTTTGCCTAATATCAAAAACCTCTTTATTAAACACCTCCTTTTTTACTAAACATTCTTTTAGACCTTTTAGTTATTTAATTTATTTCATATTAGTTAACTTTAGTTATCTTAAAGATTTTTACAATTTTGCATACAAAAAGATTTTTTGGTAAAAGATATATATTTGCAGTGGAAAAGATATCAAGCGAAATTCCGTCTATTTAGAGATGGAGAACGGAAAAGAAAACTTGTCGGTTGTAAAAAATACATATTTTATTTATAAATATTTGTGTTTAATCAGTTTTTTCCAAAAATTTTTCAATAAAGTTTGGGCATTTGAAGTAATGTACACTCTGCGAATAATATTTAACTTGATGAGAGGTCATTAACCGCCCAGTATATTCATTTTCAATACTTCGATTAATTAAACGAAAACATTCAGACAATCTTTGAGCCCCTTCAATTAAACCTAATCTTCGTTGATTATATCGAAGTAAAATATTTGTATATTTAACAGATTCGTTATAAAGTAATTCTTTTCCTTCGGGAGACAAGCCTTTAGCATCTTAAAAAATTATAGTTTATTTAAATAAAATTAAAAAAAAATTTCGAATAGCGGGTGATAGGAGGTTGTTGTCTAAGCGATCTTAGATGATCATTTAAGTAAAATATAAGCTGGCGATTAATCATTATTACAAAGTCATAACACTGTACTTTTAAGGATGTACCTGATTTCGTAAAAATAATAGCTATTAACAAAGCTAATTCAACGTTTGTTAATACAGCACGTTTAAAATGGGCAACAGATTTTGTAAGTGTAAGTTCTGTCCATTTAAGTATTCTAAAAAAAAATATTTTTAATTTCTTTTCAGTCAAAAATTTTTTGAAAATTATTTAAGGATTTTTTTAATAAAAATTTATTTACTTATCATCATGCAAAAATTGCTTCTTAAAACCAAGAGCAGGCATAACATTATCTTTACGAGTCCAAGTTTCAGAGCCTAATTCCCAAGCTAGGTAGGCGCCTGTAAATGAGGTAAACAAATGACAAATCTGCCTTAGATGTGCAATCTGTTATAAAAAATAAGCTTTAAAACTCGACAACTTATCGCGGACTTTCGAATAATATAAAATTCATTTATATTATCAAGCACAAAAAAGTTATAGTTGATTAAATTTGTCTGGCATTCAGTTTGCGGTATTAGGAGAGTAGAGGGATTAAAGGATATCGATGATCGGTGGCCTTAAATCTCATGATATCTAACAAATACCATATCCCTCTAATAACCCCGATTTCAATTTTCACGCCGCAGGCGAGATATTGTAAGGCCAAGCATGTTCGGGTAACCGCCCGCAAACAACCCTAGTAAAAAATAACTAAATATAAAACACCTGATCAGATAAAGTCAATTTCTCAAAAACAGGCATAGATTTGGCTATACCAACACACAAAAGTCTGTCAACTAAAAAATATTTGTGGCAACGTTTGTTAATCATTCCTTCATTTTGAAATGAAGCTTCCCAACTTTTTAATTCATCTAAAGGTATTGGACTTGGATTTGGCTTTAAATAGGATTGCTTTTTATTAAAAATTAAATTAAAATTTACCGAAAAAGTGCCAGTTAAACGAAAAATATTAAAATTAGATAAAATTATTTCTTCAAACAAAATCGGGCCTTTAAGGAAGATATCATCCAAATCATTAAATGCATGCATAATACGTTTTTTGGCTTCAATAATTGGTAAAAGTGAGTTTACCAAGTTCTGATCTTTGATGGTTATGTCGACAGTTGGGGAATTTTGTACCTTAAAAATAGATAGAATTTTAATTCTTGTTTTGTTGGTATGAAAATGCTATATTCCTTCGGGTATTCAACATATTTCAGGAGGTGTGGAAAGATTAAGCGTAGTTTTATAAATCTCCATAGATTTCGATAATTTGAACTTTTTCAATATTCGATTTTCAAAGATTTTTTTCAACCTAGTCTGCACTAACAGTATTTTAGAATTCCTGTATAAAATAAATAAATTTACGTTAATTTCACTTTTTTGTTTTTCCATCGCTTCACGGCATATATCTTTACGTAAATATCCAACATCTAAAATTTTTAATTAAAGAGTTTTTTTTTAAAAATAAGAAATAATTTTGTCAAAGATTAAAAAAAGTGAATTCTTTTGCTTACAGAATCTAAAATTCTCAAAAATTTTCTCTTGTGACTCCAAAAATGGAAAATTCCTGATCAATTTAAGAAATTTTAATATAATAGCGGGTGTTTCCTTTGTATATACATCAGTTAATTTTCATGAAGGGAGGATATAAATGGATTAGAAGTAATTAAGAGAGTATTGGAGATTTGTAGGGAAATCGGGAGATTTTTGGGATTAACAGTGATTAGTGATTAATTTAAAAGTAATTTGGAGGGATATCGGCGGATATAAGCGGATTGGTTAACGGTAACCAATAAACCGATCAGTTGGGGTTTCTAGGAGACAGTTTTTTAATCTTATTTTGACAAACATAATTTTTTCATTCCAACAGAAAGACATTTTTCAAGTCTACATTTTTTACATTTTGACAAATCTTGTTCGGATTTTTCGTCTTTATTCTCTTCTAAACATTTACATAAATTATATTTCCATTGATTTTTGTTTTCAAGATAACGCCTTTTGAAAAGAAATTTTTGGAAAAATTCCGTCATATCTCCCATACTCCGATTTGGGTAAAAAATATGACGCTCGAAAGAGCTCGACGAGTAGAGTGAATGACACTAAAATCTGCTCGATTGGAGGATTCTGAACAAAGTTATGAAAATATTTTGATTTTCAGGCGACTAATCTCGAATCTCGGCACATAGATGAGTCCGGAAGCCCCTGAAGCCGTTTTTGGTGTCATTCGACTCATCTCGAAGAGCTCTTTCAAATATAATATTGTTTGTCCAAACTGGATTACGAGAGATAAGACGGAATTTTACCAAATTTTTTACAATTAAATTAACTTGAAAATACCTGAAAAAAGCCCCACAAGACCTACACGTACAAACTCCATAATGAAAATAAACATTTTCTTTTGCCCCGCAAACTTTGCATTGTTTAATAGAGTCTCTTTGCATTTTTAAAATAAATTGGTATTTTTTCTAATTAAAATAATGTTGATAAATGCTTATTATCAGGCTTTTAAGATTATTTTATAAAAATTGAAATAGCGGTTTAATTAAAGAATGTTATAGAAATTTTTTCAGGCAAAAATAATTTTTATTTTAACTTAAAAAAAGAAACTCGGCTCTATTAGCTTTTAAAATAATTAATATTTAATATTATAATTTTTATATCCCGTTAATTTTAAAAAAATTGTTGGCAAAATTGTTGGTATATTAAATATAAAAAATCTTGAGAATAATTTTGGTGTATTCGAACGTGTTTAAACGTGATTTATCAGCTAAATAAACAAATATTTAAACAAAAATTTAAAGGGATATCATGAGAGATATTCTAGCGTTAGTTGAAGGAGAATTGGAATGGTTAATTATCTGAGAGAAAATGAGAGAGAGAAAGAGATTATTTGAGATATACGTTAATTGCAGTATTTTCAATTAGCTCCCTTTTAATATTAATAATCAACCTCCACTCCAATATTTAAAGATTTGGAGATATCTATTAATATAACTTGGAGATATCTATTAATATATCTATTAATCAAAAATTTTTCGTGTCTAAAAACACTAGGTATCGCGACTAGGCAACAAAAAATTTTTATAACTAGGGTGTTTCAAAACATGCAAATGCATATTTTGTATGCGGATATGCTATGAGCTGAAACGCTCAAAAATGATTTTTTACGTCGGTACGATGATTAGGGACCGGGTTCCTATAGCATATTTTTGCATATTTCGGTCTTTTGTGCATATTTGCATATCGATGCATATTTTGGGAAATTTTGCGAATTTTTACCTAAATTTGTGCATATTTTGGCATTTTTTGAGAAATTTTAGTAAAAATCGGGCAAAATTTTCAAAATTTTGGAATTTTTTAGGCAAAAAATTTTTTAATAAAAATTTGTTGAAAAAATTTATCCGAAAAATTTTTCGGGAAAATTTTTTTTCAAAAAAATTTTTTTGTTTGAATTTAAAGTTAATAAATCTTTTAAAATTGCTCATAAACTGCAATTCAAATGCTAAATTTATATTTTTTACTTAAAATATTGATTTTTAAAACACATTTTCATTATTTTTGCTGCATATTTAGTGCATATTTCGGCAAATTTAGCATATTTTGATGCATATTTTGGGCTTTTTCGGTTCATATATATGCGCATATTTTTGAATTTTTCGTGCATATTTTGAAACACCCTATTTATAACCATTACGAATCGCGCCTTACAGCGCGACCTGTGGACTGCGCCGTATATCTCTTATTTCTAAATTTTCCATTTGAATTTTCGGAAGGAATTACCATGTAAACGTTCTGAATAAAAATTTAATTATTTTATTGACTGATTTAATGGCGTGAGGAAATAGTGTGAGATTGAGAAGAAATGATGGAAAAAGGGGAGTTGGTGTACGGAATTGATATTAGCTAAAAATTTATTTAAACCAGCTAATTAAACACAAAAAATACCCAAATTAAACGAAAATTAATTTTATTATCGCTAATTTAAAGGAGTTTTGAGAGTTATAGCCTTGACGTTAAAGCTTTTTTAGAAAAGGAAAATTTCTTTTTGGATTGATTTTTGAACTTAAATAATTTGTGGAGTTTTACTCACAATTTTTCAATAAGAACTTGAAGGAACTCAGTGAAGAGTCCAAAATTTTTGGGCTTAATTATTAACTCAACAAGTTTCTTGAGTTTTATCGTCTTGATATTGTGGTTGTCTAAGTCGTGGAATAATCCAATTTTTATTGAATCTTAGAAAATTTCTGGACCTGACATCTCTAGAAAATAGTTTCTGAAGTAGAAATTCCGTCCTTATCTAATATTGGGGAAGTTAAATTTAAAAAAATTATTTGATAAAGTGAAAGAGAATTTGAAAGAAAAAAAAATTAAAAAAAATTTTGTATAAATAATGAGAGAAAATTTTTATTTTTACTTATTTTTATTTTATTTTTACATTTATTTTCTATTTTCATAATTATCATTTATGATTTATTATTCTATTTACATATTCTGGTACATTTATAGTTTTTTATATATTTCATTAATCCATTAAATCCTAAATTGTTATTTTAAAAACTAAATTATCGTTTTTACTAAAATATTAATTTTTGAAGCACATATTTTGGAAATTTTGTTTATTTTAGTGGATATTTAGTCTTTTTTCGATGAATATATGCCCAAAGAAAAACAAGAGATTTTTTTTTGGGATTTTCCGTGCATATTTTGACACGCCCTAATAATAATATTTTAATAATAATTTTTTTAATCTAAAATAAATTTATTTTAATTTTAAAAAACGGAGATTTAATTTCTTTTACGGTATTTCCTTTAAATTTTCAATAATTCAATAAGGAATATTTTAATTTAATTTTTTTTTTAAATTTAATTTTAAATTTTAATTGATTTGAAAAATCGTACAAAAATTATTAAAAAGCTTTTCCATACACGTGAGCAAGTTACTTTTTTTAAATAATCTTTAATCAGACAATGGATGCCATAATGAGAGAATTTGTCAATTTCACACAAACAATAAAAAATTTAACAAAAGGCCCTTCCCTCTCCCCGAAATAAATTTCTTAAACAAAGGAATATGGCTTGAGTCTTTTCTAAAGGGGTATAAAAACTTATGAAAAGATTTAAAACGGGTAGATAAAGGTAGATAAAGGTATATTCCCGTTGAATTTAATTAATGTAAAATCATATAGAAAATAATGAGAAATCATTCAAATATTTTGGCTTCAATTAAAAAATTAAAAAAATATTTTCTAATCCTTTAAACAAAAATGGCAAAATCCTTTTTTGTTTTTATGTTATTAGTTTTTATTTTTATTAATTCATCTTATTGTGGCGACAACGATTATCACGGCTCTTGGAAAGTTCATAGCCCGAGAGAAAAACAAGAAAAAAGAGATAAAAAAGCAAAAGATGATGAAGCTTGGACTAGAAGTTAGTTTAATAAATAAATAATAAACTTATAAACTTGAAAAAGTGCGGAAATTAGGGTTTAAAAATATAATTTAAAAATTTTTATTTGCTTTAATTAAGTGTTTATAAAAGCAAAAGGAGATAAAGAATACAATAACCAGAATCGATGGACAAGATTACCGCGAATTCAATTAAAAAACAATGAAAATGAACAATCTTCTAGAAAGTGAATCTACTGGAAAATGAAAAAATTGGTGAGAAAAGTGATGTAAATATATATTTTATTTTCAAATTTAAAGAAAAAATTTTTACTTTCCCTTTTATTGTAAACAACCTTTCTAAAAATTTCAAGTAAAACACTGATTAACTCTGATTTAAAAACATTTTTGAAAATCAGACCAATAATTAAAGCTTTAAAGGTCAAATAAAGTTTTATGATTCCAGTGAAATTTTGTGAGTCCTAAGTTTATGTTACTCTTAAAAAAATTAAAATATGAATTTTTATTTTGCCTCGCTCTGGGGTTAACAGCAAAGTTAACCAAATTTCCCCAACCAGTGGGCAACCAAATAGAAAAAAAAACTTCAGAATTTCCCCCCTCATTCAGTGGAAAAGCTCAATAAGAAAACGGCTAATTAAACAGAAAATTGAAAACAAAAATTAATTTTTATTGACGTTAATCCAAAAATGGTTCACTTTGAATATAAAGAGAAGTTACTTTTCTGTTTTGTGACCACACTTTAATAATGTTTAAAAAGAATCATGAATATGCACAAACTATATGTCATTCGAAAGAGCTCTTCAAGCTGAGTCGAATGACACCAAAATAATGTGGGGTTCAAAATGGTACGGGCTCGAAATGGTCAAACATCTCGAATGGTCACACAGGCTTACTTATTTATTTTGTATCGTAACTTTGTCCAATCTTGTTCAAACATGCTGAATTTTGTCTCATTCGACTCAGCTCGTCGAGCTCTTTCAAATGACATACATTTTGGTCATATTCATGATTTTTGATTATTTTGACCAGTCGCGATTTTTGACCATTTCGAGCCCGTACCATTTCGAACCCCTCATAATTTTGGTGTCATTCGACTCAGCTCGAAGAGCTGAGTCGAATGACATATAGTTTGTGCATATTCATGACCCTTTTTAAACATTATTAAAGTGTGGTCACAAAACAGAAAAGTACCAAAAAGAATCTTTTAAAAAATTAAGATATTGACATTTTTAGTAAAATAATTCGATGAAAATTTTGGACTATATCCAACGGCGAATATATTTTAAATTAAAAAAATAAAAAGGTAAAAAATATATAGGTATTTTTATAAAAATTATTCATGTTTTAATCACTTTTTTCCAATATTTTATTTTTAAAGTTTGAACTTTTAAAGTGTTGTGCACCCATTGAATAGCATTTAACTTGATGAGAAAGCATTGATCGTAAAGCATATTCATTCTCAATACTTCGATTAATTAAACGAAAACATTCATCCAATCTTTGAGCCCCTTCAATTAAACCTAATCTTCGTTGATTATATCGAAGTAAAATATTTGTATATTTGACAGACTCGTTATATAGTAATTCTTTTCCTTCGGAAGACATGTTTTCACCACCTTTTTTAAAATTTAAAGTTTATTAAATAATATCGGAGAATTATATCGATGGATTTTGAGGGTAAAGGAAGTGCTGAAGAAATAACGGGTGATTAAGAGAAATATAAGTGGATTTGGAGGGATTGAGGGGATTTGAATATAGTAGGTATAACGGAGGATGAGGTGTGATATCGGTAGATTAGGTATTATTAAAGTGGATCGGAGGATTAAGGTGATATATTGTAATTATCGATAGGAACGGGTCCGGGATCCGGACCCGTTTCCCGGTTTTTTTGAAGCAACCGGGATGAAACCGGGAACGGAAATTCCCGGTTTTCCCGGTCCGGGTCACTCCCGTCATCTTTCAGAACCCGTTTCCAGGACCCGGAAAGAATCACTGCTCATTAAAAAGCCACAACACCATATTTTAAATTAAAGTGTTTACCAGATTTCGAAAAAATAATAGCTATTAACAAAGCAAATTCAACTTTTGTTAATGAAGCACGTTTAAAATGGGCAACAGATTTTGTAAATATAAATTCTGACCATTTAATCATTCTAAAAATTCCAAATCAAAAAATTCTTTTTTTGAATTATTAGAAAAATATTTACTTATCATCATTTAATAATAAAGGATTCTTCTTAAAACGAAGAGCAGGCATAAAATTATCTTTACGTTTCCAAGTTTCAGAGCCTAATTCCAAAGCTAGGTAGGTGTTTGTAAATGAAGCAAACAAATGCCAAATCTGCCTTAGATGTGCAATCTATTATTTAATAATAAGCTTTCAAACTTGACAGCAATTGTCTCGAAAATAGCACTCATGGTCCTTATTTAAAATCTAATTTTGATTAAAACATTTTTAAATTTTACCCCAAATCTCTTGACATCCTTTGAATCATGATATTTCACCAGATCCCCCATTATCCCCCTTAATCCTTCATGAACCATAGCCTCCGAATACCCGATGTCCCATATATCCTCCAAAGCTGCTGATATCCCTTAATCAACCAATATCTACCCAATCCCCTGCCTATATTAATCCTTCAAATCATAATCATCAGGGGGCATTGGTCTCGTATCTCGTGAAATCTCGTATTTTTTTAAGAGATCTAGTATCACGTTTTATCTCGTTCTCGTATTTTTTGAGAATCTCGTATCTCTCTTATCCTCCAGAATCTCGTATCCTCCTCTGAAGGACGATCGAAAAAAATAGCAATATAACTCTCTTTTAATCTATAACTCTCTTTTAATCTCACAATCACTCAATACCTATTCCCTTCCTTGCTTTCACTCATAATTCCTAATACTTCCTAAATCTCTTAATATTCAACTTAATCCTCCAACATTTCCATTAATCCTTTAAAATCCACCAATATCAATCCACCAAAATCAATCCAAGGATAAAAGTCATGTCACATTGACTTTAATCCTTCAAATGCCAAGATAGGCATCTTAATCCAATCCTTTTTAATATTATTAAACTTTAGTGACATAACTGAGGTAATACAAGTTGGATAATAATCTAAAATTGATTCTTAATTAGGTATCTCGCACCTTAAATGAAGTATAGGATGAATCTATAGTATAGACTGAGGAGTACTTGATGAAAGTTTTCGGGCCTGGCGGTCGATCGAAAAAGTAGCCAACGGGGGCTATTTTAGAGGATTAACGGTATTTCCTTATTTTGTGATCATATTTTGCTATGCTGTTACAATAAAATTCCGGTTCTACACAAACTATTGTCAAAAATAATTGAATATAAAACACCTGATCAGATAAAGTCAATTTCTCAAAAACGGGCATAGATTTAGCTAAACCAACACACAAAAGTCTGTCAACTAAAATGCATTTTTGAACTCTACTATTAAATATTCCCTCAGTTTGAAATGAAAATTCCCAACTATTTAATTCATCAAAAGGTATTGGACTTGGATTTGTCTGTAAATAGGATTGTTTTATTAAAATTTAATTTAACCTTTACCGAAAAATTGCCATATAAACGAAAAATATTAAAATTGGATGAAATTATTTCTTCAAACAAAATCGGGCCATAAAGAAATATATCATCCAAATCATTAAATGCATGCATAATACGTTTTTTGGCTTCAATGATGGGTAAAATTGAGTTTACCAAGTTCTGGTCTTTGATTGTTATGTCAACAGTTGGGGAATTTGAAAGCTTTAAAAATAAATCAAATTAGCCTGATACACAATACTAGATACTGTCGCAACTGCGCGAACTCAAAAAATTTTTCTGATAGCAAAATCCCTTTAAATTTTATAAATAATTAAGTCTGTTTAATCATCTCACAAAATTTAAACAAAAATTTTTTGGATAAAATCTGGCATGGATTCAAGGCTATTATTTTGATTTATGAAGTTTATATGTATATCATTCGAATCAGTTCTCCAATCTGATTCGAATGACTTCAAAATCAGGTGTCTATCACAACCCGTTTATCATTGTTATCTATGGACCAAATTATTATTTGCTATCAGAAAAATTCTTAATTATCAGGAATCCAGAAAAAAAGAATTATCGGTTTTCATTCAAAATGTGAAAAAATTTTTTTAAAGATAAGAATACTTTACTAATCGAAAAAATTTCATATAAAATTTTAAAGTATCCACTTTCCCTTTCCAATTAAAAAAATAAATTTACGTTAATTTCACTATTTTGTTCTCTAATTGCTTCCCGGCATATATCGTAACGTAAATATCGAACATCTAAAATCATTTTTTTAAAATAATTTTTAAATATTTTAACTAGGGTATTGTGGTCGAGAGTTTCGGGGATTGGGGGTATGTAGTGGGTCGGGGATGACTTTTTGGTCAACCAAACCAATATTTTCAGATAGCGAAGACGATAAACCGATCGGACTGTGTTCGGAGGACGGGGCGTTACCCTTATCTTAACAAACCCGATTTTTTCATTCCAACAGAAAGACATTTTTCAAGTCTACATTTTTTACATTTTAACACATCTGTTTGAAATTTTCCGTCTTTATTCTCCAATTGTTTTTGCAAACATTTACATTTATATTTGCATTCTCCTTCATTTTCAATATAACGCCTTATAAAAAATATTAAATTAAATTTTATTAAGAAATACCTGAAAAAAGCCCCACAAGCCTTACATGTACAAACTCCATAATGAAAACCAACCTTTACTGTTGCCCCACAAACTTTGCATTTTTTAACAAAGTTTCTTTGCATTTTTAAATTAAATTGGTATTTTTTCTAGAAAAAATATTATCAGACTTTTAAGTAGAGTTGGACAAGACGAGACCGATACCGAGATTCTCGGCTTTTTTCCAATATCGGTCTCGGTTTTTTTATTCTCGGTCTCGAACCCGATACTGAAATTCTCGGTCCATTTTTCGGCGAGAAACGATACTGACTCAAAGAAACAAAATCCTCAATATTGTCCAAAGTAATTTGGCAAAGTGTTATAAATTTTATATTTAAGATTTATTTATGTACATTTATTTATGTACATACATTATTTGTATTAGAGATCGGCACAGGACATGACCCTGCACAGGTCTAACTTGAATGACATTACTTGTCGGGTTGATACCTTCTCAAAAAATTAGATACCTCCCTCGTTTTACCTCCCTCGTCGGCGCTGAATAATAATGAATAAATTATTAAAATAGTAATGAAAATAAATTATTTTTACAAGTATTTTTTGACATAAAATAAAAATTTCTGTTAATCTCGGTCAGTATCGTTTTTCGGTATCGGTTTAAAATGTTGGTATCGGTCTCGGTATAGGTTTCTTGAGTATCGGTCAATCTCGGTCTCGAGTTGGCCGATACCAGTATCGATTTGATCAACTCTATTTTTAAGGATATTTTATAAAAATTAAAATAAACGGTTTAATTAAAGAATATCGTTTATATGTAAAAAATTTTTTCAGGCAAAAATAATTTTTATTTTATGTAACTTAACAAAAAATAAAACGGCTCTATTAGCTTTTAAAATAATTAATATTAAATATTATAATTTTTTATATTTCATTAAATATAAAAAATTTTTTTTGGAAAAATTTCAATATACTAAAATTTAAAAAAATTATATGGATGACTTTGGGGTATACGAACGTGTTTAATTTTCATTTTGGTTCTTTAATTATTAGCTGAATAAATAAATAAATTTTCTAAACAAAAATTAAATAGCGGAAAGTTAACTTGAATGATTGGATTTAATCAATTTAGTTAAATTTGAAGCTTATCTCTTATCTTTCTATAAATGAATATTTTATTTTATAAATAAAATTTTATTTAAAAAAACTTAAATTCATCCAAAACAGCTAATTAAACACACAAAAATTTAAATGAAAAAGAAAAATTAATTTTTATTATCTTTAATCTAAAAATGGTTTATTGCCATCATCGGGCATTTTGACTAGCGTCGTGCCTGCATCCCACTCAGAAAAATATTTTAAATCAAATAAGGGTGTTCTATTTTAGTTAATTTATTTGGAAATTAACGGGGATTTGGTGTTGGGGTTTAAAGGAGGATTTAATAAAATATATAAAAAATTATAAATGTAACTAAATAAATTGAATAATAAATCATGAATGGTTATTATGAATATAGAAAATAAATGTAGAAATAAAATAAAAATAAGTAAATATAAAAATTTTCTCTCATTTTTTACACAAAAAATTTTTTTAATTTTATTAAAAGAATTTATTTTTCTTTCAAATTCTCTTTCACTTTATCAAATATTTTTTTAACTTCGACTTCCCCAGTATTAGATATGGACGGAATTTCTACTTCAGAAACTATTTTCTAGAGATGTCCAGGTCCAAAAATTTTCTAAGATTCAATACAAATTGGATTATTGCAAGACTAAGACAACCACAATATCAAGACGATAAAACTCAAGAAACTTGTTGAGTTCGGATTATCTTTTCAAAAATTTCTCGTGTTCAAAAAAAGACAGGTATCGGGACTAGGCAACAAAAAATTTTTATAACCATTACGAATCGCGCATTACAGCGCGACTTGTGGGCTGCGCCGTATATCTCTCATTTCTAAATTTTCCATTTGAATTTTCGGAAGGAATTGCCATGTAATCGTTCTGAATTATTGACTGATTTAATGGCATGAGGAAATATTGTGAGATCGAGAAGGGAGGATGAAAAAAGGGGAGTTGGTGTACGGGATTGATATTAGCTAAAAATTTATTTAAATCAGCTAATTAAACACAAAAAATACCCAAATTAAATGAAATTAATTTTATTATCGCTAATTTAAAGGAGTTTTGAGAGTTATAGCTTTGACGTTAAAGCTTTTTTAGAAAAGGAAAATTTCTTTTTGGATTGATTTTTGAACTTAAATAATTTGTGGAGTTTTACTCACAATTTTTCAATAAGAACTTGAAGAAACTCAGTGAAGAGTCCAAAATTTTTGGGCTTGATTCTTAACTCAACAAGTTTCTTGAGTTTTATCGTCTTGATATTGTGGTTGTCTTAGTCTTGCAATAATCCAATTTGTATTGAATCTTAGAAAATTTTTGGACCTGGACATCTCTAGAAAATAGTTTCTGAAGTAGAAATTCCGTCCATATCTAATACTGGGGAAGTCGAAGTTAAAAAAAATTTGATAAAGTGAAAGAGAATTTGAAAGAAAAATAAATTCTTTTAATAAAATTAAAAAAATTTTTTGTGTAAATAATGAGAGAAAATTTTTATATTTACTTATTTTTATTTTATTTCTACATTTATTTTCTATATTCATAATAACCATTCATGATTTATTATTCAATTTATTTAGTTACATTTATAATTTTTTATATATTTTATTAAATCCTCCTTTAAACCCCAACACCAAATCCCCGTTAATTTCCAAATAAATTAACTAAAATAGAACACCCTTATTTGATTTAAAATATTTTTCTGAGTGGGATGCAGGCACGACGCTAGTCAAAATGCCCGATGATGGCAATAAACCATTTTTAGATTAAAGATAATAAAAATTAATTTTTCTTTTTCATTTAAATTTTTGTGTGTTTAATTAGCTGTTTTGGATGAATTTAAGTTTTTTTAAATAAAATTTTATTTATAAAATAAAATATTCATTTATAGAAAGATAAGAGATAAGCTTCAAATTTAACTAAATTGATTAAATCCAATCATTCAAGTTAACTTTCCGCTATTTAATTTTTGTTTAGAAAATTTATTTATTTATTCAGCTAATAATTAAAGAACCAAAATGAAAATTAAACACGTTCGTATACCCCAAAGTCATCCATATAATTTTTTTAAATTTTAGTATATTGAAATTTTTCCAAAAAAAATTTTTTATATTTAATGAAATATAAAAAATTATAATATTTAATATTAATTATTTTAAAAGCTAATAGAGCCGTTTTATTTTTTGTTAAGTTACATAAAATAAAAATTATTTTTGCCTGAAAAAATTTTTTACATATAAACGATATTCTTTAATTAAACCGTTTATTTTAATTTTTATAAAATATCCTTAAAAATAGAGTTGATCAAATCGATACTGGTATCGGCCAACTCGAGACCGAGATTGACCGATACTCAAGAAACCTATACCGAGACCGATACCAACATTTTAAACCGATACCGAAAAACGATACTGACCGAGATTAACAGAAATTTTTATTTTATGTCAAAAAATACTTGTAAAAATAATTTATTTTCATTACTATTTTAATAATTTATTCATTATTATTCAGCGCCGACGAGGGAGGTAAAACGAGGGAGGTATCTAATTTTTTGAGAAGGTATCAACCCGACAAGTAATGTCATTCAAGTTAGACCTGTGCAGGGTCATGTCCTGTGCCGATCTCTAATACAAATAATGTATGTACATAAATAAATGTACATAAATAAATCTTAAATATAAAATTTATAACACTTTGCCAAATTACTTTGGACAATATTGAGGATTTTGTTTCTTTGAGTCAGTATCGTTTCTCGCCGAAAAATGGACCGAGAATTTCAGTATCGGGTTCGAGACCGAGAATAAAAAAACCGAGACCGATATTGGAAAAAAGCCGAGAATCTCGGTATCGGTCTCGTCTTGTCCAACTCTACTTAAAAGTCTGATAATATTTTTTTAGAAAAAATACAATTTAATTTAAAAATGCAAAGAAACTTTGTTAAACAATGCAAAGTTTGTGGGGCAACAGTAAATGTTGGTTTTCATTATGGAGTTTGTACATGTAAGGCTTGTGGGGCTTTTTTCAGGTATTTCTTAATAAAATTCAATTTAATATTTTCTATAAGGCGTTATATTGAAAATGAAGGAGAATGCAAATATAAATGTAAATGTTTGCAAAAACAATTGGAGAATAAAGACGGAAAATTTCAAACAGATGTGTTAAAATGTAAAAAATGTAGACTTGAAAAATGTCTTTCTGTTGGAATGAAAAAATCGGGTTTGTTCAGATAAGGGCAACGCCCCGTCCTCCGAACACAGTCCGATCGTTTTATCGTCTTCGGTATCTGAAAATATTGGTTCGGTTGACCAAAAAGTCATCCCCGACATCCTACATATCCTAATCCTTGACACTCTCGACCACACAGAATACCCTAGTTAAAATATTTAAAAATTATTTAAAAAAATGATTTTAGATGTTCGATATTTACGTCACGATATATGCCGGGAAGCAATGAGAGAACAAAACAATGAAGTTAACGTAAATTTATTTTTTTAATTGGAAAACTTTACTTTTCGATTAGTAAAGTATTCTTATCTATAAAAAATTTTTTCACATTTTGAATGAAAACCGATAATTCTTTTTTTCTGGATTCCTGATAATTAAGAATTTTTCTGATAGCAAATAATAATTTGGTCCATAGATAACAATGATAAACGGGTTGTGATAGACACCTGATTTTGAAGTCATTCGAATCAGATTGGAGAACTGATTCAAATGATATACATATAAACTTCATAAATCAAAATAATAGCCTTGAATCCATGCCAGCTTTTATCCAAAAAATTTTTGTTTAAATTTTGTGAGATGATTAAACAGACTTAATTATTTATAAAATTTAAAGGGATTTTGCTATCAGAAAAATTTTTTGAGTTCGCGCAGTTGCGACAGTATCTAGTATTGTGTATCAGGCTAATTTGATTTATTTTTAAAGCTTTCAAATTCCCCAACTGTTGACATAACAATCAAAGACCAGAACTTGGTAAACTCAATTTTACCCATCATTGAAGCCAAAAAACGTATTATGCATGCATTTAATGATTTGGATGATATATTTCTTTATGGCCCGATTTTGTTTGAAGAAATAATTTCATCCAATTTTAATATTTTTCGTTTATATGGCAATTTTTCGGTAAAGGTTAAATTAAATTTTAATAAAACAATCCTATTTACAGACAAATCCAAGTCCAATACCTTTTGATGAATTAAATAGTTGGGAATTTTCATTTCAAACTGAGGGAATATTTAATAGTAGAGTTCAAAAATGCATTTTAGTTGACAGACTTTTGTGTGTTGGTTTAGCTAAATCTATGCCCGTTTTTGAGAAATTGACTTTATCTGATCAGGTGTTTTATGTTCATTTATTTTGAAGGATTAAAGTCAATGGGACAAGACTTTTATCCTTGGATTGATTTTGGTGGATTGATATTGGTGGATTTTAAGGGATTAATGGAAATGTTGGAGGATTAAGTTGAATATTAAGAGATTAAGGAAGTAATAGGAATTATGAGTGGGAGCAAGCTTTTCGATCGTCCTCCAGAGGGGCTATTTTAGAGGAAATACGGTATATTATTTTCTATTTGATACTCATCAATTCCTCACACTCAAATATTTCTTCATCCTTAATTAGGATATTTATTATGGAATGTCAGTTATTTTTTCAATACCCAATAAGATACCATTCATAAGTAGCAGTGATGGCCTACAAAATACAAGACACGAGATTCACGAGATACGAGATTCTCAAAAAAAAATACGAGAACGAGATAAAACGTGATACGAGATCTCTCAAAAAATACGAGATTTCACAGATATACGAGACCAACGCCCCCTGAAGAGTATGCTTTGAAGGATTGATATAGGTAAAGGATTGGGTAGATATCGGTTGATTAGGGGATATCAGCAGATTTGGAGGATATATGGGACATCGGGTATTCGGATGCTATAGTTCATGAAAGATTAAGGGGGATAATGGGGGATCAGGTGAAATATCATGATTCAAAGGATGTCAAGAGATTTGGGGTGAAATTTAAAATGTTTTAATCAAAATTAGATTTTAAATAAGGACCACGAGTGCTATTTTCGAGACAATTGCTGTCAAGTTTGAAAGCTTATTATTAAATAATAGATTGCACATCTAAGGCAGATTTGGCATTTGTTTGCTTCATTTACAAACACCTACCTAGCTTTGGAATTAGGCTCTGAAACTTGGAAACGTAAAGATAATTTTATGCCTGCTCTTCGTTTTAAGAAGAATCCTTTATTATTAAATGATGATAAGTAAATATTTTTCTAATAATTCAAAAAAAATTTTTTTTGATTTGCAATTTTTAGAATGATTAAATGGTCAGAATTTATATTTACAAAATCTGTTGCCCATTTTAAACGTGCTTCATTAACAAACGTTGAATTTGCTTTGTTAATAGCTGTTATTTTTTCGAAATCTGGTAAACGCTTTAATTTAAATTATGGTGTTGTGGCTTTTTAATGAGCAATGATTCTTTCCGGGTTCGGGGGGGGGGGGGGACTTTAATAATACCTAATCTACCGATATCACACCTCATCCTCCGTTATACCTACTATATTCAAATCCCCTCAATCCCTCCAAATCCACTTATATTTCTCTTAATCACCCGTTATTTCTTCAGCACTTCCTTTACCCTCAAAATCCATCGATATAATTCTCCGATATTATATAAACTTTAATTTTTTAAAAAAGGTGGTGAAAACATGTCTCCTGAAGGAAAGGAATTACTATATAACGAATCAATTAAATACACAAATATTTTACTTCGATATAATCAACAAAGATTAGGTTTAATTGAAGGGGCTCAGAGATTGGATGAATGTTTTCGTTTAATTAATCGAAGTATTGAAAATGAATATGCTTTACGATCAATGCTTTCACATCAAGTTAAATGCTATTCAATGGGTGCACAACGCTTTAAATGTTCAAACTTTAAAAATAAAATATTGGAAAAAAGTGATTAAAACATAAATAATTTTTATAAATATAGTCCAAATTTTTCATCAAATTATTTTACTAAAAATGTCAATATCTTTTTAATTTTTTAAAAATTCTTTTTACATTCAAAACAAACCATTTTTCGATTAACGTCAATAAAAATTAATTGTTGTTTTCAATTTTCTGTTTAATTATGTAGGGCCTTTCCACAGAATGAGGAGTGAAATTCTGAAGTTTTTTTCTATAATATTTCGCTGCCCACTGGTTGGGGAAATTTGGTTAACTTTGCTGTTAAACCTAGAGCGAGGCAATATATATATGAAATTTATAAATTATATATTTTTAAACCCTAATACCCGCACTATTTCGAGTTGCGGGATTTTTCCAGCATGCGGGATCTAACTTAGCCTATAATCACCTAATAAATCAATAATCACCTAATAATATTTTGCCTCCATTTAATTTACCATTAAGAATTTTGAATAGTAGGTATATTTAAATCTTCAAACAAGGCCTTTATGTAGTCGAGATAAGTTTATTATTTAATTATTAAACTAACTTCTAGTCCAAGCTTTCATCTTTTGCTTTTTTATAACTTTTTTCTTGTTTTTCTTTCGGGCTATGAACCTTCCAAGGGCCGTTAATATAAATAAAAACTACAGGGTGACAAGAAAGTAACTGCACACCATATTTTTGAGATAACTTTATTCATTTTTAAGAGCTAGATTTCTTCCCAAGAAGCCAGATTTCTTTCTTTTTCAGCGCCGCAGCCGAAAATTTTGAGAATTTCAAAGGCCGTAGGCAAAAAAATCACTTTTTTTGCCCAATGTCTTCCCCAATTTCATTTTCAATCCAAAATGTTGATTTAAAAGTATATACTTTCAAAAAAGTACAAATTCAATTTCGTAAGCATGGAGGTCGATTTAAAAGTAGAATATACGGTTTAATTAAAGAATATCGTTTATAGAAATATTTTTCTGGCAAAAATAATTTTTATTTTATGTAACTTAACAAAAAATAAACACGGCTCTATTAGCTTTTAAAATAATTAAAATTAAATATTATAATTTTTTATATTTCATTAAATATAAAAAATTTTTTTTGGCAAAATTGTCAATATACTAAAATTTAAAAAAATTATATGGATGACTTTAGTGTCTCGAACGTGTTTAATTTTCATTTTGGTTCTTTAATTATTAGCTGAATAAATAAATAAATTTTCTAAACAAAAATTAAATAGCGGAAAGTTAACTTGAATGATTGGATTTAATCAATTTAGTTAAATTTGAAGCTTATCTCTTATCTTTCTATGAATGAATATTTTATTTTATAAATAAAATTTTATTTAAAAAAACTTAAATTAATTCAAAACAGCTAATTAAACATTCAAAAATTTAAATGAAAAAGAAAATTAATTTTTATTATCTTTAATCTAAAAATGGTTTATTGCCATCATCAGGCTTTTTGACTAGCGTCGTGCCTGCATCCCACTCAGAAAAATATTTTAAATTAAAAAAGTGGTTCTATTTTAGTTAATTTATTTGGAAATTAAGGAGGATTCGGTGAGGGAATTTTAAGGAGGAATCATGAAGGATTAAGGGGGATAATGGGGGATCTGGTGAAATATCATGATTCAAAGGATGTCAAGAGATTTGGGGTAAAATTTAAAAATGTTTTAATCAAAATTAGATTTTAAATAAGGACCACGAGTGCTATTTTCGAGACAATTGCTGTCAAGTTTGAAAGCTTATTATTAAATAATAGATTGCACATCTAAGGCAGATTTGGCATTTGTTTGCTTCATTTACAAACACCTACCTAGCTTTGGAATTAGGCTCTGAAACTTGGAAACGTAAAGATAATTTTATGCCTGCTCTTCGTTTTAAGAAGAATCCTTTATTATTAAATGATGATAAGTAAATATTTTTCTAATAATTAACTTTATTCATTTTTAAGAGCTAGATTTCTTCCCAAGAAGCTAGATTTCTTTCTTTTTCAGCGCCGCAGCCGAAAATTTTGAGAATTTCAAAGGCCGTAGGCAAAAAAAAATCACTTTTTTTGCCCAATGTCTTCCCTGTTATGTCCTAGGGTAGCGGTCTTACCTAGTGACAAACAGACTAACACAGGAATAGAATATAACGTTTATCCGAATGGTAAATACAACAATAATGAAGGTGGCAAAAGGCAAGAATGAATAAGGACAGACGGCGCCAGTCGACCCAGGTGTCGACCCAGACTGCTCGCTAACGACTCCTTTTATACTAGACCCAGCACATACCTAACATTCCCCAATTTCATTTTCAATCCAAAATGTTGATTTAAAAGTATATACTTTCAAAAAAGTACAAATTCAATTTCGTAAGCATGGAGGTCGATTTAAAAGTAGAATATACGGTTTAATTAAAGAATATCGTTTATAGAAAAATTTTTCTGGCGAAAATAATTTTTATTTTATGTATAACTTAACAAAAAATAAACACGGCTCTATTAGCTTTTAAAATAATTAAAATTAAATATTATAATTTTTTATATTTCATTAAATATAAAAAATTTTTTTTGGAAAAATTGTCAATATACTAAAATTTAAAAAAATTATATGGATGACTTTGGAATGATTGAATGATTGAATTTAATCAATTTAGTTAACTTCGAAGCTTCTCTCTCACCTTCTATGAATGAATATTTTATTTCATAAATAAAATTTTATTTAAAAAACTTAAATTAATTCCGAAATAGGTTTTTTAGGTTCGAATAGGTCCAATGTAGACTCATTATTTCGACCCAAAACAGTGTTTTTTTGCATATCTCATCAAAACTAGTTCGCAAAAAAATAGAGAAAAACCTAAAAAACTCGCTCTGGTGATAATAAATCGTTAATAATAATTATGAAAATAGAAAATAAAAGTAAAAATAAAAATTTTCTCTCATTTTTTACACAAAAAAATTTTTTTTAATTTTATTTAAAAAATTATTTTTCTTTCAAATTCTCTTTCACTTTATCAAATAATTTTTTTTAAATTCGACTTATTCAATATTAGATATGGACAGAATTTCTACTTCAGAAACTATATTCTAGAGATGTCCAGGTCCAAAAATTTTCTAAGATTCAAGACAAATTGGATAATTGCAAGACTAAGACAACCACAATATCAAGACGATAAAACTCAAGAAACGCATCGAGTTAAGAATCAAGCCACAAAGTTTTGGACTCTTCACTGAGTTCCTTCAAGTTCTTATTGAAAAACTGAACACAAATTATTTAAGTTCAAAAATCAATCCAAAAAAAAATTTTCCTTTTCTAAAAAAGCTTTAACGTCAAGGCTATAACTCTCAAAACTCCTTTAAATTAGCGATAATAAAATTAATTTTCGTTTAATTTGGGTATTTTTTTGTTTAATTAGCAGGTTTAAATAAATTTTTAGCTTATATCAATTTTGTACACCAACTCCCCTTTTTCCATCCTCCCTTCTCAATCTCACACTATTTCCTCATGCCATTAAATCAGTCAATAATTCAGAAAGTTTACATGGCAATTCCTTCCGAAAATTCAAATGGAAAATTTAGAAATGAGAGATATACGGCGCAGCCCACAAGTCGCGCTGTAATGCGATTCGTAATGGTTATAAAAATTTTTTGTTGCCTAGTCCCGATACCTGTCTTTTTTTGAACACGAGAAATTTTTGAAAAGATAATCCGAAACCTGACCAAAATTATTTCTATACATATGTAATTGATATGGAGGATATTTTTAAGAAAAAATTTCGGTACTATGCGTTTATATCCCCCCATGTCCGCAAATGTTTGTCCGCACTTTTCTTTCTTTTCCTTTCCCCTCTCATAAGGATTATAAATGGTCAAGTATTAATAAACTTTTCTTTTTTTCTCCTCTCATAAAGATTAAAATGGTCAAGTAAAAACTTAGTACAGACAAATATTCGTTTATAAAAAATATAAAAGCAAAAACAAAGCAATTTTAAAAATTATTTCGGAGGCCATATTTCTGCTATTTTTTTACAAATCCATTCGAAAAAATTTTCTTCTTTAGCTTCTTGCCTACACATAAATTCTGCTAAGTAGCTCTCCAAATGATGACGCGCCGTTCCTCGATGTTTTTTGTTCCTCCATTTGGCAGAACCCCAAAGACGCTCAATTTTTTGTGTATTCGCTCCGGTTTTCGGGTCTTTATGAGAGGAGAAAAAAAGAAAAGTTTATTAATACTTGACCATTTATAATCCTTATGAGAGGGGAAAGGAAAAGAAAGAAAAGTGCGGACAAACATTTGCGGACATGGGGGGATATAAACGCATAGTACCAAAATTTCATAATTAAAAACGAGTATTCTCTTGTTTTGGGTATATTAATAGATATCTCCAAATCTTTAAATATTGGAGTTGAGCATTCCTCCTCTATTGAAGAGGGCATTTAGCTAGAAATCGCCACTCGATTACCCTCGTTGATTCTCGGCCTCGGTTATTTAAAATACCTCGACCTCTTGCTACTCTATCTAAAAGGGATAAAAAGTTTTTGCCTAATTGATAAAAAAATTTTTTGATTATTAATATTAAAAGGGAGCTAATTATAGATATAAAATCAGGTAGCAATTGAAAATACTGCAATTAACGTATATTCTCAAATTGTCTCTTTCTCTCTCAGATAATTACCCTCTTCCAATTCTCCTTCAACTAACACCAGAATATACCTCATGATATCCCTTTAAATTTTTGTTTGAATATTTGTTTATTTAGCTGATAAATCACGTTTAAACACGTTCTAATACACCTAAATTATTCTCAAGATTTTTTATATTTAATATATCAACAATTTTGCCAAAAATTTTTTTAAAATTAATGGGATATAAAAATTATAATATTTAATATTAATTATTTTAAAAGCTAATAGAGCCGTGTTTCTTTTTTTTAAGTTAAAATAAAAATATTTTTGCCTGAAAAGATTTCTATAACATTCTTTAATTAAAACGTTATTTCAATTTTTATAAAAATATCCTTAAAGGCCTGATAATAAGGATTTATCAACTTTATTTTAATTAGAAAAAATACCATTTTATTTTAAAAATGCAAAGAAATTTTATTAAACAATGCAATGTTTGTGGGGCAAAAGAAAATGTTTATTTTCATTATGGAGTTCGTACATGTAGGTCTTGTGGGGCTTTTTTCAGGTATTTTTAAGTTAATTTAATTATAAAAATTTTGGTAAAATTCCGTCTTATCTCTCATAATCCAAGTTGGACAAACAATATTATATTCGAAAGAGCTCTTCGAAATGAGTCGAAAGACACGAAGAACGGCTTCAGGGGCTTTCGGATTCATCTATCTGCCGAGATAAGTCGCTGAAAATCAAAATATTTTCATAACCTTGTTCAGAATCATCCAATCGAGCTGATTTTAGTGTCATTCACTCTACTCGTCGAGCTCTTTCGAGCGACATATTTTTTACCCAAATCGGAGTATGGGAGTTATGACGGAATTTTTCCAAAAATTTCTTTTCAAAAGACGTTATCTTGAAAACAAAAATCAATGGAAATATAATTTATGTAAATGTTCAGAAGAGAATAAAGACGAAAAATCCGAACATGATTTGGCAAAATGTAAAAAATGTAGACTCGAAAAATGTTTTTCTGTTGGAATGAAAAAATTGGGTTTGTAAAAATAAGGGTAAAAAACTATCTCCTAGAAACCCCAGCTGATCGGTTTATTGGTTACCGTTAACCAATCCGCTTATATCCGCAGATATCCCTCAAATTACTGATAAATTAATAACCTAATCACTGTTAATCCCAAAAATCTCCCGATTTTCCTACAAATCTCCATTACTCTCTTAATCACTTCTAATCCTTTTACATTATATACCCTCATGGGGATCAACTACAAAAGGACTATATATGTACAAAGGAAACAATTCAAATTGATCAGGAATTTTCCATTTTTGGAGTCACAAGAGAAAATTTTGAGAATTTTCATTCTGTATGCAAAAGAATTGACTTTCTTTTTTTAATCCTTGACAAAATTATTTCTAATATTTAAAAAAACTCTTTAATTAAAAATTTTAGATGTTGGATATTTACGTAAAGATATATGCCGGGAAGCGATGGAAAAACAAAAAAGTGCAATTAACGTAAATTTATTTATTTTAAACAGGAATTGTAAAATACAGTTACTGCAGACTAGGTTGAAAAAAATCTTTGAAAATCGAATATTTAAAATGTTCAAATTATCGAAATCTATGGAGATTTATTAAACTAATTTTAATCTTTCCATATCTCCTGAAATATGTTGAATATCCGAAGTAATAGGACATTTTCATACCAACAAAACAATAATTAAAATTCTTCTTATTTTTAAGATACAAAATTCCCCAACTGTCGACATAACCATCAAAGACCGGAACCTAATAAACTCAATTTTACCAATTATTGAAGCCAAAAAACGTATTATGCATGCATTTAATGATTTGGATGATATATTCCTTAATGGCCCGATTTTGTTTGAAGAAATAATTTTATCTGATTTTAATATTTTTCGTTTAACTGACCATTTTTCGGTAAATTTTAATTTAATTTTTAATTAAAATTTTGTTTTAAAGCCAAATCCAGGTCCAATACCTTTAGATGAATTAAAAAGTTGGGAAGCTTCATTTCAAAATGAAGGAATAATTAACAAACGTTGCCACAAATATTTTTTAGTTGACAGACTTTTGTGTGTTGGTATAGCCAAATCTATGCCAGTTTTTGAAAAATTGACTTTATCTGATCAGGTGTTTTATATTTAATTATTTTTTATAAGGGTTGTTGATGGACGGTTAACCGAACATGCTTGTCCTTAAAAAATTTCGCCTGCGGCGCTGAAAATTGAAATCGGGGTTATTAGATGGATATGTATTTGTTAGATATCATGAGATTTAAGGCCACCGATCATCGATATCCTTTAATCCCTCTACTCTCCTAATATTAATCCCTCTACTCTCCTAATATTAATCCCTCTACTCTCCTAATACCGCAAACTGAGTGCCAGACAAATTCGATCGGCTATAACTTTTTTGTGCTTGATAATATAAATGAATTTTATATTATTCGAAAGTCCGCGATAAGTTGTCAAATTTTAAATCTTATTTTTTATAATAGATCGCACAACTAAGGCATATTTGTCATTTGTTTACCTCATTTAGTGGCGCCTACCTAGCTTGGGAATTAGGCTCTGAAACTTGGACACGTAAAGATAATGTTATGCCTGCTCTTGGTATTATGAAGAATAGTATAGATGATGATAAGTAAATAAATTTTCATTAAGGAAATTTTTAAACAATTTTCAAAAAGGTTTTGACTGAAAATTAAGAATATTTTTTTAGAATGCTTAAATGGTCAGAATTTATATTTACAAAATCTGTTGCCCATTTTAAACGTGCTGTATTAACAAACGTTGAATTAGCTTTGTTAATAGCTATTGTATTTACAAAATCAGGTACACATCATATCACCCGTTATTCGAAATTTTTTTAAATTTTATTTAAATAACTTTAATTTTTTTCAAAAAAAAAGATGCTGAAGGCTTGTCTCCCGAAGGAAAGGAATTACTTTATAACGAATCCGTTAAATACACAAATATTTTACTTCGATATAATCAACGAAGATTAGGTTTAATTGAAGGGGCTCAGAGATTGGATGAATATAGTCGACTAATTAATCGAAGTATTGAAAATGAATATACTGGCCGTTCCATGGTCTCTCATCAATTTAAATATTACTCGCAGAGTGTACATTACTTTAAATGCCCAAACTTTATTGAAAAATTTTTGGAAAAAACTGATTAAACACAAATGATACTTGTAAATAATATTAGGGTAGCACAAAACCGTTTAGCTAAACGGTATACGGTAAACGGGTTTTTTGGTAAAATTAAATGGAACGGTATACGGGTCCCATATAAACGGCATAAACGGTAGGCGTAGTGACAGAAGACCCACAGCCTTCGATATCCCTCCATGGGACTTAACTAACTCTCGCTATAATCCAGCTAATCCTAAATACCCCTTTGATCCTAAATATCCCTTTGATCTACTTTTCCCCTTCATCGTCACTGACAAAAAGTTTGGGAATTTTGAAAGACCAAGAAGCCAGATTTCTACTTTTTTTAGTGACACAGGTGCGAATTCTGAGAATTTGGGAAGGCCAATTAGTTATTTTTATACTATTTTTTATATCTGATTTTTTTACACGACATGGACCGGATTTTCCGGAACAAAATCCGTGAAATCAAAATCCCTCTTCATTAAACAAGCTCCCCGGTAATTGGGACAATAATATTCCCATCGTTGGAACAGCTTCACCCGTTGTTGCAATAAGAGTCCACATTGTTAAAATAACATCCACGTTGTTGGAACAAACTTCCCGATTGTTAGAACAACCTTCCTTAATATTGAAACAACTTTCCCGTTGTTGGATCAATCTCTTATTAAGGAAAACAGAACTAACATCATTCCTCACGCCGAAATTTACAAAAAAAGTAAAACAAAAAAGTTGTGGGTCTTTTGTCTTTGGGTATTCTGTCCCTGTGGGTCTTCTGTCTGTGGGTCTTTTGTCTGTGGTTCTTCTGTCCTTGGGTCTTCTGTCTGTGGGTCTTCTGCGTCGACACGTAAACGGTATACGGTCCTTCTAAACGGCGCTTAATTCGCTTAATTTTTTCTTAGAATTAGTGGCTTAAAAAGAGACTCTGCTTTCTGACACACAAATAACAAAAAATTTTCGCCACCGGCGCAAAAAAGTGAAGAAATATAGCTTGAAGGCCTTCCAGAATCATAAAATTTTTGCCTGTGGCGCTGAAAAAGAGAGTTCCTTATTATCCTTTCAAATCCTCAATCGCTCTAAATCACATTATATCCACCTTAATTCTCTGATATCCCTTCAAATCCCCTCAATCAATTTAAATCCCCTTGCATCACTTTAATCCTTAGATATACGATCCTGATCTCCTTAATGCTCTGATCCCCTTTAATAACTCATAATATACCGATATCCCACCTCAATTCTCCGATATATATTCAAATCCTCTAAATCTCCAAAACCACTGATATCACTCTTAATCACCAGGCATCTCTTCAGCCCTTCATTATCCCTCTAAACCCATCGATATAATGAAATTATTGTTGAATTATAATTTTTATAAAGAGGGATGATCATAATTAATGATTTTCATCGATTTTCTTGAATTACGAATTGATTTTAAAAAAATTTTAAAAATAAACGGTAAACGGACGTTTAAACGGGGTCTTCAAAAATAAACGGAACGGTATACGGGTCTGAGATAAACGGTATACGGTTTTTTCAAAATTAAACGGTTTTGTGCTACTCTAAATAATTTTTTACAAATGACAAGTTTTCTTTTCCGTTCTCCGTCTCTAAATAGACGGAATTTCGCTTGATATCTTTTCCACTACAAATATATATCTTTTACCAAAAATTTTTTTTGTAAAATTGTAAAAATCTTTAAGATAATTAAAGTTAACTAATGTGAACTAAATTAAATAACTAAAAGGTCTAAAAGAATGTTTAGTAAAAAGGGAGGTGTTTAATATAGAGGTTTTTGTTACTAGGCAAAATTCTCAATTTTGGCATCTAATTTAGAAGTTCTTTTACAAACATTCAACCTAAACTTTGATTTTTTTCAAAATACCAAGAACTTCATTCATTGCTGGGCGAGATCTTGCTTCTTTTTCTATGCACATCTGAAATTTCAGTTTTATTTGTAATATAAATTTTATAAAATATTTTCCCTCTCTAAAATAGCATGGCTTACACTATCAGTAGATAAATTCCGTAATAACATCGGCAAGAATTTTAGAAAAAAATTAGTAATAAAAAAGTTATGGAAGAACCCAAAAAATTTCTTGAAAATTGAAAAATTTAATGATATTCAAAATATACAAATCAGAAGTTCAGTGGACAGAAAAAAAAACAAATAATTTTCCCTCTCTAGCAATGATTGGCCGGGGGACAATACATTATGGGTAGGGTTTTCGGTTCTGGACCGAAACGAAGAACTGATGATTTTCGGTTCGGTTCTTCATTTTGTCCCGGATATACGAAAATTTTGGTTTCGATAAGAATTTCCAGGTACCGACAACCCTATTGATGGGGTTTCAAAGAAATTACTTCAATAAAAACCATCAAATCTAATTTATAAACTTGCCAAAATAAGACTATTGAAATGCGCAAACTCTGGATTAAACATTTTCTTATCTATATGATCAAATACGACGTTCGGACTGTATAACAAAGTGTATATAGTTACTCCAAATGAGTAAACATCCGCTTTTTTAGATACCTAAAAGATTTATTAAGTGTTTGTTCAATTTTAATAAATTTTGGCTAATTATGTTAGAGGCATTATTTATAATTAAAAGAATGAATTATCGCAGAAAGTCAACAGTCATAGAATGGATGTTGATTTTCTGTTGCTGACTTTCTGCTCTGTCAACATTCAGTTGGTTAAGCTGTCAACATCCACCAGTGCTGGGTATGGCTCCGGGAGCTAGCTCCGGAGCCGGCTCCGGCGGAGCCGGAGCTAAGATTTTGAAAACCCCGGAGCCGGAGCTGGAGCCAAGAATTTCAAACACCGGAGCCCGGAGCCAACAAATGGCAAATACCCAGCACTGACATCCACACCATATTATATGCAAATAGAAAATAAATCTACCCAAACTGTAGATAATTCAACATTAATTTCCGGTGCCATGTACACATCTGTCCCCAAAACTTCATTTGACAAGACCTTAAAATCCCGATTCTCCATAAATTCAGAAGTACCAAAATCAATCAGTTTGAATATTGAATTATTGTTTTGATCCCTTTCATGAGTACTAACAAAATTTTCAGATTTTATATCCAAATGTACAAAGCCTTCTATAAATAAAAATTAATTTTTTTATTTAGTCCAATAAAAAGCGGCATAATTTAAGGTAAAACTGCAAATACAAATATTTTAACGTGCCTTAACAAACTTTTTTTTAAAATACAATAAATTCTTACGTTCATGGAATTGTTCAAGTGCTTCAGCTGCACTTATTAGAATTCGTCGTAACTGCCCTGCGTTATACCCATACTTCTTAGTGAACCAATTATAATATTTTAATAAATTCATTCTTCCAAGTTCTACAACAATTGATTCAACTTCTAGGCCATTTTGGATGGTTTTTGACTCGCTTAAAAAATTAAAATAAAAAAAATATGAGAACGATTTATGTAAATTAGTTCCTTGATAGAGAAGAAATTGATAATAGAATTTACAAGTTAAATATTTTATTTTTCAAGTCTAGATTTAAGGGTGGAGGCTAATTCAAGGAATAACAACTCAAGGAACAGACAAGTCAATGGAATAATACTATTTTAAGAATCGAAATTTTTTGAAAAATCAGAATTTTACTAAATTTTTTTAAATTCTGCTTTTCGAAGTATTCTAATTTGTTCTAAATTCTTATTTTTTAAAAATATACAGATTTTTCAAAAAAAAATTCGTTTTTCAAAATATTCCATGAGTTGGTCATTCCTTGAGTTGATCGTTCCTTGACCTGTCTTTTCATTGACTTGTCTGTTCCTTGAGTTAGCTCGACACGAGATTTAAGACCTGAACACACGTCTTTCCATTAAATTTTTGCAAATATTTTTTAAAGAAACACCCATAAAATTATTTATATTTCAATTAAAATTTTTGAAAACAAAAACTTTTTACATTTATTAAAATATATTGACCAAGGAAAAGTATGTACAATGGTGAAAAAAAAACATTGTAGGGTAACCCTAAAATTAACCAGAAAAACGCTTACTGTCCAAAATATTCTACAACGCGAATCGGTCCATTAATCTTTGTATTTTTATCCGATCCATAAAAATATTCCAAAACTTTAATTTCTCTCTTTGCAGCATCCTTAGTGTCCGAACCAGATTTAATTAAAAATTTAATTGCCACACATCTATTTTCCTCAGGCCAATGTGCATGGTAAATTTTTACTTTTCCTTTCTTCCCATTATATATGGGTTCTTTTGTAACAATTAATTTAGTGGGGTTAACTCTCGTATTTAATTTTAAATATACGTTAACTTCCCACACATTAAATTCGATCCCACAAGAACATTTTCTAGTCTCATCTTGTAAAGTATCTGCTACAATGTGAGAAGAATATTAGATTTTTCAGAGAAGGATAAATGGGAAAGTTGATTAAAGAATTTTATTTTTCTATTCCGTTTGGTAATAATTTTTATAATTGAATGTGCACAATATTTAGGCAAATTTACAATACTTACATTTGTCTTCTTCACCATAAATATGAATTCTCCCAAAATCTTTTTCGTCAATTTTCTGTTTATACTCCATTGGAGCTTTCCCTTTGTTTTTATTTTCCACAGGATTGGCATCCATTTTACGACAAATATTACCAGCATCAGATCCTTAAGTAAAATTAAATTTATGTCTTATTTTTAAAATTTAATTTTCAGAAAAGTATAAATGAAAATTTAAGCCATACGAGGTCGAAAATATTTTTAAGGACATTAATCCCGGTTTTCAGTTTGGATCTCGATGGTTAAATGATGTTAGAATTTCGTTTCCTTTGTATTTCTCACATACATTGATAGAAAAGTTTAGAAAAGTTTTTGTGGATTTTTGGCTTGTAAATAAAAATTTTACAAAGATTCCTATGCATAAAAGTTACAATAAAATAAATTCATAAAAATTTTAACTTTAATAAATTGGTGCTTTTCAATTTAGGTATACATAAATAAAGGTTTTTATTACATATTTAAAATTCAGACCAATTCGTAAAGAAAACCCGAGATAATGCCATAAATATAGGACCAATCTAATTTCCGGATCCCGGCACCGGAACTTTAAAAAAATTTTCTTAGCATAAATATTAGAGTTTCACCGGAAGTTCCGGTTCCGGTTCCGGAAAGTTCCGGTGTTTTTTTGGTTCCGGTTCCGGTTCCGGGAACCGGAACTCAAATTGGTTCCGGTTCCGGTTCCGGCTCCGGTTTTCAAATCGGTTCCGGGCAAACCGGAACTTTTTTACACCCCTAAAGATTGATTTTTTTAGAAAAATTAATAAACTACTCGTACTCTCATGCTTGTGTATTAAAAAAAATCGAAAGATTTTTTTTTCTTTCCTTAAAAACTTATTTTATAAGTTTATAATTTTGTTTTTAAAATTATTTTATTTTTACATGGAGTAATTGTGGTTTTTTGGCCCTCTAAATTTCTTAAAATTTTTAGTTTGACTTATAAATAGTTAATTTGGCTCTTGTCCAGTTTATGCGTCCCATGAAAGTATATGCGTCCCATCAACAAAAAATTGAATATTTCTTGGTGTTGCAAAGTAGGAATATGGTTCCAAAGCATTTCTTCATGTTCGGGATCTACGTCCACTGGGTCTGGGACCGTTCCTTACCCTATACCTCGAAATTTCTGAAAGTTAAAATCGTTTTTCTGAAATTTGTAAAAATTGGCTATAACTTTCAGAAATTTCGAGGTATAGGGTAAGGAACGGTCCCAGACCCAGTGGACGTAGATCCCGAACATGAAGAAATGCTTTGGAACCATACCCCTACTTTGCAACACCAAGAAATATCCAATTTTTTGTTGATGGGACGCATATACTTTCATGGGACGCATAAACTGGACAAGAGCCGTTAATTTTTTTGCTTATGGCCTTCATAAATTTTCAAAAATTTCGCCTGCGGCGCTGAAAACGGAAGAAATTTGGCTTCTTGTCCTCACAGATTCTCAAAATTTTTCGCCTGCGGCGCTTAAAAAGAAGTGAATGTTATATCGGAGGATTTGGATGGATTAATTTTGATTTTGATTATATCATGATTTCAAACGGTCATAGGTAATATCGTGGATTTGGGTGTGATATCGAGAAATTGAGTAGGTAGATATGGGATTTTCTTGCAATTCAGAACCTTTTTATCGCCCGATATCAAACAGTTATATCCGACAAATCCGTTTATACACTACTCTCTAATCCACATATATCACTTAACGACGACAAATTTTCGGCTCGGTTTTGGTTAACCAAGTTTCTATTCGGTTAGACGGTTCGTTCAAAACAAATAAAAAAATAATTTGTAGATGTTTTTGTAGATGTTATTTTAAAATTTTTTGGAAATTTTTTTTTAAAAAAGCAGTTAAGTTGAATCCAGTTAAGTTGAAATGTTAAGGACAATTGCTACATTTGATTCAAATGGATGGAATAGAGGGATTAAGAATAATTAAGATAGGATTAAATTTGACCAGAAAATGACATAGATGTGTTAATTTTTGGCGCCTGCGGCGCTGAAAAATTCTTTTAAAAGGGTAACCACCAAAGTCCCGCAGCCCCATGTACTTGCTCCTTTCCAAAATTTCAAATGAGATATTTGTGGACCTTGTAGTTCACTTAATGCCTTCAAATCCTCGGATAACCCCAATATCGATTATATAAATATTTTTATTTAAAAGACCTGCGGTATCCCGGTAAATTTTAGAATGGGATTATCGGATTACGGGATTTACAGGATAAGTCCCACGGGATCATGAAGCAAAATCAGCTTGGACTGTCAATTGACTAGTCAAAATTACCAGCTTGACTGCTCACTTGCAACAGTCGATTATTCACTATGATACCGATAATTAATCATCAATAGATCACTAGGTTCGATCACAAAAATACGCAAAACCCAGACATTTTTCGAACTAAAATCCAATCCGAAATTATTTTTGCATTAGATAGTGATACAATCATCATTTAGCTCACTGAGACTGTTCGAAAATACAAGTTAAACTTCGTTAATGATGATTTAATGATGATTTAAATGATGATTTAAATGATGATTTAAAATTTCATTTTTGAATAATATATTTAATATTCTATTTATTTATAATAAAATCGTGTCAGAATGAACTAGTTTTATTTGAACTAGTTTAATTTGTAGTTACCCCACCCACTTTGTTACAGTAACTTTACGTTAATATTTCTTCTATGTAAAGTTATGCACAAAAAGATTATATTGATGTAAACTTAAGGATTAGAAGATAGAATTAATGTAAAGTTAAGCAATAGAAGAAACAATTGATGTAATGTTAAGGGATGGAAGATGTGATTTTGGAGGTAAAATTGCAGCAAAGTTAAGCACTAAAAGATATTACTGATGAAAGTTAGGGATTAGAAAGTAAAATTACCTTAAAGCTAAAAGTTTGAAGATAAAATGTGTAAAAGTTAAGGATAGAAGATAATATTCGCGTAAAGTTACCGAAACAAAGTGGATGGGGTAACTACTTTTATTGATATGTATTTACCGTATTTACTCTGGTAATTCCCCAGGGGGATTATTGTTTCAACCCATCTCTAGGGTGGGGAATTAATAGAGACTGGGGAATTAATAGAGTGGGGTAGAAAGAGGGGGATTATTGTTTCAACCCATCCCCAGGGTAGTGATGGTCGGGATTCCCGGTCTCGGTTCCCGAGTCGGGAAATTTCCCGGGTTTTTATAGCTCTCGGTCTCGGTGTTTTGGTCTCAAAAAACGAGACTAAATTTACACCCCTAATGACGGAAATTTTTTGAATTTTACAAGTAACCCTCGTACTTTGATATTTAATTTTTTAAGGAAAAGGAAAAGAAATATTTATATTTTTTCTCTTTTTTCCCTTTGATGGTCGATGGTTGAGTGGTTAAGTTGACTGACTTCAATCACTTAGTTATTTTGTTAGGTTTGGGTTCGAATCAGGGATGTGCGTCATGACGTTTTGGCGTGGCGTTTTGGCGTGATTTTTGGCCGATTTTGGCGTTTGGCGTGATTTTCATCTTTTGGCGCGCCAAAACGCCAAAATTATACACCCCTAATGATGGGAATTTTCCAAATATATGGGTAAGTGTTTTCAAAAAAAATGAAATTTTTTTGCCTGCAGCCTTCCAAAATAACCAAAATTTTCGCCTGCGGCGCACAAAAAAGGAAGAAGAAAAACACGGAGACGGACTGAAACCAAGGAACTTTGGCCGGACCAGGTCTCCCCTGTTCTCTCCGATAGAAGTCCAAACTTAATGCATTTTTCTTCAATTCTCCAATATCCATCAAATCCTATTAATCTACTAAAGTCCACTAATGTCCTCCTTAATCCTTTCTAAGTCCCTTACTTCGGGAGGTTAAAGAGGATATCTGGACATCTAAACCCTTCAATATTCTACAATTCTGGGGTTGTGATTTTTCCATTTTTCTTTAAATTTTTTAGAAAAAGTAGGATTTCTGCTTTTGTGCTTAACAAATTTCCATTATTTTGGGTGCAGGCGCTAAAAAAGGATGAATTTTGGCTTCTGGAAGTCATGATAATTCAAAAATTTTCGCCTGCGGCGCTAAAAAGAGATAAACACTTATTTTTCGTGTCTTAATTGAATAAAATTTTTGGCGTTTTGGCGTTTGGCGTTTGGCGCGCCACGCGAAAATTCTGGCGCACATCCCTGGTTCGAATCCAGAGGTTGGATTTAGTCTGAAAAAATTTTTCTTTTCAAAAATAAATGTCTTTTAACTTTGATTTTGATTTCAAATTTATTTTTTTAATATTTTAACTTGAAAAGACATTAAAAATTTTAATTGAATCATGAATTTTTTAAAATTTTCGCATAAGGCGCCTAAATCCTCAGTATACATACTCACTTGCAGCGTAGAAAATGGGAGAAATCTGGCTTCATGACCTCCAAAATTCTCAAAATTTTCGCCTGCGGCGCAAAAAAATGAATCAAATTGGAGGATTTATGGCTTAAAGCCTTACAAAAAACAAGAATTATCGTATACGGCCCTAAATATTAGGGGTATCAATGGACTTGTCGGATATCGGAGCTTATCCCTCCTATCTCTTGGTCTCGACTACCGGTCTCGACCCGGGACTCGGTCTCGGGGTTGATTCCCGGTCTCGGTTCCCGACTCTCGGCTTTTTTTAACTCCCGACCATCACTACCCCAGGGTGGGGAATTAATAAAGACTGGGGGATTACTAGAGTAAATACGGTATCACCTTTATATATTTTTAACAAATTATCCAGAAATCAAAACTGGATTCAGATAAAAAAATCCTGAATTTTTCTGGATCTTGATTTTTCCTGGATCCAGATCAAGAATCCTGTCCTGGTTACTAACCTAGATCCAGGATTTTTGAAAATAACAAACTCTACTACCCATGAAAGTCCGAAAAATATTATTAGCGTCCCAAAAAATAGTAGTATATAAATGCCGCATAAACAAACAATTAATTTTTTTTCTAAGTTTATCTAAAGCCTTGCTCAAGGGCCAACGAGCAAAAAATACATAGTTTAATATAATAGACAGTCTTAAACCATAGTCGGTACTGACAAAGAAACATAACGAACTGTCACCAAAAATTCGTATTTTTTGCAACATTGTGTAGAGCAGGGTCGATAACCTATCGTCAATTTTTGGCTTTTTTGGCGTTGGCCCCCAAATCAAAGAGGGGGCGTGATATGAAATAGTAAAGGTTATCGACCGTGCTCTACACGATGTTGCAAAAATATACGAAATTTTTGGTGACAGTTCGGAATGTTCCCTTGTAAGTTCTAATTTCTTCCGAAAAATGAAAAACCCTAAATAATGGTAAAATATGCAAAAAGAAATACTTTGCAAAAGTGCCGAATTTAAAATAAATGGAAAATTAGAAAAATGTTGAAATAGATGAAATTTAACTTTGTGAAAATAATAATATCAGAAAACTAATGATTTTGACTTCCCTAGACATAATATACCTATGTACATATTTAGTAGTGTTTCACCGGAACACCGAAATTTTGACCGGAACCGTATCTAATTTGAGTTTAGATCCCGGAACCGGAACTTTTTCTTGGATCCAGCTCTGGAACCGGAACCTTAAAAAATTTTGTTGGAAAATTTAAAAAAATTTTATTTTACGTAGGGTTGTCGTAAACATACATTGAAATCCCCCCTCCCCCCTAATCGAACCGAAACTTTCGGTTATTCAAAACCGAACTGAAAATTTGCGTTATGTAATATATTCGGATTAGGGAGTGAAGTAAAACGTATCTGTCGGATATAAGTGAATGTTATCGGACGATACGAAGGTTCTGAATCATAAGTGGGATTTAAGGGATATCAGTGGAATAAGGATGGATATACGTTTTTGAGAATAAGGAAGGATAGAAAGATATTAGTATCCCAAGATGCAAAATCACCAATATAACATTATAACTCTTGATACATTGAAATACCTATTTCACTCCAAATCCCCATTAATTCATGCAAATTCTCAAAAATACCCTATTCTTCATGTTTTTAGCGCAGCATGCAAAAATTTTGTGAATATAGGAAGGCCATGTGTTGTATCCGCACTTGCAGAAAGAACATCTCAATCCTCGGTACCACACCCATATCCCTCGATATTAACTATGATCTCTTGAAATCACACATATAACTTAAGATCCAATTTAATTCATCTAAATCCTCCGATATACCATTAAATTCCTTTTACTGCGCCGCAGATGAAAATTTTTAGAATTTGTGAGGACAAGAAGCCAGAAAATTTTGAGAATATTGCAAGCCAACTGGGGGCAAGCCAACCAATTTGAGTTCCGGATCCAGGAACCTATAAAACGCCGGAACTTTCCGGAACCGGAATTTTCGGTGAAACTCTAATATTTAGAGGAAAAAAAGAAACAAGAAGAGAAAAAGAAAACAAATTGTTTACTGGAATGTATCCCAATTACTAGAAGAAGAATGATGGCCCGAATAATCATGTTGATATTGTGGATTATTTTGATAATGATGGCCCGAATAATGATGGCCCGAATAATCATGTTGATATTGTGGATTATTTTGACTAGGATGTTGATTCGAATGGTGATACAACGGATTACTCGAAAAGTTTTGACTTTCCCAATCTTGCATTTGTTGATAAACATGTGGCTCTTAAATATCGAATCTTATATAAATTAATTATAATATAATACGGTAATTCGCATCCTGATGAGGATATGTGGCTTGTATATGATCATTCCCAAAACTGGTCATTTGTGGATAAATCACTTGATTTGTATTATCTTAAAATGTAAAATTTAGATACACTTAAGTAGAAAACTAAAAAATTTCATATAGAAAAATAAAATAAAAGATCACGCAAATGACCTTTTACGGTCACTAGTCAGTGAATATAATTAACTAGATAATGTCTTAGTTTTTTGTCCAGATCAGCAAATGGACCTTCCAGAATTCTTATCCCTTCAAATCAACTTTTATCCTCTTAATCCTCCAATCTCTTCACAAACATCATCCAATTCAACAGGTATATCTATAAATTCCTTATTTCCACCAAATTTCCTTACATCCACAAAGTTTTTCCTTATTGTCTCTTGCGTTCACCCATGTACACGCTCTATTCTGTTAAAATTTTTATTATTCTAATTACCAAAATTGCTAGAAGTTGATTGGTTTGTGTTTGGTTCATTTTCATTTTCACTATTATTTTCATATTCATTACCATATTCAATATTTTCACCTTCAAACTCTTCTTGATTTACGAACAAATTGGGAGCGCTATATGACTCAATCACAGCAGGAATAAACTGGTCAATGTTTTTTCCTGGATAATAATACATATCAAGATATGCATTATAAAATGTACAATCTGTTGTAGTTTGTTGGACTATTAAACGTTCATTGCAGTGGTAAACAAAACCTCGGACCTGTTAATTTATATATACAAATTGAAGCCTTTAAATTTTTTTGTCTGAAGACTTTAATTCATTAGAAATCAGGAGAGAATCTCTCTTCCTATGATGAGAGATTCGAGAGAAAACACTGGTTATTTTATTATATTTTTTACTTATTTTACGTATTATTATCTTTTACCCCTTATCCTTTTTAATATTTTTGATTTAATTACAATAAGAAATCTTTTTATAGTTCAAATAAGGGATTAATAATTAAAACTCATACAGCTAAAAGCTGATATACATCAACAGCTCTACATTAATTTCGTCTCGCTCAAATTATAATTTTTTAAATTATGTTTCGTAGTCAAACATAATTTGTTATTTCGACTTTTATGAGAGATTCGAAAAGAATGTGCTGTTTATTTCGTGCTTATGGTCTAACTTCACTTTAAAAAGTACTCAGAAAATTTGTTTTACCCGGAGAGTACATATAAAAACTGTACATACTACTTAAAAATTAAACCTTTAATAACGCTTCAACATTCGGTAATGATAAGCGATGAAAATCAAATTCATTTTTTAAATGGTCAATTGCCTCTTCTTCATATTCTTCATATAATTTTCGCAGTTCATAAGTACTTCTTCGATTGAACTTTTCATATGAACCAATTAAATAAATAATTGGTTTCTTTTCATAAAGTAAGCGTAATGCATTTCCTAAATTAATCACTTCTTCTGTTCTCCCTGTTAAAAGTTTTTAATTTTCGATAAAAGTTTGAAATTATAAGAATATTTAATTTTTGAAATATCAAAAAATTGAATTGGACTCTGAGATTTGAGTTAGACAGCATTGTCAGTATGCATTCCCTAGCTTTTCTGACTCTGTTCTTCGAGCTTATTCTACCATTTTCGAAATATATGGAAGTTTTAGAGCAGAGAATTTAAAAAAATCCGTTTCTTCACGGATTCGAAGGAAAATTTTGGATCATGATATAGTCTAGTTCATAATTTATAAAGCCAACCTAGAGATAAAGGCTCTTAGATAATTCGTTTTCATTTGATTTTAAAAGTTAATTCGACGTATATAAAGTTAGCTAAAAATGTGACTTTGAACAGCTCTTGTCTAAAACCTATCTAAAAATTAACATTTTAGAATAATTAAATAGAAATTTTATGATTAATTTTACCATTGGCATCTTTCGTGTTTGGCACAAATAGGTAATCATAATATGAATCATTCATGTAAATTCCCTCATAGTTATCTTTAACCTTTTCAGCCTCCTGAATTAAACAATATATATCATAAAATTAAACAAATTTTCGAAAATTTTTAAAATTTACAACTTAAAAATTACTTCATAGAATTCGTTAATCGCATCACGTTCTGATATTACATCTTCCCATAGTTTAAACATTCCTTCACACAGCTGCAAATTTGATTTTATGTTCCTCTCTGGTATGCCTTTTAATAATGAAGTTGTTGAATTTTTCGCTTTTTTGGCCGTTTTGGCAACACCTTTGGCAGCTTCTTTAATAAGACGACTTGCGCTGCTCGTAGATCCACCAGAGGAATCTCAAATTTAATGAAATGTATACATTAAATTTTATTGAAGGGTCGTTTACATATACGAAATATGTTTGTATGACTATTATAGAACATTTTTTAAGACCTCTTTAATATGTTATACTATCAAATGACTTTTTTTATGTTTGTGATCGGCCCGTACCGTACTACGGCCTTATTTATCGTTGTTTATTGTTAGAACGGTACGGAATAAGTATAGACAAGTTTTTTTGAAATACTGCTGAACACTCCTCCAAAGGGGAGCATTATTATAGGAGAGAGTACTACTTCAAGAGGGAGTCCTATTTCAGGAACTACGGTATATTAAGTTAACATAACTATAACATTTGTGTAATTAATATCTTTAGGAAGTTAAAATATTGCTTACATCCACTTTCATTTGAGTTGTGACTTTGAACTGAAAATTCTCCACTCATATAAGATCTTTCTTCACCAGATCCATTTCCAGAGCCAACGCTAAATTCTCTAGAACCGCTACGATGTGATTTGCTGTGGCTAGAACTAGCTAGTGTTTTTCTTGCAATAAGATCGTATGCACAATCGTATGCTTTATTATGTTCTTCAAATTTTTTAACTAATTTTTCAATTTGTTGTTTTATATTCATTTTATTTTTAACAAATTCGTCTTCTTTCATTTTTTTGTTCCAATTTTTATAATTTGTTTTGAAAACGTTACGAAAATTATCATAATTTTCACTATATAAAAATATAAAATTTTAATCCAACACGTAAAATTTTACAAAAAAAATATATTTTCCAAAAATTTAAGTTTATCTCATAGTTAGCAAATAGTAAAACATAAATATGATCATACAAATTGGACAAACGTTAAATTTAATTAACCGGATCAGGGCTGATCGAAATAAAAATATTTTTTATTTCGAATCGAAACGAAATAAAAAAATTCCTATTTCGTTTCGGAGCGAAACGAAACGAAATGAGCTTGTTTCGGACGAAACGAAACGAAATAAACGAAATAAAATAAAAATTAAAAATTTTTTATTTTTCAGTTCATAAAGGCTTTTAATCGATATTAAAATCATAGATATGCACCCAAAGAGCTAGATGCGTGACAAAAGCATAACAGAAACTAGAGAGGACCCTACAAATCTGCCGATATCCACCTTAATCCCTTAAATCGACATAGATCCACTTTAATCCTCCGATATCCTATTAAAATCCCACGATACTATATTTAAATTCACTTTGGAGTATACCACTTTAGAATCGATCAAGAGAGATATTAAGTGGGATAAAAGAGATATCTTCTATATCCCCCTCCCAAAACTAACGATTCCAAAATCTTAAAATTTTCGCCTGCGGCGCTGAAAAAGGAAGAAATCTGGCTCCATTGATGTCTCCTTAATCCTGTTTGGCCTTACAAAATTCTCAAAATTTTAGTCTCAGGTACAGAAAAATGAAGAAAATACGAGGCTTTAGTGGAGGTAAATCCCTTTAAATTGACATATACCCGCCTTGATCCAATTTGGAGTACAACTCCAGCATATTCAAATCTGGGTTTCAAAATTTTTTTTAATTTTTAGATCACAAATATAAAGATTTAGGACTATGGTAGGTTGGGCGGCGGAAGGCTGGTCTGCTAAACCCGTAAAAGCTTTCTTCCTTTTTACCACCGCAGGAGAAAATTTTTTGAATTTTGGAGCTCAAAAAGCCAAAATTCTTCCATTTCAGCGCCGCAGGCGAAAATTTTTTAATTTTAGGCTGCTCATAAGACAGAAATCACTAAAAAATTAATGATTATTTACTTAAATTCCCGTCATTAGGGGTATATTTTCTCACTTTTTTTTTGTTTCGTTTCGTCCGGAATTTTGTCTATTTCGTTTCGAAACGAAACGAAATAAAATTTTTTTTGTTTCGTCACGAAACGAAACGAAATGAAAAAAAGGGCACGAAAGAGCGAAACGAAACGAAACGAAACGAAATTTCGATCAGCCCTGAACCGGATCTCAAAAACGAGCCCAGTGTACGCCCGACTGACATATCGCCGAAATAAAGCCCAACCTAATGCCGAACCGTACACACAACGTAACGCCAGAAACTCAATACATGAAAAATATTTGTTACTCAAAATACAAAATATTTTCCAATTATGGGAATTATTGTTGCAAGAACGAGTGATTGTTCCAAAATTAGGAAAGTATTTGAACAACGGGGAAGTTCCAAAAATGAATGTAGTTCCAAAGAAGATAATTTAAATTTGTACGGAAATACAAATATACCTATAATACCTATAAAACATGTATTGGGATTGCGGGAAAACGTTGTGAGATGGGGGTGAATAACCTAATGCAAAAATATTTAATAATTAAAACTTTTACTCACATTTCTGCACCAATCTAAATTGAAATATATAAAAAAGTTATATTACCACAATTTTATTTTTCCTCTCCTTTCTTCATAAAAGTAGACAATGGTCAAAGTAACATATGTTATAAGAATAAATTAATTTGGATCTATGACTATAGGTACCCAGCTTTGCATGTTAGAAACTTCTGATATTGTGCGTGTATGAATTTTTGTTTAGGGCTATCTATTTCTACAAAAGTTTTTCTGGAAATGCAGTAACAATTACAAATAGAAATAGTGGCACACACTCATCGCTGGTATATATTCTAATTACAAACTCACTTTGACCAATGCGTACTTTTTTGGAGAAAGGAAAAGAATGCTATAAACTAAAATGGTGTGAGATAATTGAATGCTAAATATAAAAACTTATTTTAAATTTTTAAATGTTCTTTTTAAAAATTAATGTGAAAAATACTAGAACGATTATAATATCACAAGAATTATAATTCGTGTTTAACAAACCAAGGAATCGAATCATTAATAAGATTCGTTATCAGGTAACCTTGACTATAATTTATAGAAACTTTTGTTTTTAAGATAAAGTTCTCAGAGAGCCCGATTCGGGTCAGGCGAGTGTTCGGAACCTACTGACCCATGGAAATTTTTGAAATAAACCCATAATGGAAAATTTTTTTACTTTTTCTTCTTTGACAGTTTCAGCATGAATATAATCATTTATCATATCCCCAATTAATTGAAGATATTTTCCTTCGGCCATAATATTTTCACCCAAAAAATGCGTTTTAATTTGCCCAACTATTAAATTTTTAAACTTTTCAAGATTTGTCCAAATCAAATTAATTGAAGCAATAAATTCAAAAAAATGATTTGCAGAATTTTGTGCTTCTTCTAGATCATTTTTATAACTTTCCATGATTTTAAATTTGCGTTCTACAATTTGCTGATAATCGTTTCGTAATTTGTCTCTATTTTTAACAAATTCCTCCAAATTTTTTGTTATTTTGTCATATTTACTTTTGTAATCTTATAAATAAAAATTTTAAAAAACTGTTCAAAAATTTTTAAAAGTATAACTGACGGAAGATCCCCAACAAAAACAAACTCAACAACTCTTTTTATGGCCAAAAATTTAATAAAGTAAAAATAACAAAGTAAAAATATTTTAAAAAATGCGGATTTGCGGATGCGGATTTGCGGAAAATGCGGATTTGGTTTTTAGCATAAAATGTCATTATTTTTCTGCTAAGACCTTCTAAAATCCTCAAAATTTCGCCTGCGGCGCAAAAAGGAAGGAATCTGTGTCCTTATCTTCCAAAATCCTCAAAATTTATTGCCTGGTCTGAAAACGAACGATTTTTGGCTTAATGATCTTCCAAAATTAAAAAAATTTTTGCCTCCGGCGCTGAAAACGGAAGAAATAAAAAATATAATGCATAAATTGATTTTAATTCAATTTTTGTGTTTGATAATTTTTTGCGGATTTTTAATATAAAATGCGGATTTTTTCTGACAAAATTGCGGATTTCTAAAAATTTGAGATCGAAACTCTGTACTAGATCCTTGTTAGTGCAAAGAAGAAGTACTGGAAGCTTCATGGAAAATTAAGCCTAGAGTTCGGTGTCATGATTAACGTGATCGAATTTTTAGATATTTCGAATCCGTATATCCAAATCCACTAACCCTAATCAGCACAACCCTGTTGATCTAAATCCATTATGTTTAATTAAAAGATTTTCCAACCTCCTCTGTGAATAACCTCGCTCACATTCCTCCCAACCTTTTTTGCTTTAATTTTTGCTTCAATAGCCAAATTTTTTAAGTTTATTGCAAACTTTTTTACAGTTGCATCAATTGGATTATTTGAACTTGCACTAGATAAATTAGATGCTTGTTTTGACAATTTAAATGACGACTTTTTAGAAAGTCTACTTTTCTCAGATTTACTACTGCTACTTCCCTCCATTCCGAATGTATCGGTTAAGAGAAAAATTAAAAGAAAAATTAAAAGAAAAAATCGCATCTTTTCAACGAATTTTTTCAAAATTATCTAAAAAATTTTATTTTATAAAAGGCAATTTGAGAAGTAAGTCCAGATAACCGAAATTCTCGGTTTGGTTATCGGTTCCGGATAAATTTCCTAGGAACCACCAACATTATTCCTCACATTACATAAAATAAATTAATTTTCAATAACATTTATTGGCTTTGAAAAAATTAATTTTATCGAAAAATGAAAAATGGTTTTTAAAGTGAAAGCTATTAAATTTTTCAAGATTTCGCTTCACCCATTTCCCTTTAATTTTACCAAGAGCTAGCAAAGGATTGAAGAGATGTTCTGCTATTTAGTGGGCGAGCCTGACAGAAATTTCACTATTCGACGGTTGCAACATCGCAGAAGCTTTGCAGCCTCGCATAATGCACAAATATGCATATGTGCTTAGCTAGGAGAAAAATAAAAAAAGGTCCTTAAAAACAACTCTAATTCTGAGTTGGCTGTTTCGAACGTCCACTAACCGAAAGGATTGAAGGACAAAATCTGAGCGCTTTAAGTTCAAAAATAATTTTTATTCATAAAGGTCTCATTCGACTTCCTAATAACTACATACATTAAAGAAAAAACTTGCAAGCTAATTTTTGCACTTACAAGCTACCGTATTTCTTCAAATAGAGCCCCACACTCAATTAGAGCCCACCTTCTATTACTGCCCCACCTTGGAGGATAGTTGAAAAATAGAGCCCCATGGGGCTGTACGGTAATTATTTTAGCTAATGTTTTAGAGTGCTTTACACTTATAGAAGAGTTAGAAAATAAACCTCGGAGCTTTTATTAAAATAAATATAAAATAATAGTTGTGAATAGAATTAGGGAATTAAAAATCCTATAGCGATTTCACAATCGTCTCTTTAATGTGTGTGTTGTGTTTAATTTTTCTTGCGCCTGCCTTATGATAGCTATCATGCTACCTCTTTGAAAATCTTGTAGATAGAAAAATTTTTTAAAGGGCAAATAAAATATTGACTGAAAAATTTTTTTAATAAATTAAAAATAAAATAAAAATTTTTATTTACAAACTCTATTAAATAAAAGAAAGTTGCAGTTTTACATTTCTTCCATTTTAACTTGTTTTTGGCTAAAAAATTTATAGTCGATCAAAGCTGGCTGGCTTATTTGACACTAACTCTTTCTAAGAGACAATCACGAAAAATCATGCCAAAAACAATTTAAAATGGAAGAAATTTAAAACTGCAACTTAATTTTATTTAATAGAGTTTGTAAATAAAAAATTTTTATTTTATTTTTAATTTATTAAAAAAATTTTTTCAGTCAATATTCTATTTGCCTTTTAAAAAATTTTGCTGTCTATTTTTCTATTTAGCCAAGATTTTTAAAGAGGTAGCATGATAGCTATCATAAGGCAGGCGCAAGATTTTTAAAGAGGTAGCATGATAGCTATCATAAGGCAGGCGCAAGATTTTTAAAGAGGTAGCATGATAGCTATCATAAGGCAGGCGCAAGATTTTTAAAGAGGTAGCATGATAGCTATCATAAGGCAGGCGCAAGATTTTTAAAGAGGTAGCATGATAGCTATCATAAGGCAGGCGCAAGATTTTTAAAGAGGTAGCATGATAGCTATCATAAGGCAGGCGCACACATTAAAGAGACGATTGTGAAATCTCTGTCGGATTTTTTATTCTCTTCTATTCGAGGCTCCTAGGTTTTATTTTCCAACTCTTCTGTGTTAGTAAATATTAGGGTTGTACCCCGTTCCTGTAACTTAACTCTTAATATTAGAAGGGAGTGTTGAATTTTGCTAGAAGAATTTTGCTTCTTGGCCTTCCAAATTTCTCAAAATTTTCGCCTGCAGCGCTGAAAGGAAAACTTAAGTGTATATCGGAGGATTTGAATGGAGTTGGGTGGAGTTTTGTGGTATCCGGATATTTCAGCGGATCTAAGGATATAGCGAGGAATTTGGCCTTCCAAAATTTGGGTGTTCCATGATAGCTATCGTAAGGCAGGCGCTGAAAAATTTTTTTAATTTCCAACTCCTCTATAAGTGCGTTAGTAAATACATATTAGGGTTGTATCCCGTCCCTGAAAGTTTATTTTTACTCATCATTAAGGTGCTTGTTAAGGCGCTTTTCTTTACTCTTTATTTTAGAAGGGAGTGTTGGGTTTGAATCCAAATCGGACTGTAAAACTTACAAGCTAATTACTGAAGTTAATAATTTTAGAGTGCTTTTAAAAAGATTTCGCCCGCAGCAAAATAAAAGAGATACAAGCTTTAGTATCTCACCTCTAACTCCGGCCAACCTAAACCTAGAATTCTAATTTTTTGCCAGAAAATAGGCAACACTTATGGGATCATAGAAAAATATTATTTGAAGTCTGAAAACATTTAGTTGAATTTTAATAATTATTTAATCCTCTTACCACAAGGGGGGCTAATTATTTATGTTACACCCTAATATTTTTTATTATAAAAAAATTTTTTTTAATTTTATTATTATTATTAATTATTATTATTATTTAATTATTAAAAAATTTTTATTTAAAAAATATTGGGAATTTGTATATATAAATTTGTAAAATGTCGAGTGTTGCGCGAATGAGAAGGAGAGGAGAGAGGTAGTGCTTAAGCGGTAAAATGCCAACAATAATTTTTAAGGTTATACATATTTAGCGAGAGTTGTTAAGGGCTAGGCAATGAATTTGTTGCTTGTCTAAATTGATTGGCCGTTCAATATTTAATTTAAAAAATTTGTTTAATTAATTAAATATATTTAATTTATTTGAAAAGTTTTATTTTTCCAGCTTTATGATAAACAGAGCGGGAGATACAAGTTCAAATACATGGAACATAACCGAAATACAGAATTTTCTTATATTTATTAGTTGAATGGAAATGTTTCTCTTCATATTTAACCAGCGTTCGGCGCGAATTGCTGAGTAGTTTTAATTGCTTTTGGGTATAAAGGCTGACTCCAGCGTTATTACAACTGATTTAAATTAATTTGGATCAATTTCCCAGTGTTTTGTATCTTCAGACTCAAATGACCATTCTCAGACTCAAGTGACACTCTTAAAAATATCTTCATTCAACTCCTCATTCAATTCCCTATCGAATAACACATAAACCATCTCTCTACGACTAATACTTCAAAAGTTATAAATTTTTAAATTTAAGTCATTAAATAAACATGCGGGCCTTCGGCCCGCATGTTTTCTGCAACGCGTTCCTAGTTGAAAAAACAATTTTTAATTCTGGCGGTTGCCTCCGGCAACGCGTTTTATGCAACGCGTTCCGAATTTTTAAAATAATAATTTTAACTTCCGGCGGTTGCCTCCGGCAACGCGTTATCTGCAACGCGTTCCGAATTTTTCAAAAATATCATTACTTTCTGGCGGTTGCCTTCGGCAACGCGTTATCTGCAACGCGTTCGGAATTTTTTAAAAAAATAATTTTAATTTGCGGCAGTTGCCTCCGGCAACGCGTTTTATGCAACGCGTTCCGAATTTTTTAAAAATATCATTACTTTCTGGCGGTTGCCTTCGGCAACGCGTTATCTGCAACGCGTTACGAATTTTTAAAATAATAATTTTAACTTCCGGCGGTTGCCTCCGGCAACGCGTTATCTGCAACGCGTTCCGAATGTTTAAAAAATATCATTACTTTCTGGCGGTTGCCTTCGGCAACGCGTTTTCTGCAACGTGTTCCGATTTTCTCAAAAAATAATTTTTAATTCTGGCGGTTGCAACGCGTTCCGGCAATTAAAAAAATTTTTTTATTCTGGCGGTTGCCTCCGGCAACGCTTTACTGCAACTCGTTCCGAATTAAAAAAAAATAATTTTTAATTCTGGCGGTTGCCTCCGGCAACGCGTTTTCTGCAATGCGTTACGAATTTTAAAATTAAATTAAACGTAAAATTAACTTATAAATTAATTTGCCTTATTTTTATAAAATTTTATAAAAATTTCAGTCCCAGACTGAAAGTATAAATGAGACTCAAGTGTACTTTTTACTAAAAATTTATTTTTTAATATTCTTATTAATTTTTAGAATTTTTTAAATTCATTTCCACTGATTTTAGCCTTCAGACTCAAATATTCCACCCTCAGACTCAAGTGACCCCTTCAAAAAATTTTCAAAAAATTAGCTTGATTTTTACACGTCGAATGACACCTCAATCATATTTTTCTGATAACTACTTCAAAAGTTACAAAAAACGCCTCACCGTTGCTTAACTTTCCAGATCGGACGGTCTAGATCGTCAAAATTAAAAATTTTTTCCCAAAATTTTAATTTTTAAAAAAATTCATAACTCGGTGCAAAAAAGTTAAATTAACATAAAACAAAGCTTATTCGATGCAGAATTTAATTCTCTATCTTTCATCTCCCAACACTTTTCTTCTAACTCCAAAACAAAATATAGTTAATGTCACTTTTATGCAACCTCCTAAAAATTTTAATTTTTAGTCCATATCTTTTTTTCTGTTATTCCAATCAAGTTGAAACAAACTTTTTTCTTATGAAACCCACCACGCTCTACAACTTTTCTCCCAACCACTTTTTGATCAGACCCCTCTAAATACCTTAAATCCAAAGTTACCACTTTGACAAAAAAGTTGTCAACAGGCACATCTACCCTCCCCGATGTCAGAACGACTTCAACTCTTTTTCTATCATATTCTCCATGTTGTGGTGCTTCAACCTTGTAACTGACCCAACTTTCCCCGACTTCATCTTCATATTCAAATTTCACTTCAAAGATTCGAAAAAACACGTTTTTTCGAAATATCTAATTTTTTCTCCATTGGACCCCAACTTTTCGGATTTTTCCTGAAAACTACATTAAATTTCCCACCTATAGAAAAAAACCCCACCCCTCTACGACCTCTCAAACTTCCGGAGGACTTTTTTTTAGCTGAGTGCCTTGTTACTATTATATATAGATAACTAGTTGTGCCCATTGGGGTATGGCGGCGTAGTGCGTATGCAATTCCTATTAGGATACTTTAGGTTTAATAGCGTTCTGCCCGTTGGAAAGCCTAACGGCTTTGGGGCGCGCTTCGCGCGCTGCTAGAATGTTTGGATGCCTGTAAAGAAAGGTTTAGCCATGCCTTTTCATTGCTTAGGGCCTTCGGCCCTCGCCGGTAAAGTTTTGCTTTGCCTTTTCATTGCTTCGGGCCTTCGGCCCTCGCCGGTAAAGTTTTGCTTTGCCTTTTCATTGCTTCGGGCCTTCGGCCCTCGCCGGTAAAGTTTTGCTTTGCCTTTTCATTGCTTCGGGCCTTCGGCCCTCGCCGGTAAAGTCTTGCTTTGCCTTTTCATTCCTTCGGGCCCTCGGCCCTCGCCGGTAAAGTTTAGCCCTGCCTTTGACTATTGCTCTGCCTTTTAGATGTAATGAATGCTCGGGCCTTCGGCCCTCGCACGGCGGGCCTCCGGCCCGCCGTGCCCTGCCTTTGACTATTGCTATGCCTATTAGATGTAATGAATGCTCGGGCCTTCGGCCCTCGCCTACGGCGGGCCTTCGGCCCGCCAACTCCTCGGCCTTCGGCCTCTTGCTTTGGGTTTGACCGCTGTGGTGCATTTAGCAACTGTGGTAGCTTGTCACGAGGCATTTGGGGGCCTTCGGCCCCCAAACGCCAATGTTAGACTCTTGCTTTGGATTTAACCGCTGTGGTGCATTTGGCAACTGTGGTGGGTTGTCCCGAGGCGTTTGGGGGCCTTCGGCCCCCAAACTCCAATGTTAGACTCTTGCTTTGGGTTTAACCGATGTAGTGCATTCGGCAACTGTGGTGAGTTGTCCCGAGGCGTTTGGGGGCCTTCGGCCCCCAAACGCCAATGTTTGACTTTTACTTTGGGTTTGACGCCAATGTTAGACTCTTGCTTTAGACTCTTTTGACGCCAATGTTAGACTCTTGCTTTGGGTTTAACCGATGTGGTGTATTCGGCAACTGTGGTGGGTACTATTGCTCTGCGTTTTAGATGTAATGAAAGCTCAGGCCTTCGGCCCTCGCTAACGGCGGTCCTCAGGCCCGCCGTGCATTGTCTTTGACTGTTGCTGTGCCTTTTAGATGTAATGAATGCTCTGGCCTTCGGCCCTCGCCTACGGCGGGCCTCTGGCCCGCCGTGCCCTACCTTTGACTATTGCTCTGCGTTTTGGATGTAATGAATGCTCGGGCCTTCGGCCCTCGCCTTGGGGGCCTTCGGCCCTTAAACGCCAATGTTTGACTTTTACTTTGGGTTTAACCAATGTGGTGCATTCGGCAACGTGGTGGGTTGTCCCGAGGCGTTTGGGGGCCTTCGGCCCCCAAACGCCAATGTTAGACTCTTGCTTTGGGTTTGACCGCTGTGGTGCATTCGACAATTGTTGTGGGTTGTCCCGAGGCGTTTGGGGGCCTTCGGCCCCCAAACGCCAATGTTTGACTTTTACTTTGGGTTTGACCGCTGTGGTGCATTTGGCAACTGTGGTGGTTTGTCCCGAGGCGTTTGGGGGCCTTCGGCCCCCAAACGCCAATGTTAGACTCTTGCGATGGGTTTGATCGCTGTGGTGCATTCGACAACTGTTGTGGGTTGTCCCGAGGCGTTTGGGGGCCTTCGGCCCCCAAACGCCAATGTTAGACTCTTGCTCGGGCCTTCGGCCCTCGCCTACGGCGGGCCTTCGGCCCGCCCAACTCTTCCTCTCGGCGTTTTTTTGACTTTTGGCCGTTTCGGTGCCACACTCAAGTGCGGCACCAAAACGTCTCGGGCCTCCGGCCCTCGCCAACGGCGGGCCTTCGGCCCGCCCAACTTCTCCTTTCGGCGTTTTTTGACTTTTGGCCGTTTCAGTGCCACACTCAAGTGCGGCACCAAAACGTCTCGGTCCTTCGGCCCTCGCCTACGGCGGGCCTTCGGCCCGCCAAACTCCTCGGCCTTCGGCCTCGGTGTTTTTTTGATTTTTGGCCGTTTCAGTGCCACACTTGAGTGCGGCACCAAAACGACCTAACACAAAAAATTCCCCATGGTCGATTACCTATAACCCCTTTGGTCCCATTCAATTCGGCCCATCCGTTCCAAAGATAAAAATTTGGTCCGACACAATTGGACATTTCACCGTCAATCGGTGAATTTTTGCGCACCCATAAGTCCCCGGGGGTTCATCGGATTTTCGAAATTTTTTTTTTGTTGGATTAGCCTTAGTCCAACTTAGTTTCCTCCCAGCAAGCGTTTTTCGATCCGACGGACGGTTCAGGATTTGGCCACTTCGCCACGGCCGTTTCAGTGCCAAAAGTTCATCGTATGGTCCCAGCGGTATTTTTCCTGAAAAGCCCATTAAAACTACCCCCCAAGATGTCATACTCTCAGGAAGCGGCCGGCCTTCGGCCGGCCGATATTTTTTTTTCTAAAAAAATTTTCTATTTATTATAGGTATATAGTAACTAGTTGTGCCCATTGGGGTATGGCGGCGTAGTGCGTATGCAATTCCTATTAGGATACTCTGGCGGTAAAATTTTGCTATGCCCGTTGGAAAGCCTAACGGCTTTGGGGCGCGCTTCGCGCGCTGCTAGAAACGGTAACATTTGCTATGCCTTTTCATTGCTCCGGGCCTTCGGCCCTCGCCGGTAAAGTTTCGCCCTGCCTTTTTATCGCTTCGGGCCTTCGGCCCTCGCGTTTCGTTTTGGGATGGGTCTTAAGCTCGGGCCTTCGGCCCTCGCGATTCGTTTTGGGATGGATCTTACGCTCGAGCCTTCGGCCCTCGCACGGCGGGCCTCCGGCCCCCAAATCCACGCACACCCAGAAGTTTGACTTGGGCAGTCGACCCTCGCGATTCGTTTTGGGATGGATCTTAAACTCGGGCCTTCGGCCCTCGCGATTCGTCTTGATGGAACTTAAGCTCGGGCCTTCGGCCCTCGCGATTCGTCTTGGGATGGATCTTAAACTCGGGCCTTCGGCCCTCGCGATTCGTCTTGATGGATCTTAAGCTCGGGCCTTCGGCCCTCGCGATTCGTCTTGGGATGGATCTTAAACTCGGGCCTTCGGCCCTCGCGATTTGTTCTGGGATGGGTCTTAAGCTCGGGCCTTCGGCCCTCGCACGGCGGGCCTCCGGCCCGCCGTTTTGGGTCCTTCGGCCCCCAGACCCCCCACACACGAATTTTCGACCTTTTGTAACTTTGTACAAAATGGTCAGAAAATTTTACAAAAAATATTTTTAAGCTCAGCTCGATGAGAGCTTTCGATTGATATAACATTTGCCCTATTTTGTTATTTTGGAAAAAATAAATTTTTGGCCGAAAATTTAGACCGAAAATTTCGAGCAATTTTTCAAAAAATCATAACTCCCAAATATAAACCCTTTTGAAACATTTTAAAAGCTTAATATATAGTAAAAATTCTGCTCTATTTTATAAAAATATTTGCAATCACCCTCAGCCTCGATATACCCAAAAAATTTCAAAAAACCGAAAAATTTTGAATTTTCAAAAAATCGACCCTACCAGGCCTCGGGTGAAATTTTTCAAAAATTTAAATAGCTCAAAAAATTTGTAATTTTTTACTCTATTTTATGCCCCTTAATTCGTTTGGCTACGACAAAAATGAACAAAGTTACACTCGATTTAAATTTCACCAAAAATTTTCAAAAGGGGTCCCTTTCAAAAGGGGTCCCCTTCAAAAATGGGTCAAAAATACGACCTCGAGAAAAATATGTTTTATGGTACTACAATAGGTGCTGAACACGAATCTGAAGTCCGTTTATTTTTAAAAATTTTTTAAAAAAAGTTATACTCAAAAAACCGGCCATTTTTGACCCCAAAAATGCCACTTTTTGCCCTATATCTTTCTGAGACTCAAGTTTACCCCAAACAAAGTATATATTTTTTATAAAATCAAAGGACGCTCTATAAGCTGGTACACTCAAACCGAACTACGGTTCACGCATTAAAAAGTCGACTTTTTGAGTCTCGCCCCAAGACTCATATCTCACTCAGAAAAAATCCCAGACTCAGGTGTCCCTTATGAAATATGTTCGGAACACTCATGCCTTCAAATAACTCTTCTACACCGAAAAGCTCATCACCCAAAAATTTCACACTATAATCATTTAAAATTTTCAAGACTCAATTGTGCCCCTTAAGACTCAACTCTCCCCCTCACAACCACGCCCATTAATTTTCTCTTGGGCGATTACATATAACACCCCAAGTTCCATCTCAATCGGTTCAGCCACTCTCGAGATAGAGAAATTGTACAAAAGACCGCTACCCAGTGACCACGACAAAATGCCACCATTTAAAAATGGTTATCCAAGCAAAACGCCACTTTCCCTTGACATTTTGACATAAATTTTTTTTATTCAATATCTACTCATCGAGGGCCAATCGCCTCCCAGCAAAACCTTACCACGTTTCTATTGAACTTTTTCGAGATACCGAAGTGACCCTGGTCGTTTCGGTGCCAAGAGTTCATCGCAGAGCTTAGGTCATAATTTTCCTGAATGCGCCGTAAAAAGTTGCTCCAGAGATGCACAACTTTCAGGAGGCTCCCGGCCTTCGGCCGGGAGCAGGAGTTTTTTAAAATCGAACATCAAGATTTTTACCCCCAAACCCCCCACACCCAAATTTTGACATTTTGTAACTTTGTACAAAAGGGTCAGAAAATTTTGCAAAAAATATTTTTAAGCTCAGCTCAATGAGAGCTTTCGATTGATATACCATTTGGCCCTATATTTCGATTTTTCCAAAAAAAATTTTTTCGGCCGAAAATTTCGACTGAAAAACTTAAGTAATTTTTCAAAAAATCATAACTCCACGAAAATAAATCCTTTTGAAACATTTTAAAAGCTTAATATATAGCAAAAATTCTGCTCTATTTTATAAAAATATATTCAACCACCCTCAGCCTCGATATACCCCATAAAATTTCAAAAAATCAAAAAATTTTTAATTTTCAAAAAATCGACACTACCAGGCCTCGGGTGAAATTTAAAAAAAATTTAAATAGCTCAAAAAATTTGTAATTTTTTAATCTATTTTATGCCCCTTAATTCGTTTGGCTACGACAAAAATGAACAAAGTTACACTCGATTTAAATTTCACCAAAAATTTTCAAAAGGGGTCCCCCATCAAAAATGGGTCAAAAATTCGACCTCGAGAAAAATATGTTTTATGGTACTACAATAGGTGCTGAACACGAATCTGAAGTCCGTTTATTTTTAAAAATTTTTTAAAAAAAGTTATAGTAAAAAAACCGACCACTTTTTGCCCCAAAAATGCCACTTTTTGCCCTATAACTTTCCCAGACTCAAGTTTACCCCAAACAAAGTATATATTTTTAGAGGTTTCAAGGGACGCTCTACAAGATAGGATACTCAAATCGAGTTTCAATTCACGCGTTAAAAAGTCGGTTTTGGCGAGGTCACTTTGGTGCCCATAACTATGTCAGGAAAAAATCCGAGACTCAAGTGTCCCCCAACAAAATTGTAGTACATTTAGTGCCCTAAGATACCAAAAAAGAGTTGAAACCATTTGCCCAATCTTAAGCAATTTTATAATTACATTCGATGGGAGCCACCCTTCACGTTAGGGGTTCTGGACATTTTGAACATTTGGCGTTCTATAACTTTGCCCAAAATGGTCAGAAAAAATTAAACCAAATTTTTTCAGACTCCCCACATGGAGCTCTTTCGATTGGCATATAGATTGTAAATTGTAGGTGATTTTCGTCGGACACCATGTGTCATTTTTGGACGAGATGTACAATTTTTCCACGAGGCTACAGGTCGGAGAGTTGATCCGAGCCCTCCCAAATTTTTCCTACGATATAGTACACATCCCAACTTAAAATCCTCCCAGCAAGCATTTTTTGATTCAACTTCACCCCTCCGCGCTATTTCCATTTGAAAAACCACCCATGGCCGTTTCAGCGCGAAAAGACGTTTCAGTGCCGAGGTTAGATTTTTCCTGAATAGAGCGTAAAAAGTTGTAGGAGAAATGTACCACTCAAAAAATTCCAGCCGCCGGCCTTCGGCCGGCGGAATTTTTGAAAGGAATTTTACGGCCAAAAAGGGGGAGGTGTCGGGGTTTTTTATATATATATATAACCAGCGTTCGGCGCGAATGGCTGAGCCGGTTTGATTGCTTTTGGGTATAAAAGCTGACTCCAGCGTTATTACAACTAATTTAAATTAATTTGGATCAATTTCCCAATATTTGAAAACTTCACACTCAAATGTCCAACCCTCAGACTCAAGTGACACTCTTAAAAATATCTTCATTCAACTCCTCATTCAATTCCCCATCGAATGACACCTCAACCATCTTTCTACATCTAATACTTCAAAAGTTATAAACTTTTGAATTTTAGTCATAAATAAACATGCGGGCCTTCGGCCCGCATGTTTTCTGTAATGCGTTCGAAATTAGAAAAAATTTTTAATTTCTGACGGTTGCCTCCGGCAACGCATTATCTGCAACACGTTCCGAATTAAAAAACAATTTTAATTTCCGGCGGTTGCTTCCGGCAACGCGTTATCTGCAACGCGTTCCGAATTTTTAAAAAAATATTTTTATTTCCGGCGGTTGCCTCCGGCAACGCATTTCAGCGACGCGTTCCGTATCTTCTCAAAAATAATTTTTAATTCTGGCGGTTGCCTCCGGCAACGCGTTATCTGCAACGCGTTCCGATTTTTTAAAATATAATTTTTAAGTCTGGCGGTTGCCTCCGGCAACGCGTTTTCTGCAACGCGTTACAATTTTCTCAAAAAATAATTTTTAATTCTGGCGGTTGCCTCCAGCAACGCGTTTTCTGCAACGAGTTCCGATTTCTTAAAAAAATAATTTTAAAGTCTGGCGGTTGCCTCCGGCAACGCATTTCAGCGACGCGTTCCGTATCTTCTCAAAAATAATTTTTAAGTCTGGCGGTTGCCTCCGGCAACGCGTTTTCTGCAACGCGTTCCGAATTAAAGTTATTTTTTAAAAAATATTAGAGTTTAACATTTTTATAAAAATTTCAGTCCCAGACTCAAATTAAAAAATGAGACTCAAGTGTACTTTTTTTAAAAACTCATTTTCTAATATTCCCTTTAATTTTTATAATTTTTAAATTTAATTTCCACTGATTTAAACCTTCAGACTCAAATATACCACCCTCAGACTCAAGTGACCCTTTCAAAAATTATCTTAAAAATTCGCCTGATTTTTCCACGTCGAGTGACACCTCAATCATATTTTTCCGATAACTACTTCAAAAGTTACAAAAAACGCCTCACCGTTGCTTAACTTTCCAGATCGGACGGTCTAGATCGTCAAATTTAAAAATTTTTTCCCAAAATTTTAATTTATTAAAAAATTCATAACTTGACTCAAAAAAATCATATTAACGTAAAACAAAGCTTATTCGATGCAGAATTTAATGCTCTATCTTACATCTCCCAACACTTTTCTTCTAACTCCAAAACTAAATAAAGTTAAGGTCACTTTTATGCAACTTTCTTAAAATTTCACTTTTTACTCCATATCTTTTTTTCTGTTAGTCCAATCAACTTGAAACCAACTTTTTTCTTATGAAACCCACAACGCTCTACAACTTTTCTCCCAACCACTGTTTGCTCAGACCCCTCTAAACACCTTAAATCCTTAGTTACCACTTTGACAAAAAAGTTGTCAACAGGCACATCTACCCTCCCCGTTGCCCGAACGACTTCAACTCTTTTTCTATCATATTCTCCATGTTGTGGTGCTTCAACCTTGTAACTGACCGAACTTTCCCCGACTTCGTCTTCATACTCAAATCTAACATCAAAGTTTCGAAATTTCATGTTTTTTCAAAATATCTAAAAAACTCGCCCCTTTCCCCCAACTTTTGGAGGTTTTCCTGAAAACTACATAGTATTGCGCATCTATAGCAAAAAACCACACCCCGATACACCCACTCAAAAGCTCTGGGGACTTTTTTTTAGCTGACTGCCCTTTTACTATTATATATAGATAACCAGCGTTCGGCGCGAATGGCTGAGCCGGTTTGATTGCTTTTGGGTATAAAAGCTGACTCCAGCGTTATTACAACTAATTTAAATTAATTTGGATCAATTTCCCAATATTTGAAAACTTCACACTCAAATGTCCAACCCTCAGACTCAAGTGACACTCTTAAAAATATCTTCATTCAACTCCTCATTCAATTCCCCATCGAATGACACCTCAACCATTTAAGAAATAATTTTAAAGTCTGGCGGTTGCCTCCGGCAACGCGTTTTCTGCAACGCGTTCCGATTTCTTCAAAAAATAATTTTTAAGTCTGGCGGTTGCTTTCGGCAACGCGTTCAAGGCATAGCGATACAACATTAAAATTATTTTTCAGAAAAGTATTAAAAATTAGCATTTTTACAAAATTTTCATTCTCAGACTCAAATTTAAAAATGAGACTCAAGTGTCCTTTTTCTTAAAAAGTTATTTTTTAATATTCCCATTAATTTTTAAAATTTTTTAAATTAATTTCAACTGATTTTAGCCTTCAGACTCAAATATACCACACTCAGACTCAAGTGACCCTTTCAAAAATATTTTTAAAAAATTCGCCTGATTTTTCCGCGTCGAATGACACCTCAATCATATTTTTTCGATAACTACTTCAAAAGTTACAAAAAACAGCTCAGCGTTGCTTAACTTTCCAGATCGGACGGTCTAGATCGTCAAATTTAAAAATTTTTTCCCAAAATTTTAATTTCTTAAAAAAATTATAACTTGGGCCAAAAAAGCCCAAAAATTATAAAACAAAGCTTATTCGATGCAGAAATAAATTCTCTATCTTTCATCTCCCAACACTTTTCTTCTAACTCCAAAACAAAATAAAGTTAATGTCACTTTTATGCAACCTCCTTAAAATTTAAATTTTTACTCCATATCTTTTTTTAAGTTATTCCAATCAACTTGAAACCAACTTTTTTCTTAAGAACTCCACTACGCTCTACAACTTTTCTCCCAACCACTTTTTGCTCCCACCCCTCTAAACACCTTAAATCCAAAGTTACCACTTTGACAAAAAAGTTGTCAACAGGCACATCTACCCTTCCCGATGTCAGAACGACTTCAACTCTTTTTCTATCATATTCTCCATGTTGTGGTGCTTCAACCTTGTAACTGACCCAACTTCCCCCGACTTCATCTTCATACTCATTTTCCACTTCAAAGTTTCGCAATTTCATGTTTTTTCAAAATATCTAAAAAACTCGCCCCTTTCCCCCAACTTTTGGAGGTTTTCCTGAAAACTACATAGTATTGCGCATCTATAGCAAAAAACCCCACCCCTCTACGACCTCTCAAACTTCCGGAGGACTTTTTTTTAGCTGACTGCCCTTTTACTATTATATAGCGTTCGGCGCGAATGGCTGAGCCGGTTTGATTGCTTTTGGGTATAAAAGCTGACTCCAGCGTTATTACAACTAATTTAAATTAATTTGGATCAATTTCCCAATATTTGAAAACTTCACACTCAAATGTCCAACCCTCAGACTCAAGTGACACTCTTAAAAATATCTTCATTCAACTCCTCATTCAATTCCCCATCGAATGACACCTCAACCATTTAAGAAATAATTTTAAAGTCTGGCGGTTGCCTCCGGCAACGCGTTTTCTGCAACGCGTTCCGATTTCTTCAAAAAATAATTTTTAAGTCTGGCGGTTGCTTTCGGCAACGCGTTCAAGGCATAGCGATACAACATTAAAATTATTTTTCAGAAAAGTATTAAAAATTAGCATTTTTACAAAATTTTCATTCTCAGACTCAAATTTAAAAATGAGACTCAAGTGTCCTTTTTCTTAAAAAGTTATTTTTTAATATTCCCATTAATTTTTAAAATTTTTTAAATTAATTTCAACTGATTTTAGCCTTCAGACTCAAATATACCACACTCAGACTCAAGTGACCCTTTCAAAAATATTTTTAAAAAATTCGCCTGATTTTTCCGCGTCGAATGACACCTCAATCATATTTTTTCGATAACTACTTCAAAAGTTACAAAAAACAGCTCAGCGTTGCTTAACTTTCCAGATCGGACGGTCTAGATCGTCAAATTTAAAAATTTTTTCCCAAAATTTTAATTTCTTAAAAAAATTATAACTTGGGCCAAAAAAGCCCAAAAATTATAAAACAAAGCTTATTCGATGCAGAAATAAATTCTCTATCTTTCATCTCCCAACACTTTTCTTCTAACTCCAAAACAAAATAAAGTTAATGTCACTTTTATGCAACCTCCTTAAAATTTAAATTGATTTTAGCCTGATTTTAGCCTTCAGACTCAAATATACCACACTCAGACTCCACACTCAGACCTGAATTAATCCCACAATTTCACAATTATATATTTTTTACTAAGTCAGCCCTTTTGAAATGCAGAAGAAAAAATCTTAAATACACTGATAGACTAAAATTATTTCAGCTAGAAACCCTACAATTTAGAAGGTATTATACAGACGTGATAACAATGTATAAAATACTATTTAACCATACCAGTTTAATCCCCGAAGAGCTATTTACATTAAATACACGTCCAAGTAGAAAGCATGATTTTATCATTCAGGTTTCAAATAAAAATGCCAAAACAATCAATTCTTTCATTAACCGGACAGTAAATATTTGGAATCTAATCCCAAGAAATATATTTATAGGACATACATTAAATAATTTCAAAACTAATTTAAAACATAGCCTACCGCAAATTCTGTTAAAATTAAAAATACTACCTTAAATTCAACAAACCAAAATTCAAACCTAAACACTGAAGAATCCCTGAATTAATCCCACAATTTGACTAAAAGGATGGGTATATTGCCCTTAACTTATTTACTTCTTCACTTAGCAATTTAAAGAGCGTTTTAACCTTTTCTTCACTCATCATGTTTTTTTTTAATTCACGCCTCTTCCACACCCCCCCCCCCCAATATATATTTGTCAATACATTTATTTATTTAGTTCATATATTTTTTTAACAATTTATTTTTTATCAATACATTTATATTTTTTGACAATTTACATACCTTTTTTTCACAATTATATATATTTTTCTCTCTTTTTAAGCAAAAGTTAACTTAAAAAACATTTTTAACCAAAAAAAAGTTAAAATACAGTAGTCGACAAAAAGATAGGGACAAACGCAAGCAAAATTTATTGGTTGGGTGACTACTTAGTTACAAGACTTGTCCCTATCTTTTTGTCGGGCTAAAATTTGCAGTATTTTTTTATTTAAATTATTTCAGTATATCAAAAAATAGTAATCCGCCAGATCTTATACTTATTAAATAGAGCATTAAATGGCGTATTTAATCAAACAAAAAGTTTTTCCTGAAATCGATTTTTAGCTGAGAAAATAGGTGATTTTCATTTTACATGCGTTTGTCCCTATCTTTTTGTCGACTACTGTATCTCCTAAATTAACTTAACTACCTGTGCCTATTTATTTACTTTGAAATGTCTAAAACTCTTTATAATACAAATTTCACATTTATTTGTACACACTCAACCATTTTAGTGGTATATTGTATACCCTTTGGTCTGAATAAAAAAATTTATATAATTTTTTAAATTTAACCTAAAAATTACCTGAAAAAAGACCCACAAGCCCTACATGTACAAACTCCATAATGAAAACAAACACTTACTTTTGACTCACAAACTTTGCATTGTTTAATAAAATTTCTTTGCATTTTTTAAAATTATTTATTACTTTTTCTATTAAAATTACAGGATAACCCAAAAGTAACTTGACACTTTATTTATGACATAACTTTATACACGTTAAACTTTAATGACAGAGAAATAAATAATGAACAAATATTATAAGGAATTTTTAAAGCTCACACTTTTCTTGGATACGAAGGCGCGTGAAAAATTTAGTGCAATTTTTTCCCAATAGTTAGTTGACAAACCGTTTCCATCGAAACACCTGCATTGAGGTAAATAAACTCAGCATTTGATCATGTTTACGTTCTAGGGTGCTGAACCAGGGTTTTTTAAAGTATCAGGGCTAGGCGAAATCAAAAAATAAAAAGTGAAATACGAAACGCGAAACTTTTTGCGCTGTTCTTTTATGGAAATTTGTGTAATATTAAGAATCTTTTGGAAGAAAGTTAATAATCGAATCGTGCTTACAAGCTATGAAAGAGAATAGTGGGGGCTACAAAATGAATATAAAAATATAGAAAAATGTTAAATGAGTAAAAAAAGGTTATAATGAAATGAAAAGTGTCCATTTTAATTTGGGTAACCCTTTATAAAATGTATGTAAATAATAAAAAATGCTTAATAAGACACACATACTAATGCAAATGGCCCAACATTCCCAAAAATTCTACTCTTGGGGGTGTATGTTTTAAAGCGAAACCGGTCGTTTAGGCCAGCGGTTTTTTGGGGTTTGAAAAAAACAGGGAGCGTGTGGTTCGATTATCTAACCGAGAGCAACCCTAATTATTACCCAATGAAACGATATATATCAAGGTTTGGAGTCACTCTTAAATTAATTAGTTAGTAACTTAGAAAAAATATTTCTAATAAAATGATGAAAAATAGTAATTAATACTAAATATTATAATTATTTATTTCATTAAATATAAAAAAATTTTTTTTGGCAAAATTGTTTGTATGTTAAATTTAAAAAATTAGATGGATGATTCTGATGTATACGCACGTCTTTAATTTTAGTTTTGGTTCGTATAATTGTCAGCTGAATAAACAAATAACTTTTCTAAATGAGAATTAAATAGCGGAAAGTTGAGCGATATTAAACTTGAATGACTGGAATTAATCAATTTAGTTAAGCATTGAAGCTTCTCTCTCATCTTTTTGTGAATCAATATTTTATTTTATAAATAAAATTACATTTAAAAAACTTAAATTCAAAACAGCTAATTAAACACACAAAAATTTAAATGAAAAAGAAAATTAATTTTTATTATCGTTAATCTAAAAATGGTTATTTGCCATCATCGGGCTTTTTGGCTAGCGTCATGCCTGCATCCCACACTGAAAAATATTTTTAAATTAAAAAAGGAGGTTCTATTTTCGTTAATTTATTTGGAAATTAAGAGGGATCCGGAAAAATTAGAGGAGATATCTGGTGATTATTAAGTTTAGAAGAATTATAGGGGATTTGTGGGTATTAAGTTATTTGAGGATATAAGGGGATTTCTGAGAATATATCGGGGTCGCTTTAGTATAGGTCCACTGAGATCAAAACTCAAAATATATACAATCGATTCGTCTCACCGAACTGAGTTCAAATATGCAAGAATTTTCTGCGGGGCGCGAAATCTCGCTAAGATACAGGCGATTACAAGATTATGTAGTTTGAACAGATAGAGGGATTAAGGAGCATATTAGAAGATTTGGAAAGATTAAGAGGATTTAAAGTATATAGGGGGATTAAAAAAAGCAAGGGAATTGAACATATATCGGGAGATCAGGGCCCGTAAGATAAAAAGATGGCAGCGCCAAGTTTACCCTACGCCGCGGGTTAGGCGTCGCTGGCTTTTCTTATTTCTACCTATTTAGGGAAAAAATCATAACTTTTTTTAAAATGGAGGTAAAAATTTTATTTTTTTGCCAAAATATAGATTTAAGTGTTACCCATGAGTAAGCATAAAACCAAAAATTTTAACAGATTTTTTTAAAAGTTATGAATTTTCTAGTAATGTACTACTTTTTCTTAAAAATCACTAAAAAATGAGGTACTTTTTGTTAAAAATTCTCATCAATAGAGTTTTATAGGGGAAATTCCAAAAATTATTTCGAAAAATAGAAGACACTTCAAACTATTTAAAAATATTTAATTTATAATTTTTACTTCAAAATTCGATTTTTAATGATTTTTTAAAAATTTTCTACCCTGCTCCTTAACAAGGTAGAAATGAAGAGGAAAACTACCGAATACTTTTCCTCTTTTCTTTTTTTTTGATCACCATCTTCGCATTTATTTCAAAAATCTTCATAATTGGGGTGTAAATTTTCGGGTTTAAAAAGATAAAAACACGCCAAACGTCACAACGCCAAAATCGGCAAAAATCAAATTAATATCTTACCGATTAAAATAATTTAATTACATATAAAAACTAATTTTATTTAAAATAAGAAAAAATATTTTTTCAAAGATTCTTAGTATTATAAGCACTTATTTTCAAGAAATTTTCAAAAAAATTGGAAAATTTAAAGCTATCCATAGGGTAACATTCAAGTTGACGAGAAAGGATTAAACGCATAAAATGTTCATTTTCAATAGTTGAATTAATTAAACGAAAACATTCATCCAATCTTTGAGCCCCTTCAATTAAACCTAATCTTTGTTGATTATATTCAAGTAAACTTTTTGTAAATTTAACAGATTCGTCATAAAGTAATTCTTTTCCTTCGGGAGACAAGTCTTCAGCATCTTTTAGAAAAATTATAAAGTTTATTTAAATTAAAAATTAAAAAAACTAATAAAAAAATACAGTAAAAGTCTTCAGTCATAACTTATGAATTATTTTATAAAAATTGTGAATTTCTTAGGAAAGTTAGATATCTTTATTGTGGATATTGTAAAGTATATAGCTATTTAATTCCTAAGGCAGTGCAGTAGGCGGCTTAGTGTAATGGATAACACATCAGTCGGCCACTGAAGATGCTGGTTTGCTCCAGCCAACGAATAAACTTTTACACTGACTGAATGAGAAACAAATAGCTATAGCCCAGCTCTGCTTTACTATATCTATGAAAAATTTCAGGATTTTAAGTGGTCATTTATCTAATCTACAAGAAGGTAACCAAACGTTCGTTCGCCTTTACAAATTAAAGTTTTTACTTGATTTTGTAAAAATAATAGCTATTAACAAAGCAAATTCAATATTTGTTAATGCAACACGTTTAAAATGAACAACAGATTTTGTAAATAAAAGTTCCGACCATTTAATCTTTCTAAAAATTAAAAAAATATTTTCAATGTTTTTTAGATTTACCGATCATGATATAAATATTCACAATCCTTCATATCACCAAGAGCAGGCATAATACAATCCTTACGTGTCCAAGTATCAGAGCCTAATTCCCAAGCTATGTAAGAAGCAGTAAATGCAGTAAACATATAAGAAATATGCCGTAGATGTGCAATCTATTTATAAAAAGAAAACTAAGTTTTGCATTAATCAAGCTTTACGTCTTTTTGGTCATTTAACTGAATTTCGATAATGATTTAAAACCCAAGATTATCCTATCCCTCATTAATTCCACTCTGGAATATATTAAGGCTGTACAGGGTTTACCCTTAGCTCTATGAAACAATCCGATTTAAAGGTCGTACAATTGCAGAAGACTCGTCATTGAGTTGGTTGGTCGCACAGGTGGTTCGGGTCTATTCCCAAATAATACTTATTCACCTATAACAAGACTAATTATATACCTGATCAGATAAAGTCAATTTATCAAAAACAGGCATAGATTTAGCTATAGCAACACACACGAATCTGTCAACTAAAAAATATTTGTGACAAAGTTGGTTTTGCATGCTTTCATTTTGTACTGAAAATTCCGAACAATTTAATTCCCCAAAAGATATTGGATTTGATCTTCGCTTCAAAATTAAAAAATTTAATTTTAATTAAAAATTAAATTAAAATTTACCGAAAGATAGTCAATTAGACTACAAATATTTAAATTTGATAAAATTATTTCTTCAAACAAAATCGGGCCTTTAAGGAATATACTATCATCCAAATTATTTAATGAATGCATAATACGTTTTTTGGCTTCAATAATTGCCAAAATTGATTCAATTTGTTTTTGATCATTGATGGATATGTCGACAATTGGAGGAGTTGGAAGCTTAAAAGGTAAGAGTTTAGCAAAAGTTTAGCCTCAAAGCAGGATTCAAAGCAGCGCCTCAACCTCAAACTAGCCCCTCTATCACGGCTTTTCAAGCCTGGCGGATTTTAGGCCTCGGTTTCTTTCATAAACCTTGACCCCGTGCTACTCTACTCTTGGCCTCGCTTAGACCGTTTTATCATGTATCATGAAAGTAACGTATGTTATGAAGAATACTTGATAAGATATATTGATATATTTATAATACACAGAAATATATCAGGAATGCTTTTGGATATTCTGCTTTTAGTAGGGTTTCATTTAGGTTTTAATTTAATTTCGCTTCAATTTCTATTTATGGAAAGGAAGCTTGAAAGTACAAATGAAGCAATAGTTAAAGCAAATCTGGGAATTATAAAGTGTTGGAAAATTGTTAAAATGAAGAAAATTTTGATTTGTTTAATTTGCTGTTCAATTATTAATGCAAGCTTTTAAGTTTGAAAAAAAATTTTTAATGGAAAAAAAGAAGACATTACCAATCGAAAAAATTTCAAGAAAAAGTTTTAAAATTTCCCCTTCACCTTTACATTTAAAAAAATAAATTTACGTTAATTTCATTATTTTGTTCTGCCATTGCTTCCAGGCATATATCTTGACGTAAATATCCGACATCTAAGATTATTTTTAATTTATTTTTGAATATCTTAACTAGGGAACGTCCCGAGTGGTCGAAAGTATCGGGTTAGGGTTTGCCGAAATGGTGGGTCGGGGTCATACGTGGGCGAAACGTCGTGGGTTTGTTTAAGTTTCGTTTCGTTACGAAACACCTGTGGTTTTGCAACGAAATAAAACAATTTTTTAAGCCGAAACTATAGAAAAATCTAAAAAATTTACCATCTTTTATTGAAAATTTAAAAAATTCTCGCCTGCGACGCTGAAAAGAGAAGAATTTCCGCTTCATGGCCTTCCTAAATTCCTAAATTTTCGCCTGCGGCACTAGAAAATGGAAGCCACTTATATAAAGATAAAAAGTTCCGGTTTAACCGGAACCTCGGGCCTGGCTTATGAGACAACAATTTTTGTAAATAAACCAATAGTCGGCTAACAAAGTGTTTGAGGTCGTTTTGTTTCGTCTGAAAAAAATTTTGAGTTTCGCCCAGGTCTGGTCGGGGTTGACTTTCAGGTCAACCGAACCAAAATTTTCAGATAGAAAAGACGATAAACCTATCGAACTGTGTGAGGGGGACGGGGCGTTACCCATATCTTAACAAACCCAATTTTTTCATTCCAACAGAAAAACATTTTTCAAGTCTACATTTTTTACATTTTGCCCAATTTATTTGGTAGTTTATGTCTTTATTCTCTTTTGACAATTGTTTTTGCAAACATTTATAATTACATTGCCATATATTTCCGTTTTCAAGATAACGCCTTTTGAAAGTATTTGAAATTAAATTTTATTAAAAAATACCTGAAAAAAGCCCCACAAGCCCTACATGTAATAACTCCATAATGAAAACAAACATTTAATGTTGACTCACAAACTTTGCATGTTCTAATAAAGTTTCTTTGCATTTTTAAATTAAATTGGTATTTTTTATTAAACGAATAAGGCGAAAGTCCTTTAACAATGCTTAATTAAAAGATAATTAATGAAATATAGAGAGGGGTTGCTTTGTAATTTATTTTTTGTTTTTTAAAATCAGTTTCAGTAGATCTATTTTCTGCAGTTACCCGATTCTAACACGTCTCAAATAATGCCACCGTACTCATCGGATTTGCATCCTGTAGATTAACTTTTTATTCTATTTTGAAGGCAAGAGTGTTCTTAATAAGACAAGAGATTTTAGTCGCTTCGTCAATCACTCGCCCAGGAATTAGAGAAAATCTCACCCGAGGCGGTGCGAACTTTTGCTAAAAAATTTTCCAGCGCCTTCGACTCTGTATTTAATTAAAAGTTGGGTACTTCCAAAATTTTTGGTTATTTTCGTTCCATATTTAGTTTCCTATCATTTAAGCTTTATTAATCTTTTTATCTTTTATTTGAATAAAGTTACGCCATAAATAAAATGCCCGGTTAATTTTTTGCCCGGTTAATAATATACACTGTAAAGGGTATAGCAATTTAATTCCGAAGGCTAAGAAGGTGACGAGGAGTAAAGGATAACAAACATATCAGTCCGACCTATCCTTTTACATAAGCTTAAGGGAAAATAGCTAGCACAGTTCAGTATTATTTGACTGAATTTCTGAAGATTAATGTGTGAAGGATAATTATTTGACGTAGGGAAATTGTTTCAATGCTTCAATAAAGAGTGTAATAATAAAATAAAATAAAACTGATTTTAAAAAGCTAAGGAATGAGGGGCTATACTGGCCACACTCCGGTTATATAAGTTTTTAAAATATTCTTGAATAGTAGCAATTAATATTTACGTTTAATTTCAATAATACAAAAATTTGTTGGCAAAAAATGAAATATCACTTTCAAAAAATCTCTCCCAAGCAGTTTTTCGATGGCTATGCGAAACGTATTTGATTTTGATGTTTTAGATTTGGCTAAACAAATAAATTTTCTAAATAAAACTTGAAAGAGATCTTTAAAGACTGGCAAGTTTTGTTGAGGGGATAATATGTAGTTTGGTACAAAAAACGAACTATAGTGGCTAAAAGGCTTTATTCGATAAACAAAACTTCACTTCATTTACAAAAATAAAATTTTAAAACGGCTAATTAAACAAAAATGTAACGAAAATTAATTTTCATTAGCTTCAATCTAAAAATGGTTGGATCGCTTATCCGTGTGTTAACGGGCACTTTTCATTTCAGCATAACTTTTTTTAACTCTTATATTTTTTAATATTATTATATTCATTTTTTAGCCCAAACAATTCTCTTTCAGAGCTCATATGCCTGGTTCCAATATTTGACCTATCGCAAGAGATTCGGCGTTCATAAAATTTCACATACTTCCAATGTGCAAAAAAGCACTGTCCAAAAAACTAAAAAATTTCAGTATGAAATTTTCTGGGAAAAATTTTTCTAAAAAATATTTAGGATTGTAGGACGACTGTTGACTTTATAAAAAAGGATAGACTTTATCAGTAAGCACACCCGAGAACGTGAGCATGGCCAAATTTCGAGTATCCCTCAATTCAACGAATTTCGATGAGAAAAAGCTTCATTGAAAATGTGTTGTAAGAGAAACGATTTGTAAAATAGCTGAAAATGAACTAGGACTCAAACCCTATATTTTTAAAAAATCACAACTTTTTTCAATAAAAATAAAAAGAGCTGGACTCAGAGATTCAAGTACCCTTTGAGGCAGTTCGCAAGTCATATGAAAATTTCTTCCGATGAAAAAACTTTTATGAATGAGAAAAGCCCGGATTGCAAAAATGACAAATATTGGGCCTCTATATCTGCTCTTTCTAATCCTTTTGTGAATTACCTGATTTACCTGAATCCAGGGGTTAAAATAAATAAAGACTAGTATTAACGGGAAATACATTTAGGGCTACTTCGGGCAAAGGGAATGGATCTTTCAGCAGAATTCATCCCGTAGTAGTGAGTCCTAGGGGACCGTCGTCAAACGCCATTTTTTCGCGCACTTTTCAAAAGGTATTGGACGGGTTTAGTGGTCATTTATTGGATAATCCTAAGGGTAAGGAAGGGGTTTTAGCGGTAATTAGTATTTTAACGATGACACAACATTTTTCGCGCATTTTCCAAAAAGAATCGGATTGGTTTTGGTGGTCATTTGTGGGTGAAACCTGAGGGTAAGGAAGTGCCTTTACCGTTAATTAATGTTATAAAGGATGTATGGCGGTCAAAAGGCGAACCCTTCAAATGACGTTTACGCCCCCACCCCTAGAATCTTTTTTTTAGCGTTTTAAAAATAAATTAAAAAAAAACCTGTGTTCAGCTGAAGTATTTTTAGCATCATCTAAAGAAATGTCCAGTGCTGTCTTTTTTAATTAAGGAAGAGAAGTAGTCTTTAAATTAAGGAAAAGAAGTAATAAGTATATTCTATAAATGATGAGTAGGGGAAATTAATATGATTTTAAACATTTACATCTACATAAATTTAATTGAAAATAAAATTTTTATTAAAATAAAATCTAAATTAAACAAATTACCATTACATTAAAATAAACAAAAAATTATCTTAAAATAGCTAAAATGGTAATTAGGAATCAATTTGTGGGAAGGGCAAATTAATTGAGGCTAATAATGATTCGTCAAATTTCTTTTTAATCGAATCACGCCAAAAACAATAGCGACCTTTATGTTCAGCATCGGCATTATCTATGCCATCTATGCGTTTTGCAGCCCTATTAATAAAGTGAATTTTTTGAGAATAACAATTGAGAAATAGATTGTATAATAAAAATCCTAAATTAAATACTCAATTACAAAACAATTTATTTGGAAAATGTTCAGACCTGTGGCATAGCTCGTGAGAAATCATTCCATAGAGCTTATGACCAACATCGACCCAATCGGCTTTCATAACTATTTTATCTTTACCGCATCCGAACTCGAATTGTCCGCAATCATCACCCTCTTCCCAATCTTCATCCTCAATGAATTCAAAACCAAGTTTCATGTCATCATGGCCAATATGTGTATTCGAATGAAAAACCTGGCTAAACACAAAGAAAAACATACATTATAATTTCTCTATTTACTAATTTCCTATGAATTTACAACATTCTTATATTTTTGGAATCGTTAAATGAAATAGTATTGTAATAAAGAAAAGTCAATTTAAAATTAAAAGATAAATATAAACCGATTAAGTAAAAGCCGGGTGTCTCTGCAGAAATTAGCCCTATTACCAACAGTTATCTTTTCATTCCAATTGTCTACCAACCACTTTACATCACCATCAAAACTCTCAATAGCGCGCTTCTGGCGTAATCTAAGCTGGTTATTTTTAGCAGCGATTTGTCTTGCGGATTTGGCTGGCATTTTTATAGCAAAAGAAAATCTATATAGAAATGAAAATTAAGATTAATTAAAATAAAAAATAATAAACGATAAAGATAGGAAGTTTAATTGTTCATATTTAAATTACCCGATTTATAAATTTCTGGCAAAATGTATAATTTATAAAATGGGCGGTCTCTTTAAATGTTTTTATGCTGGTAAATATATAATCCTCGATTATTAGACTTTCATTCGTAAAAAATCTACATAAATCATTAAATCAAATGGCTATCAACATGCGTGATAAACGTTATATTGCAGAAATAATAATCCCCGAGATTGAATTCAATGTAAACACTAATGGAATAACACTTCAAGCAAAATCTCGTCTCAGCACTCCACGTTTTCTACCATTTGATCAATGCGGACGTTGTAGAGAGTGCAAATCTATAGAAGTTGAAATCGACTTCGTTGTAACAAAAGAAGGAGTGACAGTATACTGCAATCGGATCAAGGGGAACCGCTTTGTCCCCTTTGATTCAATATATGATATGCCTGGTCATTGTTTCTTTAGGGTTTATTTAATTTATTTATTAAATTTATTTAGTATTTAGATCAAAAACAAAGGCCGTGTGCTCAACATTCCATTTAATGATCGAGACTGTGTTGAACAAAATAAGCCTATTATTCAACCATTGTCAAGCTATCCAGACAAGAGCGATCAAGTAAAAGTTTCCGACGTAAAAATGGAGCAAGAAGTGAAAACTATAATCAACTCTGCCATGGATTTAGAAGACAATCAGCAGACCGTAGAAGCAATACAAGAAAGTACAAATGGAAAGATCAAAACAATAGAGGAAGACTTGGATGATTTTTTCAAATCGATTGGTGATGAAAAGAAGGTTGTAAAGCGAAGTATTAGTAATGAAGAAAAAATCAACGAGCCATTTTATAATGATATGATTGATCCTAATACGCAAAAATTTACAGATATTGTAAACCCAAATTCAGTTTAATTTTTAATCATTTTAAACTATAAGAATGTTAAATAATAATATAATCTTGAATAAAAATTTAAAATTTAAATTGCCTTTTGGAATGATTATATCTGGTCCTAGTTCTTCTGGTAAAAGCACATTATTAATCAAGTTAATTTCTCAGGCCTTTGATTTAATAGACCCTAAACCTGTCAGTATTCTCTATTGCTTCGGGGAAATGAGTTCAATTGTTCCGATGCTTCAACGATCAGGTGTTAATGTATATGGCGGAGTTCCAACAGAGGAAATTATAAAGCGACAACCAAAGCCATTATTATTGATTTTAGATGATCTATTACTTTCAATTGATGAGAAATACCTCTCCGAGTTATTCACTAAAAAATCACATCATCAAAATTTTGCTATCATTTTTGTCACACAAAATTTGTTTGAAAAGAAGATTAAAGTTGCCAGACAAAATGCACAATATCTTATGCTTATGAGATCACCAAATTCAGCTTTAAGTGTCAGAAACATAGGAACGCAACTCTTCCCACGAAAATTGGATTTTTTCTTGGACGCATATAAACAGGCAACCAATGAGCCTTATGGATATTTACTAATCGATATGCATGCCTCCTCAGATCCAATATTAAGATTGAGGTCAAACATATTTACAGAAGACAATGAAAAACTAATTTTCATTCCAAAAAATGGAACACAATAATTCAAAAATTAGTCACCTTGTAAAAGAAAATATAAAATTTTTAAAAGCTCTAGCTTCTACTAGTTCTGAAAGGAAAAAAAGAAAATTATTAAAAAAAGCGACAAGAGAACAATTGCTTTCTATTGCAGAAATTTGTATTAATATAGTAAAATCACGTTTTAATCTAACTACTCGCCAAAAAAAGCGCCTAACACCTTACGCAGATTTTGTACGTAAATTAAGTCGAACAAGAAGCGAAAGAGGTGCTCGCAAAATATTAACACAAAAAGGCAGTGGTGTGGGTTCAATATTTGCAGCTCTATTGACACCTATAATTATTGAAGCAAGTCGATATCTACTAAGTAATAAAGATTAAGTTAGTGATGGCCAATAAACTTATCCTCGTCCCCGAGGATTTATACAGAGGTCTTACGTCATCAATTACTTCGACAGGAGAACCTAATCTCGATTTAGTTAAACGTGAATTAGACAATGTTAGAAGAAGAAGAGACAGTAAAGGAGTCAAAAATGCAAATTACAACCAGGAATTGAGGAGATATCTCAACTTAAGAAACGAAAGGGAAAATAGACCAGTTAAAGTTGAAGTTGTTGATAAATCTAAAGGTATCTTTTTACCAAAAACTAATTCGCGACCGGCAACCTATATAGCTAGTGGAGATGATGATTTTGGAAATGATGATGATAATGACTTCTGGATGAGTGATGATTTTTCTTTTACAAAACAACGACCTAAATATTCCCCATTAATTTCACCACCACCACCTCCTATCCCACCTCATGGGAGAAACATTAAAATTAAACCTCCATCCCCACCACCAGTTCCACCTCGTGATTGGGTCAAAAAAGTAAGGACACCTTTGATCTTCAATCGAAATCCTAAAAGAAAAAGAGAGGAAGAGAATTCCCTGGAAGAAAGAAAATTAATAAAAACTAAAAAAGAACCTAATAATGAAATTATGGAAGAGATTGAGAAAAGGAATATCAGAAAATTAAAAAATAAACTAAAAAAAGAAAGGGAAGATAATCGTTATTTAGAAAGCTTTAGAGAGAGGAAAGAAAAGAAAAGACAACACATAATAAGGAAGCAAGATATTAAAAAATCGAGAGTACCTTATATGCCTAGTGATCTTATAAATAGATCAATAAAAAGTGAACATATCAACGAATCATTAAATGCTCCGCTTATTTCCCAACCTCATGATGCAATAGGTAAAGTAAAAACCCCAATAATTAAAAGAGAAATAAGGGAAGAAATACCGGAGGAAAAGAGAAGAATCGAAAAAAGAAAATTACACTATACTGAAGAAGGATATCCGGACGTCCCAGTGAAGAAACGAAAACTTAGAATCATTAATAATTGGGCACAAAGAAGACCATCAAAAGCTAATATTCAGCGAAAGATCTGGGCTCAGAGAAAACCAACGCAGTCAGATATTAATAGATTTAAACCAGGTCTTTGGTAATATTCTAAAATGGCAGATCCTAAAAAATTACTTGAAAGATTGTACAATGACCCAGAAAACCCTTCAGCATATGCAGGAGTTGATAGTTTATGGAGAGAAGCAAAGAAAAAATATAAAAATATTCCAAGACATGTGATTGAAAATTATCTAGACGGACACCGAACCTATTCTATCATGAGACCAAAAAGAGTACGTTTCTCTAGAAGTAGAACAGTTGCAGCCGGTTTTATGACTGATCTTCAGGTTGATTTGGCTGATATGCAAGCACTTTCAAGACACAACAAGGGCAATCGGTATATTCTTGTAGGAGTCGATGTCCTTTCAAAACGTCTATTTACAACCCCTCTAATGACTAAGAATGCAGAAGAAATGTTAAAAGCCTTTAAGAATTTAATATACAAAATGCCAATGAAACCACATAGAATTTTTTCAGATAAAGGCACCGAGTTTAAAAATAAGCATTTAAAAGAGCTTTTTGAAAAAGAGGATATTGAAAAATATGAGGCAAATCATTCTAAAGTAAAAGCATCAATAGCTGAGAGAGCAATTAGGAATTTAAAACAGCGTTTATATAGGTATTTTGCACAAAAACAGACATTAAAATGGATAGATGTCTTGGAAAAAATTGTTCATGGAATAAATCATTCAGTATCCAGAGTTCACGGATTGCGTCCAATTGACGTTAATTTTAAAAATGCTCAAACTGTATGGAAAAAGATTTATGGGAATATTTCTTCAGGGGTCAAAAATATTAAATCGAAATATAATAAAGGTGATTACGTTCGATTAAGCCGAGACAAGGGACATTTTGAAAAGGGGTACCTGCCAAACTGGGGTGATGAGATATTGCAAGTAGATGACGTGAAGAGCACTCAATCTCCTATCACATATAAAATAAGAGATGATAAAGGAGATAAATTCAAAGGGTCTTTCTATAGAGAGGAGCTAACAAGAGTAAGGAAAGATGACGAGACTGAATATCGTATTGAGAAGATATTGCGTAAAAGAAAGCGTGATGGAACTAAAGAATTTTTGGTAAAATTTATTGGATATCCAGAACCCGAATGGATTCAAGAATCACAATTAGTATAAAAAATCATTCATTTTCATACATATTTGTAAAAAATTTTTTTCAATTTTAAATAAAATGTCAAACACATTTTTTATACATTTACCTAGTAATGTCCCAGTTTATTCTATAAACAAACCAAATAAGTTCCGTGTTCAATTACCCAAGCCTATTCACTTCAATGGAAATTGGGTGTGTGGATTACACAGTATAACCTATCCTTATTCATGGCCTTCAACTATTGGCACATTGGACGATCAATGGCTAAAAATTCATTTCACCGATGATCTTGGACAGAAAAGTATTCTACGTGTACCTATACCTAAAGCTTCCCACACTAAAGTTGAAAAATTACGAGATTTCTTGAACTCAACACTTGAACATCAAAGTAAAGCAATCGATTTGGTCTTCGATCCTAATAGTTCAAAGAGCAAATCTGTAGTCTCTCCTCCAAGGCTAGATAGAAAAAGGAAGCGAGATCTCGAAACAACTCCAGATAACAATGATCTACCATCACCTCCAAAAATATCGCCACCAATCTCACCTCCAAAACTATCGTCCCCAATCTCACCTCCAAAAATATCGTCCCCAATCTCACCTCCAAGGCTAGATGGAAGATGGAAGCGTGATCTCGTGTCGCCTCCAAGGGCCGATAATTTACCAGAGTCACAACCAAAAGTGAATACATTACATAAATCACCTCCAAGGATCAATAATTTGGCAAAGTCACAATCAAAAATAAATACAGTACCAAAATCGCCTCCAAAAATATCACCACCAGAAAATGATCAATCAAAGATTGAGAAAAATAAAGTTATTAATATAAAGGAAAAAGAATCTGAAAGAGAAAAAGGGAAATCTTCAAGAGTCGATAATTTAACAGAGACAAAATCTAAAATAAATACTATACCAAAATCGCCTCCGAAAATATCACCACAAATTGATCAACCAAAGCTAGATAAAAATAAAGTTATAGATGTAAAGGGAAAAGAACATGAAAGAGAAAAAGGGAAATCTTCAAAGGTCGATAATTTAATAGAGACAAAACCCAAAATAAATACAGTACCAAAATCGCCTCCAAAAATATCACCACCAATTGATCAACCTAAGCCAGAGAAAAATAAGGTAGACGTAAAGGAAAATGAACACGTTGGAGAAAAAGAGAAGACAAATGATATAAAGATATCAAATACTCAACCGTTGAAAGATAGGCAAAAGAAATCAGAGGTACCTCAATGGGAGACACAAAATAATACTAATCAATCTTCCAAATCTCAGACTGTAAAGGAGACAAATTCAAAATATATTGTAACTCCTCTAGTAGCTTTAGGATTAGCGGATGTTCGAGATACTAATAATAAAACTCTAATAAAAGATAATAACAACGAGATCACAATCGAAGATAATGAAGAAAAAAATACGGATAATGTTGACACTAATAAATTTTCATTATGGAGGGGAGGTATTCGACTTAGCGGTAATTTGACACTTTTAAAAAATATGATCAACTCTATTACGTTTGAATACAATACTGATTTTGCTAAATTTTTTCTAAAAATTGATCATCCAAATATTGATTACATATCATTATCAACACAATTAGGCTACGTCCTAGGATTTGAAAACCCCCAACTAATTAAAAATAAAGAGGTAGCAAAGTATGGAAGCGATTTACGTGGAGGTTTTTCTAGCTTCGGTGTGTATGTAAAAGGACTTACAGAGAAGATGATTATTGGTGATTCACTCAGTTCATTACTGCGAGTGGTCTCCATTTCAGGTGCTACTCCTGGAGAGTATAATGAAAAGATTTATGATACACCAATCTATGCAAGAGTTCTTCCTAAAGAAATTAATGATATTGAAGTTGAACTAAGGACATTAGACGATGGACGATTAGTCCCTTTCTCATATGGAACAGTACTAATAGTGTTAATTTTTAAAAAAGTTATTAACTTTTGAAGACTATATAAATCTATTCATTCATTTTTGTATTCATTTAGTAAAATAGTAATAAAATTTATAAAAATGGTACATATTATATTTGATACATCAAAGGTAGGATATGATGATTTTGTTCAAAATATCCAAAAAGGTGGTGGTTTCGAGAATTTAAGTGAAAGCAACTATACATACTTCAAAGGAGCGCCACCATTTCAAAGAGGTTACGGCATTCAAAGTGGTGCGGGAATTGGCGATGTCTTTAGAGGAGTTTGGCGTTTCTTTCTTCCAATTATGAAACGTGTTGGCACCACTGTATCCCAAGAGGCGTTAAACACTGGTCAAAGAGTGCTAGACAGAGTTAATCAAGGAGAGACCCTAAAGAGTGCTTTTACAAGCGAGGGAAAAAGAGGAATTGATGCAGTACTTGATAAAGGCGGTCTACCAAAACAATTTGGTACAGGACGTGGAAGAAAGAGTATAAAAGGAGGAAGAAAATCGTTAATTAATCAACATAAAACAATTATTAGTAAAATTATTACAAAACCAAACGTTTCCAAGAAAAGAATTAGATCAGACGCATTTGGTTTATATTAAATAAAATGGCGTTTCATAAGATAGACAGCGATAGCGTTAATTCAATTACTAATGCCTTAGATTTTTTCCAAGTTCCGCCAACGAATGTAAGTATTTCATCAGCTAAAGTATATGAGATATTGACCAGCAATCCATTAACAGATACTCCTTATCATTTCAAAATACATTCAAGCCAAAATTTCATCGATCTTTCCAAATGTTATATATTATCAGAATTTCGGATACGAAAAGAGGAGAATGGTCAATTAGTAAATTTAACTCCAAATGAAAACGTGGCACCTATCCAGTTAATTGGTTTGACATTTATAAATAATATGCGCATAAATATTAATGGAAGAGAAATATTTAATTCAAATTCTCTATATGCGTATAAATCCTATCTTTCACACGAATTTTCATATCCAACTACTTCAAAAAATTCACATTTAAATGCAGCTGGATACTATGGTAATAATGAGTTAACTCTAGAGGCAGGATCAGGATTTGATACGAGAAAAGCCTTGTTTACATCGAGTAGAACAGCTCAGTTTCTTTCAAAAATAGATGCTGATCTATTTAACCAGCCTCTCTATCTAATTAATCATTGTGAAGTTGATATTGAAATAATACCCAATGAGACTAATTTTGTTTTAATTGGTCAACGTGCAATTCGGTATCATTTTGAAATTCTCAACTGTAAACTTTACATAAAGAAGGTTGACTTAATGGATGGTTTGGCTCTGGACATAGCTCGAAAGCTTGAAACAAAACCAGCTCGATATGCTATTAGGAAAACAATGATGAAGTCACTTTTTATTAGCCCTGGGCGATATGAATTTAATGCAAATCTATTTATGGATCAAATACCTCGTCGAATTACACTAGGATTAGTATCTAATGCAGACTATGTTGGAAATATATCAAGAAGCCCATTCAACTTCCAACCATTTAATGTTAGGGAAATAAGTATTGTAGCTAATGGTCGAAATTACCCTCAAGCTCCTTATGATTTAGACTATCCTAATGGAAAGTTTGCCAGAGCATTTAGTGATATGAATGAAGCAATTGGATTCAATAATTCCATGGAAAGTAATGGAATTAGTTTACCTCAATTTGGAAACACACATTGTGTGTATATATTCAACCTGACAAACAGTGGAGATGACCATGGAGGCCTCTTTGATCTAATTAGAAATGGAACTACAGCTGTAAACATTAAATTTAGTAATCCAGTACCTGAAGGAGGATTGATGCTGATAGTTATGGGTGAAGCAGACTCACTGTTAATGTTAGATAAGAATCGAACTATTTCTAGTGATACAACAATTTAGTATTTAAGCTCACAAATTTTTAAAAATTTCTCATTTATTATTATTATAATTATTATTAAAACAATTAATATGTATTTCAAAATATTATTATTAATAAATATTTTAATAAATGTTTCAACATATAATATTAAAATTAAGCAGCAGGATTTACCTGAATATTCAGAATATTTGCGCCAAAATTCATCTAATTTAAGAGAGTCAAAAATTAATATAAGACAGTCCCCCGTTTCATTCCCCCAATTCACGGCGCTTAGTCTTTGCACAGAACCAAAAAATGATTTTGAACATGTCTATTGTTGGGTCATGTTTGTAATTTACATATTGATGATCACTAGCCTTGTAATTTACCAAATAAGGTCAATTATATGGTTTAAGGTTAAACTCCCACGACAACAGCTACAAAATGAAGTGTAACCTATAATTAACAATTTTATGTTTTATTAAAAACTAAAAATATTACTAAGGTTTTATTTCTTTACTTTGTCGGTTATAGATCAACAGGAAGGTCTATAATTTAAATCGTAATATGGACAGCCAACAAATTTCAAAAATACTACGATCAAATGAAGAGACGGCAAAAGTATTTAAAGGTTGTTTTCCTTGTGATCTCATGCCTAATCCGTCACATTTGATTTACCCGGCAGCGCTTGTAGTAAACCTAGATCGCCATCAATTAAAGGGTTCACATTGGATAGCAATCTATGCCTATGATAAGAGAAAGGAAGTGATTTACTTTGATAGCCTGGCGCTGCCTGTCAATTCAATGATAGAGGAAAACTTCCTAAACAAATTCTCGAGGACAATTAAGAACAAGAAAGCCTATCAATCTATATTTGAAGATACTTGTGGACATCATTGTATTTGTTTTATTTATTTTTTATCAAAAGGATACTCTTTTAATGACTATATAGAGTATTTGGAAAGATATCCTAAATCATGTGATTTATTAGTGAAAAAATTTATGAATAAAATTCTTCCTTAGTAAGTCTTATCTTTTGCCTTAGCAAGTTCTTAAAAAATTTTAAATATTTCAAATTTTAAATATTTCAAATTTAATATTTATTCGATATTTTAAATTAACAAATAATTTAGTAAAATTAATAAAATAAAGTTAATAATATTAATTAATTAATATCAAATAAATTACGTTCATTCAATTGTTAAGTCTTCAATTGGCTTTTCGCTTAGTTCCTGTTTGTTTGAAGGGAGCGAGAACATCTGATGCACGGCAATTAGTATCAATACAGTCGTTGCATAAGTCAATTTTTAATGTGACTCCTGATGCGTAGCGTATAAATTTGTCTTGCATCAAGAACAAACGATTCTGACAAGCTAAAATTTCAAAATTTAATTAAAATTTTAAATTAAATTCTCACCTGAGCACAGTTTAATTGTCAGGAGATATTTACATCTGATTAGTTTCCAGAGATATTCATTCTTTGTTGTCTTATCTTCAGGTGTCTTCTTATCTTTTGCCTTAGCAAGTTCTTCCTTAGTAAGTGGTTCATAGAACGGTGTATGAATTTCTATTAAATCTTTAGTTGTTTTTGTCGTATCAAGACTCGAATCAATAGCTTCGAGTTTATTCTCTTCTGTGATATTTTGCACTTCTTTTACTTCTTTAGCTAAAGAATTTTTGCGAGGCATTGTTGATTGATTAAAGGACGTATTTATTAGCTGAATATTAGTAAAATTAGTGAATGAATAGAAGGATACCCTTTTATACTCGAAAAAGTGGGTGGTATCTTGGACTTTCAGGTTGTTAAATAGTAATTAATATAAGCCCGCCCTCAATTTTGAAGTCATCAGATTTAAATAACTTGTTATAATCTAAAAAGTGGGCGGTGAATTGACTTTCATTTTATTGATTATCAATTAATATTTAATCCACCCCTCTATTTTGAAGCCATTAGATTTAATAACCTGTTATAATCTAAAGTGGGCGGTGAATTGACTTTAAATTTATGATTATAATTTAATATATAATCCGCCCCTTTATTTTTAAGTCCAAAAATTTTAACAAATCATTTAAAAAATATTTTATAATAGACCATAATTTATTAATTTAATTAAAAATGGTACTTCTAATTGATGCGTTTTCTAAAATATTAAATTGTCACCCTTCAAAACTACGCGAACGACTCCATCATCCTAAAGATCGCGAAGTCATTCTGGAAAATTTTAGAGGAAAATTAGTTCGTACTACATATAAAGACAGAAATGAATTCAACAAAACTTTTAAAATTGGAGGTTTAAGTGAATTTGGTGCAGACAAAATTAATGCCTATGGACGACTACCACGACCTTTTAATATAAGCGTCACTGCACATTTTTATTCACGACATCGCATACGTCTTCATCACCCTTATACACATTGCATCATTGAAAAATTCAGTGACAAGAAAAATGGAGCTGAAGATCGATACTTTCCCCTTGAATTGCTAGAACTTGTCGATGAATCTTCAACTAATTGTTTCAACACATTCTTGCGAGATGACAACAAAGAAAACTTCGAACTGAAGATAGAATTAAATGATAATGGAGAGGAAGCAAAGGATAAAGAATTTGAAACTTATGCTCGTGCCAGGAAGGAGTGTAATCAGCTATCATACGATACATATTGGTAATTTTTTATTTAATATACATTTAAGTTTATCTTTTATTCAATATTGTATTTTACCCAAAAATTCCCAACTTCAAAATATTAATTATTTTACAAATTAATTTATAAAATAATAATTTAAAATTTTTAAAAAATCATTTTCTATTTGCTAATATTGCTAATTTACCCCTAAAATTACCTACTTTTAACTATTAATTATTTTTAAATTTCATCTTCTAAAAATATTATTTGCTAATTTTTCAATTTTAAATAAAAATAACAATTTTTTAAATTTTATCTGTTAATAAAATTAATTATTTTGTATAACCAAAATCTAATACACGGAAATCTTGAGGGGAAATGATTCCCTTTCCTACATAAGGCTTGTATACTTTTGTCATCGGAACTGAAGTTATTGTTCCTTTAGGTATTGATGGCCTAAGAAAATTTGAATAATTGACAGGAATAGGATCCAAGTCAGAATCTTTTGCATATTTGATGACTCTTTCTTTGAAATTTTCATATTGTAAGCCTTGATTAACAGTAACGTCATGATTTAATGTAATTCCACGTAATTTTAAAACATATTCATATTTAATGGGAACAGTATCCTTTTTCATAAGTTTTAATCCGTACTGTTTACATCCGCCACAGGTAAATTCAGAAATTAAATGATTTGGATATTCATCAGTTAGGTCACCCAAATGTGGACCCGTTTGAAGTGGACAATATTCTTGTGGGTGAGCAAAAATTAGCGAATCGGTATCTTAAAATTTAAAGTAAAATATTGTTTATAAAAAAACTGTAAATTTTTCAAAATTTTTAAGTATTTCTTTTAATTTACAAAAGAAATATAATTTAAAATTTTTTAAAATATTTAACTTAATTTATTAATTAAAACGAATTTTATAAATAACCTGTATACAACAATTTACAATTGTTCGAACGAGCAACTTTCTGCATTGCACGCAACAAGTGCAAACGAGCAGCCGAAGTCGTCCACAAAGATATTACTAAATTTAATATTTAAAGATTTTTAGTATTTATTTTAATTTTTAATATTATAGACGTTTTTAGTAAACTTAAAAATTTAACCTATGTTGCTACATTCATGTTCTTCCACCCATTCCTTTTTTTCCATATAAGTAAGTAGTATACATTCAGGAGTCAATTGATCTACAGTTGTAATTTCAATCTTGTGACTATCAATAAATTTAGCAAGTTCACAAGGATCATCGATAATTATTGACTTAGAAAGGCCGTGATTTCTGAGACTAAACCTTCCCCCTATATAATAGTAATAATAATTTCTTCAATAGTTTTAGACTTACATAAATTATTTAAAGCAAGTTTTGATAGTGCTCTTCTACCTTTATTAGGTATCATTTTTTCACGATCAACTTTAATACCAAATCGCTCCCAACATTCATCAACAAATTTTCTTTCAGCAACTTCACCATTTATTTCCTTATCAAAGCCACTAGCTTGAATTTTTTGGGACATAAATTCTGCTATGTATGGTCTAAAAAGATCTTGATCGCCTTTCTCATATTCCAGAACTCTATATAATTTAGTGACACAATATCCTTCATCAAGGGCAAAATTTAATTCAATTGAAGTACATGTGCTAATCCAACCCCTTTCTTTGTCAGAATGTTTACAAGAATAATCATATATTACATCTCCATGAGGATACTTTTTCCTTTATTTTAATAATTAAAATTATTAATTAATTTTATTTAAATTTTATTTTAAATTTCATTTAGATAATTTAATTAAAATTTATTTTAAATTATTACGCGCAAGTTGAACATAAGGGGAATAATAGACGATCATCCACTTTCATTGGAAGAACTGTCACGTCTATTTTTTGTGGAGGTACAACAAAAACTTTTAAAATAGCTAAAGCATATGGATTGTCAGTAGAGCGTTTCCAGAGCACATCTTCATTAAATACATGTATTTTGGGATGACCAATAGGATAAATCGTAGTACAACTTTATGTAATTGATTAATTAATCAATAGATTTATTAATAAATTTTAATTATCAATTTATTTTAATAATTAAAAAAATTTTTTATATTTAATAAATTTTAATTACTTTATATATGGGTAAAGCGACGTTACGTCGAAATAGGATATTTTTTCTCCAATTTTTGGCTCATAATATAGCATGAGGGGTCCAGTTCTTCCACCATAAAAACAGGATCTAATATCTAGTGGACCTTCATCCAAATAGTTATCAAATTCTAATCTCATATCATGATCTTTTGATAACATATTGCTAATTTCACATTCCCAAAATATTTTTAGTTCTTTAATATTGGAACGAATAAAAGCTGTTCTTTCCTCATTAAGCTGACGAGTAAATCCCGCTGTCTTTCCATTTGGTAATAATTCATTCTCTTCTGGATAATGAATTGAACAAGCGTGCCAAACACAACCATGCACTTCAATACCCAGCTGTAAACTTTCCACCCAACCATCCAGCTTGTATTTACCAACTCTTAACGAATTTAAAACAATATTATTTAATATTGACCATATTAAAAATTATTTTTTAATTAAATTATTAAAAAAATTTTTTAAAATATTTTATTAAAAGATCTGCTTATCCCGAGTATAACATTAATAAAGGACCTTATTAACTTTAATTTAAACATAAAAGAAAATTTTTAGAAAGCTGAGTTCAATCGCTGATAGGCTTAGAATGAAAAAATATTAAAGAAACTTATTAAAATTAAAAAAAAATTTTTTTAATATTTTATTAAGAGATCTCTTTATCCCGAGTATAACATTAATAAAGGACCTTATGAACTTTAATTTAAACATAAAAGAAAATTTTTAGAAAGCCTAGTTCAATCGCTGATAGGCTTAGAATGAAAAAATGTTAAAGAAAATTATTAAAATTAAAAAAATTTTTTTAAATATTTTATTAAAAGATCTGCTTATCCCGAGTATAACATTAATAAAGGACCTTATTAACTTTAATTTAAACATAAAAGAAAATTTTTAGAAAGCGTAGTTCAATCGCTGATAGGCTTAGAATGAAAAAATATTAAAGAAAATTATTAAAATTAAAAAAATTTTTTTAAATATTTTATTAAGAGATCTCTTTATCCCGAGTATAACATTAATAAAGGACCTTATGAACTTTAATTTAAACATAAAAGAAAATTTTTAGAAAGCCTAGTTCAATCGCTGAAGGCTTAGAATGAAAAAATATTAAAGAAAATTGTTGAAATTTTTTAAACATGTCTATTAAGAAAAAGTATGTTATTATAAACAAAACAACTTTTAAATTTATTTTTAAAAATTATTTTAGCACTTTTATCAATTTATTTTTCTACCTTTTTTCACCATTTGCAGAATGTGCTGTTTGCACAATAAGATTATGCTTATTGCCATACCACTGAAGAAATTTAAAGGCCAATAAGCTTTGCTTTTCTGCACTATCATACCCTCTTTCAGGTACGATTGCTAAATATTCAGGTTTGAGATGATTTGCTCGATAATATCGCATGCATGCAGATGCTATAGTAATAGAATCATGAAGTACATCGATTCCTCAAAAATGAGTAATTAATAATAGTAGTATAAAATTAAAAAATAAACACAAAATTTTAAAAATTTTTATTTGAATAATACCTTCAAATCCTCCATTCTTACGTGAAACATCAAAGAATTCTTTACGAAATTTAATAAGAGCACTTAGCAAAATATCAACGTCATTTGAACAATAGCTAGCAAGTGCTTCATTAAGAAAGAAAGTATCATTTTTGTGTTCCTCATACCATATATCAAATTGTTGACGTTTAGATGGCATCATACCATTACACAAATACTCATCTTTAGAAGGGAGATGTGCCATTTTTATATCATAATTTTCAGTTCTATTAGATAAATGAGGAAAGAAAGGTTTTTCCTCGACTTCGAGATCAAAAGATGGTACTAAGGAAGCCAATGAGGTTGGTAATAAATTGAATGAATCTCGAAATATTACTTCTGGATTTTTCTTTGATTTTGGTACGCGAAGTTCATATAATTTATTTCCCTAAAATCTTATTTTAAAAGATTATTTTATTAGACAACCTTTCGTATCATAGAAGGGTTTAGGGAATTTGAATAAATTTCTCTGAACACAAAAATCATATCAAATCTTCCTCCAAAATGGGAAAAACAAAGTGTCTTGAATTTAATTGGTAAATCATAAAGTATCCATGAAACGAATTTTTCAATAGGATTGGAGCAAATAACCTTGAAGATTTATTTCAAAAATATATTTTAAAAATAATTATTATTAATTTCATTTTTAAACTGATTAATTTAAATCTTAGGATAGGTTCATATTTAATTTTATATCTTATATAAAAATTTTTAAAGTAAAATATTACTTTTTTATCTACAAAAGTTTCACTAAAATCGCGTTGAGCAAAAGCAATTGAACGATTATTACCACAAACATGGCATTGTATCGAAGAATCTTTTAGTGTTTTGCTCCAGTTACCATTTTCTATACAAAAGGAGCAAACAACTTTCGCTGATATAAAATTAACTTGATGGATTCTTCTTATTTCATTAATTTCTCCAGAATCCAATATTTTATTTTGTGTTGTTTCAACATCGAATACAACAATTCGGTAAGGTTTAAGAACTTTAAGATCAATTGTTCTTATATAACATCCCCTTTTCAGATCATGAAAAGCCTTGCAATTAAAACAAAACTTCTCGTTACAGACATGACCCTATAATTCAAAAATTAATTTTAAAATTTTAAAAATTTTATGAATAATTAAATTTTGTCATTTTTAAATTTTAACCTTCCGCCCATTTCTTGTATTTGTATGAACATCCCAGATTTCACCGCAGTTATTACATTGCTTTGATTTTTCACAGATCTTCGATTGAGTATGAAAATTAAAGCAATCAGCATTATAAAAAGTTTTTCCACAAAAAGTACAGAATTTTCGATAAATTGTTGTTGATGAACAGGGGAACAAAGGTCCAACACGAGTACACCGTATACATCTAGACCTACAGTTTTTATTATGTTCAAAGGGCCTATTATATGTTGATTCACATTCGAGGCAATAAGGACGACCGAATAAATTTCCACTTTTTTGTACTCCATAAAAATGTTCATTATTGTAATAAAGTATAATAGGAATTGTATAGTCATTAGGACCATATTTAAATAAAGGTTTGTAATGTCCACTTGATCCAAAAATAAAAGCTTTAAAACGATGTTGAGAAGAATAAAGATAATTGTTCCAATAATCAATAATTTTTGGTATATAAATTTTAGCATCGTAATTACATAGACCGGATTTTGCGCCAATTTTTTCCATTAAAAATTTTACATCATTTTTTAATTCTTCTTTTTGTCTCCGATCATGAAGATATTCATAAAATTTCCATCTCTTCCATTGTTTGATACTACGAAAAAGTGTAGCTTGAACTGCATAAAAAAGACAATGGTTTTGACCATCATGATTTTGTACCTTCAATAAAATATTTAATTTAATAATATTTTAATTATTTCCTTCTCTTATAATTATTTCTCTTAATATTCTATTATAATTAATATTATATAACAGTAACTTTTTATTTATTATCCATTAATTCAAAAATATTTTTAATCCATATTCTTTACTTTATTTACCTTTATCAAACATTGGTCGTTAATATTGTGATGTATTGGTGCTAAACATCTTTTTTTCCTAATATTTACACCTCCGATTATTTGTACTTCATTTGGTAAATCATTGCGTCCTATAGTAGTTACCGATACTTCAAAAGGCTTCCCCCAAAGGGTTATATCATCTTTAGCTTTACTTTGAGCAATATGATTGAATCGATTTAATAAAGCATCCACTGTATTCTCGTTAATTTCTCTTATTGGTAACCATAAATCAGGCTGTAGGAGCTCACTTGAAATAATTATTCCAATTTTGTTCGCTACAACACCTCTCTTGTTACTCTCATTAAGGGATGATTTGATACAATAATCAAAAATTGCAGCAAGTAATACTTCTGGGTCTGATGGGATATTTTCGATTAGAAAGGAGGAACGATTTTTGAGCAATTTAAACTTTTTATTAAATTCAATATCCTTATCAAGTATTGTAACATAATGAGATGGTGATAAATTTAAATTATTAATTTGTTGTCCATTTCCGGTTTGAAATGATGGAATATCTGATAACAATTCCTCAATAAAAAATCGAGGACGTTTTGATGGGGGTTCTTTTTCCATTATTTAAAATAAACGTTATTCTTAGATTAAATATAACTTATTAAAATATTTTTGAAAATTTTTTATATTTTTAAACGATTGAATGAAATTATGTAAAATTAGAAAATATTAAAGAGATAAATATTTATCCTGAGAATATAATTGCTAAAGGATTGATTTATTTTTAGTGAAATATTCAAGAAATTTTAATAATAGATCGAAACAAGTAAAAATTATTTAAAATATTGTTTTCATAATATAAATTATTAAAATAATTTAGAAAATATTTTTAAAAATAATATTAAATTAAATATTCGAGTAAAAAAATTTTTTAACAAGAAAATATTTTTTCAACTGAATTGAATATATTGAAATATCTAACTTGTCGAGAAAATTGTTCGGTTATCTTTTCCAACTTGCCACAAAATACTCCCCCTTTTACAATATAATTACAGCAAGAGATTAGAGAGACTTCAAATTTTATTTAAATTTTAATTTTTAAATTTTAAAAAATTTTAATATAAAAATAAATTTATATATTTTTTTCACAAATATTTTTCCACTGTTTTAAATTAACTTTAACAAATTTGACTTAGTTATAAAGAATTTTTTCAAAAAGTACCGATTTCTTTTAGTTGCTTTTTTTACATGCCAAAATTTTCTACAATAAAAGTTTCTACAATAAAAGTTTAAGAGAGGAAACGCCGACAATTGTTTATTTTTTCACCAGTAAAATGTTAGTGAGGAAATGTTATAAAACACAAATATAAAATACAGCAAAAAGTGTAGCGAAAGTAAAATTGAACTCTTGAATAGAGGAACAAATTGTAAAATCTTAGAGAAATTTACTTTGATCAAATACTGACTTTTACATTCATTCTTGTGTTTCTCTATATTTTAAACTTTTTACTTTTTCTCCAAAATTTTGTATTTTTATAAATTTTTTTCTATTTTTCCTTAAAATTTTAAAATTTGTTAGTAATAATATTTTTACAAAATAATTTTAAAAATCTTTAAAAATATGGTTAATATGTCACGCATTGCTCGTATTTCTCGATTGTCAAATCTGACTTTCTTCGATCAAGATAACATCAACAAATTTGTTATTTTAATTATATAATATTTTAATAATTATTAACTAATTAAATTCATTAAAATAATTTTTATAAATTTTTATGAGCTTTAAAATTTAGGGTAAACGCTCGAGATCTGTAGAGCTTCCAAATCGCATTAAAGAAAATGTGGTGATTTTAAACTAGAATAATTTTTTCTTTCTCATATAAATATGTATTTTTAGAAAAAACGTTCAAAATCACTCAACCGTTGCCAAAAGTTTATTTTTAATGGATATGATAAAGATGATGATATTATTTTTATAAAAATTGTGGTTAGATTTTAAATTATTTTTATGATTAATTTTTAATAATTTAGAAATGTCAAAATAATACAAAAGGTATTTAAAAATATATTATTAATTATAAATAATAGTTCAAAAACGCCGAGCCGTCGAAGCTCCAATGGCACCAAAAAAGAAGAAATATTTTCCTATTTTTTATAATAAAATTAATATTTCTCCAAATGGACCAATTGTCGGTCTGTTTTATTTATAAGTAAAAAATAAATTTAAAAAATTAAGAAACACCGAAGCGTGTTTGCCGCCGAGGGAAAAAAATTTCTTTTGGAAATTTACTTAAAAAGGATGAATAATAAATGTAAATTAAATTTTCATTTATTTCATTAAAATAATTAATAATAATTAAAATCCATTAATTACTTAAAATTAATAATAATTAAAATCCATTAATTACTTAAAATTAAAATTTCATTAATTACTTAACTTATTTAAAATACCAAATATCGTGCAATTATTATACTATTATGATAGAACGCCAAAAGAAAATTTAAATTAAAATTATTAAATTGTATATTTAAAAATCTTATTGACTGAAAGCCAATAAAAGTAAGCGTTCTATCATTACAATTATTTAAAAAAATTTTTTACTTAATATTCATTTTTAGTAATTCTTTCCTCAATCTCTTATTAATATTTAGCATTGACCTTTAATTAAATAAAATCTTAATATTTGTCTGAATAAAATTTAATATTTGTCTTAATAATTTTTAATATTTTAATATTTTTCTTAATAAAATTTTAATTAGTTAAAATCTACCTTATTAATAACGAGTTTTCTGTAATTGAGTAAAATTAAGTATTTAAAAAATTTTTTAATTTAAATTTATTTTAATTTAAAAATTACCGAAGTCGACTCTTTTAAAATTCCTAAAGTAGGATTTTGGCGACAGTCAATCGTAAGTGGTCGAAATTGTTTGAGCTCAATTTCCTCCACTTTATTTTCCTTTACATTCTTCTTCTTCTTCTTTTGTGTAATAGTATATTCACTACGACGAGTTTCACGTTTGACGACAAAACATAGATTTAACAGCTTTAAGAAAATATATTTTTATATATTTTTATATTTAAATAATTTTAATTAAGGATAATTAGAAAGGACCTGTAAAAATAGCACTAAAAATGCTAATCCAAACACTCCATAAAAGAAAAAGCTATTGTCCAAACAAAAATTTGTATCTCCTTCAGCTAAATACTTTAAAACATCTTCCGAAAATTTCTCGCTAATGCATTCGATCGGCTTGCTGTAGGTGGATGGTCTCATGCAAACCCCTTTCGCGCAAGAACAATTATTAACTAATATCCATTGAATTTTTGTTGGGAATAATTCAGTAAAATTGGACATTTTAAATTTTAATTAAAGAGAAGAATAATATTTAGTAATAATAGGCCAAAAAAATATCAAAAATGCTTATAAGAGAATTTTAATATTTTTATAATAGGCCAAAAGTATCCAAATTGTATTTTTTGTAAACGCCCAGCCTTAAGCTTTTTCATATGTACAAATGTTTATATTATTTAAGATTTAATCTTGCTTTTTGTTTTTTTTTGCTATTATTAATAAATAGCTGTATTATAAACAAAGGATGACATGGCCATAGAATGTGTGAAAATTTTTAGGAAATAGTTTTATCTTATTTGATCAACAAAAATATACACATTGTTTCATTAAAAAATTTATTTATTAAAATATATATTTTCAATAAAATAAACATAGATTATTGTAAAAAGATAAAACAGAAATGTAAAATTAAAAAAGAAATTTTAAACATTAAAATTTAATTAATTTTTATTTATTTCACTTCCTTTAATAAAAAAATTTTTCCATCCGTTTAACCCTTTCTAAAGGCATTGGTTACTTCATTTCCTCCATTTGACCACCATCCTCACTCTTTCTCTTTTACTAATTACATCCAAAAAACACCCCTCTACCTGTGGGTTTCACCCACAAATGACCACCAAAACCAATCCGATTCTTTTTGGAAAATGCGCGAAAAATGTTGTGTCATCGTTAAAATACTAATTACCGCTAAAACCCCTTCCTTACCCTTAGGATTATCCAATAAATGACCACTAAACCCGTCCAATACCTTTTGAAAAGTGCGCGAAAAAATGGCGTTTGACGACGGTCCCCTAGGACTCACTACTTCCCGTGCTCATAAAACTTAAGTAAGGAAAGGTCTCCTCTTAATTACCCAAAAGTTTGAAGTCACTTCGGCAATTACTCGTTCGGCAATGAGAGAAAATCTCATTCGATATGGTGCTCAAAATCGCACTCGATATATAAAATTTTGAAAAAAATTTTTCCATGCGCCATCGACTCTGTATCCGAGCAAGGGTTCCTCACTTCCAAAATTCTCGATTTTTTCCATTATTATTTCGTTCTCTATCATTTAATCTTTATTTGCCTCAGTATCTTAAATTCTAATAAAGTTATGACAAAAATAGTGTGCCCGGTATTTTATGGGTCACCCTGTATTTTTATAAATTAAGAAAATTTTAATTTAATTTACTGTCGTTCATGACACAACCAAAAATGAGTCCTTAAATTAAAGATTAATATCGAAGTATTGATACATATATGTATAACCAGTCTTAAAAGCATATTTTAGATGAAGGACAGTCATCTTGACGTGGTCGTGGTCGACGACAGTCATCTTGACGTGGTTGTAGTCGGCGACAGTCATCTTGACGTGGTCGTGGCCTACGACAGTCATCTTGACGTGGTCGTGGCCTACGACAGACATCTTGACGTGGTCGTGGTCGACGACAGTCATCTTGACGTGGTCGTGGTCGACGACAGTCATCTTGACGTGGTTGTGGTCGGCGACATTCATCTTGACGTGGTCGTGGTCGACGACAGTCATCTTGACGTGGTCGTGGTCGACGACAGTCATCTTGACGTGGTCGTGGTCGACGACAGTCATCTTGACGTGGTTGTGGTCGGCGACATTCATCTTGACGTGGTCGTGGCCTACGACAGACATCTTGACGTGGTCGTGGTCGACGACAGTCATCTTGACGTGGTCGTGGTCGACGACAGTCATCGTGACGTGGTTGTGGTCGGCGACATTCATCTTGACGTGGTCGTGGCCTACGACAGTCGTCTTGACGTGGTCGTGGTCGACGACAGTCATCTTGACGTGGTCGTGGTCGACGACATTCATCTTGACGTGGTCGTGGCCTACGACAGTCATCTTGACGTGGTCGAGGTCGACGACAGTCATCTTGACGTGGTCGTGGTCGACGACAGTCATCTTGACGTGGTCGTGGCCTACGACAGTCATCTTGACGTGGTCGTGGTCGACGACAGTCATCTTGACGTGGTCGTGGCCTACGACAGTCGTCTTGACGTGGTCGTGGTCGACGACAGTCATCTTGACGTGGTCGTGGTCGACGACATTCATCTTGACGTGGTCGTGGCCTACGACAGTCATCTTGACGTGGTCGAGGTCGACGACAGTCATCTTGACGTGGTCGTGGTCGACGACAGTCATCTTGACGTGGTCGTGGCCTACGACAGTCATCTTGACGTGGTCGTGGTCGACGACAGTCATCTTGACGTGGTTGTAGTCGGCGACAGTCATCTTGACGTGGTCGTGGCCTACGACAGTCATCTTGACGTGGTCGTGGTCGACGACAGTCATCTTGACGTGGTCGTGGTCGACGACAGTCATCTTGACGTGGTCGTGGTCGACGACAGTCATCTTGACGTGGTCGAGGTCGACGACAGTCATCTTGACGTGGTCGTGGTCGACGACAGTCATCTTGACGTGGTCGTGGCCTACGACAGTCATCTTGACGTGGTCGTGGTCGACGACAGTCATCTTGACGTGGTTGTAGTCGGCGACAGTCATCTTGACGTGGTCGTGGTCGACGACAGTCATCTTGACGTGGTTGTGGTCGGCGACATTCATCTTGACGTGGTCGTGGTCGACGACAGTCATCTTGACGTGGTCGTGGTCGACGACAGTCATCTTGACGTGGTCGTGGTCGACGACAGTCATCTTGACGTGGTCGTGGTCGACGACAGTCATCTTGACGTGGTTGTGGTCGGCGACATTCATCTTGACGTGGTCGTGGCCTACGACAGACATCTTGACGTGGTCGTGGTCGACGACAGTCATCTTGACGTGGTCGTGGTCGACGACAGTCATCGTGACGTGGTTGTGGTCGGCGACATTCATCTTGACGTGGTCGTGGCCTACGACAGTCGTCTTGACGTGGTCGTGGTCGACGACAGTCATCTTGACGTGGTCGTGGTCGACGACATTCATCTTGACGTGGTCGTGGCCTACGACAGTCATCTTGACGTGGTCGAGGTCGACGACAGTCATCTTGACGTGGTCGTGGTCGACGACAGTCATCTTGACGTGGTCGTGGTCGACGACAGTCATCTTGACGTGGTCGTGGTCGACGACATTCATCTTGACGTGGTCGTGGCCTACGACAGTCGTCTTGACGTGGTCGTGGTCGACGACAGTCATCTTGACGTGGTCGTGGTCGACGACATTCATCTTGACGTGGTCGTGGCCTACGACAGTCATCTTGACGTGGTCGAGGTCGACGACAGTCATCTTGACGTGGTCGTGGTCGACGACAGTCATCTTGACGTGGTCGTGGTCGACGACAGTCATCTTGACGTGGTCGTGGTCGACGACATTCATCTTGACGTGGTCGTGGCCTACGACAGTCATCTTGACGTGGTCGAGGTCGACGACATTTTTGATCTTTTCGCTCTATTTTTTCCCTATTTTGTACATTTACCATATTTTGCCCTATTTTTATCTATTTTTAAAATTTTTCAAATTTTCTGGCATTATTTGAATAAAATGGGAAAATCAATGAAATCTGACTTTAAAATCTCAAAATTTTCGCCTGCGGCGCTAATAAAGGAAAAAATCTGCTTTTTAACTTTATAAATTCTCAAAATTTTCGCCCGTGGCACTGAAAAAGAGACTGTCGGTTTATTATTAGAGTTAGATTTCGCCCTATTTTTTCCCTATTTTTGAGTACCTGCGCCCTATTTTAGTGGTTTGGAAAAGGCCACCCTGGCCTTGAGTCTTTTCAAAAAAGGTATAAAAACTTATGAAAAGATTTAAAAGGGTAGATAAAGGTAGATAAAGGTATATTCCCGTTGAATTTAATTAATGTAAAATCATAAAGAAAATAATGAGAAATCATTCAACCGAATAATCCCCCCCCCCTAACCGAATAATCATCGCTTCTTCGGGTTGGTTCGGCCCAGAACCGATAACCCTACCCATCAAGTATTGTCCTCCGCCCAATCATTGCAATCATTGATAGAGGGAAAATTATTGTTTTTTTTTCAGTCTACTAGACTCCTGATTTGTAAATTCGGAATATCATTAAATTTTTCCAATTTTCAAGAAATTTTTTGGGTTCTTGCATAACTTTTTTCTCTAAATTCTCTAAAAACTAAACATTCTTTTAGACCTTTTAGTTATTTAATTTATTTCATATTAGTTAACTTTAATTATCTTAAAGATTTCTACAATTTTGCATACAAAAAAATTTTTTGGTAAAAGATGTATATATTTGTAGTTGAAAAGATATCAAGCAAAATTCCGTCTATATAGAGACGGAGAACGGAAAAGAAACCTTGTCGGTTGTAAAAAATACATACCGTATTTTCTCAAATAGTACTGCCGTCAGTACTATTTTTCAACCCTCCTCTAGGGGGCAGTACTATTTGAGAAAATACGGTATTTTATCTATAAATATCATTTGTGTTTAATCAGTTTTTTCCAAAAATTTTTCAATAAAGTTTGGGCATTTAAAATAATGTACACTCTGCGAGTAATATTTAACTTGGTGAGAGGTCATTAACCGCCCAGTATATTCATTTTCAATACTTCGATTAATTAAACGAAAACATTCATCCAATCTTTGAGCCCCTTCAATTAAACCTAATCTTCGTTGATTATATCGAAGTAAAATATTTGTGCATTTAACAGATTCGTTATAAAGTAATTCTTTTCCATCAGGAGACAAGCCTTCAGCATCTTTTTTTAGAAAATATTAAAGTTTATTTAAATAAAATTAAAAAAATTTCGAATAGCGGGTGATAGGAGGTTGTTGTCTAAGCGATCTTAGATAATCATTTAAGTAAATTATAAGCTGGCGATTAATCATTATTACAAAGTCATAACACCGTATTTTTAAGGATGTACCTGATTTCGTAAAAATAATAGCTATTAACAAAGCTAATTCAACGTTTGTTAAAGAAGCACGTTTAAAATGGGCAACAGATTTTGTAAATGAATGTTCTGTCCATTTAATCATCCTAAAAATAGAAAAATATTTTTAATTTCGTTTCAGTCAAAAATTTTTTGAGAATTGTTTAAGAATTTTCTTAATAAAAATTTATTTACTTTTCATCATTTAAAAATACTGGATTCTTAATAATACCAAGAGCAGGCATAACATTATCTTTACGTGTCCAAGTTTCAGAGCCTAATTCCCAAGCTAGGTAGGCGCCTGTAAATGAGGTAAACAAATGACAAATCTGCCTTAGATGAGCAATCTGTTATAAAAAATAAGATTTAAAATTTGACAACTTATCGCGGACTTTCGAATAATATAAAATTCATTTATATTATCAAGCACAAAAAAGTTATAGCCGATCAAATCTGTCTGGCACTCAGTTTGCGGTATTAGGAGAGTAGAGTGATTAATATTAGGAGAGTAGAGGGATTAAAGGATATCGATGATCGGTGGCCTTAAATCTCATGATATCTAACAAATATATATCCCTCTAATAACCCCGATTTCAATTTTCAGCGCCGCAGGCGAAATTTTGTAAGGCCAAGCATGTTCGGTTAACCGTCCATCAACAACCCTAGTAAAAAATAATTAAATATAAAACACCTGATCAGATAAAGTCAATTTTTCAAAAACAGGCATAGATTTAGCTATACCAACACACAAAAGTCTGTCAACTAAAAAATATTTGTGACAACGTTTGTTAATCATTCCTTCATTTTGAAATGAAGCTTCCCAACTTTTTAATTCATCTAAAGGTATTGGACCTGGATTTGGCTTTAAATGGGATTGCTTCTTATTAAAAATTAATTAAAATTTACCGAAAAATTATTAACTAAACGAAAAATATTAAAATTAGATAAAATTATTTCTTCAAACAAAATCGGGCCATTAAGGAATATATCATCCAAATCATTGAATGCATGCATAATACGTTTTTTGGCTTCAATAATTGGTAAAAGTGAGTTTATTAGGTTCTGGTCTTTCATGGTTATGTCGACAGTTGGGGAATTTTGTATCTTAAAAATAGAGAGAATTTTAATTATTGTTTTGTTGTATGAAAATGCCCTATTCCTTATGGTATTCAACATATTTCAGAAGGTATAGATGGATTAAAATTAGTTTTATAAATCTCCATAGATTTCGATAATTTGAACTTTTTCTTATTCGATTTTCAAAGATTTTTTTCAACCTAGTCTGCAGTAACAGTATTTTAGAATTCCTGTATAAAGTAAATAAATTTACGTTAATTGCACTTTTTTGTTTTTCCATCGCTTCCCGGCATATATCTTTACGTAAATATCCAACATCTAAAATTATTTTTTAATTAAAGAGTTTTTTTAAATATTAGAAATAATTTTGTCAAGGATTAAAAAGTTGCATTCTTTTGCATACAGAATCTAAAATTCTTTAAATTTTCTCTTGTAGCTCCAAAAATGGAAAATTCCTGATCAATTTGAATCAGAAATTTCAATAAAGTATCGGCTGTTTCCTTTGTATATATCCCTCTTGTATATACATCAGTTAATTTCCATGAATGGATATAAATGGATTAGAAGTGATTAAGAGAGTATTGGAGATTTGTAGGGAAATTTTTGGGATAAACGCTGATTAGTTGATTAATTTATCAATAATTTGGAGGGATATCGGCGGATATAAGCGGATTGGTTAACGGTAACCAATAAACCGATCAGCTGTGGGTTCGAGGGGACAGTTTTTTACCCTTATTTTGACAAACCCAATTTTTTCATTCCAACAGAAAAACATTTTTCGAGTCTACATTTTTTACAGTTTGACAAATCTTGTTCGGATTTTTCGTCTTTATTCTCTTCTGAACATTTACACAAATTATATTTCCATTGATTTTTGTTTTCAAGATAACGCCTTTTGAAAAGAAATTTTTGGAAAAATTCCGTCATATCTCCCATACTTCGATTTGGGTAAAAAATATGACGCTCGAAAGACCTCGACGAGTAGAGTGAATGACACTAAAATCAGCTCGATTGGATGATTCTGAACAAAGTTATGAAAATATTGATTAGTCCGAAAGCCCCTGAAGCCGTTTTTGGTGTCATTCGACTCATTTCGAAGAGCTCTTTCGAATATAATATTGTTTGTCCAAACTGGATTATGAGAGATAAGACGGAATTTTACCAAATTTTTTATAATTAAATTAACTTAAAAATACCTGAAAAAAGCCCCACAAGACCTACACGTACAAACTCCATAATGAAAATAAACATTTTCTTTTGCCCCACAAACTTTGCATTGTTTAATAGAGTTTCTTTGCATTTTTAAAATAAATTGGTATTGATAAATGCTTATTATCAGGCCTTTAGGATATTTTATAAAAATTGAAATAAACGGTTTAATTAAAGAATGTTATAGAAATCTTTTCAGGCAAAAATATTTTTATTTTAACTTAAAAAAAGAAACTCGGCTCTATTAGCTTTTAAAATAATTAATATTAAATATTATAATTTTTATATCCCATTAATTTAAAAAAAATGTTGGCAAAATTGTTGATATATTAAATATAAAAAATCTTGAGAATAATTTGGTGTATTCAAACGTGTTTAAACGTGATTTATCAGCTAAATAAACAAATATTTAAACAAAAATTTAAAGGGATATCATGAGGGATATTCTAGCGTTAGTTGAAGGAGAATTGGAAGGGTTAATTATCTGAGAGAGAATGAGAGAGAGAAAGAGATTATTTGAGATATACGTTAATTGCAGTATTTTCAATTAGCTCCCTTTTAATATTAATAATCAACCTCCACTCCAATATTTAAAGATTTGGAGATATCTATTAATATAACTTGGAGATATCTATTAATCAAAAATTTGTCGTGTTCAAAAAAAACACTAGGTATCGGGACTAGGCAACAAAAATTTTTATAACCATTATGAATCGCGCCTTACAGCGCGACTTGTGGGCTGCGCCGTACATCTCTCATTTCTAAATTTTCCATTTGAATTTTCGGATGGAATTGCCATGTAAACGTTCTGAATTATTGACTGATTTAATGGCATGAGGAAATAGTGTGAGATTGAGAAGGGAGGATGGAAAAAGGGGAGTTGGTGTACAAAATTGATATTAGCTAAAAATTTATTTAAACCAGTTAATTAAACACAAAAAATGAGTGCCGGAATTTTCGTCTCTGGAACATTCGTCTCCAAGACTTTTCGGAACTTTCGTCTCCAACATTTTCGGAATTTTCGTCTCCAGCGGAATATTCGTCAACAAAGAAATAAACGGAATTTTCGTCTCCGTAATTTTCGTCTTCGCTAGGAATCTTCGTCTCCAGCGAAAAACTTCCCCCGTTGACGGAACACTATCCCCCGCTGACGGTGAACTTCCCCCGTTGCGGAACAACATCCCCATTGACGGAACACTATCCCCCGCTGACGGGGAACTTCCCCCGTTGCCGGAACACTATCCCCCGCTGACGGGGAACTTCCCCCGTTGCCGGAACACTATCCCCCGCTGACGGGGAACTTCCCCCGTTGCCGGAACAACATCCCCGTTGACGGACCACATCATTTTTCTGGAGACGAAAATTCCTAGCGGAGACGAAAATTGCGGAGACGAAAATTCCGTTTATTTCTTTGGTGACGAATATTCCGCTGGAGACGAAAATTCCGAAAATGTTGGAGACGAAAGTTCCGAAAAGTCTTGGAGACGAATGTTCCAGAGACGAAAATTCCGTACACCCAAAAAATACCCAAATTAAACGAAAATTAATTTTATTATCGCTAATTTAAATGAGTTTTGAGAGTTATAGCTTTGACGTTAAAGCTTTTTTAGAAAAGGAAAATTTCCTTTTGGATTGATTTTTGAACTTAAATAATTTGTGTTCAGTTTTTCAATAAGAACTTGAAGGAACTCAGTGAAGAGTCCAAAACTTTTGGGCTTGATTCTTAACTCAACAATTTTCTTGAGTTTTATCGTCTTGGTATTGTGGTTGTCTTAGTCTTGCAATAATCCAATCTGTATTGAATCTTAGAAAATTTTTGGACATGGACATCTCTAGAAAATAGTTTCTGAAGCAGAAATTCCGTCCATATCTAATATTGGGGAGTCGAAGTTTAAAAATAATTTGATAAAGTGAAAGAGAATTTGAAAGAAAAATAATTTTTTAAATAAAATTTTAAAAATTTTTTTTGTGTAAAAAATGAGAGAAAATTTTTATTTTTACTTATTTCTATTTTATTTTTACATTTATTTTCTATTTTCATAATTATCATTAACGATTTATTATCACATTTATTTAGGTACATTTGTAATTTTTTATATATTTTATTGAATCCTCCTTAAAATTCCCTCACCGAATCCTCCTTAATTTCCAAACAAATTAACTAAAATAGAACCACCTTTTTAATTTAAATATTTTTCTGAGTGGGATGCAGGCACGACGCTAGCCAAAATGCCCGATTATGGCAAGTACTCATTTTTAGATTAAAGATAATAAAAATTAATTTTCTTTTTCATTTAAATTTTTGATTGTTTAATTAGCTGTTTTGAATTAATTTAAGTTTTTTAAATAAAATTTTATTTATTAAATAAAATATTCATTCATAGAAAGATGAGAGATAAGCTTCAATGCTTAACTAAATTGATTAAATCCAATCATTCAAGTTAACTTTCCGCTATTTAATTTTTGTTGAGAAAATTTATTTGTTAATTTAGCTGATGATTTTAACGAACTAAAATTGAAATTAAACACGTTCGAATATCCCAGAGTCATCCATATAATTTTTTAAATTTTAGTATATCAACAATTTTGCCAAAAAATTTTATTTAATGAAATATAAAAAATTATAATATTTAATTTTAATTATTTTAAAAGCTAATTGAGCCATGTTTATTTTTTGTTAAGTTGAAATAAAATAAAAATTATTTTTGCCAGAAAAATATTTTATAAACGATATTCTTTAATTAAACCGTATATTCTATTATACTTTTAAATCGACCTCCATGCTTACGAAATTGAATTTGTACTTTTTTGAAAGTATATACTTTTAAATCAACATTTTGGATTGAAAATGAAATTGGGGAAGACATTGGACAAAAAAAGTGATCTTTTTCTGCCTACGGCCTTTGAAATTCTCAAAATTTTCGGCTGCGGCGCTGAAAAAGAAAGAAATAGCTTCTTGGGAAGAAATCTAGCTCTTAAAAATGAATAAAGTTATCTCAAAAATATGGTGTGCAGTTACTTTCTTGTCACCCTGTAGTTTTTATTTATATTAACGGCCCTTGGAAGGTTCATAGCCCGAAAGAAAAACAAGAAAAAAGATAAAAAAGCAAAAGATGAAAGCTTGGACTAGAAGTTAGTTTAATAAATAAATAATAAACTTATCTCGACTACATAAAGGCCTTGTTTGAAGATTTAAATATACCTACTATTCAAAATTCTTAATGGGTGTTAAATTAAATGGAGGCAAAATATTATTAGGTGATTATTGATTTATTAGGTGATTATACATAGGCTAAGTTAGATCCCGCATGCGGGAAAAATCCCGCAACTCGAAATAGTGCGGGTATTAGGGTTTAAAAATATATAATTTATAAATTTCATATATACATATATATTGCCTCGCTCTAGGTTTAACAGCAAAGTTAACCAAATTTCCCCAACCAGAGGGCAGCGAAATATTATAGAAAAAAAAACTTCAGAATTTCACTCCTCATTCTGTGGAAAGGCCCTACATAATTAAACAGAAAATTGAAAACAACAATTAATTTTTATTGACGTTAATCGAAAAATGGTTTGTTTTGAATGTAAAAAGAATTTTTAAAAAATTAAAAAGATATTGACATTTTTAGTAAAATAATTTGATGAAAAATTTGGACTATATTTATAAAAATTATTTATGTATTAATCACTTTTTTCCAATATTTTATTTTTAAAGTTTGAACATTTAAAGCGTTGTGCACCCATTGAATAGCATTTAACTTGATGTGAAAGCATTGATCGTAAAGCATATTCATTTTCAATACTTCGATTAATTAAACGAAAACATTCATCCAATCTCTGAGCCCCTTCAATTAAACCTAATCTTCGTTGATTATATCGAAGTAAAATATTTGTGTATTTAATTGATTCGTTATATAGTAATTCCTTTCCTTCAGGAGACATGTTTTCACCACCTTTTTTAAAAAATTAAAGTTTATATAATATCGGAGAATTATATCGATGGATTTTGAGGGTAAAGGAAGTGCTGAAGAAATAACGGGTGATTAAGAGAAATATAAGTGGATTTGGAGGGATTAAGGGGATTTGAATATAGTAGGTATAACGGAGGATGAGGTGTGATATCGGTAGATTAGGTATTATTAAAGCCCCCCCCCCCCCCGAACCCGGAAAGAATCATTGCTCATTAAAAAGCCACAACACCATAATTTAAATTAATGCGTTTACCAGATTTCGAAAAAATAACAGCTATTAACAAAGCAAATTCAACGTTTGTTAATGAAGCACGTTTAAAATGGGCAACAGATTTTGTAAATATAAATTCTGACCATTTAATCATTCTAAAAATTGCAAATCAAAAAATTCTTTTCTTGAATTATTAGAAAAATATTTACTTATCATCATTTAATAATAAAGGATTCTTCTTAAAACGAAGAGCAGGCATAAAATTATCTTTACGTTTCCAAGTTTCAGAGCCTAATTCCAAAGCTAGGTAGGTGTTTGTAAATGAAGCAAACAAATGCCAAATTTGCCTTAGATGTGCAATCTATTATTTAATAATAAGCTTTCAAACTTGACAGCAATTGTCTCGAAAATAGCACTCGTGGTCCTTATTTAAAATCTAATTTTGATTAAAACATTTTTAAATTTTACCCCAAATCTCTTGACATCCTTTGAATCATGATATTTCACCAGATCCCCCATTATCCCCCTTAATCCTTCATGAACCATAGCCTCCGAATACCCGATGTCCCATATATCCTCCAAAGCTGCTGATATCCCTTAATCAACCAATATCTACCCAATCCCCTGCCTATATTAATCCTTCAAATCATAATCATCAGGGGGCATTGGTCTCGTATCTCGTGAAATCTCGTATTTTTTTAAGAGATCTAGTATCACGTTTTATCTCGTTCTCGTATTTTTTGAGAATCTCGTATCTCTCGTATCCTCCAGAATCTCGTATCCTCCTCTGAAGGACGATCGAAAAAAATAGCAATATAACTCTCTTTTAATCTATAACTCTCTTTTAATCTCACAATCACTCAATACCTATTCCCTTCCTTGCTTTCACTCATAATTCCTAATACTTCCTAAATCTCTTAATATTCAACTTAATCCTCCAACATTTCCATTAATCCTTTAAAATCCACCAATATCAATCCACCAAAATCAATCCAAAGATAAAAGTCATGTCACATTGACTTTAATCCTTCAAATGCCAAGATAGGCATCTTAATCCAATCCTTTTTAATATTATTAAACTTTAGTGACATAACTGAGGTAATACAAGTTGGATAATAATCTAAAATTGATTCTTAATTAGGTATCTCGCACCTTAAATGAAGTATAGGATGAATCTATAGTATAGACTGAGGAGTACTTGATGAAAGTTTTCGGGCCTGGCGGTCGATCGAAAAAGTAGCCAACGGGGGCTATTTTAGAGGATTAACGGTATTTCCTTATTTTGTGATCATATTTTGCTATGCTGTTACAATAAAATTCCGGTTCTACACAAACTATTGTCAAAAATAATTGAATATAAAACACCTGATCAGATAAAGTCAATTTCTCAAAAACGGGCATAGATTTAGCTAAACCAACACACAAAAGTCTGTCAACTAAAATGCATTTTTGAACTCTACTATTAAATATTCCCTCAGTTTGAAATGAAAATTCCCAACTATTTAATTCATCAAAAGGTATTGGACTTGGATTTGTCTTTAAATTGGATTGTTTTTATTAAAATTTAATTTAACCTTTACCGAAAAATTGCCATATAAACGAAAAATATTAAAATTAGATGAAATTATTTCTTCAAACAAAATCGGGCCATGTAGAAATATATCATCCAAATCATTAAATGCATGCATAATACGTTTTTTGGCTTCAATAATTGGTAAAATTGAGTTTACCAAGTTCTTGTCTTTGATGGTTATGTCGAACGCTGGGGAATTTGGAAGCTTCAAAAATAAATCAAATTAGCCTGATACACAATACTAGATACTGTCGCAACTGCGCGAACTCAAGGAATTTTTCTGATAGCAAAATCGCCTTTAAATTTTATAAGTCTGTTTAATCATCTCACAAAATTTAAACAAAATTTTTTGGATTCAAGGCTATTATTTCGATTTATGAAGTTTATATGTATATCATTTGAATCAGTTCTCCAATCTGATTCGAATGACTTCAAAATCAGGTGTATATCACAACACGTTTATCTTTGCTATCTATGAACCAAATTATTATTTGCTATCAGAAAAATTCTTAGATATGAAAAATCCAGGAAAAAAATAATTATCGGTTTTCATTCAAAATGTGAAAAAAATTTTTTTATAGATATGTAAGAATACTTTACTAATCGAAAAAATTTCAAATAAAATTTTAAAGTATCCACTTTCCCTTTCCAATTAAAAAAATAAATTTACGTTAACTTCCTTGTTTTGTTCTCTCATTGCTTCCCGGCATATATCGTAACGTAAATATCGAACATCTAAAATCATTTTTTTAAAATAATTTTTAAATATTTTAACTAGGGTATTCAGTGTGGTCGAGAGTGTCAAGGATTAGGATATGTAGGATGTCGGGGATGACTTTTTTGTCAATCGAACCAATATTTTCAGATAGCAAAGACGATAAACCGATCGGACTGTGTTCGGAGGACGGGGCGTTACCCTTATCTGAACAAACCCGATTTTTTCATTCCAACAGAAAGACATTTTTCAAGTCTACATTTTTTACATTTTGCCGAATTTATTTGGTAGTTTATGTCTTTATTCTCTTTTGACAATTGTTTTTGCAAACATTTACATTTATATTTGCATACTCCATCATTTTCGAGATAACGCCTTATAAAAAATATTAAATTGAATTTTATTAAGAAATACCTGAAAAAAGCCCCACAAGCCTTACATGTACAAACTCCATAATGAAAACCAACATTTACTGTTGCCCCACAAACTTTGCATTGTTTAACAAAGTTTCTTTGCATTTTTAAAATAAATTGGTATTTTTTCTAGAAATAATATTATCAGACTTTTAAGTAGAGTTGGACAAGACGAGACCGATGCCGAGATTCTCGGCTTTTTTCCAATATCGGTCTCGGTTTTTTCATTCTCGGTCTCGAACCCGATACTGAAATTCTCGGTCCATTTTTCGGCGAGAAACGATACTGACTCAAAGAAACAAAATCCTCAATATTGTCCAAAGTAATTTGGCAAAGTGTTAGAAATTTTATATTTAAGATTTATTTATGTACATATTTGTATTAGAGATCGGCACAGGACATGACCCTGCACAGGTCTAACTTGAATGACATTACTTGTCGGGTTGATACCTCCTCAAAAAATTAGATACCTGCCTCGTTTACCTCCCTCGTCGGCGCTGAATAATAATGAATAAATTATTAAAATAATAATGAAAATAAATTATTTTTACAAGTATTTTTTGACATAAAATAAAAATTTCTGTTAGTCTCGGTCAGTATCGTTTCTCGGTATCGATCTCGGCTTAAAATGTTTGTATTGGTCTCGGTATAGGTTTCTTGAGTATCGGTCAATCTCGGTCTCGGGTTGGCCGATACCAGTATCGTTTTGATTAACTCTACTTTTAAGGATATTTTATAAAAATTACGGTTTAATCAAAGAATATCGGCTCTATTAGCTTTTAAAATAATTAATATTAAATATTATAATTTTTTATATTTCATTAAATATAAAAAATTTTTTTGGCAAAATTGTCAATATACTAAAATTTAAAAAAATTATATGGATGACTTTGGGGTATACGAACGTGTTTAATTTTCATTTTGGTTCTTTAATTATTAGCTGAATAAATATGTAAATAAATTTTCTAAACAAAAATTAAATAGCGAAAAGTTAACTTGAATGATTGGATTTAATCAATTTAGTTAAACTCAAAACTTCTCTCTCATTTTTCTATGAATGAATATTTTATTTTATAAATAAAATTTTATTTAAAAAAACTTAAATTAATTCAAAACAGCTAATTAAACATTCAAAAATTTAAATGAAAAAGAAAATTAATTTTTATTATCCTTAATCTAAAATGGTTTATTGCCATCATCAGGCTTTTTGACTAGCGTCATGCCTGCATCCCACTCAGAAAAATATTTTAAATTAAAAAAGTGGTTCTATTTTAGTTAATTTATTTGGAAATTAAGTAGGATTTGATGATGGGTTTTGAGGAGGATTTAATAAAATATATAAAAAATTATAAATGTACCTAAATAAATTGAATAAAATAAGTAAATCATAAATGGTCATTATGAAAATAGAAAATAAAAGTATAAATAAAAATTTTCTCTCATTATTTACACAAAAATTTTTTTTAATTTTATTAAAAAAATTTATTTTTCTTTCAAATTACCTTTCACTGTATCAAATAATTTTTTTAAATTTAACTTCCCCAATATTAGATATGGACGGAATTTCTACTTCAGAAACTATTTTCTAGAGATGTCCAGGTCCAGAAATTTTCTAAGATTCAAGACAAATTGGATTATTGCAAGACTAAGACAACCACAATATCAAGACGATAAAACTCAAGAAACCTGTTGAGTTATGAATCAAGCCCAAAAATTTTGGACTCTTCACTGAGTTCCTTCAAGTTCTTATTTAAAAATTGCGAGTAAAACTCCACAAATTATTTAAGTTCAAAAATCAATCCAAAAAAAAATTTTCCTTTTCTAAAAATGCTTTAACGTCAAAGCTATAACTCTCAAAACTCTTTTAAATTAGCGATAATAAAATTAATTTTCGTTTCATTTGGGCATTTTTTGTGTTTAATTAGCTGGTTTGAATAAATTTTTAGCTAATATCAATTTTGTACACCAACTCCCCTTTTTCCATCCTCCCTTCTCATTCTCATACTATTTCCTCATGCCATTAAATCAGTCAATAATTCAGAACGTTTACATGGCAATTCCTTCCGAAAATTCAAATGGAAAATTTAGGAATGAGAGATATACGGCGCAGCCCACAGGTCGCGCTGTAAGGCGCGAGTCGTAATGGTTTTAAAAATTTTTGTTGCCTAGTCCCGATACCTAGTCTTTTTTAGACACGAGAAATTTTTGATTAATAGATATATTAATAGATATCTCCAAATCTTTAAATATTGGAGTGGAGGTTGATTATTAATATTAAAAGGGAGCTAATTGAAAATACTGCAATTAACGTATATTCTCAAATAATCTCTTTCTCTCTCTCAGATAATTAACCCTTTCAATTCTCCTTTAACTAACTCTAGAATATTCCTCATCCCTTTAAATTTTTGTTTAAATATTTGTTTATTTAGCTGATAAATCACGTTCAAACACGTTCGAATACACCAAAATTATTCTCATGATTTTTTATATTTAATATACCAACAATTTTGCCAACATTTTTTTAAATTAATGGGATATAAAAATTTTAATATTTAATATTAATTATTTTAAAAGCTAATAGAGCCGTGTTTCTTTTTTTTAAGTTAAAATAAAAATATTTTTGCCTGAAAAGATTTCTATAACATTCTTTAATTAAACCGTTATTTCAATTTTAAAAATATATCCTTAAAGGTTTGATAATAAGCATTTATCAACTTTATTTTAATTATAAAAAATACCAATTTATTTTAAAAATGCAAAGAAACTTAATTGAACAATGCAATGTTTGTGGGGCAAAAGAAAATGTTTATTTTCATTATGGAGTTCGTACATGTAGGTCTTGTGGGGCTTTTTTCAGGTATTTTTAAGTTAATTTAATTTTAAAAAATTTGGTAAAATTCCGTCTTATCTCTCATAATCCAAGTTGGACAAACAATATTATATTCGAAAGAGCTCTTCGAAATGAGTCGAAAGACACGAAGAACGGCTTCAGGGGCTTTCAGATTCATCTATCTGCCGAGATAAGTCGCTGAAAATCAAAATATTTTCATAACTTTGTTCAGAATCCTCCAATCGAGCTGATTTTAGTGTCATTCACTCTACTAGTCTAGCTCTTTCGAGCGACATATTCTTTGCCCAAATCGGAGAATGGGAGTTATGACGGAATTTTTCCAAAAATTTCTTTTCAAAAGACGTTATCTTGAAAACAAAAATCAATGGAAATATAATTTATGTAAATGTTCAGAAGAGAATAAAGACGAAAAATCCGAACATGATTTGGCAAAATGTAAAAAATGTAGACTTGAAAAATGTTTTTCTGTTGGAATGAAAAAATTGGGTTTGTAAAAATAAGGGTAAAAAACTGTCTCCTCGAACCCCCAACTGATCGGTTTATTGGTTACCGTTAACCAATCTGCTTATATCCGCCGATATCCCTCCAAATTTCTGATAAATTAATAACCTAATCACTTAATCCCAAAAATCTCCTGATTTCCCTACAAATCTCCATTACTCTCTTAATCACTTCTAATCCATTTATATACCCTCATGGGACTCAACTGATGTATATACAAAAGGGATATATACAAAGGAAACAACCGATACTATATTGAAATTTCTGATTCAAATTGATCAGGAATTTTCCATTTTTGGATCTACAAGAGAAAATTTTGAGAATTTTAGATTCTGTAAGCAAAAGAATTCACTTTTTTTAATCCTTGACAAAATTATTTCTAATATTTAAAAAAAAACTCTTTAATTAAAAATTTTAGATGTTGGATATTTACGTAAAGATATATGCCGGGAAGCGATGGAAAAACAAAAAAGTGCAATTAACGTAAATTTATTTATTTTATACAGAAATTCTAAAATACTGTTAGTGCAGACTAGAGTTGAAAAAAATCTTTGAAAATCGAATATTTAAAAAGTTCAAATTATCGAAATCTATGGAGATTTATATAACTAATTTTAATCTTTCCATATCTCCTGAAATATGTTGAATATCCGAAGTAATAGGACATTTTCATACCAACAAAACAATAATTAAAATTCTTCTTATTTTTAAGATACAAAATTCCCCAACTGTCGACATAACCATCAAAGACCGGAACCTAATAAACTCAATTTTACCAATTATTGAAGCCAAAAAACGTATTATGCATGCATTTAATGATTTGGATGATATATTCCTTAATGGCCCGATTTTGTTTGAAGAAATAATTTTATCTGATTTTAATATTTTTCGTTTAACTGACCATTTTTCGGTAAATTTTAATTTAATTTTTAATTAAAATTTTGTTTTAAAGCCAAATCCAGGTCCAATACCTTTAGATGAATTAAAAAGTTGGGAAGCTTCATTTCAAAATGAAGGAATAATTAACAAACGTTGCCACAAATATTTTTTAGTTGACAGACTTTTGTGTGTTGGTATAGCCAAATCTATGCCAGTTTTTGAAAAATTGACTTTATCTGATCAGGTGTTTTATATTTAATTATTTTTTATAAGGGTTGTTGATGGACGGTTAACCGAACATGCTTGTCCTTAAAAAATTTCGCCTGCGGCGCTGAAAATTGAAATCGGGGTTATTAGATGGATATGTATTTGTTAGATATCATGAGATTTAAGGCCACCGATCATCGATATCCTTTAATCCCTCTACTCTCCTAATATTAATCCCTCTACTCTCCTAATATTAATCCCTCTACTCTCCTAATACCGCAAACTGAGTGCCAGACAAATTCGATCGGCTATAACTTTTTTGTGCTTGATAATATAAATGAATTTTATATTATTCGAAAGTCCGCGATAAGTTGTCAAATTTTAAATCTTATTTTTTATAATAGATCGCACAACTAAGGCATATTTGTCATTTGTTTACCTCATTTAGTGGCGCCTACCTAGCTTGGGAATTAGGCTCTGAAACTTGGACACGTAAAGATAATGTTATGCCTGCTCTTGGTATTATGAAGAATAGTATAGATGATGATAAGTAAATAAATTTTCATTAAGGAAATTTTTAAACAATTTTCAAAAAGGTTTTGACTGAAAATTAAGAATATTTTTTTAGAATGCTTAAATGGTCAGAATTTATATTTACAAAATCTGTTGCCCATTTTAAACGTGCTGTATTAACAAACGTTGAATTAGCTTTGTTAATAGCTATTGTATTTACAAAATCAGGTACACATCATATCACCCGTTATTCGAAATTTTTTTAAATTTTATTTAAATAACTTTAATTTTTTTCAAAAAAAAGATGCTGAAGGCTTGTCTCCCGAAGGAAAGGAATTACTTTATAACGAATCCGTTAAATATACAAATATTTTACTTCGATATAATCAACGAAGATTAGGTTTAATTGAAGGGGCTCAGAGATTGGATGAATGTAGTCGACTAATTAATCGAAGTATTGAAAATGAATATACTGGCCGTTCCATGGTCTCTCATCAACTTAAATATTACTCGCAGAGTGTACATTACTTTAAATGCCCAAACTTTATTGAAAAATTTTTGGAAAAAACTGATTAAACACAAATGATACTTGTAAATAATATTAGGGTAGCACAAAACCGTTTAGCTAAACGGTATACGGTAAACGGGTTTTTTGGTAAAATTAAATGGAACGGTATACGGGTCCCATATAAACGGCATAAACGGTAGGCGTAGTGACAGAAGACCCACAGCCTTCGATATCCCTCCATGGGACTTAACTAACTCTCGCTATAATCCAGCTAATCCTAAATACCCCTTTGATCCTAAATATCCCTTTGATCTACTTTTCCCCTTCATCGTCACTGACAAAAAGTTTGGGAATTTTGAAAGACCAAGAAGCCAGATTTCTACTTTTTTTAGTGACACAGGTGCGAATTCTGAGAATTTGGGAAGGCCAATTAGTTATTTTTATACTATTTTTTATATCTGATTTTTTTACACGACATGGACCGGATTTTCCGGAACAAAATCCGTGAAATCAAAATCCCTCTTCATTAAACAAGCTCCCCGGTAATTGGGACAATAATATTCCCATCGTTGGAACAGCTTCACCCGTTGTTGCAATAAGAGTCCACATTGTTAAAATAACATCCACGTTGTTGGAACAAACTTCCCGATTGTTAGAACAACCTTCCTTAATATTGAAACAACTTTCCCGTTGTTGGATCAATCTCTTATTAAGGAAAACAGAACTAACATCATTCCTCACGCCGAAATTTACAAAAAAAGTAAAACAAAAAAGTTGTGGGTCTTTTGTCTTTGGGTATTCTGTCCCTGTGGGTCTTCTGTCTGTGGGTCTTTTGTCTGTGGTTCTTCTGTCCTTGGGTCTTCTGTCTGTGGGTCTTCTGCGTCGACACGTAAACGGTATACGGTCCTTCTAAACGGCGCTTAATTCGCTTAATTTTTTCTTAGAATTAGTGGCTTAAAAAGAGACTCTGCTTTCTGACACACAAATAACAAAAAATTTTCGCCACCGGCGCAAAAAAGTGAAGAAATATAGCTTGAAGGCCTTCCAGAATCATAAAATTTTTGCCTGTGGCGCTGAAAAAGAGAGTTCCTTATTATCCTTTCAAATCCTCAATCGCTCTAAATCACATTATATCCACCTTAATTCTCTGATATCCCTTCAAATCCCCTCAATCAATTTAAATCCCCTTGCATCACTTTAATCCTTAGATATACGATCCTGATCTCCTTAATGCTCTGATCCCCTTTAATAACTCATAATATACCGATATCCCACCTCAATTCTCCGATATATATTCAAATCCTCTAAATCTCCAAAACCACTGATATCACTCTTAATCACCAGGCATCTCTTCAGCCCTTCATTATCCCTCTAAACCCATCGATATAATGAAATTATTGTTGAATTATAATTTTTATAAAGAGGGATGATCATAATTAATGATTTTTCATTGATTTTCTTAAATTATGAATTGATTTTAAAAAATTTTAAAAATAAACGGTAAACGAACGTTTAAACGGAGTCTTCAAAAATAAACGAAACGGTATACGGGTCTCAGATAAACGGCATAAACGGTATACGGTTTTTTCAAAATTAAACGGTTTTGTGCTACTCTAAATAATTTTTTACAACCGACAAGTTTTCTTTTCCGTTCTCCATCTCTAAATAGACGGAATTTCGCTTGATATCTTTTTCACTACAAATATATATGTCTTTTACCAAAAAATCTTTTTGTATGCAAAATTGTAAAAATCTTTAAGATAATTAAAGTTAACTAATATGAACTAAATTAAATAACTAAAAGGTCTAAAAGAATGTTTAGTAAAAAGGAGGTGTTTAATAAAGAGGTTTTTGATATTAGGCAAAAGCAAATTTATCAAATTCTTTCTCAATTTTGGCATCTTTTTTAGAAGTTCTTTTACAAACATTCAACCTAAACTTTGATTTCTTTCAAAAAACCAAGAACTTCATTCATTGTCGGGCGAGCCCTTACTTCCTTCTCTATGCACATCTGAAATTTCAGTTTTATTTGTAATATAAATTTTATAAAATATTTTCCCTCTCTAAAATAGCATGGCTTACACTATCAGTAGATAAATTCCGTAATAACATCGGCAAGAATTTTAGAAAAAAATTAGTAATAAAAAAGTTATGGAAGAACCCAAAAAATTTCTTGAAAATTGAAAAATTTAATGATATTCTAAATATACAAATCAGAAGTTCAGTGGACAGAAAAAAAAACAAATAATTTTCCCTCTCTAGCAATGATTGGCCGGGGGACAATACATTATGGGTAGGGTTTTCGGTTCTGGACCGAAACGAAGAACTGATGATTTTCGGTTCGGTTCTTCATTTTGTCCCGGATATCCGAAAATTTTGGTTTCGATAAGAATTTCCAGGTACCGACAACTCTATTGATGGAGTTTCAAAGAAATTACTTAAATAAAAATCATCAAATCTAATTTATAAACTTAACAAAATAAGACTATTGAAATGCGCAAACTCTGGATTAAACATTTTCTTATCTATATGATCAAATTCGACGTTCGGACTGTATAACAAAGTGTATATAGTTACTCCAAATGAGTAAACATCCGCTTTTTTAGATACCTAAAAGATTTATTAAGTGTTTGTTCAATTTTAATAAATTTTGGCTAATTATGTTAGAGGCATTATTTATAATTAAAAGAATGAATTATCGCAGAAAGTCAACAGTCATAGAATGGATGTTGATTTTCTGTTGCTGACTTTCTGCTCTGTCAACATTCAGTTGGTTAGCTGTCAACATCCACCAGTGCTGGGTATGGCTCCGGGAGCTAGCTCCGGAGCCGGCTCCGGCGGAGCCGGAGCTAAGATTTTGAAAACCCCGGAGCCGGAGCTGGAGCCAAGAATTTCAAACACCGGAGCCCGGAGCCAACAAATGGCAAATACCCAGCACTGACATCCACACCATATTATATGCAAATAGAAAATAAATCTACCCAAACTGTAGATAATTCAACATTAATTTCCGGTGCCATGTACACATCTGTCCCCAAAACTTCATTTGACAAGACCTTAAAATCCCGATTCTCCATAAATTCAGAAGTACCAAAATCAATCAGTTTGAATATTGAATTATTGTTTTGATCCCTTTCATGAGTACTAACAAAATTTTCAGATTTTATATCCAAATGTACAAAGCCTTCTATAAATAAAAATTAATTTTTTTATTTAGTCCAATAAAAAGCGGCATAATTTAAGGTAAAACTGCAAATACAAATATTTTAACGTGCCTTAACAAACTTTTTTTTAAAATACAATAAATTCTTACGTTCATGGAATTGTTCAAGTGCTTCAGCTGCACTTATTAGAATTCGTCGTAACTGCCCTGCGTTATACCCATACTTCTTAGTGAACCAATTATAATATTTTAATAAATTCATTCTTCCAAGTTCTACAACAATTGATTCAACTTCTAGGCCATTTTGGATGGTTTTTGACTCGCTTAAAAAATTAAAATAAAAAAAATATGAGAACGATTTATGTAAATTAGTTCCTTGATAGAGAAGAAATTGATAATAGAATTTACAAGTTAAATATTTTATTTTTCAAGTCTAGATTTAAGGGTGGAGGCTAATTCAAGGAATAACAACTCAAGGAACAGACAAGTCAATGGAATAATACTATTTTAAGAATCGAAATTTTTTGAAAAATCAGAATTTTACTAAATTTTTTTAAATTCTGCTTTTCGAAGTATTCTAATTTGTTCTAAATTCTTATTTTTTAAAAATATACAGATTTTTCAAAAAAAAATTCGTTTTTCAAAATATTCCATGAGTTGGTCATTCCTTGAGTTGATCGTTCCTTGACCTGTCTTTTCATTGACTTGTCTGTTCCTTGAGTTAGCTCGACACGAGATTTAAGACCTGAACACACGTCTTTCCATTAAATTTTTGCAAATATTTTTTAAAGAAACACCCATAAAATTATTTATATTTCAATTAAAATTTTTGAAAACAAAAACTTTTTACATTTATTAAAATATATTGACCAAGGAAAAGTATGTACAATGGTGAAAAAAAAACATTGTAGGGTAACCCTAAAATTAACCAGAAAAACGCTTACTGTCCAAAATATTCTACAACGCGAATCGGTCCATTAATCTTTGTATTTTTATCCGATCCATAAAAATATTCCAAAACTTTAATTTCTCTCTTTGCAGCATCCTTAGTGTCCGAACCAGATTTAATTAAAAATTTAATTGCCACACATCTATTTTCCTCAGGCCAATGTGCATGGTAAATTTTTACTTTTCCTTTCTTCCCATTATATATGGGTTCTTTTGTAACAATTAATTTAGTGGGGTTAACTCTCGTATTTAATTTTAAATATACGTTAACTTCCCACACATTAAATTCGATCCCACAAGAACATTTTCTAGTCTCATCTTGTAAAGTATCTGCTACAATGTGAGAAGAATATTAGATTTTTCAGAGAAGGATAAATGGGAAAGTTGATTAAAGAATTTTATTTTTCTATTCCGTTTGGTAATAATTTTTATAATTGAATGTGCACAATATTTAGGCAAATTTACAATACTTACATTTGTCTTCTTCACCATAAATATGAATTCTCCCAAAATCTTTTTCGTCAATTTTCTGTTTATACTCCATTGGAGCTTTCCCTTTGTTTTTATTTTCCACAGGATTGGCATCCATTTTACGACAAATATTACCAGCATCAGATCCTTAAGTAAAATTAAATTTATGTCTTATTTTTAAAATTTAATTTTCAGAAAAGTATAAATGAAAATTTAAGCCATACGAGGTCGAAAATATTTTTAAGGACATTAATCCCGGTTTTCAGTTTGGATCTCGATGGTTAAATGATGTTAGAATTTCGTTTCCTTTGTATTTCTCACATACATTGATAGAAAAGTTTAGAAAAGTTTTTGTGGATTTTTCGCTTGTAAATAAAAATTTTACAAAGATTCCTATGCATAAAAGTTACAATAAAATAAATTCATAAAAATTTTAACTTTAATAAATTGGTGCTTTTCAATTTAGGTATACATAAATAAAGGTTTTTATTACATATTTAAAATTCAGACCAATTCGTAAAGAAAACCCGAGATAATGCCATAAATATAGGACCAATCTAATTTCCGGATCCCGGCACCGGAACTTTAAAAAAATTTTCTTAGCATAAATATTAGAGTTTCACCGGAAGTTCCGGTTCCGGTTCCGGAAAGTTCCGGTGTTTTTTTGGTTCCGGTTCCGGTTCCGGGAACCGGAACTCAAATTGGTTCCGGTTCCGGTTCCGGCTCCGGTTTTCAAATCGGTTCCGGGCAAACCGGAACTTTTTTACACCCCTAAAGATTGATTTTTTTAGAAAAATTAATAAACTACTCGTACTCTCATGCTTGTGTATTAAAAAAAATCGAAAGATTTTTTTTTCTTTCCTTAAAAACTTATTTTATAAGTTTATAATTTTGTTTTTAAAATTATTTTATTTTTACATGGAGTAATTGTGGTTTTTTGGCCCTCTAAATTTCTTAAAATTTTTAGTTTGACTTATAAATAGTTAATTTGGCTCTTGTCCAGTTTATGCGTCCCATGAAAGTATATGCGTCCCATCAACAAAAAATTGAATATTTCTTGGTGTTGCAAAGTAGGAATATGGTTCCAAAGCATTTCTTCATGTTCGGGATCTACGTCCACTGGGTCTGGGACCGTTCCTTACCCTATACCTCGAAATTTCTGAAAGTTAAAATCGTTTTTCTGAAATTTGTAAAAATTGGCTATAACTTTCAGAAATTTCGAGGTATAGGGTAAGGAACGGTCCCAGACCCAGTGGACGTAGATCCCGAACATGAAGAAATGCTTTGGAACCATACCCCTACTTTGCAACACCAAGAAATATCCAATTTTTTGTTGATGGGACGCATATACTTTCATGGGACGCATAAACTGGACAAGAGCCGTTAATTTTTTTGCTTATGGCCTTCATAAATTTTCAAAAATTTCGCCTGCGGCGCTGAAAACGGAAGAAATTTGGCTTCTTGTCCTCACAGATTCTCAAAATTTTTCGCCTGCGGCGCTTAAAAAGAAGTGAATGTTATATCGGAGGATTTGGATGGATTAATTTTGATTTTGATTATATCATGATTTCAAACGGTCATAGGTAATATCGTGGATTTGGGTGTGATATCGAGAAATTGAGTAGGTAGATATGGGATTTTCTTGCAATTCAGAACCTTTTTATCGCCCGATATCAAACAGTTATATCCGACAAATCCGTTTATACACTACTCTCTAATCCACATAGGTATATCACTTAACGACGACAAATTTTCGGCTCGGTTTTGGTTAACCAAGTTTCTATTCGGTTAGACGGTTCGTTCAAAACAAATAAAAAAATAATTTGTAGATGTTTTTGTAGATGTTATTTTAAAATTTTTTGGAAATTTTTTTCTTAAAAAGCAGTTAAGTTGAATCCAGTTAAGTTGAAATGTTAAGGACAATTGCTACATTTGATTCAAATGGATGGAATAGAGGGATTAAGAATAATTAAGATAGGATTAAATTTGACCAGAAAATGAAATAGATGTGTTAATTTTTGGCGCCTGCGGCGCTGAAAAATTCTTTTAAAAGGGTAACCACCAAAGTCCCGCAGCCCCATGTACTTGCTCCTTTCCAAAATTTCAAATGAGATATTTGTGGACCTTGTAGTTCACTTAATGCCTTCAAATCCTCGGATAACCCCAATATCGATTATATAAATATTTTTATTTAAAAGACCTGCGGTATCCCGGTAAATTTTAGAATGGGATTATCGGATTACGGGATTTACAGGATAAGTCCCACGGGATCATGAAGCAAAATCAGCTTGGACTGTCAATTGACTAGTCAAAATTTCCAGCTTGACTGCTCACTTGCAACAGTCGATTATTCACTATGATACCGATAATTAATCATCAATAGATCACTAGGTTCGATCACAAAAATACGCAAAACCCAGACATTTTTCGAACTAAAATCCAATCCGAAATTATTTTTGCATTAGATAGTGATACAATCATCATTTAGCTCACTGAGACTGTTCGAAAATACAAGTTAAACTTCGTTAATGATGATTTAATGATGATTTAAATGATGATTTAAATGATGATTTAAATGATGATTTAAAATTTCATTTTTGAATAATATATTTAATATTCTATTTATTTATAATAAAATCGTGTCAGAATGAACTAGTTTTATTTGAACTAGTTTAATTTGTAGTTACCCCACCCACTTTGTTACAGTAACTTTACGTTAATATTTCTTCTATGTAAAGTTATGCACAAAAAGATTATATTGATGTAAACTTAAGGATTAGAAGATAGAATTAATGTAAAGTTAAGCAATAGAAGAAACAATTGATGTAATGTTAAGGGATGGAAGATGTGATTTTGGAGGTAAAATTGCAGCAAAGTTAAGCACTAAAAGATATTACTGATGAAAGTTAGGGATTAGAAAGTAAAATTACCTTAAAGCTAAAAGTTTGAAGATAAAATGTGTAAAAGTTAAGGATAGAAGATAATATTCGCGTAAAGTTACCGAAACAAAGTGGATGGGGTAACTACTTTTATTGATATGTATTTACCGTATTTACTCTGGTAATTCCCCAGGGGGATTATTGTTTCAACCCATCTCTAGGGTGGGGAATTAATAGAGACTGGGGAATTAATAGAGTGGGGTAGAAAGAGGCGGATTATTGTTTCAACCCATCCCCAGGGTAGTGATGGTCGGGATTCCCGGTCTCGGTTCCCGAGTCGGGAAATTTCCCGGGTTTTTATAGCTCTCGGTCTCGGTGTTTTGGTCTCAAAAAACGAGACTAAATTTACACCCCTAATGACGGAAATTTTTTGAATTTTACAAGTAACCCTCGTACTTTGATATTTAATTTTTTAAGGAAAAGGAAAAGAAATATTTATATTTTTTCTCATTTTTCCCTTTGATGGTCGATGGTTGAGTGGTTAAGTTGACTGACTTCAATCACTTAGTTATTTTGTTAGGTTTGGGTTCGAATCAGGGATGTGCGTCATGACGTTTTGGCGTGGCGTTTTGGCGTGATTTTTGGCCGATTTTGGCGTTTGGCGTGATTTTCATCTTTTGGCGCGCCAAAACGCCAAAATTATACACCCCTAATGATGGGAATTTTCCAAATATATGGGTAAGTGTTTTCAAAAAAATGAAATTTTTTTGCCTGCAGCCTTCCAAAATAACCAAAATTTTCGCCTGCGGCGCACAAAAAAGGAAGAAGAAAAACACGGAGACGGACTGAAACCAAGGAACTTTGGCCGGACCAGGTCTCCCCTGTTCTCTCCGATAGAAGTCCAAACTTAATGCATTTTTCTTCAATTCTCCAATATCCATCAAATCCTATTAATCTACTAAAGTCCACTAATGTCCTCCTTAATCCTTTCTAAGTCCCTTACTTCGGGAGGTTAAAGAGGATATCTGGACATCTAAACCCTTCAATATTCTACAATTCTGGGGTTGTGATTTTTCCATTTTTCTTTAAATTTTTTAGAAAAAGTAGGATTTCTGCTTTTGTGCTTAACAATTTTCCATTATTTTGGGTGCAGGCGCTAAAAAAGGATGAATTTTGGCTTCTGGAAGTCATGATAATTCAAAAATTTTCGCCTGCGGCGCTAAAAAGAGATAAACACTTATTTTTCGTGTCTTAATTGAATAAAATTTTTGGCGTTTTGGCGTTTGGCGTGATTTGAAAATTTGAAAAATTGGCGTTTGGCGTTTGGCGCGCCACGCGAAAATTCTGGCGCACATCCCTGGTTCGAATCCAGAGGTTGGATTTAGTCTGAAAAAATTTTTCTTTTCAAAAATAAATGTCTTTTAACTTTGATTTTGATTTCAAATTTATTTTTTTAATATTTTAACTTGAAAAGACATTAAAAATTTTAATTGAATCATGAATTTTTTAAAATTTTCGCATAAGGCGCCTAAATCCTCAGTATACATACTCACTTGCAGCGTAGAAAATGGGAGAAATCTGGCTTCATGACCTCCAAAATTCTCAAAATTTTCGCCTGCGGCGCAAAAAAATGAATCAAATTGGAGGATTTATGGCTTAAAGCCTTACAAAAAACAAGAATTATCGTATACGGCCCTAAATATTAGGGGTATCAATGGACTTGTCGGATATCGGAGCTTATCCCTCCTATCTCTTGGTCTCGACTACCGGTCTCGACCCGGGACTCGGTCTCGGGGTTGATTCCCGGTCTCGGTTCCCGACTCTCGGCTTTTTTTAAACCCCGACCATCACTACCCCAGGGTGGGGAATTAATAAAGACTGGGGGATTACTAGAGTAAATACGGTATCACCTTTATATATTTTTAACAAATTATCCAGAAATCAAAACTGGATTCAGATAAAAAAAATCCTGAATTTTTCTGGATCTTGATTTTTCCTGGATCCAGATCAAGAATCCTGTCCTGGTTACTAACCTAGATCCAGGATTTTTGAAAATAACAAACTCTACTACCCATGAAAGTCCGAAAAATATTATTAGCGTCCCAAAAAATAGTATGTATATAAATGCCGCATAAACAAACAATTAATTTTTTTTCTAAGTTTATCTAAAGCCTTGCTCAAGGGCCAACGAGCAAAAAATACATAGTTTAATATAATAGACAGTCTTAAACCATAGTCGGTACTGACAAAGAAACATAACGAACTGTCACCAAAAATTCGTATTTTTTGCAACATTGTGTAGAGCAGGGTCGATAACCTATCGTCAATTTTTGGCTTTTTTGGCGTTGGCCCCCAAATCAAAGAGGGGGCGTGATATGAAATAGTAAAGGTTATCGACCGTGCTCTACACGATGTTGCAAAAATATACAAAATTTTTGGTGACAGTTCGGAATGTTCCCTTGTAAGTTCTAATTTCTTCCGAAAAATGAAAAACCCTAAATAATGGTAAAATATGCAAAAAGAAATACTTTGCAAAAGTGCCGAATTTAAAATAAATGGAAAATTAGAAAAATGTTGAAATAGATGAAATTTAACTTTGTGAAAATAATAATATCAGAAAACTAATGATTTTGACTTCCCTAGACATAATATACCTATGTACATATTTAGTAGTGTTTCACCGGAACACCGAAATTTTGACCGGAACCGTATCTAATTTGAGTTTAGATCCCGGAACCGGAACTTTTTCTTGGATCCAGCTCTGGAACCGGAACCTTAAAAAATTTTGTTGGAAAATTTAAAAAAATTTTATTTTACGTAGGGTTGTCGTAAACATACATTGAAATCCCCCCTCCCCCCTAATCGAACCGAAACTTTCGGTTATTCAAAACCGAACTGAAAATTTGCGTTATGTAATATATTCGGATTAGGGAGTGAAGTAAAACGTATCTGTCGGATATAAGTGAATGTTATCGGACGATACGAAGGTTCTGAATCATAAGTGGGATTTAAGGGATATCAGTGGAATAAGGATGGATATACGTTTTTGAGAATAAGGAAGGATAGAAAGATATTAGTATCCCAAGATGCAAAATCACCAATATAACATTATAACTCTTGATACATTGAAATACCTATTTCACTCCAAATCCCCATTAATTCATGCAAATTCTCAAAAATACCCTATTCTTCATGTTTTTAGCGCAGCATGCAAAAATTTTGTGAATATAGGAAGGCCATGTGTTGTATCCGCACTTGCAGAAAGAACATCTCAATCCTCGGTACCACACCCATATCCCTCGATATTAACTATGATCTCTTGAAATCACACATATAACTTAAGATCCAATTTAATTCATCTAAATCCTCCGATATACCATTAAATTCCTTTTACTGCGCCGCAGATGAAAATTTTTAGAATTTGTGAGGACAAGAAGCCAGAAAATTTTGAGAATATTGCAAGCCAACTGGGGGCAAGCCAACCAATTTGAGTTCCGGATCCAGGAACCTATAAAACGCCGGAACTTTCCGGAACCGGAATTTTCGGTGAAACTAATATTTAGAGGAAAAAAAGAAACAAGAAGAGAAAAAGAAAACAAATTGTTTACTGGAATGTATCCCAATTACTAGAAGAAGAATGATGGCCCGAATAATCATGTTGATATTGTGGATTATTTTGATAATGATGGCCCGAATAATGATGGCCCGAATAATCATGTTGATATTGTGGATTATTTTGACTAGGATGTTGATTCGAATGGTGATACAACGGATTACTCGAAAAGTTTTGACTTTCCCAATCTTGCATTTGTTGATAAACATGTGGCTCTTAAATATCGAATCTTATATACCGTATTTATTCTAATTGAATGGCCGCCATTCTATTTTTCAATGCCCCAAAAAATTGTCATTCAATTGGAGGGGCCATTCAAATGGAGGTGGCCATTCTATTTTTCATAGATTAAAAATAGAGATTGAATGAGACGAATATCCTACCTAATATTTTCCGAACTCGAAATTTTACCGAATTTTTTTGTTAAAATTCGGTATTTTGAATTTGTTTAGTATATTTTTCTCCGCGTTACACTATAAAACGCAGAAGTTTTATGTCTGCGCTGCTAAAAAAGTCGAATTTTAATTAACATCGAAGTTAAAAAATAAAAAGTTACTGTACAGTTAGTTCTAATATGTTATGGTATTAAGTAATTTGGGCAGGATATAGAAGGATCAAAAGTATTTAGATGGATTTTTAGGTATTCTTGAATTTGTAGGTTTAAATTAATATCAGGGAAATTTTAAGAACGAAATTTATTGGGATTTGGAGAGATAAGTTGGAGGATATCAAGTGATTTGGAGGATATCAAGTGGGATATTATGTTATTTGAAAATATCCATTTCTTTTTAAAAAATATTAGACTCATCCATATTTCAAAAATAGAACTAGTATCCGTTATCCTACAAATCCCTGATATCCTCCAAATCCTCGATATCAGTCCGAATCCAAAAACTCTCTTAACCCTCTTGTTAAACGAATCCCTGAATATCTTCCCCTAATTATTTTAATCTTCAGATGGTTCCTCCAAATCCTTTTGATCGATTGATATCTCTCTTAATCCTCCCAAATCCACCGATATCCCTTTTAATCTTTTTTTTACCTAAACCTTCTCAAAAATATCACAATTATCCGTACAGAAAAGGAATGTTAAATTAGTTAATAAAGGGATTAAAGAAATACGAGTTGGTAGTTTCAGGTTAAAAAGGGCAATTCAATTGGGGGGCCATTCAAATGGAGGTGGCCATTCTATTTTTCATTCATTCAAAAATGTGTCATTCAATTGGAGGGGCCATTCAAATGGAGGGGCCATTCAATTAGAATAAATACGGTAAATTAATTATAATATAATACGGTAATTCGCATCCTGATGAGGATATGTGGCTTGTATATGATCATTCCCAAAACTGGTCATTTGTGGATAAATCACTTGATTTGTATTATCTTAAAATGTAAAATTTAGATACACTTAAGTAGAAAACTAAAAAATTTCATATAGAAAAATAAAATAAAAGATCACGCAAATGACCTTTTACGGTCACTAGTCAGTGAATATAATTAACTAGATAATGTCTTAGTTGTTTGTCCAGATCAGCAAATGGACCTTCCAGAATTCTTATCCCTTCAAATCAACTTTTATCCCCTTAATCCTCCAATCTCTTCACAAACATCATCCAATTCAACAGGTATATCTATAAATTCCTTATTTCCACCAAATTTCCTTACATCCACAAAGTTTTTCCTTATTGTCTCTTGCGTTCACCCATGTACACGCTCTATTCTGTTAAAATTTTTATTATTCTAATTACCAAAATTGCTAGAAGTTGATTGGTTTGTGGTTGGTTCATTTTCAATTTCACTATTATTTTCATATTCATGATCATATTCAATATCTTCACCCTCAAACTCTTCTTGATTTTGGAACAAATTGGGAGCGCTATATGACTCAATCACAGCAGGAATAAACTGTTCAATGTTTTTTCCAGGATAATAATACATGTCAAGATATGCATTATAAAATGTACAATCTGTTGTAGTTTGTTGTACTATTAAACGTTCATTGCAGTGGTAAACAAAACCTCGGACCTGTTAATTTATATATACAAATTGAAGCTTATAAATTTTTTGTCTGAAGACTGATTCATGAGAAATCATGAGAGAATCTCTCATCCTATGATGAGAGATTTGAGAAGAATATGCTGGTAATTTTGCATCAATACTGTGGCTACTTTATTATATTAAAATTGTTTACTTATTTTAGGTATTTTTATCTTTTACCCCTTATCCTTTTTAATATTTTTGATTTAATTAAACTAAGAAATCATTTTATAGTTCAAATAATAGGATTTACAATTAAAACTCATAAAGTAAAAATATTTTTTTACTTGGTTACGAAGTGAAGCATAATTCCGTTTTCGCCTTTTATGAGAGGTTCGAAAAGAATGTGCTGTTTATTTTGCGCTTATGGAATAACTTTACTTTAAAAAGTACTCAGAAAATTTGTTTTACCAGGATACGTGTCAAAAATGTACATACTACTTAAAAATTAAACCTTTAATAACGCTTCAACATTCGATAATGATAACTGATCAATATCAAATTCATTTTTTAAATGGGCAATTGCCTCTTTTTTATACTTTTCATATAATTTTCGCAGTTCATAAGTACTTCTTCGATTGAACTTTTCATGTAAACCAATTAAATAAATAATTGTTTTCTTTTCATAAAGTAGGCTCAATGCATTTTGTAAATTAATCACTTCTTCTGTTCTTCCTGTTAAAAGTTTTTAATTTTCGATAAAAATTTGAAATTATATAAGAATATTTAATTTTTGAAATATCAAAAAATTGAATTAGACTCTGAAATATGTATGATGTTAGAAAACAGTGTTAGAATGCATTTCCTAGATTTTCGTAATCTATTCTTCGAGCTTATTCTACCATTTTCGAAATATAAGGAAGTTTTAGAGTAGAGAATTAAATCCTTTTCTTCACGGGTTCAAAGGAAAATTTTGGATCATGATAAAGTTATGTTAAACATTTATAAAGCCAACTTATAGAGATAAAGGCTTTTATAAAGTCAGCTAAATAAAGGCTGGTGTATAAAGTTAGCTAAAAATGTGACCTCGGACAGCTCTTGTCTAAAACCTATCTAAAAATTACCATTTTAGAATAATTAAATAGAAATTTTATGATTAATTTTACCATTGGCATCTTTCGTGTTTGGCACAAATAGGTAATCATAATAAGAATCATTCATGTAAATTCCCTCATAGTTATTTTTAACCTTTTCAGCCTCCTGAATTAAACAATATATATTATAAAATTAAACAAATTTTCGAAAATGTTAAAAATTTTTTTAATTTTACAAATTAAAAATTACTTCATAGAATTTGTTAATCGCCTCACGTTCAGATTGTACATCTTCCCACAGTTTAAACATTTTTTCACACAGCTGCAAATTTGATTTTATGTTCCTCTCTGGTATGCCTTTTAATAATGAAGTTGTTGAATTTTTCGCTTTTTTGGCCGTTTTGGCAACACTTTTGGCAGCCTCTTTAATAAGACGACTTGCGCTGCTCGTAGATCCACCAGAGGAATCTCAAATTTAATGAAATGTATACATTAAATTTTATTGAAGGGTCGTTTACATATACAAAATTTGTTTGTATGACTATTATAGAACATTTTTTATAAACCAAACTCTTTAATATAATATACTATCAAATGACTTTTTTTATGTTTGTGATCGGCCCGTACCGTACTACGGCCTTATTTATCGTTGTTTATTGTTAGAACGGTACGGAATAAATATAGACAAAGTTTTTATTTTTGAATTACTGTTAAACCCTCCTCCAGGGGAGCATTATTTGAGGAGGGAGTACTACTTCAAGAGGGAGTAATGTACTATTTCAGGTACTACAGTATATTTAGCTAACAATTCACTATAACATTCGTGTATTTAATATCTTTAGGAAGTTAAAATATTACATCCACTTTCATTTGAGTTGTGACTTTGAACTGAAAATTCTCCACTCATATAAGATCTTTCTTCACCAGATCCATTTCCAGAGCCAACGCTAAATTCTCTAGAACCGCTACGATGTGATTTGCTGTGGCTAGAACTAGCTAGTGTTTTTCTTGCAATAAGATCGTATGCACAATCGTATGCTTTATTATATTCTTCAAATTTTTTAACTAATTTTTCAATTTGTTGCTTTATATTCATTTTATTTTTAACAAATTCGTCTTCTTTCATTTTTTTGTTCCATTTTTTATAATTTGTTTTGAAAACGTTACGAAAATTGTCATAATTTTCACTATATAAAAATATAAAATTTTAATCCAACCCGTAAAAGTTTTACAAAAAAATTATATTTTCCAAGAATTAAGATTTTATCTCATGGATAGCAAATAGATAAAACATAAATATGATCATACAAATTGCACAAACGTTAAATTTAATTAACCGGATCTAAAAACGAGCCCAGTGTAAACCGGACCGACATACCGCCGAAATAAAGCCCAACTTAATGCCCAACCGTACACCCAACGTAACGCCAGAAACTCAATACATGAAAAATATATGTTACACAAACAACAAAATATTTTTCCAATGATGGGAATTGTTGTTTCGAGAACGAGTGATTTTTCCAAAATTAGCTAAGTACATATTTGAATAACGGGGAAGTTATTCCAGTAGCGTGGAATGTTGTTCCAAGAACGGGGGAAGTTGTTCCAACAGCGTTGGAAGTATTAAAATTTCCAAAGAAGAAATATTAAAATTTGTACGGAAATAAATTTGGGCACTGTACGGTGGCCTGCTCTTAAAAAACATGTATTGGGATTGCGGGAAAACGTTGTGAGATGGGAGTGAATAACCTAATGCTAAAATATTTAATAATAAAAAATTAACTCACCTTTCTGCACCAACCTAAATTGAAATATATAAAAAAGTTATATTACGAACATTTTATTTTTCTTCTCCTTTCTTCAAAAAAGTAAACAATGGTCAGTCAAAGTAACATATGTTATACGAATAAATTAATTTGGATTTGTGGCTATAAGTACAACTTTGTGTTCTATCAGGGGTGAGCCGAGTCCACAAAATACAAGACACGAGATTCACGAGAAACTAGATTCTCAAAAAATACGAGATTTCACGAGATACGAGACCACCCCTGCTATCTATTCTTACAAAAAATCTTATGAAAATACAGTAACAATTACAAATAGAAATAGTGGCACACACTCATCGCTGGTATATATTCTAATTACAGACTTACTTTGACCTATATTTACTTTTTTGGAGAAAAGAAAAGAATAAAGAAACAAAATGGTGCGAGATGACTGAATACCAATTACAAAAACCCATTTAAAATTTTTAAATATCCTTTTTAACAATTAATTTAAAAAATAACGTGATTTTTCATTAATTAGATTGAATATTCGTTATCAGGTAACCTCGACTATAATTTATAAAAACTTTTGTTTTCAAGATAAAGATCTCAGAAAGTTCGATTCGTGCCAGGCGAGTGTTCGAAGCCTATTGACCCAGGAAATTTTTGAAATATAGGTACCCATAATTGCAAATTTTTTTTACTTTTTCTTCTTTGACAGTTTCAGCATGAATATAATCATTTATCATATCCTTAATTAATTGAAGATATTTTCCTTCGGCCATAACATTTTCACTCAAAAAATGCGCTTTAATTTGCCCAACTATTAAATTTTTAAACTTTTCAAGATTTGTCCAAATCAAATTAATTGAAGCAATAAATTCAAAAAAATGATTTGCAGAATTTTGTGCTTCTTCTAGATCATTTTTATATATTTGCATGATTTCAAATTTGCGTTCTACAATTTTCTCATAATCGTTTCGTAATTTGTCTCTATTTTTAACAAATTCCTCCAAATTTTTTGTTATTTTGTCATATTTATTTTTGTAATCTTATAAATAAAAATTTTAAAAAACTGTTCAAGAATTTTTAAAAGTATAACTGACGGAAGATCCCCAACAAAAACAAACTCAACAACACTTTTTAGGGTCAAAAATTTAATGAAGTAAAAATAACGAAATAAAAATATTTTAAAAAATGCGGATTTGCGGAAAATGCGGATTTGGTTTTTAGCATAAAATGTCATTATTTTTCTGCTAAAACCTTGTAAAATCCTCAAAATTTCGCCTGCGGCGCAAATAGGAAGGAATTTGTGTCCTTGATCTTCCAAAATCCTCAAAATTTATTGCCTGGCCTGAAAACGAACGATTTTTGGCTTAATGATCTTCCAAAATTAAAAAAATTTTGAAAAACGGAAGAAATAAAAAAAATATAATACATAAATTAATTTTAATTCAATTTTTGTGTTTGATAATTTTTTGCGGATTTTTAATATAAAATGCGGATTTTTTGTCAAAATTGCAAATTTTTAAAAATTTGAGATCGAAACTCTGTACTAAATCCTCGTTAGTGCAAAGAAGAAGTACTGGAAGCTTCATGGAAAATTAAGCCTAGAGTTCGGTGTCATGATTAACGTGATCGAATTTTTAGATATTTCGAATCCGTATATCCAAATTCACTAACCCTAATCAGCACAACCCTGTTGATCTAAATCCATTATGTTTAATTAAAAGATTTTCCAACCTCCTCTGTGAATAACCTCGCTCACATTCCTCCCAACCTTTTCTGCTTTAGTTTTTGCTCCAAAAGCCAAATTTTTTAATTTTTTTGCAAACTTTTTTACAGTTGCATCAATTGGATTATTTGAACTTGCACTAGATAAATTAGATGCTTGTTTTGACAATTTAAATGACGACTTTTTAGAAAGTCCACTACTTCCCTCCATTCCGAATGTATCGGTTAAGAGAAAAATTAAAAGAAAAATTAAAAGAAAAAATCGCATCTTTTCAACGAATTTTTTCAAAATTATCTAAAAAATTTTATTTTATAAAAGGCAATTTGAGAAGTAAGTCCAGATAACCGAAATTCTCGGTTCGGTTTCCGGTTCCGGATAACCAAAAAATTCGGTTTGGTTATCGGTTCCGGATAAATTTCCTAGGAACCGCCAACCTTATTCCTCACATTACATAAAATAAATTAATTATCAATAACATTTATTGGCTTTGAAAATATTAATTTTATCGAAAAATGAAAAATGGTTTTTAAAGTGAAAACTATTAATTTTTTCAAGATTTCGCTTCACCCATTTCCTTTAATTTTACCAAGAGCTAGCAAAGGATTGAAGAGATGTGCTGCTATTTAGCGAGCCTGACAGAAATTTCACTATTCGACGGTTGCAACATTGCAGAAGCTTTGCAGCCTCGCATAATGTACAAATATGCATATGTGCTTAGCTAGGAGAAAAATAAAAAAATAAAAAAGGTCCTTAAAAACAACTCCATTTCTGAGTTGGCTGTTTTGAACGTCCACTAACCGAAAAGGATTGAAGGACAAAATCTGAGCGCTTTAAGTTCAAAAATAATTTTTATTCATAAAGGTCTCATTCGACTTCCTAATAACTACATACATTAAAGAAAAAACTTGCAAGCTAATTTTTGCACTTACAAGCTACCGTATTTCTTCAAATAGAGCCCCACACTCAATTAGAGCCCACCTTCTATTACTGCCCCACCTTGGAGGATAGTTGAAAAATAGAGCCCCATGGGGCTGTACGGTAATTATTTTAGCTAATGTTTTAGAGTGCTTTACACTTATAGAAGAGTTAGAAAATAAACCTCGGAGCTTTTATTAAAATAAATATAAAATAATAGTTGTGAATAGAATTAGGGAATTAAAAATCCTATAGCGATTTCACAATCGTCTCTTTAATGTGTGTGTTGTGTTTAATTTTTCTTGCGCCTGCCTTATGATAGCTATCATGCTACCTCTTTGAAAATCTTGTAGATAGAAAAATTTTTTAAAGGGCAAATAAAATATTGACTGAAAAATTTTTTTAATAAATTAAAAATAAAATAAAAATTTTTATTTACAAACTCTATTAAATAAAAGAAAGTTGCAGTTTTACATTTCTTCCATTTTAACTTGTTTTTGGCTAAAAAATTTATAGTCGATCAAAGCTGGCTGGCTTATTTGACACTAACTCTTTCTAAGAGACAATCGCAAAAAATCATGCCAAAAACAATTTAAAATGGAAGAAATTTAAAACTGCAACTTAATTTTATTTAATAGAGTTTGTAAATAAAAAATTTTTATATTATTTTTAATTTATTAAAAAAATTTTTTCAGTCAATATTTTATTTGCCTTTTAAAAAATTTTGCTGTCTATTTTTCTATTTAGCCAAGATTTTTAAAGAGGTAGCATGATAGCTATCATAAGGCAGGCGCAAGATTTTTAAAGAGGTAGCATGATAGCTATCATAAGGCAGGCGCAAGATTTTTAAAGAGGTAGAGCATGATAGCTATCATAAGGCAGGCGCAAGATTTTTAAAGAGGTAGCATGATAGCTATCATAGGGCAGGCGCACACATTAAAGAGACGATTGTGAAATCTCTGTCGGATTTTTTATTCTCTTCTATTCGAGGCTCCTAGGTTTTATTTTCCAACTCTTCTGTGTTAGTAAATATTAGGGTTGTACCCCGTTCCTGTAACTTAACTCTTAATATTAGAAGGGAGTGTTGAATTTTGCTATAAAAATTTTGCTTCTTGGCCTTCCAAATTTCTCAAAATTTTCGCCTGCAGCGCTGAAAGGAAAACTTATGTGTATATCGGAGGATTTGAATGGAATTGGGTGGAGTTTTGTGGTATCCGGATATTTCAGCGGATCTAAGGATAATTGGCCTTCCAAAACTTGGGTGTTCCATGATAGCTATCGTAAGGCAGGCGCTGGAAAAATTTTTTTAATTTCCAACTCCTCTATAAGTGCGTTAGTAAAAACATATTAGGGTTGTACCCCGTCCCTGAAAGTTTATTTTTACTCGTCATTATGGTGCTTGTTAAGGCGCTTTTCTTTACTCTTTATTTTAGAAGAAAGTGTTGGGTTTGAATCCAAATCGGACTGTAAAACTTACAAGCTAATTATTGAAGTTAATAATTTTAGTGTGCTTTTAAAAAATTTCGCCCGCAGCTAAGAAAGGGAAGTGATCTGGCTCTTGAGCCCTAAAATTCTCAAAATTCCGCCAGCGGCGCTGAAATTTCAGTTTTGCTTATAATTTCAAAAATTATTTTGAATTTTTTTGTTGATATTAGTTTTTATTATGTATTAAAAAATTTTTTTTAATTTTATTATTATTATTATTAGTTATTATTTTATTATTAAAAAATTTTTATTTAAAAAATATTGGGAATTTCTAAATATAAATTTATAAAATGTCGAGTGTTGCGAGAATGAGAAGAGGAGAGAAGCTAGTGCTTAAGCGGTAAAATGCCAACAATAATTTTTAAGGTTATACATATTTAGAGAGAGTTGTGGAGGGCTAGGCAAGCAATTTTTTGCTTGTCTAAATTGATTGGTCGTTAAATATTTAAATTTAAAAAATTTGTTTAATTAATTAAATATATTTAATTTTTTGAAAAGTTTTATTTTTTCAAGTTTTATGAAAAACAGAACGGGAGATACAAGTTCAAATACATGGAACATACCGAAATACAGAATTTTCTTATATTTACTAGTTGAATGGAAATGTTTTAATTAAAAGCAATAAACGTTTCCCTGCGAGTAATGGAGTTATTATATTAAATACCTGGGATTTTTGTAGTTTGAAAAATATCATTCAAAGGGGTTTTCATTATTTTTTTAAATCTAATTTTTAATGAGAGTTTTTGGCATTTTATTCCATTCTCTACATTTTTATACATTTTACTACGAGAGTGTTCCTTTTTTAAGGGGGCTTTAAGAAGGTTGTGTTAACTAAGCTAGGCTAAGCGCTGGCAACTGACCCTAAATCGGCAAAAAATTTTAAAAATCGGCAACTGCGCGATTACGGTCGCTTTTGTTCAATCCCTTTCTAGTGCGGGAAAATATGAATAAAGAGAGAATAGATAATAAGAGCCAGAACTAGAGGAAGTAACTTTTAGAGGAAATGTAGCAAAAAGGTTTAAAAAATTCAAAAGTTTAAATAAAATTCTCGTTTGCCTTATGTAGCTATTCTGTAAAAAATTGATATAATGATAAACTATCATTATATTAGAATATTTATTAATATTATTTAACCAGCGCGCTCCGCGCACTGGATTGAATGCGCCAAAGGCGCATTTAACACGGAGCCTAGAAAAAGTTACTACTAAAAAGAGGTTCTTGAAAAGTATGCATCTAAAAATTGTAGTTCACATTCACAGAATTAATATTCTGTATAATTTCTAATCCTCTCTATATTTTTAATCTCTCTAAATCTTTTATACCTCTAAATGTTTTAATCCCTCTATGTTTTAACACTCTACCTCTCTGAATCTTTTTTAATCTTTTAATCCCTTTAAATCCTTTAATCCCTCTAGATCCACCAAATCCCTCTAAATCACCCAATCCCTCTGAATCTTGTTTTACTCGTTTAATCCCCCTAAATCCATATAATTCCTATAAACCCATCTGATCTCTCTAAACCTCTTGATAGAGGGATTAGATGCGAGACCATTCTTAAACCTTCTAACCTCTCTGAATCTTTTTTAATCTTTTAATCCCATAAAATAACCTAATTCCTATAAACACACCTAATCCCTCTACAACTTTTAATCCATTTAAATCCTTCTAATCCCTCTGCATCTTTTTTAATCTTTTAATCCCCTAAATCCATATAATCCCTATAAACCCACCTAATCCCTTTAAATCTTTTAATTTCTCTAAATCCAACTAATACACCTGAATTTTTTTAATCATTTAATCCACCTAAATCCACATAATAATTTTTCAACTTTTGATCATTTTAAATATTTTAATCCATCTAAATCCACGTAATCCCTCTGAATCTTTTAATCCTTTTAAATCTTTTAATCCGACTAAATCCACCTAATCTTCTATATCCCTTCAAATTACGCCCTTTATAATCATTTATTCAAGTAAACTCAAATTCCTAATCTCACTCAAATTTATAGATATCGCACTTAATCACTAAATATTGCCTTTAATCCATAATTTAATCCTTCCAAACCCTAAAAATATTTTTAAAAATACATTTTTATCAAAAACTAAATTAAATATTGTTTTTTAATGAGGAAAAAATTATTATACTGCCTTGGATTCGAACCCTCGACCTTACCACCAAAACCTAACACACTCACCACTACACCACCGAGCAACTACTTGCTTTTCTTTTTTATTTCTCCATGTAAATACAATTTCCGACAAATTTCGACTTTTCGGCCTTAAAAGTCAAAATTTCAAAAATCGGAGAATACTATTCGATCGGAAATGCTTTTTTACATAGGTATGCCAAGTTTCATCTTTTTAAATTACCGTATTGTCTCTAATAGAAGCCCATCTCCAATAGAAGCCCATGCCCTATTAGAAGCCCACTCAATAGCGGGTATTGAAAAATAAAGGCCCATGCCCCAATAGAAGCCCATGCCCTAATAGAAGCCCATCTGTTTTTTGACTACCCATTTTTCAGTTACTCGTGTTATAGTCGACTAAAGGTATTGATAACAAAATTCCAGTCCCCAAAAATGAGTATAGAAGGATTTGAATGGAATATCGGGAGATTTGGATGAGTTAAGTAGAATTTAAGGTGAATTAAGAAAATTTAGAGATAGATAGATGCGGGTTTAAGAAGGTATCTAAAGAATTGTGGTATAGAGACTATTGTATGGTTGAGTGGGATATCGTTGGCTATCAACGAATTAATAGGAATATTCAGAGATTGAATATTGAGAGATTTGGTCAATAATCCTTCCAAATTTTTCCATTGAGGATATGGAAGGGATTAAGAACCTTGGACGCTTAAGAAGGAGATTAAGTGTACTAGAAGAAAGAGCATATTGGAAGATTAGAGTGGGATATTGTTAAAGATAAAAGGATCAATAGGGATATTGAAAGTCAAGGTGTAAAATTGATTTAAGAGCAAGGAGAATATCGAGGAATATTTTCGAATTAAACGGATATTTACAATTAAGATGGATTTAATAAAGATGGATAGGTATGTAGCTTAATCTGATTATTCAGGAGTTCAATACTAGTGATTTGCGGTATTAGAAGGGATTTACTCATTAATAAGTTGAGGAAAAGGAGTTTTATTGATATTTATATTGATTTTGATATTTAATTTTTACATTCTTTTCTGTTTTCTTCCTGCCAAGTTAATTTCTGTTGCTTTTATTTTTTATCTTCTATAAAATTTCGATATTGAAAAATAAAAGCCCATGCCCTAATAGAAGCCCATGCCCTATTAGAAGCCCAGTCAATGAGGGGTATTGAAAAATAGACGCCCAGGGCTTGTATTAGAGATAATACGGTAATTTTAAAAAAACTGGGGACTTTTTAAGATATTTTTGCATGTTTTTCTCTTATACAGAGAATATTATTAAATATTAATTTTTTATAAATTTATTTTTAATCTTTAACCTTTAATTTTATTTTTATTTATAGAATTTTAGTTTCTTCTTTATCGGTTTTGTTCTGCACCTGCCAGGCGCGATTTAAAGAACGAAAGAAAAGAATAAAAAATAAATTTTTATATATTTTTCTTCGCTTTATGTTATTTTTTAATTCATTCTACATTTTCTAGAACTTTAAAAAATAATTTTAAATTTCTGTTTAATTTAAAATTATAAATATTCTTTATTTATTTTATTTCTATTATTTTAAATAAAGTTTTTTTAACTTTATAAAGAAAGCTATTAATTTAGACTTATTATTAACAAAGTATTTTCGAGGCCGCGTTTTCTTTAATTCTATAAAAATGTGAGAACATATTTATAGTAACCATTTTATTACTATATATTTATAAAAAAAGTTGCTTCACCTATATAAGCTTTGGTTTGAGCTAGAAAAATTTAAAAATATTAAAAAAATGTTTTTTGCAAATAATTATTTAAGGTTAAGAAATTTTTATCTAGTTAAATTAATTCTGTAAAAATTAAATAAAAACTTGAATAATATTTGAGGATATGAAAATTAGTTTACAATATTTATATAAAGGTCAGCGGAACCAAATTAAAGAGTTGATTGGGTGAAGTTAATCTGGAATTCAGAATGAAATGATATTTCTGATCGAGATATTGAATATGGACTTTTAACAAAAATTTTTTTGTAGTTAAATTTAAATATACATAGTTTATGTAAGGTTAATAGAAAATAGTAAATTTAGAAGGAAATTAAATAAACAATAAAAAAATTTAAAAATACATCGGAAAATGACTATAAAAAAATCACAGCTACAAGTAATTGTCATTGGGGAGAGCATTGTTATCGTAAGATTCCAATGAATCAAATTTAGTTTTGTTTTATAAAAGCATTATAGAAAAGTTTAGAAATGAATAATGATGTCGACTTGAATAATTTTGCTTTAAAATAAAATATTTAATTTACAAAATCAGATTAACTCTCCGATGTTCATTTTCATTTTCTTGTTCACTATCCAAATTTATGCCTTCATCCTCGAAAGTGTCAATAAATTCAGATATATCAGGACGATCTTTTGGTTCATAATCAGTGTAAGCCTGAATAGTTTGAAAAGTTTTGTTATTTAAATATTTTGGATGAATATTACAAATTTTTGTTGTAAATAAAAATTGTTTATTTTTAATATGTAAGACATGAAGATTAGGGCTGGGGGTTTTGAATCGGGCCTAGTTTCAGGCAAAATTCTATGCCCGATTCGATCTTTCAACGGAACCAAGCTCCTAACACTAATAAGGCTCTATAGTCTAAGAAATAGTTAGCCGTTTATCTAAAAAGAAAGGATGGGGCATATCCAAGAAAAACAACTGAGGGCATTTGACAAGTACTGAATCAACATGTATCTACTGCTTAAATGTATAGTATTGGAAGTGTATTTCTTGTGCAACCCTAATTATAAAAATTGCCTTCATAAGAGATATCATGAGTCCTAAATTGGTGTCACAAGTTTCATCAATTTCTTCTGGTATTTCCTCATATATACTTATGAATTTTGCTTTGTTTCCATAGTAGCGTGTAAGTTCTTCTTCAAGTTTGTAAACTAATTTAAAAATCAAAACTCCAAACGAATAAACATCTGCTTTACGAGTTATCTAAAATAATTATTTTTAAACATTGACTGATTAGAAAAGCTTGAAAAAATAAACTTTTGGATTCTTGCGACGAAAAAAACACCAAAATAGACGATGATCAAAATACTCTGGTGCCATATAACCTACTGTTCCAACAATAGCTCCTTTCAAGTCTATTGAGTCTTGGCCATTTGGTAATAAATGAGATAAATCAAAGTCTATGAGCTTTGAAACAATTATAAATTCTTCATTTTGTTTTTTTGAGACGACAAAATTTTCTGGTTTAATGTCCAGATGAATGCCGCCAGCTAAACAAATAGACATATTATTATAAAAGTTAAATTTTATTTAAAATTAAAATCGAATCTTAACGTTCTTACACCCATGGGTCTAAAAATTTGTAGTTACAGATTTAACAGCCAAAATGAGACTGGATTTAAAAAGATCAAATAGACTAAGTCTCAGTAAGATTAGAGATCGAGATTTTTGAAAAGCCTGGACCTGTTCCTGGACTCTGGAGTTGATTTCTTGACCTGGACTGGATCCTGGGCCTGTAGTCCAGGAAAAACCCAGGAAGGTCAAAAAATGCCTGGACTCTGGGTATAGGAAAAACCCAGGCCTTGGTCCAGGTCCAGCTCGATCTCTATTAGGAATTACTGCTGTGTATTAAGTAAAAAACTTTCAAGGGTTACTTTCAATTTTCATTTCCCCGTCCCGGATTTTTTAGATATTAACTTGGTTTAGTTTATAATTTTAAAGTGATTAAAATATTAATTCTATTTTACATTTATGGAAGTTGCTGAGAGCGATAGCTGCTCCAATAACAACGTCGACTATAAGTTCATAAAGTTCTTTTTTTTCTTTGACTTCTTTTTTACGCTCAATAATATATTCAACCAAATTCTTTCCACCAAGTTCCATAACAATTGACACTTTGGTCTGGCCATTAATTTTCTCTATCTTACTTAAATAATAAAAAAATAATGAATATTATGCAATTGTAATATAATTAATGTGTACACATTTAAAGCTATTTAGATAGAGTAAATATTAGAGGTATTTGATCAAATTTATTTAACCCTGTCTTTTACCACGACTCGGGGTTTGCGTTGGGGATCGGGGTTTGTCGAAGATAGCCTTCGGGGTTCTGGTCGGGGTTTCCGCTAAAACTAATTTTAACTAGTTTAATCAAATTTATTTAAGAATATGTTTACCTTCCATAATATTCTATAATTCCATCTTTGCCTTTTAATTCTTTTAATATTTCAATTTCATTTTCTGCTCGCTCAATTTCACCAACTGATTTTGGTTCAGAAATTTTCAAAGCAACACATTTATCTTCCCAAATAGCATGGAAAGTCTTTAATAAATAAATATTATTATTAGTTTTCTCAATTTTAAATTTTTCAATATTTTTTGTTTCTTACAAAAAATGAAATTTTTTGTTCTATCATATTACTTCCTCCATTAAAATTTTATTTATTGAATTTATTTTATTGCCTGTAGCAGGACAAATTATCTTAACTACTTACTTTTCCATTTGCTCCAATTCCAATATTTTGGCCAGATCGAACATCCAAGTTGATGGATGTTTTTATTTTTTATTTACAGTAATCTGTTCAGGTTTATCGAATTCATTTCTGTCATATTCACCACACGGACATTTTAAACTACTACCAATTGAGGTAGAAGCTTTAAAATGATTACTATCAACTTTAAATATTTTATTTTTCAAAATTTAATTACCAAAAAATATTAACTACCTTTTTCTTGATTAATTCTTGGATGTTTGGGAGTTCCAATTGATCCTAAAAATTATTTTTTAATTTAATAGATAATCCAACTAAATTGTCTTTCAGGAATCACCCCCTTTTGTTATTAAGGAATTATTGTGAAATATTATCCTTATTTTTCTTTTTTAATTATAAAAGATTACCTTTCAAATAGAAAAATAATAAAATTAATAAAGGTAATTTTAAAAATCGTATAAAATCCACAATTTCTTATTTCTTGAAGAATGGGATTTTAAGGCAAAATTGTTGTTTGCCATATTTTTTATTAAATTGTGAAAAAACATAAAATATTTATTTACTTTGAATTCGAAATATACAAATTAAAGGTGGCTCAAAATTAAAGTCTAGTGGTAAATGGATCGGATTAAATTTTCAAGGAAAAATAATGATCTTCTTGTTTAAGATCGGGCATAAATTATCGGTAATCTTTATGGAAGAATTTTAGCCTTGTTGAGCTAAAAGGGTGACTGTTGAATAGGAGTAAAATAGCACAAAAGCTAAAAGAAGCAGCTAAAGAGAAGCTAAAAAAAGCTAAAGTGAGAGTAAAGGGATGGGCTTTTATAGGCAGGTCATTTTAATTGGAATTTACATAGACAAGGTTTAAAAATAGCAGATGTTCGGTGACAACTAGTAAAAGTTAGAAATTACATTTTTAGATCAAAGGAGTTGAAAGAATGACTAACGGGTTTTAAATGAACAATGTAAAAGATTAAATTTGTGTTGGCTGGTACTAGTTAAGTTTACAAACAATTTAGAAAATATTCAAAATTATGGCAGGTGAAAAAAAATACAAAATTAGTTCGCGTACAAAACGCGACACTGGGGCGACCAGGAAATGATTCTTTCAAAATTTTGGATTTTTATTTCTTCATTGATCAGTCAATCTTGTCATTCATCCTTTGGGTTTCATTCATAGGCAGGTTCCAGGTTGAAAGCATATTCATGTTCTTGGGATGATCATGTTGATGCAATAAGGAGATGGTAAAAGTTAGGGAATTAATTACTGTATATTTACTTTTGATCTTACCAATTTTTGTTAACGTGGTTTGCTTTTTTCCGTGTAGTCTTTCCATGCCGAGGAACAATAGCATGTTGTTTGTCAATCATTGACAGTATTTCTTTCCAATTTATTACCTCGTGTAGAATAAATTGTAGTTCAAATAAATTATCTTTTATTCGGGTTGTTTTCAATGGAATTAATTGAGAGAAAGGATTTTCTTTAGGGGTTTGCTTCACGTGATTCAAAAGGATATTATATTTAGTGGGGATGTTGCAGTATTTAAGTTTATTCGGATGAACGGCTCTCATTCTTGTAGGGCGTATTTGTCGGGTGGTAATAGGGGATTGGGAAATAATTTTCATTTTTGGCTCTCGGCCTAATTGGTTGGGCAATTTCTTCTCTTGTTTTTTACGGAGCAGGGGGGCTTCGTTTATTAATTTTACAGAAAAAATTTCTTGGTACTTGGGATTGGTGGTGATTATTTCATTTTCTTTCAATAAATCTTCTGGTTTATGAATGTAATTTATTTCATATGGAATTGGAGTTTGTAAATGATTAATTTGACAATAAGGTAAATTTGGGAGGGAATTATTAATCAGATTATTTGGTGATTCTTCGAGACGAGTATGTTGTTCGTCCTCATATTTTTCAGTTGTAATTTCTGGTAACTGGATTAATTCTTTATTATTAAAATTTTTAATGTCATCGGGATTATTTTTATCGATAGTGGGAATTTCTTCAATAGATTCAAAGCCGGGAGGTGGTCCAAAGAAAATTTCTTTATAAGTATTAGATTGGTAGTTCAGAATTTGGGAGCCGTAAAAATTATTTAATTCATTTTTTAAAATGTTTGAATTTTGGGTGTAAGGAATGGTTTCTTGGTTTAAAGGATATGGCGATAAATTAATTTGAGTATGGGTCTGGTTTGGATAAAAATGGTTGCTTGAATTATTGGGTGCTTGTAAAGGGCTTTGAAGATTTTCTTTAATAGGTTGGTTCGGGGGAGATTTTAAAGTTGTAATACAATCGGGTGTTAAATTTAATTCTGGAAGGAGGTCAGAATGGTCAAACTGTAAGCAATTTTTAGGTAGGGAATTTTCTAATTCACTACGGTAACAACGTAGTTTACGGGAGTAGCGTTTAATTTCGTTAATAATTTTTAAATATGGTGTCTTTTGAAGGAATTCATCGAATATTTGGCTGTCGTTTAGCCTTTCATTTTCAGTCATTAATGTCCTAAGATCCATCCATTGTGAGTGAGATGATGATAAGTTGTCAAGAATGAATGTTGCATTTTGTTTTTCGATATCAAGGTCGCCAATAATAGACCTTATACAATCATGAAATTGGGTAGTGGTCTGGGTAAGGCATTTTATCGGGACGGGGAAGGTTTTCTGGTTTTCTACGATTTTAGTGGCGGGAATGAAAAGGTTGTTAATCTGTTCTCTGTAGAATGCTGACATTTTAAATATATCGGGAGAAAACGAAAGAATATTTGGCAAAAAATATTAAAAGTTGGAGTAGAGGATATGATGCCCGGTTAATAACGGGTCACCGGCTGAGCTATAAAATCCACAATTTCTTATTTCTTGAAAAATGGGATTTTAAGGCAAAATTGTTGTTTGCCATAATTTATTAAATTAATGAAAAAACATAAAATATTTATTTACTTGGAATTCGAAATATACAAATTAAAGGTGGCTCAAGATTAAAGTCTAGTGGGAAAATGGGATCAAATTAAATTTATCTTTTTGTTTAAGATTGGAAGAAATGTATTCTGGATAATCAGGGGAAATGATCTTCTTGTTTAAGATCTGGTATAAATTGTCTGTTCATTCAGAGGGAGGTTTAGCCTAGTTGAGCTAAAAAGGATGAATGTTGAAAAAAGCTAAGAAGCAGCTAAAGTGAAGCTAAAAAAAGCTAAAGTGAGAGTAAAGGGATGGGCTTTTATAGGCAGGTCATTTTAATTGGAATTTACATAGACAAGGTTTAAAAATAGCAGATGTTCGGTGACAACTAGTAAAAGTTAGAAATTACATTTTTAGATCAAAGGAGTTGAAAGAATGACTAACGGGTTTTAAATGAACAATGTAAAAGATTAAATTTGTGTTGGCTGGTACTAGTTAAGTTTACAAACAATTTAGAAAATATTCAAAATTATGGCAGGTGAAAAAAAATACAAAATTAGTTCGACAATCGTAACAAAGTTTTCATTTGTTTTTAATAAAATCTTTAAATTAATTTAAATTTTTATATATAAATTATTTAAATTAATTAGCTAAATTAATTAATTCTTTTTTAAAGTCTAAAATAGCGTATACATGAATAAAAAAATTTTTTTGATTGATTTTTATTAGAAAAGTCGATTTTTTATAAAAAAATTTTTTATTTAAATTGATTGTCTTTTTTAATAAAATAAAAAGTTGTATAAAAAATTATAAAGTTTGTGAAATCCTCAAATTAAATTTTTTATTTAAAAAATAAAAAAAATTCAACATTGAAAATCAATGATTTTCCCGAAGAAATTTTGTTCTAGAAAGTTTCTTATATTAACCTATTAGTAATACTTGATTATTGTATTCTAAACATGAGTGGGTTGGGTAATTAACTTTATTAGCTTTAAAATTTAATAAACTAGCTTAATCAGATCGAAAAAAACTATGTAAAATTCCGTCATATATCTCTCATACTCTGATGAGGGGGGTGGGGGGTTGATGGGGGTTTGGGGGTTTTTTTGATACTACAAAGAGGAGGTAAAAGATAAATATTCTGTTTGTTATAGAATTTAAATTATAAAGACTATCAGAAATTATAAAATAAAATTATTTTGTTTAAATGAAGATTCTGGCCAGTTTAGAATTTTAAACAAAACATAACTTTATAAGAGATAAAATGTCAAATTATAATTTTTTTAATTTTGGCTCTACATCTCACAGTAAGGAATATACAGATGAAGAAAATGAATTTATGAATCCTGGGATAGGGGAAGTGCAGAAATCCTTCTCCTTGTTAAAAATTTTTAGGTAACATTTTAACCAATTCCTTTCAATGGCAGGTGATTGGCACTGATACTATTCTTTTATGTATTTACAAGTGAGAGCTTTTATTGTACTTTTCTACAATTCTCTACGCTCAAAGCGTGATTGAATTCAAGGTTATATGCAATTTACGCGTGAACAAAACGTGATAATAGGAGGAAGTAACTTTTAGAGGAAATATAACAAATAAGTTTAAAAGGTTCTAAAATTTCAAAAGTTTAAATAAAATTCTCGTTTGTCTTAGAATTATTAGTTATACTATAAAAATGTGAGAAATCACTTATAGTAACTACCTTAATTAAAATTATTAAACTCGGGAAATGATTAAGGGAGTTTTGGAGATTCGTAGTGACATCGGGAGATTTTGGGGTTATCAGTGATTAGGTCGATTACTGTATCAGTAATATGGAGAGATATCGGCGGATCTGAGCGTATTGGTCATCGGAAGCCGACAAAACTATGTGTGGTATTTTAGTGCACGGGGTATTGCCATTATTATAACAAACCCAATTTTTTCATTCCAACAAAAATACATTTTTCAAGTCTACATCTTTAACATTTTGTCAAATTAGTTTGGGATTCTTTGTCCTCATTATCTTCTGACAATTATTTTGTCGAACATTTACATTTACAATATTTCCATTCATTTCTGTTTTGAGCTTTGAAAAGAGATATTTTAAATTTAGCTTAAAAATACTTAAAAAAAGACCCACAAGCCCTACAAGAACAAACTCCATAATGAAAATGAACATTTTCTTTTGCCCCACAAACTTTGCATTGTTTAATAAAATTTCTTTGCATTTTTAAAATAAATTGGTATTTTTTCTAATTAAAATAAAGTTGATAAATGCTTATAATTAATAACCTTATAAATAATTTTTATTTTAACTTTAAAAATATATCTTTTAAAATAATTAATATTAAATTATTAATTTTTTATATTTCATCAATATAAAAATTATTGGTATATTAAGTATAAAAAATCATAAGAATAATTTAGGCTTATTGGGGCGTATATAATTTCAGCTAATTAAACAAACATTTAAAACAAAAATTTAAAGGTATATTATGAGGGATATTCTGGCGTTAGTTATTGTAAGGCATATCCACTTTAATTATTTATTTATTTCTAATCAATTATTATTATTCATACAATCTATATTACAACAACATTTTCTCCTTTGTTATTCTTTTATCCATATAATGTTCCTCCCATTTAAATACATTCTTTTACCACCTTATCTTTGATCAGTTGTACACTCAATGCTTATATTTTATCCTTGCTAGAGACGACTTATAGTCGATTATTTCCCCTTATGTCTATTATTACACCTACAGTGGCGGAAATTTAAATAGGGAAAATTTTTATACTTAGTTTTTTATGGAAAATCAAAATAGAAAAAATTTGAAAAAATTTCTAAGATCTTCTCTAGTGATATGATGAATAATGGTAGAAAAATCAAATTTTTATTTCATCCCAAATTTATTTTATATTCAATCACTGCCTAATTTTATATCCTCAATTAGCTCCCCTTTTATGTGATATAGAGATAATATAATCAAAGATTTTCGAAGTTGTAGTTCATCATATCAATTCTTTCAATTTTAAAAACAAAAAAATCAAGAGTAGACCACAATTGCCACAAAATTCGCGCCAAAACTAATAATTTATAATTTTCCTTTTGATTTTGAGAAAGAATTTCTGTATGAAAGTTCTGAATAAAAATTTAATCATTTTATTGACTGATTGAGTGTCACGAGGAAATAATGTGAAGTTGAAGAAGGGAGAATGGATAAAAGAGGAGTTGGTGTAAAAAAATTGAATATTAGCTAAAATTTATTTAAACCGGCTAATTAAACACATAAAAATAAGTTGAATGAAAATTTTATTTTTATCTCTAATCTAAATGAGTTTTGAAATTTCTTACTTTGTCGTTAAAGCTTTTTTATAAAAGAAAAAAATTCTTTTTGCAATGATTTTTGAACTTTAATAATTTCGGAGTTTTACTCACAATTTTTCAATAAAAAATTGAAGGAACATAGTAGAGACGTCCAAGATTTTTGGTCTTGATTCTTAACTCAAGACGTTTTTTAAGAGTTTTGTCGTTTTGATATTGGTGTCGTCTTAGCCTTGTAAAAGTACAATCATTGTCTTAACTCTTAGAAAATTTTTGCACCTGGACATCTATAGAAAACAGTATCTGAATTAGAAATTCCATAAGTTGATTTAAGTTGAATTTAAAAAAGATACAGTGAAAGAGAATTTGAAACAAAATAAATTTTTTTAATAAAATTAAAAAAATTTTTTTTTGTGTAAATAATGAGAAAAAATTTTTATTTTTACTTATTTCTATTTTATTTTTACATATTTCTATTTTCATAATTATCATTTATGATTTATTATTCTATTTACATATTTAGGTACATTTATAATTTTTTAAATATTTCATTAAATTCTCCTTAAAACCTCTCATCAAATACTCCTCACTTTTTTAATTTAAACTAGTTTTTTTCAAAATGCATGATGATGGCAAGAACCCATTTTTAGATTAACGATAATAAAAATTAATTTTTCTTTTTCATTTAAATTTTTGTGTGTTTAATTAGCTGTTTTGAATTAATTTAAGTTTTTTTAAATAAAATTTTATTTATAAAATAAAATATTCATTCATAGAAAGGTGAGAGATAAGCTTCAAAGTTAACTAAATTGATTAAATCTCAAATTAATAAAAATTCAAGTAAAATTTCTGCTATTAAATTTTTGTTTAGAAAATTTATTTGTTAATTTAGCTGATAATTTTACGTACCAAAACGAAAGTTAAATACGTTCGGATACACCTAAAAATTCTCATAATTTTGTAAATTTTAGTATGCTAATAATTTTGCCAAAGAATTTTATTTAATGAAATATTAATAATTATAATATTTAATATTAATTATTTCATAAAGCCGTGTTTTTTTGTTAAGTTAAAATAAAAATTATTTTTGACTAAAAAAGGGCTATAAATGATATTCTTTAATTAAACCGTTTATTTCAAATTTTTCTCATTTTCATTTTATACAGGGTTACCCGAATTAAAATGGACACTTTTAATTTCATAATAACTTTTTTACTCATTAACATTTTTAAATATCATTTTGTAGCCCCACAATTCTCTTTCATAGCTTGTAAGCGCGATTTTATTATTAGCTTTCTTCCAAAAGATTTTTAATACATATTACACAAATTTCCATAGAAGCACTTTACAAGACAATTAAAAATTCGGGTATGAAATAATTTGTAGGGAAAATTTTTCTGAAATATGTTTAGGAGAGTAGGCACCAGTATTTCGAACCAAGATTCGTACTCGTACCTGGTACTAAGTACGAGTACGAGGCCAAAAAAAGTGAAAAGTACGAGGTACAAGGCCTAAGCACGAGCCTCGTACTTGTTGTTAATAGGAAAATTAAAGAAATATATTTAATTCCTTTCATTCGCCATTATATGAGTGAGTATACGAACCGAAGAATTACTAAATCTCTTATATTATTTGTTCTTTATTTATTTCTCTGTCATTTAAGTCTAACTTGCATAAAGTTATGTCATAACTAAAGTGCCCTGTTACTTTTGGGTTATCCTGTAATTTTAATTAGAAAAAATACTAAATAATTTTAAAAATGCAAAGAAATTTTATTAAACAATGCAAAGTTTGTGGGGCAAAAGAAAATGTTCATTTTCATTATGGAGTTTGTACATGTATGGCTTGTGGGTCTTTTTTTAGGTATTTTTTATTAGTTAAATTTTAAAAAATTGATTGCGTCATAACTCCCATAGACAAATAATATTTCATTATAAAATAGCTTCCGGACTAACCTATGGGCAGATGGGAAAGTTCCAGTTTTGGAACTGATGTGGTTCCAATTTCCGGAACTGGAACTGTGGAACCGGCAAGGTCTTGAACCGGTTCCGGGACCGGTTCCAAAGATAAACCCCGGTAATACTTAAGCTTAAAATAGGTAACTGGAACCGATTTAGAACAGTTCCAAAACCGGAACTGGAACCTTTAAAATTAAAGAAGCAATTCCAGAACTGGAAACGGTTCCAGAGAAATTTTGGAACTTTCCCATCACTGCCTATGGGCCAAGATACAGTCGCCTGAAAATCGGAAAACCATACGGAAGGAGGGAGGCCAATCTTATCTTTGGGGCGAAAAATTCGAATATGAAAATTTGGTTCAATACCCTCTTCGAGCCTAGTCAATTACACCAAAATATTTTCATAATTTTGTTCAGAATTATCCAATCGAGCTAATTTTGGTGTTTTTCGACTTAATCGACGAGCTCTTTCGAATGAAATATTATTTGCCCAAATCGATGTATGTGAGATATGACGGAATTTTTCCAAAATTTTCTTTTCAAAAGGCGTTATCTTGAAAACGAAAATCAATGGAAATATAATTTGTGTAAATGTTCAGAAAAAAATACAGACGAAAAATTACAACCAAATTTGGCAAAATGTAAAAAATGTAGACTTGAAAAATGTTTTTCTGTTGGAATGAAAAAATTGGGTTTGTCAAAATAAGATTAAAAACTGTCCCACTTATATCCGCCGATATCCCTACAAATTACTGATAAATTATTCACCTAATAAGTGTTTATCCCTTGCAAATCTCCAATACTCTCTTAATCACTTCTAATCCTTTTATATCCCTTTATGGGGATTTAAATAAACAAGGGACCGGAAATACAGTATCCAATGTTTAAAAATAAAAATATATTTTAGATGTTGGATATTTACGTCATGATATATGCCGGGAAGCGATGGAAGAACAAAAAAATGAAATTAAAGTAAATTTATTTACTTTATAAAGGAATTGGAAAACAAAGTTAGTACAGACTAGGGTTGAGAAAACGTCTTTAGGATTGAAAAAATCTTTGAAAATCGAATATTGAAAAGTTCAAATTATCAAACTCAACAAAATTTCGCATACCCCTGCAATACGATGAATACCCAAAAGAATAATAACAAAACAAGAATTAAAATTCTTTTTATTTTTAAGATACAAAATTCCCCAGCTGTCGACATAACCATGAAAGACCTAAACCTGATAAACTCAATTTTACCAATCATTGAAGCCAAAAAACGTATTATGCATGCATTTAATGATTTGGATGATATATTTCTACATGGCCCGATTTTGTTTGAAGAAATAATTTTATCTAATTTTAATATTTTTCGTTTAACTGGGAATTTCTCGGTAAATTTTAATTTAAATTAAACTCAATCTTATTTAAAGCCTAATCCAAGTCCAATACCTTTTGATGAATTAAATAGTTGGGAATCTTCATTACAACGTGAAGGATTATTTAATAGTAGATTTCAAAAATGCTTGTTAGTTGACAGACTTTTGTGTTTTAGTATAGCTAAATCTATGCCTGTTTTTGAAAAATTGACTTTATCTGATAAGGTGTTTTTATATAAATTTATTTTTGACTCTAACTCTAATTAGCGTAGAACCGGATTTTTATCGTAATCCATTTGGTGAATAGTTAAATCAAGTTTTGAAGATTATTTTTAAATAATAGATTGCACATCTGAGGCATATTTGTCAATTGTTTCGTACATTTACAAACGCCTACCTAACTTGGGAATTAGGCTCTGAAACTTGGACACGTAAAGATAATGTTATGCCTGCTCTTGGTTTTATGAAGAATCCTGTATTCTTAAATGATGATAAGTAAATATTTTTTAATAATTTTACTAAAAATTTCAAAAAAAATATTTTTTGATTTTCAATTTTTAGAATGATTAAATGGTTAGATCTTAGATTTACAAAATCTGTTGCCCATTTTAAACGTGCTTCATTAACAAAAGTTGAATTTGCTTTGTTAATAGCTATTATCTATTCTAAAACAGGTAAACACTTAGATTTAAACTCGTACGGTCGACTCGATAAAAACATGCTTTAAAAAAGCCTGACTCTAAAAAGACTCGACAATATTTTTGTTGTGTTCGCACTTGCAGAAAGAATATAAATGAAAATTAAGAACCAACCCAGCATCGGGTTGGATGGTGGCGCAGTCGGTTGTCCCTCGGTTTGGGCCCTTTCCGTGATTGTTCTATTCCATCTCCCATCCAATGAATTTTTCCTGATTTGTGGACAAAAATTGGAGAAATCTGGCTTATTGGCTCTCTAAAATCCTTTTTAAGAGACATTGTGGAGATAATCGACCAGAAGATTGATTACTTCCACATTTGGCTTCAAATCTTGAACTCACGGGCTTTAAGTGACGAATTGGATTACTTGAATTTACGAGATATACTCGCGTGATCGAATCAGGGATATAGTACGATTGTATTAAGGGATTTGTTGATTAAATTTGAACCTTTTTGAACTTTTGAAACTCAATCAGTCACATAGTCCGCAATTATCTGCATTCCGCAATTTTAAATTTAAAATACGCAGCCGAAATTTAGTCCTTGAGTCAATATTAACACGCATTTTCACTCAATCCTCAGCTGAAATCCGCGATATAAGGGTTAATTTGGGGATATAATGTCATTTGAAGGATTAAGTCGGGCTTTAAGGGACATCAGAAGCTTTATTAGACCTTATGATAAATTTAGAGCATCAAGTATAACGAGGGATTTTAGGATACAGTGCGATTTATTGAGGGTGTGGGTACAAGGGATGGGTTGGGGACCCATCCTAGTATCCAGATACCAAAATCCGTGTTCATTACCAAGTTTGAAATAAATTTTAATTTTTTAACAAAAGGTGCTGAAGGCATGTCTGTTGAAGGAAAAGAATTACTTTATAACGAATCTGTTAAATTCACAAATATTTTACTTCGATATAATCAACAAAGATTAGGTTTAATTGAAGGGGCTCAGAGATTGGCTGAATGTAGTCGACTAATTGATCTAAGTATTGAAAATGAATATAATTTTCGGTCAATGGTCTCTCATGAAATTAAATATTTTTCAATGAGTACAAATTACTCAAGATGTTCAAACTTTACTACAAAATTTTTGGAAAGAAGTGATTAAAAATGAACAATTTTATAAAAATTTATTTTTTACTTCTTTATTTTGTCAAGAATTCTTCTTTTTTTACTTTAAAATATTTTCGGCATTGGGTATAGTTGAATTTATTATAGTGCCATCTAAGATTGTCGAATGTTGATGAATTTGAGTTATCCGAATTTTTCGTCTGGAACGCTGAAATAATGAAGGGTGCTAACTGCATCTATACATCAAGGAATTTTGTTTATTGCGCTAAAATTTTGACTCAAGAATTTTTAGCCAAACTCCTACATTTTACCTGCCTCCCGGCAGACCTCGATCTGTGGCAAACAAATAGAGCCAATACACAAAATTAGGGATTTCGCAAGAGCTGGGTTAGGCCAAGAGATTCCAACACAATTGGCCAAGGGTTTAGGACCAACAAATTAAAGCCGAACAAATTTTAATAAGTTTATTTCACACAATTAAAATCCAACAAATAGATTAATGATAAGGCCACAAATAGGAACCAGAGCCACAGAACCAGAACAGAATAAAGCCAACAGAAAATGAGCTAATGAGAAAGCTAGCCAACCCAGAAAGAAGCAAGACAGAAGCTAATTGGGGTTTGGAGGGGGAGATTATATAGGCCAGAAAAATAGGCGGGTAGACAAAGTTAAAGGTAAACAACATTCCAAAAGTGGGTAAAAAAATAGAAAATGAATGAATGGCGGCTGGTACATAAAAAGGGAATTAGACAGATGCGCTTAGTTAAATAATAGAAAGAATTTTAAATATAATAGAAAGGAAAAAAACTAAGTTTAGATTTAGACAAAAGACGGGCAAATTCAATAGAAATAATTTTAGCTAAATTACAAAAATAAACTTTAAATTATTTATGAATAATCACTGGTCGCTGTCCGCGACATTCCCGCCCGCGTCTTGAATGTTCATCCTCAATTTCTTTTTTATCTTCCTTCCTTCGATTATTTTCTTTCTTTTCTTAATCTTCGGCACTTCAGTCATTGGACATTTCCTGTTCTCTTTCAATGCATGCGCCCAACCATCCATAGTATTGAACAAAATAGCGACAAGGATCCAGCCTGGATTGATCGCGACAACGCCGGTGAACAGTGTTAAGGCTATCGAAGAATGAAGTAAGCTTTTTATGCGTGCTTTAGTTCGGCCATGTTTAAAGGTCGCTTTCTGTTCCATCTTTTCTTTTGTTTTACATTTCCAAAGTTTATTGGCTGCGCGGATCAACATCCTCAGAGCATCTTTAGTGCCATCTAGAATCACAACAAGAGCGGCTAAGACCATTACGAACATTTTCATATCTATCCATGAGCGGAAAAAGGAAAAGAAATCTGGTGGTTCCAGTCTTTCTCGTTTTATGCATTTTCTACGGTAGACGTGCACTTCACGTTTGAGCTTACCATTTTTGGCAATCAATTCTTGGTTAGCCTTCTGAAGGGCATTGACACGAGTTTCTTTCAGAATTCTTTTTTCATGAGCATCCACCATCCTCTGATTAGATTTATCCAATAGACATTTTAGACGTTTAGCTTTTTTGGACTCGTCCTCGGCTTTTTTGCGTGCCAACATAAGTTCGGACATCAATTTCACTATTGTTTTATCTTTTTCTTGGAGAGCTTTCGTCTTTTCATCCAGCATCTTTTTTGATTCAAACATCCCAGCCGGCTTCGAACAATGAACATAGCTTTTTCGCATAGGTTCCAACATTTGAGTTTTTGGCATACGTGAATAGCAAACCATGAAGTGGTGCTTTCCGCGACACTTATTGCAACGTCGATTATTTCGGCAATCAAAGGTTAGATGGTCATCCCTCAGGCAGTTAAGGCAACGGTGCTGCTCAAGTAATCTATATTTCCTCGCTTTGGGGCTGTTATATTTTGCACAGTGGCTCGGGAGGTGGTTCCCTTCACATAATGAGCACTTCAGGCAACGGTTCTGTTCCACCACTTTATCCTTTTTAACCATAGGCGGCTGTGGCGTACGTGGCGGATTGTCCGGGAGCCGTGGCGTAGGCGGCTCAAGCGGTTTCCCATTTTGGTTTCCAAGATCGACTGCACAGTTATCTGACAATTTGTTTATTTCAGATGGGCAAGAACTGTCTGCATTTTCCTCTGACGCATTTTTCGGGAGCCGGCCAAGATCCTCCATAATTAGTCCAATTGAAATCGCCATTTGTCGGGCAAATTCGCATTGAGTAACAAAGTGCTGTTGAGAGAGCAGGAAGTCTGACATGAACTCATAAGAAGGTTCGTTAGATGGAAAATCCCTGTACAAATCTTCTTCAGTCGCTTTCTTTAGCCCATGCAGTTTGGACATATGTTTGTTCCATTGGAGGTCGAGCTTCTCTATTTTAGAAATAGTTTCCACCAAATTCGATTTTTGCACATCTAGCAACCGGTAAGTGTTAGCATCTTGTTCCATCTTCATTATACGCATAGCCTCTACAGAATTGAATTGCATCTCGCTCAGAACGACCAACAAATCACATCGGATTTTTCCTGACATCGTCGTCACAAATCAGGGTTGCAACAGTGGATAAAGTTCGTCCCAACAATAGATCAATAGTTTCGGCAATTGGCTCTTCTTGAATTGAACACAGGCTGCTCGGGGTTGTGATGCTGCACGAATGCTAGACCACAAGGTTCCCGGCCGTTGCACCAAAAAATATGTGGCAAACAAATAGAGCCAATACACAAAATTAGGGATTTCGCAAGAGCTGGGTTAGGCCAAGAGATTCCAACACAATTGGCCAAGGGTTTAGGACCAACAAATTAAAGCCGAACAAATTTTAATAAGTTTATTTCACACAATTAAAATCCAACAAATAGATTAATGATAAGGCCACAAATAGGAACCAGAGCCACAGAACCAGAACAGAATAAAGCCAACAGAAAATGAGCTAATGAGAAAGCTAGCCAACCCAGAAAGAAGCAAGACAGAAGCTAATTGGGGTTTGGAGGGGGAGATTATATAGGCCAGAAAAATAGGCGGGTAGACAAAGTTAAAGGTAAACAACATTCCAAAAGTGGGTAAAAAAATAGAAAATGAATGAATGGCGGCTGGTACATAAAAAGGGAATTAGACAGATGCGCTTAGTTAAATAATAGAAAGAATTTTAAATATAATAGAAAGGAAAAAAACTAAGTTTAGATTTAGACAAAAGACGGGCAAATTCAATAGAAATAATTTTAGCTAAATTACAAAAATAAACTTTAAATTATTTATGAATAATCACTGGTCGCTGTCCGCGACACGATCCCGACCTCCTGAACCTCTAAGGATCGGTGTGATATCCTAATTTTAAGACCGAAAATTTCAAGATTACTTTTAAATGATGGAATATTTGCAAAATTTTACCATTTAAGTATTAATTTGGCAATGTTATAAGCTTTTGCATAAAGTCTGTATGGCTTACTTCGACTTTTTTAAATTGTTTTTAATAAAATTAAATTTTTTTCAAAAAATAAGCTGAAGACTTGTCTGATAAAGAAAAAAATTATTTTTAAACGAATCTATTAAATTTAAAAGTTTTTAACGGGGATTAGGTTTAATTTAAGGTGTGCCGCTTTGTTGAATTTAAATAAAATTTATATTAATAATTAAATTTCTCCTTTTAATTAGAGTTGGAAAAAACGATAATGGTATCGGCCACCCGAGACCGGGATTGACCGATACTCAAGAACCTGATACCGAGACCGATACCATCATTTTGAGCCGAGACCGAGGCCATAAGTAATTATTTAGGAGATTGACAAGGTTATGAGGGTTTTAAGCGGATTAATAGAGATATCAAGGGAACTTTGGGAGTAACAGTTAAGGTTGATTTTATGGATTAATAGTGAGATCGAGGATTTAAGAGGAACTAATAATGGAGCAGTTAAAATGCTTTGATTGAAGAGACTTCTTCATGATAGAGCTTAGAGCCCCTACCCTCATTTATAGGGTTTTGGATTAACCTACCCGCAGCTGAGAGTCGGTTAGCCCGCTACCCAGTTCTATAAATACCGCCTCTGGATCCGATTTGATTGATAGTGCCAAATAAATTTTATTAATATTTCCCTTGATTACCAATATTTTTCAAACTACCAATATTTTTCTCCATATGTTTATAATAAAAATACATAAATAAATCTTAAACATAAAATTTATAACACTTTGCAAAATTACTTTGGACAATATTGAGGATTTTGTTTCCTTGAGTCAGTATCGTTTCTCACTGAAAAATGGACCGAGAATATCAATATCGTTTCGAGAACGAGAATGAAAAAACCGAGACCGATATTTGAAAAAAGTCGAGAATCTCGGTATCGTTCTCGTCTTTTCCAACTCTACTTTTAATTTACTCAATTCTCTACTCACCGCTGAGCCCCCATTTAAATATGCAGCTTTGATGAATTTAAATTTAATTTAAATTTATTTTAATAATTAAATTTTTAATTTTAATTCGACTCAATTCAAACAAATTAATTAAAAATATTTATTTATCTAAAATTTAACCAAACAAAAATATCACAAAGAAAAGCGAATTTTAAAAGAATACTTTTTCCTATTTAGAAGAAAAATTATTCCTAAAAAATTTATATAAAAAGTTAAAAAATATTTTTTAATAATAATAAAAAAATATTAGTATTGCAAAATTATTGGCGGAACCGCCACCCATTAGTAAGAAACTTTATATTTTGGGTGGCGCGCAACGGGTTCCTATCCTAATAATGATCAGATTCCAATCTAGAGTACAATATCGATTAATGAGAAAAACTTCGAAAACTGGGATGAGTATATTTAACAAAGATCACTATTTGCTCATTAGGTTTTGAGTAAGCCATAAAATTATAAAAGTTAAATTTTTTTAACATAAAATTAACATTATTTATTTTTTTATTTTCTTTGACATTAGAGTATCATCAAATGTCTGATCTTCAAGTTCGGATCCTCAAATGTGGTATCCTCAAACGTGGTATTTTCAAAGGTCACGTCCTCAAAAGTCGGTCCTCAAATTTCGGTTCCCCTAAAAAGTCGGTTCTCAAGTTTCGGGTAACCGGCAATTCTTAGAGATGTATATTTAGCCTCGTTCCTCGGCGAGGTTCTTAGCGAGGACAGAGACCGAGGTTCAAGACCCGAGGTCAATCCGAGACCGAGATTGAAAAATGGGCGAGGATCTCGGGCTCTACAAGGCGTCGCCTCGTGCAACCATAGTATATTGAGCGTCAGAAATTTATTTATTTTATTTAATAGTGAAAAAAATTTTTTTTCAATGTTTCTTATTATTAATCACTTCTTTTCATTATATGTTCAATCATGTTAGAATTCATTGAATAATATTTAGTGTGATAAAGAAGCATTGAACGCATAATTTGCTCGTTTTCAATAGCAACATTAATTAAACGAAAACATTCATCCAATCTCTGAGCCCCTTCAATTAAACCTAATCTTCGTTGATTATATCGAAGTAAAATATTTGTAAATTTAACAGATTCGTTATAAAGTAGGTCCTTTCCTTCGGGAGAGAAGCCTTCAGTACCTTTTTTAAAAATTATAAGGCTTATTTAAATCATAAAAAAACTAAAATAAGAGGAGTATAGAGGGTGCTGCTTAGCCATCTTACAGCTAGCACGCCTTTTAAAATTAACGTTTTGGCTGTACTTTATCTGGTGGTTGGTTCCAAAAACGTTATTTTCATTATGACCGGGGCGGACCGGATCCGGCCGGATTTTTCCGGAGTTCAGGTTCCAAATCCGGGTTTTTAAGATTTAATTGGTATGTTTCTTTAAATAAAACCGGACCGGATTAATCCGTAAAAATCCGGCTGGATCCGGTCCGGTTCAATTGCAAATCCGGAATCCGGAATCTGAAAAATCGATTTTACCGGTCACTAATATTCATAGAATATTAGATTCGTCTCAATGAATTGAGTCTCTTTGTGTACTGAAACTCCTTTTGATATCATACCGGTACCAAATATTGAAACTCAATATGAAAAGCAATTATTTTCTAAACTTGTTAAATAACGCAGATTTTGGTTTCATTCGTCACAGCTAGTCGAGACGAATCGAATATTTTATGAATCGAAGGGCTTTGATACCGCCCAGTAAATCCAAAATTTTACCCGGTTTCGTAAAAATAATAGCTATTAACAAAGCATATTCAACTTTTGTTAATGCACCACGTTTAAAATGAGCAACAGATTTTGTATATGCAATTTCTGACCATTTATTCAGGCTAAAAATTAAAAAAAAATTTCTAAGAATATTTTCCATTAAGTTAAAAATTATTATTCTTTATTTTCGGCTAGTTTTGTGGTAAAATTGAATTTCTTTCCCCCCTTTTATTTACTCAAACTATTAAAATAGTCAGACTTAAAATTATTATACATACATTATTATATTGCTAAAATTACTATCTCTGCTTTTTAGAACCAACATTGTTGTTCTATTTTTCAACCTATTTCAAAACAATTTTTATGGGATTGAAAGCCTACTTTGGGAAAGACTCACTCAGAGTTATGGTCATACACAAATTACTTGTTCTGAAAAGCATAACTGGTACTTATAAACATAGAGTAATTTTAGTAACACATTTTAAGTCTGACCATCTTTATTATTTTGAGGCAAGGGGGACGTAGTTCAATCTTACCGTTCACTTCTTTATCAATTTTAAATTAACCTCTGATCACGTGAATATTTACTATTTTTAACAACGAGAGCAGGCATAACACCATCTTTACGTATCCAAGTTTCAAAGCCTAATTCCCAAGCTAGGTAAGAGCCTGTAAAGGGAATATACATGCAAAAAATCCGTCTCAGATGTGCAATCTATTTTATAAATTTTTGCATTAATTGATTATTTATTAATGAAATTTAGGGATCTCTTTGTACATGTTTTTTATCACTCGTTATATGTATGCATCTAAAATCACCCAAATTTTATGGACAATAATTCTATAAAGTTGAAACAACAAAAAAAACTTAAAAAACTCTTATAAAGAGAGGCATAATAATTGTACATAAACACCTGATCAGATAAAGACAATTTTTCAAAAACAGGCATAGATTTAGCTATACCAACACACAAAAGTCTGTCAACTAACAAAGATTTTTGACATCGAGTGTTCACTAATCCCTCATCTTGTAATGAAGATTCCCAACTTTTTAATTCATCAAAAGGTATTGGACTTGGATTTGGCTTTAAATAGGATTGAGTTTTATTAAAAATTAATTAAAATTTACCGAAAAAGTGCCAGTTAAACGAAAAATATTAAAATCAGATAAAATTATTTCTTCAAACAAAATCGGGCCATTAAGGAATATATCATCCAAATCGTTAAATGCATGCATAATACGTTTTTTAGCTTCAATTATTGGTAAAATTGAGTTTATCAGGTTTAGGTCTTTCATGGTTATGTCGACAGCTGGGGAATTTTGTATCTTAAAAATAAAGAGAATTTTAATTTTTGGGGGTATTCAACATATTGCAGGGGGTATGATTTTTTTGGAATTAGTTTTATAAATCTCCGTAGATTTTATGTTGCTAAAATATTTTGGTGCTTTTCTCTCGATTTCGATAATTTGAACTTTTTCAATATTCGATTTTAAAAACTTTTTTTCAAGACAACCCTAGTCAGTAGTGAAAGAGATGTTTCCTATTCCAGTCAGCCTTTTACCCTATTTATAGAGGATTTTCCCTATTCTTGACCTTTTCACCCTATTAATCTGGCTTCTAGCCTTCCAAAATTCTCAAAATTTTCGCCTTATTTGAAATTTTAAGTATGCTTAAGCTTTTAACTATGCCCTAATTTTTCCCATTTTTGGCCGATTTAGCCCTATTTTTGAGTGGCTGCGCCCTATTTTAGTGTTTTGGAAGGGGCCACCCTGATTCCTGTATAAAATAAATAAATTTACTTCAATTTCATTTTTTTCTTTCATCGCTTCCCGACATATATCATGACGTAAGTATCCAACATCTAAACTGCTTTTTTTATTTAGGATTCAGCGGTGCCGGTATTCCGAGAAAAATCGGTATCGTTATCAGTAAAATCGGTATCAGTATTCAAAGAGACCTGTATAATACCGCCCGATACCGGTCGGGATCCCGATACCGCTGAACCCTATTTTTATTGATAATTATTTTTAAATATTGGATACCGTATTTCCGGTCTATTGTTTTTATTTCAGTTAAATCCACATGAAGGGATATAAAAAGATTAGAAGTGATTAAGAGAGTATTGGAGATTTGCAGGGTTAACGGGGATTTTTGGAATTAACACTGATTAGTTCGATTAATTTATAGTAATTTGGAGGGATATCGGGTGATATAAGGGTGGTGGACAGTTTTTACCCTTATTTTGACAAACCCAATTTTTTCATTCCAACAGAAAAACATTTTTCAAGTCTACATTTTTTACATTTTGCCAAATTTGGTTGTGATTTTTCGTTTGTATTTTTTTCTGAACATTTACACAAATCATATTTCCATTGATTTTCGTTTTCAAGATAACGCCTTTTGAAAAGAAATTTTTGGAAAAATTCCATCATATCTCCTATACACTGATTTGGGCAAACAATATTTCATTCGAAAGAGCTCGTCGATTAAGTCGAAAAACACCAAAATCAGCTCGATTGGATAATTCTGAACAAAATTATGAAAATATTTTGGTGTAATTGACTAGGCTCGAAGAGGTTATTCAAAGCACCCAAAATTTTCATATTCGAATTTCCTTTTCTTCCTTTTCTTATCATGACTCCAATCTTTTGCTCATTTCTCTTTTTTAACCCATCATTAGGAGTGTATCTTTGGAAACGGTTCCGTTTCCAGAACTGGAACCGCATCAGTTCCGGAACTGGAACTTTCCCAATACTGTCCATATGATAGTCCGGATGGGTACTTATTTACTTTTTATCCGCTGGAAGAAATTAATTTATTTTTTGTAAAAATGGTCAGTGGAAAAGTTTAACAAATTTGCTTGTGGTCACATTGATTCACTCGTGTCCGGACAATGCGTCAGTGGACAATGCGTCAGTGGAAGATGCGTCAGTGGACAATCGGTCAGTATTGATAAAAAGTGATTAAAAGTGATGATGTAAATAGATAAATAATGATATAAAAGGACTAAAGATGGGATATACACAGATTAGGAGTATTTAAAAAGGGATTTTGGGGTTTAAGAGGGATTTGTTGGGATTAAGGCCGATATCTCGGGTTTTGGAGGATTAACAAAGATATTAAGTTACTTGGTTGGAATAAGATGGAAATTTGCCGATTTGAAGGGATATCAAGAAATTTTTATATCTTTATATCATAACTTTTAATCACTTTATATCAATACTGACCGATTGTCCACTGACGCATTTTCCACTGACGCATTGTCCACTGACGCATTGTCCGGGAGCCGATTCACTCACTTTTCCTTCAATTCAGGCAATTTTTGTTTTCGATTGCCTGTCTCATACATTTTGCTCTTATTATTTGTAAATGAATGAATAAATCGATGTTTATTTTTTATATCTAAAGACGGTTACAACTGAAAAGTGAAATTATTGAAGGAAAAGTGAGTGAATCAATGTGACCACAAGCAAATTTGTTAAACTTTTCCACTGACCATTTTTACAAAAAATAAATTAATTTCTTCCAGCGGATACAAAGTAAATAAGTACCGTCCGGATGCTATTTTTTCGAATGAAATATAATTTGTCCGAATCGGATTATGGGAGATATGACGGAATTTTACCAAATGGGGATATGACAAAATACCTGAAAAAAGACCCACAAGCCATACATGTACAAACTCCATAATGAAAATGAACATTTTCTTTTGCCCCACAAACTTTGCATTGTTTAATAAAATTTCTTTGCATTTTTAAAATTTTTTAGTATTTTTTTAATTAAAATAAACTTAATAAATATATTTTTATAAAAATTGAAATAAACGGTTTAATTAAAGAATATCGTTTATAGAAATATTTTTCTGGCAAAAATAACTTTTTTTTTCTTAACAAAAAAGAAACACTGCTCTTTAGCTTTTAAAATAATTAATATTAAATATTATTAATTATTTATATTTATTAAATATTAAAAAAATTGTTGGCAAAATTGTTGGTATATTAAATATAAAAAATCATGAGAATAATTTAGGTGTATTCGAACGTATTTAATATTCGTTTTGGTACGTAAAATTATCAGCTGAATTAACAAATTAATTTTCTATTCAAAAATTAAATAGAAGAAAACTTAACTTGAATGATTGAATTTAATCAATTTAGTTAACTTCGAAGCTTCTCTCTTATCTTTCTATGAATGAATATTTTATTTTATAAATAAAATTTTATTTAAAAAACTTAAATTAATTCAAAACAGCTAATTAAACACAAAAATTTAACTGAAAAAGAAAATTAATTTTTAATATCATTAATCTAAAAATGGTTATTTGCCATCATCGGGCTTTTTGGCTAGCAATATGCCAGTATTCCACACTAAAAAATATTTTAAATTAAAAAAGGTGGTTCTATTTTCGTAAATTTATTTAGAAATTAAGAGGGATTTGGTGAAGGAATTTTAAGGAGGATTTAATGAAATATATAAAATTTATAAATGTGCCTAAATAAATTGAATAATAACTCATAAATGATAATTATGAAAATAGAAAATATGTAGAAGTTATTAAATATTATTAATTATTTATATTTCATTAAATATTAAAAATAAAAATTTTCTCTCAAAATTTTTCTCTTTAATAAAAAAACTTTTTTTTATTTTGTTAAGAAATTTAATTTTCTTTCAAATTTTCATTCACTGTATCAAATATTTTTTAAATTCGACTTCCCCAGTATCAGAATGGACGGAATTTCTACTTCAGAAACTGTTTTCTTGAGATGTCTAAATCCAAAAGTTTTCTGTGATTCTATACGAATTGGTTCTTTGCAAGGCCAAGACTTAAACACAATACCAAGCCGACAAAACTCAAGAAACGTCTTGAGTTACGAATCAAAACCTAAAATCTTGAACTCTCTAGCAGGGATGTCTCGGGTCGAGAAAAAAGTCGGGTCGGATTTCGGGTCGGGTTTTCAAAATTTTCCTCGGGTCGGGTTTCGGGTTTCCGGTCGAAAAAAAGTCCGGGTTTCGGGTCTCGGGTCGGGTTTCGGGTCGGGTCAATTAAAAATTTGAACATGTATCCAGATTTTTCGAAGTGCTGGGGGATATCAGTGATTTGGAGAATAATTAGAGCGATACCTGCTGAATTACAGGGATTAAGGATGAGCTGGATGGATTAAAGCAATATCTTTGGATTGGGGATTAATAGGGATATAAAGATAATGTGGGGAAGATACTTCACCAATTAAAAGAATTAGGAGAAGATATTGAATCTAATAATCTACCTTAAACCTATGATGCCCTCTCCAAATTGTTTGATAGATAACTTACAAATACTTGATTTTCGAATATCCTCCAAATCCCCCTATATCTTTCAAAATCCACCTTAATCTCTGAAAATCCCCAGATATTCTCCTACCCCTTTGAATCCATATTAGAGTTTAACGCAAATAAAGCAAAACGCAAATCAAGGAGATTTAAAATCAAGGAAATTTAAAAAGATACCATGGGATTACCGACGGATGTCGGGTGAGTTGGGGAGATAGCGGAGGATAAAGGGCTATCTGTATGTAGTTATGAATTGATACCGGGGAAATAAGGGGATTTGGAGGGATAACGGAAGATCTAAGCTCAAGATACTGAACCGATATTTTTCTGAGCCGTCCCATGATTGAAAATTGTTATTTAAATACTCTACTTTTAGCGCCGCAGGCGAAAATTTTGAGAATTATGGAAGGATACAAGCTAGTTTTCTTCTTTTTTCAGCGCCGCAGGCGAAAATTTTGAGAATTATGGAAAGCTAGAAGCCAGATTTCTACCTTTTTCTGCGCCGCAGGCGAAAATTTTAAGAAATTTGGAAGGCCAAGAAGCCAGATTTTCTCTTTTAATGGTGAAAAGTTCTTGGAAAAAGTCGGGTTTCGGGTCGGGTTTTCAAAATTTTCCTCGGGTCGGGTTTCGGGTCGAAAAAAAGTCCGGGTTTCGGGTTTCGGGTATCGGGTTTTGGGTAACCCGAGACATCCCTGGTCTCTAGTGAGTTCATTCAAGTTCTTATTGAAAGCTATGAGTAAAACTCCGAAATTATTCAAGTTCAAAAATCAATCCAAAAAGAATTTTTTCTTCTATGAAAAAAGCTTTAACGTCAAAGCTATAACTTTAAAAACTCCTTTAGATTATCGATAAAAATATAAAATTTTTAAATTTATTTTTTGTGTTTAATTAGCTGGTTTAAATAAATTTTAGCTAATATTAAATTTTCCACACCAACTCCCATTTTATCCATCCAACCTTCTTCAACCTCACGCTATTTCCTCATGACACCGAATCAGTCAATAAAATAATTAAATTTTTTTTTCTTTTTCAGTTTTCAGAACGTTACAAGCTCAAATAATCTCTTTCTCTCTCACTTTCTCTCTCAGAGAGAGAGAGTCATTCCAATTTTCCTTCAACTAACGCAAAAATATCCCTCATAATATTAATAAAAAACCTAGGGATCGGGGTTAGTGAACGACAAATCAACGTTTTCGTTGATTCGCGGCGAATATCAACAATTATTCGCGAACAACTTTTTTTAAATACATAACGCCAGAACAACGTTAATATCAACGTTTTGCGCCAAACAACTGCGAATCAACGTTTTTGTATCTTTTTTTCTCTGCTCTGCCATTATATTTCTCTTCTTTTTTTCTGTTAATTTTCGTTCGTGTAGTCTCTCCTTTGGAATTTGCAGGCTCCGGTACAAAATATGGAATCGTTAAAATATGGAATGGTTAAAATCACGAATAGGCTAAAAAGGGGTTAAAATACCGAATCGTTAAAATATGGAATCGTTAAAATATCGAATCGGGTAAAAAAGGGTTAAAATATCGAATGTTAAAATATGGAATGGTAAAAATGTCGACACGTCCAAAATGGGTCAAAATGTCGAATTCTTTTAAAAAAGGGTCAGATGAGTGCCATACATTGATTGTTGATAATTTTATCAACTTATCAACTTATTTTTGATAATTTGATTGATAAGTCTCGTATGTCATAGTCCGGCGTAATCTTTTCTGCCCGAGTTCAGTGTATTTTATGGAGTAAAACCGGACCGGATAAATCAAGACCGGATCCGGTCCGGCATGATCGTACGAATCCGGAAAACATAACGCGATCCTGATACGGAAAAATTAGAGTGGCGTGCACTAGTTTTTAGTTAAGACCTAAATTTTGTACCCTACCGTATACGGTACGGAATACCGAAAAATACCGATCAGCCTTTAAATTTTATCGGTCGGAATTCCGTACTGTACTACCGACTCGGAATACCGAAAAATACCGTCGGTATTACGGTAACGCCCGGATTCTAGGTTTTGGCGATATTTTTAAAAAATTCGACATTTTGACCTATTTTGGCCATGTCGACATTTTATCTATTCGATATTTTAACGATTCCATATTTTAACCCTTTTTTAGCCTATTCCATATTTTGACCATTCCATATTTTAACGATTCCACATTTTAACCCCTTTTTAGCCTATTCGCGATTTTAACCCATTTTTACCCGATTCGAGATTTTAACCCTTTTTTAGCCTATTCCATATTTTAACGATTCGATATTTTGTCCGGACACGAATTTGCAATTTTCCATTTTTATAAATGTTCAGTCTTTTTTCTGTAATTTTTAGGGATTTTTCCACATATATTCTTACTAGATGGATGAATTTGAAAATGAATTAAGAGTCGCATTCGAAAGCGGCGATCTCGAAGAACCTGTGACACCGTCATCGAAACGTCGAAAATCCGATTTCCTTAAGGGATTAATCTAGGAAGTCCGAAGAGTAGGCGATCATGGAATGAATGTTTGTACTTTCGTGTCTTCCAATTCCTGGAGACATTTCCAAAATCAGAAAAAATATATCTGATTTAGTCAACAAAAATCTTACCTATCTTGGGCTTGACATGTCAAAAATCGTTTTTATTACTGATGAGGGATCTAATGTAAGATAAAGAATCGTTTAAAGAAATTGTTAACAAATATTCTGGAAATCACACAGAGAGAATGGAACGAATTTTTTCCAAGCAAAATCTTTTTGAAGCTTATATTCAAACTGTTTCAATGTTGGAAGCACCTTTGAAAATACTTGAGGTAAAAAATAATATTGAAATTTAGAAAATTTAAATTTTAGGCCGAAAATAAATGTACAATGAACAGATTAATGATAGAAATGATCAAATTGGAAAATGCTTGGAGAGGAGAAGTAAGAGGAGATGATTTAGTCAGAGCAGCTTTAGCCAAAAGTGGATTCTGAATATGATTTACAAGTATGGTTTGATTGGATTCTTGAGAGAACAAGAGAATGTCGAAGTACTAAATTACTCAGGTCTGTATTTCATGAAGAATTTTTTAAGGTATTTAATTGGGTCGTTGGCGACCGGTTTTAAAACCGGAATTTTTTAAATTTTTTGCCAAAAATTAACCGTTTTTAGAAAATTTTAAAAACCGAAAACCGGGGATACCGGTTGATAATCGGTTGCCAACAACCCTAGTATTTAAATTAAAAAGTATAAGTAATATTTTTTTCAAGGCTGCATGGGATGTACAAATTATTTGTAAACCAAAACTTCGTCGTGATTATTCAAAAAGTTACAAACAGAAATTAAAAACGATGATTTGGCCGAGAAAGGACTAGATTTTGAGATGGAACAGTATGAAACTGGATGTAAGAATTTGGGAGGACATAAGCTAGATTTGCTAAAATTTTGGAAAGAAACTTCAAACAAAATTCCACTTCATTACAATCATTATTTAAAGATGGATAAAATTTTGTTGTTTTATATATTTTTTCAATTTTAATAAAAAAATTCCTACTCGTAAAATTCTTTTAAATTCCAAAGGAGAGACTACACGAACGAAAATTAACAGAAAAAAAGAAGAGAAATATAATGGCAGAGCAGAGAAAAAAAGATACAAAAACGTTGATTCGCAGTTGTTTGGCGCAAAACGTTGATATTAACGTTGTTCTGGCGTTATGTATTTAAAAAAAAGTTGTTCGCGAATAATTGTTGATATTATTAAATCAACTTTTTTTTCTTAAGAAAACGTTGATATGTCGTTCCCTAATCGGGGTGATATCCTAATTTTAAGACCGGAAATTTTAAAATATTTTTAGATGATGGAATATTTGCAAAATTTTAAGCATCTACTATATATTAATTTGGTAATGTTATGAGCTTGCGCCTAAAGGCTGCATGGTTACTTCGACTTTTTTTAAATTTAAGTTAAATAAAATTAAATTTTTTTCAAAAAAAATGCTGCAGACTTGTTTGCTTAAGGGAAAGAATTATTTGTAAATGAATATATTAAATTTACAAAAGTTTTCAACGGAGATTAGGTTTAATTTAAGAATGTAAAAGATTAGATGATTAATCGAAGTATTAAAAATGAATATACATTTCATTAAGCTATAATGTTCATGCTGTGGAAAAATTGTGGATGGGAGATGGAATTGAACCATCACGGAATTTATTTTCATTCATGTTCTTTCTGCAAGTGCGGACACAACACCGAAGGTTGAATTAATGTGGTGAAAATAATATGTACAATAAAATACACAATTTCATGCAAGTGAATAAGGAAAGAGTGATTAACAAACTGTTAAAAACACTGACTGGAGAAAACCCGATTAATAACAATTTAAAAGCGATATTTATATGAAAAAGCACTTAAGCTTTTCTTCGCCCCAGTGGCGATTTTTTCTTTTCTCATAAGAAATGTGTAAGAGAAAGGGTCGAAGTCCAAAGGAAATGGAAATAAATATAAAAGATAATACAATTAGGGCTGAGTCACCGGGATTTAGACTTTTTAATAATAAAAGCCAACTTCGGCAAACACCAATAAATGCTTGCTCTTATATATTCCTTTATTTAAACGAAAACATTCATCCAATCTTTGAGCCCCTTCAATTAAACCTAATCTTCGTTGATTATATCGAAGTAAAATATTTGTGTATTTAATAGATTCGTCTAAAAGTAATTCTTTTCCTTCGGGAGACAAGCCTTTAGCATCTTTTTTTGAAAAAAAATAAAAATTTATTTAAATTAAAGTTAAAAGCATAAAGTTCTGATTTTTAGAGCCGTACTTGTGAACCCCGACTTGTGAATTTTTCAAGACCAGACCCGAACTCTCTTCTTCCCTCAAATCGCTTTATGCGCTTCAGGCGAAAATTTTATAATTTTGGAGGTCCTTAAGTCAGATTTCTTTCCATTTTTTGCGCTTCTGAAAGGAAAAATTTTTTCGGCCTCATTTTCATTTACGGATTTGAACCCATCCCGATCCAAATATCCAAGAGTGAGTGAATTCAATCAACGTAACCACTCAACCATCGACCAACTAAAGGAAAAATTGGAGAGCCCTGGTTTAAATTATAAGCTGACAAGCAATTTTTAGTTCGCTTATACAAATTAAGTTTTACCCGGTTTCGTAAGGACAATAGCTACCAATAAAGCATATTCAATTTTTGTTAATGCAACACGTTTGAAGTGAACAACAGATTTTGTATATACATAATCTGACAATTTAATCATTCTAAAAATCAAAAAAAACATTGTTTAAAATTTTTAGTAAAATTTATTTACATATCATCATTTACAGAATGATCCGTAATAGCAAGAGCTGGTATAACATTATCTTTACGTGTCCAAGTTTCAGAGCCTAATTCCCATGCTAGGTAAGAGCCAGTAAATGAAGTAAACAAATGACATATCTGCCTTAGATGTGCAATCTATTTGTAAAAAGAAAATTAAATTTTAGATTAATCAAGTTTTTCTTATTAGGGTTGGACCTAAAAATCTCGGGGACGGTTGTGTCGGCGTTCGGGGTTTTCGAATTATTTCGGGGCGAAGTCGGCGAGCAAAATTTGGTAGGGGACTTGGTCGGGGAACGGGGTTTAAAAGCAATCCTTCTGAATTGCTTTCCTACGGAAAATAGACTTAAAAATCCCGTACCATTTTGGCCTCAACCAACCCTTACATTAACTGAACTATAAGCGTAGCCTAACAACTTAACCACTCAAAACAAACTAAAAAGAGAGTTTTGTTGTTTTATTCACATTTCCTTCAAAAATAATAATATGTAGAAAAGTAAAGTTGAAGGAAATTTTCTGATTTTTTTCTTTAAATTTCCCAAAAATTTGCATTATATGGGGTGTGTAACCCGAAAACTTTGAAATTATTTCAGGTCGGGGGACGAGGTTTTTAAATAGTAACGGGCAAGGAACGGATCGGAGAAAATCTGAAAAAATTGTTCGGGGTACGGGTCGGGTCGCTTTTGTCTTTACTTCCGTTTTAGCACACACGTTATACTAGGTGTGTAACGAAACTGATTTTAAGAGTTTAAGTTAGAACAATTTAATAACAATATCATAAGGGAGGATGGGATTAACACAGAAATTTTCACTAAAATTCTTATGCGCCTCCATGTATGTAGATTATATGTACCTGATCAGATAAAGTCAATTTTTCAAAAACAGGCATAGATTTAGCTATACCAACACACAAAAGTCTGTCAACAAGAATACATTTTTGACATCTACTATTAAATATTCCTTCGTCTTGTATTGAAGATTCCCAACTTTTTAATTCATCAAAAGGTATTGGACTTGGATTTGGCTTTAAATAGGATTGCTTTTTATGAAAAATTAAATTAAAATTAACCGAGAAATTCCCAGTTAAACGAAAAATATTAAAATCAGATAAAATTATTTCTTCAAACAAAATCGGGCCATTAAGGAATATATCATCCAAATCATTAAATGCATGCAGAATACGTTTTTTGGCTTCAATAATTGGTAAAAGTGAGTTTATTAGGTTCCGGTCTTTGATGGTTATGTCGACAGCTGGGGAATTTTGTATCTTAAAAATAAAGAGAATTTTAATTCTTGTTTTGTTATTTTTCCATTGGGTATTCAACGTATTGCAGGGGTATGGAAAATTTTAAAATAAGTTTTATAAATCTCCGTAGATTTTATGTTGCTAAAGATAGTGGATATTTTTCGTCTCTAGCATAGGACATGCGTCCCAAAAAAGTATGCTTCCCATACAGTCAACTGACCCTCCTCAAATAATTGCTTCCCTCCTCAATAATTGCTTCCTCTTGCATAGGTAGTAATGTAAAGATAATCGCTTATTATTGTTTAGTGAACAATGAATTTTCACGTAGTTTTAATACTTTACCATATATGTTATGCCGATTCTAAATCTCTTACTTTAAAAACAATTAAATCTGTTAATCCGGGAACCGGAACAAATTCAACGGAACTACTACTACTAAGAAAAAAGAGGAATATTGTTCTATATTTGACGCTTACACTTTTTTGAGACGCATACACTGTTTTTGGGACGCATAAACAGTCATGGGACGCATACATTACCGTGGGACGCATTTCCTAAGCTAGAGCCAATTTTTCTTTTGAGTTCGATAATTTGAACTTTTTCAATATTCGATTTTCAAAAACGTTTTCTCAACCCTAGTCTGCACTAACATTGTTTTTCAATTGCTTTATAAAGTAAATAAATTTACTTTAATTTCATTTTTTTGTTTTTCCATCGCTTCCCGGCATATATCATGACGTAAATATCCAACTTCTAAAATACTTTTTTTAATTATTTTTAAACAATGGATACTGTATTTCCGGTCCCTTGTTTATACCTCAGTTAAATCACCATGAAGAGATATAAAAGGATTAGTAGTGATTAACAGAGTATTTGAAATTTGCAGGGTTAACGGGGATTCTTGAGATTAACACTGATTAGGTCATTAATTTATCATTAATTTGGAGGTATAACGGCGGATATAAGAGATTTGTTAACGGAAACCGATCAACTGGGGGTTCGAGGGGACAGTTTTTTACCCTTATTTTGACAAACCCAAAATTTTCATTCCAACAGAAAAACATTTTTCAAGTCTACATTTTTTACATTTTGCCAAGTCTGGTTGGGATTTTTCGTCTTTATTCTCTTCTGAACAGTTACATAAATTATATTTCCATTGATTTTCGTTTTCAAGATAACGCCTTTTGAAAAGAAATTTTTGGCAAAATTCCATCTTATATCATATACACCGATTTGGGGAAACAATATTTCATTCGAAAGAGCTCGACGAGTAAGTCGAAAGATCCTTAAATTTTGCAAGATCCTTAAGCCAAAAATCATACTTTTTTGCGAAGCAGACGAAAATTTTAAAAATTTATAATTTAAAGAAAAGCAATTCATTAGTCATAAAGTTCGGGTTCGATCCTAATACACAGTTAAATCCTTAAAACTACGAACCAGGGTTTTTTGTACACGAAACCCAATACCTGAAAAGATAATTAAGTATGGTTCATTAATCATTCAATACCTCCAAAACTCTCCAAATTAATTTCTTGATATCACTCTCAATGCCAAGCTACCTTTCTTAATTCACAAATCCCACAATGTCTCTAATCTCATTAAATTTGCCTCTCTCTATGTATATAACCCAAAATCCTATTATTCAACATAGCTTACTCCTTGCAATTTAGTTCAACAATACCCGAATCCCCGAAAATAACCCGAATTTTTCGCCAAACCCGAAACCCGTACCCGGAATTTTTGCCGACCCGAAACCCGTGACCCGAAATGAATCGCTCCAACCCGTTACTCAAAACCGATTTTTTGTACCCGCGGCAACACTGCTACGAACCCAACACACTATCCAGTCAACCACACATCCCTCTGAAACAAAAGGAAGGTAAATCTTTTTTACCAGTCTCAATTTTCTTATCCATTTCTTCTCACGACTACCATCTTTTGTTCATTTCTCTTTTTTAATCATCATTTGGGGTTTTTTTTCAACGAAATAGCTCGATGAGTAGATTCGAAACCAAACTCAGCTCGATTGGATTTATTGTTTGTCCAAATCGGAGTTTGGGAGATATGACGGAATTTCACCAGATTTTATTAAATTAAACAAAATAAAAAATACCTGAAGAAAGCCCCACAAGCCCTACATGTCCGAACTCCATAATGATAATAAACATTTACTTTGGACTCACAAACTTTGCATTGTTTAAAGATGTTACTTTCCATTTTTAAAATAAATTGGTATTTTATACAAATTAAATTAAACGGTTTATCGTATATAGAAATTTTTTAGGCAAAAATAATTTTTATTTTAATTTAACAAAAAAGATTAAATATTAATTAAAATAATTAATATTGAATATTATAATTTTTTATATCTCATTAAATATAAAAAAATTCTTGGCAAATTGTTGGTAAATTAAATTTAAAAAATTATGTGGATGATTTGGGTATGTTTGAACGTGTTTAGTTTTAATTTTAAAAAATAACCAGCTAAATAAACAAATATTTAAACAAAAATTTAAAGGAATAGTATGAGGGGGTTTTACTCTCTCTCTCAAATGAGGGGGTAAGCATTTGAGTGAGAGAGAGAGAGTAATTATTTGAGAATATACGTTAATTGCAGTATTTTCAATCACTGCCTAATTTTATATCCACAATTAGCTCCCTTTTAATGTTAATAATTAAAATTTGATATCATTTTTACAAAATTTATGTCTTTGACAGGGTGACCAGAAAGTAATTGGACACGTTATTTATGCCATAACTTTATTCAAATTTAAAATAATGAGATCAAATAAAGCTTATATAATAGAGGTGCACTAGCCCAAAAAATATTTTACCGAGTGAGTTGAGTAAATTATGAGGGAGATGTCGTTGGATTTGGTCACATATACAAAATACCACAAATTATGCACGTTGTAAACAGTGTTCATAAGTTCGTACCAAAATTCGTACTCGTACTTAGGTACGAAATACAAGTACGAGCAAAAAAATACGCTGGTACGAAGTACAAGGCCAAAATTCAACTCGTATTTTCGTACTTGGGTTTAATGGAAAAATTTAAAAAAATATGCTTATTTCTTTCATTCGCCCTTATATTAGTGGGTGGCAGAGTGGTTAAGGTGTTAGGCTTCACCGAAGACGTTAATCTATGGATTGCCTTATTTATCAACTTTTATTTTAATTTGTTCTATCCCTACCTGAATTTTGAGACCTCTACTCATACAGTCATGCTTACACTAGAATTAATTGTACATCAAAGCATTTTCCCCTCAACCAGTGGGCAATTGAAAAAAAACGCTAGAATTTCCCCTCACATCAGAGGGAAAGCTCAATAAAAAACAGCTAATTAAACAAAAATTGGAAACAAAAATTAATTTTTATTAACGTTCATCCAAAAATGGTTTATTTGAAAATGAAATGGATTTTAAAAAAATAAAAAAATTGATGGCTTTTTGGATTGAATAATTTTAATTTTTTAGATTTTCAAACTTTTTTCATGCTCCTGTTAAACCTTTGAATAATTTTAATTTCTTTGATTTTAAAACTTTACAACCTATAAAGTTTGAAAATCAAAGAAATTAAAATTATTCAATCCAAAAAGCCATCAATTTTTTTAAATTTTAAAAATCAATTTTACGCTCCTATTACATAAACCATTTTCAGATTAACGTTAATAAAAATTAATTTTCGTTTTCAATTTTTGTTTAATTAGCTGTTTTCTTATTGAGCTTTCCCTCTGATGTTGGGGGAAATTCTAATGTTTTTTTATCAATTTGGTTGCCCACTGGTTGGGAGAAAATGCTTTGGTGTACAATTCATTCTAGTGTAAGCAAAGAGTTGGCTGTATGAGTAGAAGTTTCAAAATTCAGTAAGAGAGAGAACAAATTAAAATAAGTTGATAAATAAGGCAATCCAAAGAGAGATATTTACAAATAAAGGTTGAAAAACCAAAAATTAAATTTAAATCAAATAATTATTTGATTTGTGTCAAAAAACAGCCAATCAAATTTTGAATCCAAAGAAACTGAAAAAAATATAGTATATCAAATATTTGATTGACTTTAATGTTAAATATATAAAAAAGCTAATGCACGTTAAACTGGATAATACTACAAATTCTAAAGATTTTAGAACTGTGAGCAATCTAGCAAACTGGGGTTTTCTACGTCGGCATGTACTTACCGAATATTTCAATAAATCAGTATACCCTACGGAATGTATTATCTGATTCCTGAAGATAGGAAAATTTTTAATTTAATGCTGATTTTTGAGTGCCTAAAAAATTCAACCTTTCCTAACAACAAAACCAAAATTTTTTTAATTCTAAAATCAATACAATAAAAATTTTTTTATTTTCTAAATTTAGTTTTGGAGCGTTAAAGCTTTAGCAGCCGATAATCGTTCCAACCATTTTTAGATTGACGTTAATGAAAATTGATTTTTGTTCCATTTTTGTTTAATTAGCCGTTTTAAATTTTATTTTTGTAATTGAAGTAAAGTTTTGTTTATCGGATAAAGCTTTCTAGCCACTATAATTCATTTTTGTACCCAACAACATATTATCCCATCAACAAAACTTGCCTATCTTTAAAGATCTTTTCAAATTTTATTTAGAACCTAAAGTGGAATAAATGATAAAGTAAGGGCCCAACGCGACGCTCATCTAAAAGGAAGTGACCGAAGCCCCACTCATCTAAAAGGAATGTTGTCCTTCTAATTTCAAAAAAGACTTCAAATGAAACATAAATCGCCGAGCAAAAAATAAACCTAGCAGCTTTAAAGCCGCAGGCTTTCAATGCGCGTTCATAGACGCGCCTACAATTACAAACAAACGCTTCCCCCGACGTAACTAAATTTTAAAGCTTTAAAATCCATTCAGCTATTTATCCTTAAGCTGGTTGAAAATACAAAAGAAAAAAAAATTATTAATAAAAGATGGAAAAGAAAAAAGTTTATTAAAAATAAAAATAAACAGAACAATTAATTTTAAGCCACATTTTTAATGTTATTTTGATGCACCCTCCTCTTCCAAGTTCGTCTTGGAATCTACCAAAACATCATTAAATTTTAAAAGTATAAGGATAAACTTGGATGGATGAGGGGAATGTGATAGCGGCAATAAAGAGCAGCTGCCACAAAACACCTTTTTCCTCACCCACGATTTTTCAATTCATTCATATATTTTTTAATCCCAACCTCACCAAAAGAATAAATTTTTGTTAAAAAAAGTAGTTGTTTTAATTTAGGAGAGAAGCGCTTGAACGCGTCTCCGGTTCCCACTTGCAGGAACAGGAGGACCCAACGTTCGAGTCCCCCATAAACTATTATTACAGTATTGATTTTAGAAATTTAAAAATTTCGTTTCTGATGTTGAAAAAGGTTGAATTTTATTTAAATTGCTTAAAAAAGGAAACAAATTACATAAGAAAAATAGATGAATGTATTTTATTAAATTAATTACTCCGGGTAACCTCTCGATAGAGGGAAAATTAATCGAAAAAGTGAAATTGATAGAGGGTATACAGTATTTTATTTTTAAAAATAATTAATTTTTAATCACTTCTTTCCAAAAATTTTTTCATTAAGTTTGTCCATTTTATGTATTCAATTTCCATTAAAAAATATTTAAGTTGGTAAGAGCTCATTAAACGATAAGTATATTCATTTTCAATACTTTTATTAATTAAACGAAAACATTCATCCAATCTTTGAGCCCCTTCAATTAAACCTAATCTTCGTTGATTATATCGAAGTAAAATATTTGTATATTTAACAGATTCGTTATAAAGTAATTCTTTTCCTTCTGGAGACAAGCCTTTAGCATCTTAAAAAATTATAGTTTATTTAATCTGAAATATAAAAATAGAGGATGATAGGATGATGTTGTTATTTTTTAATTAGGGTTGCCGTTTTAGAAGCAGACAGGTCTTCTCTTTAACATTGTCTCTTCTTTGATAATGCCACAGGGCAAATAGAGGAAGGAAAGGTCAGACCTCTCCTTCCTCTTTTCGGGCCAAATATCTTAGGCCCGACTTGATCTTTCGGTCCGAGTCGGTAAATTATAGCAACCCGGTTTTTAATGAACCAATCAAGCCCATTAAAAAGCCACAACACCATAATTAATATTAAAGTGTTCACCTGATTTCGAAAGGATAATAGCTATTAACAAAGCAAATTCGACGTTTGTTAATGCAACACGTTTAAAATGGGCAACAGATTTTGTAAATATAAGATCTGTCCATTTAATTATTCTAAAAATTGAAAGTCAAAAAAAATTTTTTTTGAAATTTTTAGTAAAATTATTAGAAAAATATTTACTTATCATCATTTAAGAATACAGGATTCTTCTTACAACCAAGAGCTGGCATAAAATTATCTTTTCGTTTCCATGTTTCAGAACCTAATTCCCAAGCTAGGTAGGTGTTTGTAAATATAGCAAACAATTGACAAATCTGTCTTAGATGTGCAATCTATTATTTAAAAACAATCATAAAATGGAATTTTTTGCCTTGCGTTTAAATTCTGGCCTTGCGTTGCGTTTTGCATTTTTTGTGATTGTCTCTTGCGCTCAACCCTGATATGAATGGTATCTTAATGGTTATTGAAAAAAATGTCCGCCATTCTATGAGAATAATTACGAGAGTGTGAGGAATTAATCGAGTAAATACGGTATATGTATCAAATAAAAATTATTGTATTTCAATATTTTGTAATCATAATATTTTGCTATGCTGTTACAATAAAATTCCGGTTCTACACAAACTATAGTCAAAAATAAATGAACATAAAACACCTGATCAGATAAAGTCAATTTCTCAAAAACAGGCATAGATTTAGCTAAACCAACACACAAAAGTCTGTCAACTAAAATGCATTTTTGAACTCTAATATTAAATATTCTCTCAATTTGTACTGAAGATTCCCAACTATTTAATTCATCGAAAAATATTGTACTTGGATTTGGCTTTAAAACAAAATTTTAATTAAAAATTAAATTAAAATTAACCGAAAAATGGTCAGTTAAACGAAAAATATTAAAATTAGATGAAATTATTTCTTCAAACAAAATCGGGCCATGTAGAAATATATCATCCAAATCATTAAATGCATGCATAATACGTTTTTTGGCTTCAATAATTGGTAAAATCGAGTTTATTTGTTGTTGCTCTTTGATGGTTATGTCGACAGTTGGGGAATTTTGTATCTTAAAAATAGAGAGAATTTTAATTCTTGTTTTGTTTTTATTCCTTTGAGTATTTAACATATTGCAGGAGGTATGGAGCGTCAGTTTAGATGCGGGTCTTGAATATAATTCTTTGAGAACCCCCAAATTTTCTAAAATCTGCTCCGCTAGCGGAAATTTAGAATGCTAGGAGCCAGAATCTTCCAAGTAAACTAGACTTAATCCCAGATCACAAGGCTCATCACTTATTATGTGAATGAATCTTCATTCTCTTAGAATGTTCATTTTCTATTACAATAAAAATTAATCTGGTTGCAAGAGATTGTACAATTTCTTACTTTTTAAATCCGACCTTCAGCGCCGCAGTCAAAAATTTTGAGAATTTTTGGTAATAATTTAGTTTAGACTCCCTAATATTTTATTGCTTCACTAACTATTTTGAGCTTTCTTTATGATCTATAATTTATCATATAGTTTAAGGGTCAAAGGTATTTCCGAAGTTTATGTTTCCCATATTTCCTTCTATAATAGGCGAGGTTCTTGGCGAGGACCGAGACGAGGTTTCGAAACCCGAGGTCAGCAAAATCGAGGTCAGGATTTGAAAATGGGCGAGGACCTCGGCCTCGGCAAGGCCTACTTTAGTTTCATTTAGGTTTTTAATTTAATTTCCGCTTCAATTATAAAGTATTAGAAAAATTGTTAAAAGAAGAAAATTTTATTTTATTTGAATTATTAATGCAAGCTTTTAAGTTTGAAAAAATTTTTAATGGAAAAGAAGATTAATTTACCAATAGAAAAATTTAAAATAAAGTTTCCTTTAAAATTAAAAAAAATAAATTTACGTTAATTTCATTGTTTTGTTCTCTCATTGCTTCCCGACATATATCGTAACGTAAATATCGAACATCTAAAATCATTTTTTAAAATTATTTTTAAATATTTTAACTAGGGTAACATCCCTAGTGGTCGAGAGTGTCGTGGATGAGGATTTGCCTGGAAGGACATGTTTTCAGATAGCGAAAACGTTTAACCGATCGGACAGTGTTTGGGCGACGGGGCGTTACCCTTATCTTAACAAACCCGATTTTTTCATTCCAACAGAAAGACATTTTTCAAGTCTACATTTTTTACATTTTAACACATCTGTTTGAAATTTTCCGTCTTTATTCTCCAATTGTTTTTGCAAACATTTACATTTATATTTGCATACTTCATCATTTTCAAGATAACGCCTTTTAAAAGAATTTTTCTAAATTAAACAAAATAAAAAATGCCTGAAAAAAGCCCCACAAGCCCTACATGTACAAACTCCATAATGAAAACAAATATTTAGTTTTGACTCACAAACTTTGCATTTTTTAATTCTTTGCATTTTTCAAATAAAAATAATTTTTCTAGAAAAAATATAAATTTATTACAAGGGTAGGGTCACGTATAAATTAATTATTTTTGCTGACTGTGGTTCCTATTTTATTCTCTATCATACTATAGGCTTTATTTAATCCCATTATCTTTAATTTGAATAAAGTTAGCCATAGATAAAGTGCCCGGCTACTTTCTGGTCAACCTGTATTTATTTGTATTTGATGTTTAATAAAAATAAATAAACAATATTTAATTTAGATAATTCTAAAAATTAAAAAATCCGGCTTTTTGACTTTCCAAAATTAAAAAAAAATTTTTTGGACTTGCAAAATTCTCAAAATTTTCTCAAAGTTCGCGCAAAAATTTGAGTGGGTTTATGTTAGTTGATTTAAAAGATTAAAACCCCAAAAATGTTTTGAGGAAATTTATGAATGATAATTGTATGTTTGAAGCAAATCTGCTCGTTATTAACACTTAAAAGCGAGATAAATTTATAAATAGTGTGTGTGTATGCCAATAGAAAATACGAAAGAAATTAGGTGGAAAAATTAAATGAATAAATAAAAAAAGAGTAAGTAAAGGTAAAATTCTAGTTTAACTAACTATTTCCCGCCACAGAATCAATTAAAAAATAGTTGGCGCCAGCTCTGCTTTCCAATGCCAATGTTGCGTGTGTGTGTAAAATTACTTCTATTAGGAACAAGAAAATGTTTTTATCCCACAATAGTATATTAGATTTTAAGATAATTTTTTTATATTTCATTAATCATAAAAATTGTTAATATATTAAATATAAAAAATCATGAGAATAATTTATGTAGGTGTATTCGAACGTATTTAAACCTAATTTATCAGCTAAATAACAATTATTTTAAACAAAAATTTAAAAGGATATTATGAGGGATCTTCTAGAGTTAGTTGAAAGAGATTTGGAAGGGTTAATTATCTGAGAGAGAACGAGAGAGAGCTTTCATGGGCTTTCAAATAAGCCCAAAAGAAAATTTTTATTTCACCTGTAAGGGGTCGAAAATATTTTTTAAAAACGTCTACCCCGGTTTTCCGTTGATTTTCGGGTTTCAAGATCTCATTGGTATATTTATATTGGTATATTTCCATAACGCATAAAATAACATCAGATCTTTAAAATGGGTCTAAAATATATTTCAAATTAATTTTTCGAACGGAGTTTAAGTTCTGAAAGAGAATTGAATGCGCCATAAAATAAGCGGAAAAAATTAAAAAATGTAAAGTAGTAAAAAAGTTATGATTAAATGAAAAGTGTGCAGTTTCTTTTATGTCACCCTGTATATAACTAAATAAATGTGGTAGAGTTTGGAGTATAAAGAGTTTCGACATTTAAAGTAAACAAATTGGCTCAAGTATTCATGTTAATTCAAGAGATATTTTAACTTTTTTTGCTTAAAATTTTATTATTAAATTAACTGTTGCTTATAAATGTAAAGCATATAGCTATTAATTTCCTAAGGCTGAGCAGTAGGCGGCGTGGTGTAATGGCTAATGCTACGGTTACATAAAAAACGCGCGCGTCTTGCGGCAGAAAAGATAATGGGAAATGAAGAGAGTAAAAGACGCCGGCGTCTTGCCGCTTTTTTTGAGTGGTTACATAAACTGCGTCTTCCGCCGGCGTCAAGACGCTGGCGTCTTGCCGCTTTTTTGAGTGGTTACATAACCCGCGTCTTCCGCCGGCGTCTTGACGCCGGGCGTCTTGCCGCTTTTTTGAGTGGTTACATAAAATGCGTCTTCCGCCGGCGTCTTGACGCCGGCGTCTCTTTTTTTAATTCAAACATGTTTGAATTTTTTGCGGCAACTTTTAGCGTCTTGATCATTTCTCGGCCAATTCTAATGCGATTTTCAAAATTTAAAAAGATTCTGAAAATTCAATTCATTCTCTATCGATCAATATAAATTTTATATTTTTAAACTGACTTTTTATAGGTTAAAATTAATTTTGAAAAAGTTATATTTTCTGAAAAAATTTCAATTTATTTTATTTGTTGTCGAATTTTTCATGGCAAATATTCAAGCAACAACTGACTTATTTATCGAAATTGTGCGAGAAAATGAATTTCTATGGAGAAAAGGTCATGAAGATCATAAGGACAAAAGCAAATGTGAAAGCACTTGGGCAAAAATTGCAAACGAAACTGGCCTTGAAGGTTTATTATTTATCCATTAAAAGTAATAATGAAAAATTCAGATGGTAAAGCTGCGAAACAAAAGTGGAAAAATTTGAGTGATTATTATGGGAAAGTTAAGAAGCCGAAGCCTTCGGGTTCGGATGCTAAAGAAATGCTCTTAATATATAGCTCTTAATGCTCTTAATCAAAGCTGCTCTTAATCAAAGAAATGCTCTTAATCAAAGCTCTTAATATATAGCTTTTAATATAGCTCTTAATTTCCATATAGCTTTTAATTTCCATATAGCTTTTAATTTCCTAAGGCTGAGCAGTAGGCGGCGTGGTGTAATGGCTAACACATCAGTCCGGTCTACTGATGGTTCGCTCCCAGCCGCCGAATAACCTTTTGCTCTAGCTAAAGGAGAGAAATAGCTATAGCCCAGCTGCTTTACTTAAAGAAAAAAAAATAAATTAAAAAAATAAATTATTGGTAAAAGTTATTTAAATTTAAAAAATAAATGCGTTAACAAATAATTTTTTTGAGTGGGTATGGAGAAAGTCGTGATATGGAGAAAATCGTATTTCATTAAATATAAAAAAATAGTAGGCAGGATTGCTAGTATATTAAATTTAAAAAATCATGTGAATGAAATTAGTAAAGCAGAATTCGTTAGGCATTAAAGATTATTAGCTAAATAAACAAATTTTCTAAATAAAAATTAAATAGCAGGAAGTTAAGTTAACTTGAATGATTGGGTTTAATCAATTTAGTTAACTTCGAAATTACCTCCGTCATCTTTTTGAGATTGAAAATTTAAATAATAAACGGATTATTTTATTTAAATTTAAAAAATTTATTCAAAACGCTAATTAAACAAAAAATTTAAATGAAACGGAAATTAATTTTTTATTATCTTTGATTGTAAGAATTTTTTTGGAAGTTTAATTAAATTATAAGTAATAATTCAATTACTTGTGTTAATAAAGTAATAAACACGTGAAAATATTAATAAAAATTTTTGTTTGTGAAGGGTATAAGGTGTAGAGAAATCGATGTAAATTGATTTTGATATCAGCTCAGGACCGATAAAATACGAATGTGGTTGTGGTTAAATGACTTAAAAGTGAAATTTCTATTTAATAACCTTTGATTTACTCGAAAAAAGCGCTCAACTTTTCCGATAATTTAAAATAAAAAGTTGTTGCGCCGAAAAAAAGTTAAAGAAAGAGAAAATAAAAAAAAATTGAAATCTAAAGGAAAAATTATCAATTAAATATTTTTAGATCGTCCTCTACTTTTGATATAATTTCTGGAATTTTCTCTTTAAAAATCAATTTATGAAAACAAGAGATTAAGGGCCTTAGTGTTTAGGAAAGCGGGGATCGGGGTCTGCCGCGATGCAGGTCGAATGTAGGAGTTAATTAAAAATTCCGAAATTAAAATTTCACGCCATAGACGAATTTTTTGATTTATAGTGCAGTAAGCACCCTTTATTATTTCAACGTTTAATGATGTCCAGGACCAAAAATTTTCTAAGATTTAAGACAAAGATTGTACTTTTGCAAGACTGAGACGACCAATATCAAGACGACAAAACTCTCAAAAAATGTCTCGAATTGAGAATCAAGACCAAAAGTCGAGGACGTCTCTACTGAGTTCCTTCAAGTTCTTATTGAAAAACTCTGAGTAAAACTCAAAAAATTATTCAAGTTCAAAAATCAATCCAAAAAGAATTATTTCTTTTCTAAAAAAAGCTTTATCGTCAAAGCAATAACTTTCAAAACTCCTTTAAATTAGCGATAATAAAATTAATTTTCGTTTAATTTGGGTATTTTTTGTGTTTAATTAGCTGGTTTAAATATTTTAGCTAATATCCCCCTTTTATCCATTCTCCCTTCTCAACTTCACACTATTTCATCATGCATTAAATCAGTCAATAAAATAATTAAATTATTATTCAGAACGTTTATATACGGTTCCGTGACTTTTGCGCCGTGAACATTTGCACCGCGACTTATGCGCCGGTGGACTTTTGCGCCGCCACTATCATTGAAAATATAGAATGACTACAGCCAGACCTCACTATAGTAAGGTTGTATGATAGTTGGAAATCTTAGGCACTCAGACCTACTTCATCAGCTAACGACTCCTATTGTACTTCCTGAACTTCCTTGAGTTTCTGGATACCATTTTTTAACAAAAGGGGTATGTTTAAGTAATATGTATTAAACATAACTTGTATGATTGGATTTAATCAATTTAGGTAGCTTCGAAACTTTTTTCTCATCTTGCTATGAATAAAAATTTTATTTAATAAATAAAATTTTATTTAAAAAACTTAAATTAATTCAAAACAGCTAATTAAACACACAAAAATTTAAATGAAAAAGAAAAATTAATTTTTATTATCATTAATCTAAAAATGGGTAGTTGCCATCATAGGGAATTATGGATTGCGTCATGCAGGATCCCTTACTGAAAAATATTTTAAATTAAAAAAGTTGGTTCTATTTTAGTTAATTTATTTGGAAATTAAGGAGGATTTGATGAGGGTTTTAAGGAGAATTTAATGAAAAATATTATTAAAAAAATTTATTTTTTTTTCAAATTCTCTTTCACTGTATCAAATAATTTTTTAAATCCGACTTCCTCGGTATCAGATATGAACGGAATTTCTACTTAGACACTGTTTTCTAGAGATGTCCATGTCCAAAAATTTTCTCTTCTCCCATCTTTATGTCCTCCGTCCTGAAATCTTTTGAAGTCGGAAAAATATTTTATTATCTGTTATATAAGCCGAAACTTAATGGATATACCGAATTTTTTCATATACAAATATCAAGATCCTATAACAATACTAGCAACATTTTGGAAAATAACCGATATTAAAGTAGTATTATGTATTTAAATTCATTTTTCCACTTTTTGGCAAAAATAATTTTATAAAAATTGGCTTAAGAATTTTTATCAAACAGCTGACCGGAAAGTAAACAGTTGACAGGATAGTACAGGGTGACGAGAAAGTAACCGCCCTCTTTGATTAATGACTAACTTTTTTCCTAATTAAATTTTTTAAGTAGCCAATTCAATTCTCTTTCATGGCTTATAAGGAGGGATGAGATACCCATATACATATATAGATTTTTAAAGACGTCCGAGACAAAATTTTTCAAGACACACGACCAAAACCCAAGAGTTATGCCGTAAATAAAGTGTGCAGTCTCTTCAAAACAAGACTAAATTCTAATGATTGCATAATTTTGAATGAAAACCCTCGACAAAAAAATAAAATTAATTTTATGCGTTATGATAAATGAGGGAATACTAAATTTATGAAAAAATTCAATTTACGTGTCTATTATTTTTTAAATATGAAAAATTTTGCGCTCGGTCAGTAAATTGAGAAAATTTCATTTTGTGTTCAATCTCAATTCTCGAGAATATTGATAACATCAGAAATGGTAGGACGTTCATCTAAGTTCGCAGAAGTGCACCGCTAAATTTTGTTATTATTAGTGATTTTATTGATGTTAATTTCTAAAAATTTTTACATTCATAGCTCTATCAAGCCGATCTTTAGGGCTGTTACTGTGCCCAGCAAAAGGCATGATTGCATTTAAATTAATAAAGCCTAGCCCGTTTCCTGTATAGAGTTCTTCTTCAAGTTTGTATACAAGCTTATAAATTAAAACACCAAATGAATAAACGTCTGCCTTTTGAGTTACCTAAAAAATATTTAAAAAATTTAAAGGTTTATTGCCAATATTTTTGTTTGTTCTAAAAATTCTCATTTTTAAAAAAATTATTATATAAAATAATATGTTATCTAATTATCAATGTTTCACAGATGGAAAAGTCAGATACGTTAATGGATGGTTAGTTTCCGGAGAAGTCCAGACCCTCAAAAAAAATAAAACTAAATTTTATGGGGGAATAGTCCCATAAATCTTAAAATTCCTAGATTTAAAAATAATAAAGCTCAAATGAACTAGCTATTTCACATTCAGCTGATGCATATGATTATTCCTGGGCTGGGAGCGAACCAGATCTTTAGTTGACGGATACACATAGCTTTAGTAAAATAAATAGCTAAATGCTTTACTATATTGAAAAATAATTGGAAAATCTTCTAAAATAAATTAAACTAACATGATAATTCTCTTCAAAAATCTCTTTTGCTATATAACCTTTAGTTCCATATATCATTCCATTTAAGTTTATGGATTGTTCACCTTCACTTAGTAAACGTGAAAAACCGAAGTCAATTAATTTTACGGAACCTTCTTGCGAAATAACAAAATTTTCTGGTTTAATGTCCAAATGAATACCACAGGGCTCTCATTCGTGCTTTATTTGAAAGTATTATACTTTGAAACCGACCTCCATACTTAAGAAATTGAATTTATACTTTATTGAAAGTATATACTTTAAAATCAACATTTTGGATTGAAAATGAAATTGGGGAAGGGATTGGGCAAAAAAGTGAATTTTTTTAGCCTTGGGCCTTCGAAATTATCAAAATTTTCGCCTGCGGCGCTGAAAAAGAAAGAAATCTGGCTTCTTGGGCTCCAAATTTCAAAAAATTTTCGCCTGCGGCGCTGAAAATGGGAGAAATCTGACTACTTGGGCTCCAAATTTCAAAAAATTTTCGCCTGCGGCGCTGAAAATGGACGAAAGCTTGAGGTTAAGACTGTCAGGGCTTTATTTCTTGTATCAGCGAATTTTGACATGTCATGCGTTGAAATGCACAAAATGCCCAATGGAAGCAAGAAATTATTAGAAAAGATTCATTTAAGAGAGAAATATAAAAGATTTGAGCACGAACAAATATTTTCCAATTTAATTTTGAGTATACTTTAAATTTGGAAATTTTCTCCCTATATACTTTTTTATCAAGATTTTGATACTTTTGAGTGGCATTTTGTCGATGAGAGCCCTGGAATACCATCATCTACATTTTTATTTTGAAATAATGAAATTATTAGTGTTAATATTGTGTATGTAGATGTATCACCAAAATAGAAAGCTTGGATCTTATTGCTAAGAGCTAATAAGGAAATAACAGGGATGATTTCTATATTAGAAATCCCATTTTTGATATTTCACTAAGTATAACCATCTAAAATCTCTATGATAAACGATGCCTATACATATATTTACCCAACTATAAAAGTATATTTTAAATTAGTAAAAAATATATAATTTTTAAAAATCTTAATAGTTTACATTGATGAAATTTTTCCAGGGCTTTTGCAGCCTTAATTACAACTTCTTTCACACTTCTGATGCTATAATGATGTTTATTTATTAATTCTTTTATATATTCAACCAAATTAATTCCACCAAACTCCATAACAATTAAAGCTTTTTTGTTCTCTTTATTTATCTCACTTTAAAAATTTTCAAAATTAATAAATATTTATTTAAAATCTATCCCGAAAAGTAAAAATTATTGTTTGTTTTTTTAAATATACAGTTTAATTTAAATAATAAACCTTCCATTATATTTAATAATTCCGTCAGTGTTAATTAATTTTTTTAGTATTTCAACTTCATTTTCAGCATTATTGTAAAGTAATTCGTTTTCATAATAATTTTCTTCATTTTGCACATTATAAACCTTTAATGCAACACATTCTTCCTTTAATAAAATTTACATAGACACATTAACAAGTATTAATGTTTATTTTACACAAAAAAGACTATATATTTGTCATTGCTCTTAGACAGATAATCATCGAAGAAAATTTCAAAAATTGTCGGATATCTCGATACCAAAAATATGGGGTATGTGACAACCAGGGTTGCCGTTTTTGTGTTGGGCCAACGGTCAATGTAGTATTTTTTTCTGGCTTGTTTTTATCAAGTCTGGCTTAGGCTAGACTCGATCCTTCGGTCCGAGCGGGCCATTTTGGCAACCCTACAGACGACAGTTAGGAAATCGACTATTCCAAAAGTTAAATTTTATAGAGGGGCTCGCTTAGATCATTAATAGCTATTTTAATTTATTATATGATCAAAATTTATGTGTATTTATGAATTAATATTACTTTTTCGATCCAGATTGCATGATAAACCTTAAACGAAATAAAATATTAAAAATTATGTACTTCATTCAAATAAACTTCCATTTACGATATTTGTGAATGTGGTCTAACAGGGTATTGTCTTGTTTCATTTTCATTCTTCAGGCAATATAATGAGAGATTCTAATTGCTGAAGCTAATGTAGATACCAACCAGAGTTGCGTCGTAATTGAAAAATTTTTTTCGTAATCGTAATTCGTAATTCGTAATTTTCAAAAAAATTTCGGAATCGTAATTCGTAATTCGTAATTTTAAAAAAATTTTCGTAATCGTAATTCGTAATTCGTAATTGAAAAAAATTTTTCGTAATCGTAATTCGTAATTCGTAACTGAAAAAATGCCGTAATTCGTAATTCGTAATCGTAATTCGTAATTTTTTAAAAATATTTAAATTAATTTAAAAAATCAAATATCTATTAATAATTGCTGCTGTTACCATAATCCCTCCAAGTCTCTTAATCCTAATAATAAATCCTCTCCAAGTCTCTTAATCACTCTTAATCCTAATAATCATTGTCCAGATTAACGTTTGATATCATGTGAAATCCCTCTCACTTAATCCTGAGCCAAAACTCTTATATTTTCTGAGCCGCATGCGAAAATTTTTAGAAAATTCATGACTAAATTAAAAATTTTAAAGTTTTTTCAATTTTAAGATATTAAAAAATATAAATTTACAAACCTAAAATCAAAATCGAAGTTTAAAAACATTTATTTTTAAAAAAATGAATGGTCTAAATGTTTTTCCCCACACATGGATTCGAACCAAACCTAACAAAATATCAAATAAGTGAAGCTTGACTTTTAACCCACTCAACCACCGATAAACAAAAGTACCTGTGAGAGAAAATATAAATATTTCAAATATTTCTTCCCCTTTTCATTCTAAAATTTAATGGCAACGTTATTTTCGTAATTCGTAATTTTTCCCTATATTTTCGTAATCGTAATTCGTAATTCGTAATTTAAAAAATTTTTTCGTAATCGTAATTCGTAATTCGTAACTGAAAAAACACCGTAATTCGTAATTCGTAATCGTAATTCGTAATTACGACGCAACCCTGATACCAACTGAACACTATTCTCATAGAATCTTATGTGTGAATAGATTGGTACTTTTATTTCTTGACAAAAAATGATTGACAAGATTGACCATTTTAACTTATCAGGGAGAAGTAAAATAAAAAAGGAATTTGCGAGGGATTAACGAATAAGTCCGATGATTTAACATTGTAAAACGATTTTAAGTGCAAAACTTTCAAACAATAAAAAATATTTTTAAAAATCATGGTTCATCAGACCTAAAGGAGAGCAGCATAAACATTGGGAGTTTAGTTAAGCTCAATTATAGTAAATATAATAATGATTTTTGGTATTACTTTGCATTTTTCTCCAGAAAAAATTTCCTTGTCTTCACCTCCTCTAACATTCAAATGAATATTCTGCCCATCATCATTTATTACAGTTAGATAATTATTGAATTCCTCTCTCCGATATTGACTGCAAGGACATGTTGCGACATTCCCATGCGATGTAGATGCTTCAGAGTTTGAAGCTCTACCAGGATGCCCTCCACGTGATCCACGAACGCGAGCTGGCTCAACTGATTTAAACAATGGGAAAATAAAATTTTGTTATGCTTCATAAGAAATTAAATACATGTTTATAAGAAAGTGGTTTGCAAAAATAATAAGAGAGAAAATACCCGTTATTCACAGCTTGGTGATAAGTTTTTTGAAAATTTTTAGAATAATTTACCATGAAGATTTAAAAATAACAGAAGAAATAATATTTTTTGTGAAAATAATAATATTTTCATTTGTTTAATATTTCTAAGTTAATTAATTAAAAAGCAATATAAATTTCTAAATATAAAATTGCAAAATATTTTTTGATTCCGATCCCTACAAGAGATAAGAAACTTCAATAAATTTTCGACTACAGCAACCCCATAGGAATCATAAAAGTTTATGCAAGAAAGTATATCCAAACAATTAAGGATTTGACAAAAGCGCTTAACTTTTTAAAATTGTTTTTCTATAATTTTAAAAATATTCACACAAATATAGGTAAACAATCTTTAAGAAAAATTTATTTTAGCTTAATTAAGGGCTATTAGATTTAAATGCCTCTTGCATGTAAGCAATGCCTCTCGATAGAAAAAATAAATTTCAAATTGATTTTATGAGAGGGATGGCATGGGCAAATAAAAATTTTTAAATTTTAATCGATTTACTTATTTAAAAAATTATATTAAATAAAAAATAATTTTTATTTTTAAATAAAGTTTATTTGCTAGTAAAAATTAATCGGAATCAGAGGTGGGTCGGAATTCCGATATCCGATTTCAGATTTCGACGTTTTTCCTTTCCGATTTCCGAAACTGAACGCGTAAGAAGACATCCACTAATAACGCCCCTTACTCCTTATAAATTATTGACCGACAACACTAAATCAAAACGGTCTACATCGCAGTAAAGAATATACAGAAAAAGAAAATGAAGATACGAATCCTGTGAGGGGGGAAGTGCAGGAATCTCTCTCCTCGTTAATAATTTTTTAGCTAATTTTCTAACCAATTTCTGTCAATGGCAAGTGACTGGACTGACTCTATTCTTTTATGTATTTACAGGTGAGAGCTTTTATTTTACTTTTCTACAATTTTCTACGCTCAAAGCGTGATTGAATTCACGGTCATATACAATTTGCACGTGACCAAAACGTCATAATGGGCCAATATTTAGAGTTTTCCGATTTTTATCTGTTTTTGGAGACGCTAAACTTAAAACAGGAACATGAATTCAAATCCAACTTCTGATTCATGATTCGTAATGTTCAAATTAAAACGAAAATTTTGAAAATTTTAGAGGTATAACTGTATTAATTCTTCACTTTTTTCCTGAAATTTATGAAAAATCCCAAAATTTTGGTAAATAAATGCAAAATACTACCTATTGAAATAACGGGAAAATTGCCAAAATATTGAAATATATTGAAATGTAACTTCGTTCAAAATCATAATATCAAAAAACTAAAGGCATATTTGGGCTTCTCTCGCCATATTATATTCAGGAAAGAAATATATTTCAAAAGAAATCCGAGCAAACTAATTATGTTTTTTATTAACATATCTCAAGCAATAAAAACTAGAGCTCGAACCCGGGCCGGGTCCGGTAAAGTGAAAAGTTCGAGCTCTAATAAAAACAGCAATAAATAACGAATATATATTTACCTATTATTTGTTTGTTTTTTCAATTTTAAAAGGATTTGAATTATTTTAAATTTAATAAATATATTATTGAATAAATATTTAAAATATTTACACTAATAAAATTTTCATTCTAGACTAAATAATAATTTTGATTTTGGTTATTTTTGTTTTAATATAAGTATAATACAAATCAATTTTGAAATTTTTTGTTTGTGTTGCTTTTATTTTTGAAATTTTATAAATGATATTCGCCCCCAAAAGTCTGATCCCCAAATATTGTGCACGGTAGAGTGGTAGTAAGAAGGGGTCTATAATTCTAACACATTAAACACTCAATTTGTATTATTTGGTTCGAAATTTTAAAATCGTTATAGTTTATTATTTGTAGTTTAAAAAATTTGTTTTAATAAAATATTCCCAATTTAGAAAACTATAGAGAGAGAGAGAAGGAAAATTAAAATAAACAAATATTAAGCTTAAAATACTGCGCTGTTTTAAAGCAGAGTTGTTTCGAAATTTCAATTTACGATTTCTGATTTTCCGAATTTTGCGATATTTTCGGTTTTCGAGTTTTTGGAATAATTTGAGTTTTTGGCGCCAAAAACGAAGATTTTCGGCTTCTCGGCCAAATCTTAAATATAAATTAAGCCTTTAATTTTATTTTTTTATTATTTCAATTATATAAAACGACCGATACTTTTTAATAGAGTTTATTAATAAAAATGGATTGTTAATTTTTTATTAAGCTATACAAATATTACAAACAATAAATTGTATTCTATCAAAAGAAAAATAAATTTTATAAGAAAATCCTTTATATTAATAATTTTGAGTCTCAAACTGGGCTAACCGCAATTTTGTATTTGGGGATAAATTGTGAAATTTGTCGAAAATCATTACAAAATTTGTAAAAATTCAAAGTAAATGTTTATTTTTTCACAAAAATATGTTTATTCTCTATAATATAAAGCTTTCGCGAATATTTTCTCTTTTATTTTTGATAATATCCGATTATATAAGTTGACAAAATCAACAATTTGATTAGTAATGCCGGGTTAAACTTATTGATGGTGCCAATTCCCTTTCCTTTCTTTGTTCGTTTATTCAACTAAAATTTCTGTGAATTATAAAAAAATATTTAAATTATTCTTTAATATCTAAAAGATTCAATCCTTTTTTAGAAATTTAAAAAAAAATTATTTTTGGTATATTTTAAAATTAATTGCGTCAATTAAATGCAAACAAAAAATTATTTAATAATATTTTTCTTTTTATTTATCTACTTGAAATTAAGTAATTTTTTTTGATATTTAAATTATTTTTATAATTAATTGAATTTAATTGAAAATAATTTTTAAATTTATTAATTATTATAAGAATTATTATTTATTGAAATATGCGCAACAGAATAAATCCAATAAAATTGTATGTTTTTTAGACATTTTATTTATTTATTTAAATTAATTTTGCATAAATCCCAAAATTGGATAAACCCTAAATCCAATTCTCCGAGCTTATAATTTTAGAGGTCAATATTCCTGTTTTTCTCTTACAAAATAGAGGTCAAAATTTTTAAATTTATTAACCCCAATATTTCCAAAAAAAAATTGAGAAAATCATTCTCAAATATAACAATTTTTGATTTGGATAATTCCATGAATTTTTAAATGCCTTTATCTCCGAATTACCCCTGATATTACAAAACTTTCAATTAATTCTTTTAGTTACATTCTCTTCATTATAATGCTAACTGCTTTATTAATAATAATTAAAATTCAACATGGAGATTTTCGTCCTTTTTATTTTCCACTAATTTATGAAGAAAATGAAGGAATTAATTATACCGAAATAACACGTTTACACAATTTTGAAAGGATTGAAGTAGTTGAAGAGGTAAAAATGGAAGGAGAAAAAGTGGAAAAAGAAGAAAAAGAAGTGAATAAAATGACTGAAGAAGAATTAAAAGAAAAAGGATTAATAGAGAAGATGAATGAAGAAACGATTATGGAATTGGAAGGAGAGAAGAGTGATCTGGACGGGAAGAATTTCGAAAATGAGGAGGAGGATAAAAAGAAAAAAATGAATAATGATGAAGAGAAAAAGAATATAAATAAAGAGGAAGATTTGAAAAAAGAGATGAAAGGTGAAGAAGAGAAGAAAAACGACGAGGTTAAAGAAGAAGTGAAGGTTGAAAAGATAAGTGATGAAGTTAAGAAGCGAGTAATGATTGGAGGTATAGGGATGATTATGCAAATGCAAAAAGAAGAGATGAGGAATGATAAGGGAAAAATTAATAATGAAGTAGATAGGAGAGAAGAGAATGAGGGGGACAATAATTCGGATGAGATATTAACTGAATCAGCATTAAAGGAAAGAATCGACACCGAACAGAATAATCAAGAACATAATACTTTCAATAACTTTTGCGATGGAGAGAATGTAATTTTCAAATTAATTATTTTATTTAAATAAATAATATTAGAGTTGGTCGCGGTACCGTATTACCTCGGTATTTTTAGGTAATACCGCGGTATTTTTACCGAAATACCTGTTGGAGATGACGGAAATCATATGAAGATAATTTAAAGATTATTAATTTGAAATTTATTTTTGTAAAATATTTTTATTCATTTTTTTCCATTCTTTTAATATTTTCTAAATTCTTGAATTGTCATATTTTGCCCTTATTATTATTCAACAATTTTCTCAAAATATTTTTATTCTCTTTTGTTTCATAATTTTAAATCTGATGCAATTGTTCTACCCTTATTTAAACTTTTTCAATCCTCCCAAAAGACATTCACTTTTTACTATCTTTCCCCCCAAAAGCAAATCACCCAAATAAATTGTATAATTTTAAAGAATAAATATTTGTAAGTTTAGTTAAAATTATTGTAAATTGTCGTGATACGACAAAGTGGTGCCCCAAAAATTTAAATTTAGATAAAGCTGAAGTCCAACACTGATCAAGTCGGGAGGGCTCAAAGAGTTTCATCCCTTCCGAAAAACACATCAAATACAAAAGGTGTTGCTCAGCAATTAGTGAAAAAAAGTGTACAGCTTCTGAATAAACGTATTAAGGATAGAAAAATACAAGAAGCTAAAGAAGCAAAAGAACAGGAACAAAATCAGCCTGTAGTTATTCAAATACAAGTTCCCCCCTTTCAGCATCAAGTGCCTTATCAATACTTTCTTCCTCCACCACCACCTCCTCCAGAACTTCCTCAGGAACTTCCACAGGAGCGTGTTTCTGAACAACAAAACAGAAATATACCGGAAAGGCGTAATTTTAATCGTAGAAGTTATTCTCGTCAGTGGCACCAACCTAATTATTCTCGCCGATCTGACAGACGTTATAATTCCCAACAAAGACAACCCTACCAAATAAGACAACGTTTCTTCTTTAATCAGCGCCGAAATCAAAATGGGCGATATAATCGAACAAGGAATCAAAATTTTGAAGGAACGTCTCATTCGTATCAACGCCGAGGCCGCCAGCGCAGATTTTACAATCGCCGTTAATTTAAGTGAGTTAGAAAAATCAGAATTAATTAAAAATTTAAATAATAAGATTGAGTCATTAGAAATAAAAATTAAAAATACAATGGAGGAATTAGACAAGCAAAATATGAATTATGTCAATTATTTCGGGAGTTTAGGACCTGTTCTAAGGGCAGCTGAAAAAGAAGCGTATGCAAATTTTGGTACAGGACCTAATGGGTTTTTAGTTGTAATGGATCAAAGTCGAGATATTTTAGAGATTTTAGCTGAAAATAAACGCACTCTAGAAAAAATGAGCTCCATCCCTTTAATAAATACAGAAAATATTAACGTTAAATTACCGGAAATTAAACTGCCAGAATTTAGTGGCGAATTAAAAAATTGGAATGCTTTCTATGAAGAATTTAAGGCAGCAGTCGAAGATCAGGTAATTCCAGAAAAAAGAAAAATGCAATATCTAAAAAGTGCATTAAAAGGAGAGCCATTAGAGCTCGTGGATCAGTATCCTCTAGAAGCAAAAAATTATAGAATAGTTTTAGAATTGCTGCAAAAGAATTTTGGAGATCAAGAGAGCATAAAGTGCAGTCTACATTCAGCTTTAAGAAGAATGCCTCGTTCAGGAAAATACATACCTGAAATTAGAAAAACATTACGTAAAATTGAATCAATAATAAAACAGTTAGAAAACATGGGTGAAAATATAGAACACGAGCAGCTAATTTTAGAAATTGAGTCAAAAATGCCTAAGAGAATATTATCAGAAATTTATAGAAAAAAGCGAACAGAAATAGGGTGGAATTTAAAAAGAATGTTAAAATTTCTGGATGATTATTTAAAGCTCGAAGAGGATGTTTATCGTATTCATAAAGATTTTGAAATTGATAATAAAGAGGATATTGACTATAGAAATAAAAATATTAAACAAAGGCATAAAATGCACGCTACTGCCATGTACTATACTAAAGAAACGCAAAATAATCAGGGAAAACACTTGAAATATAGTGAAATTAAATCAGCACATAAATGTATTTTTTGTGATAAAGTACACTGGGAAAATAAATGTAGCACCTATAATTCAAAAGAAAAAAGAATTGAAAGAGTAAAACAATTAAATATTTGTTTCAAGTGTTTTGGCAAAGGACATAGATCCAAAGATTGCAAAAAACAAATTTTGTGTTATTTGTGTAAAAAAGCAGGACATAATAGTGCCTTTTGCGTTAAAATAAGTAATACAAATAACACCAGTGATAATAATAAAAATTTTGAAAATTACAAGAATAAAAGTAATAATTCACAGAAGGACAAGAGAATATGCGTCACAGTGGAGAATGAGCCGGAAGAAGATCCAATATTGTTTAATAATTTAATTGAAGAAGATAATAAAGAAATAAAATATAATAAACTAAAATTTGATAATAATAATGATAATTTTGTTCTAATCAATAATTTTAAAAAATGTGATAAAAATACAATAACTCAAACATTTTTACCGGTAGGTATAGGAAAAATTATAAATGGTAATAAAAGTGAAACAGCAAATATTTTTTTGGACTCGGGGTGTGAGATATCCCTTATTTTGAATTCCTTTGCCGAAAAATTAAATTTAAAACCATTATTTTATAAAAAATTTCGCGGAAAAGGACTTTTTAATAAATCAATTGTCGTAACATCGCCAGTCTTTGAATTTGAATTAAACACACAAAATAATGAAAAAATTAACATTGTTGCAAGAGGGACTGACGATTTAATAGAAAATTTAAAGAAAATTGACAATAAGATCCTTCAAAAGAATGAAAACACTTTTTTAAACTCTAAAATGTTATATGATGTAAAGCCGCATATATTAATAGGAATTGATTATTTGGGAAAAATAATGAACTTTGATGAAATAAATTCTGGTTTTAATATTTTAAAAACAAAAATAGGGAATCTGATAATTGGAAAAGGACAAATTGAGGAAAAAACAGAATTAATTAATATTTGTCAAGTAACGAGTGAGCAAAAAATTCATAATTGGTGGGAATTAGAGGGTTTCGGGATTTCCGATAATCCAACAGAAAAAGATGATGAATTCGCCAAAAAACATTTCGAAAAAACGGTAACAAGAGACAAAACAGGTAGATACGAAATCGAATGGCCCGTAAAAAATAAAATTGAAATTAGTAATAATTTATGGGTAGCAAAGAAAAGGTTAGAGTCCGTCTGGAATAAATTGAGTAAAAATCCAGATTTGCTTTTAGAATATAATAAATTAATTATTGATCAATTAAAAAATGGAATTGTCGAAAAATGTGAAAATAAAATAGAAAAGGAAATAATCCACTACATTCCTCATCATTGTGTATTGAACGAGCAAAAGAAAAAGGTTAGAATTGTCTTCGACGCTAGCTGTAAGACAAAAGAAGGACATAGTTTAAATAATATTATTTTGAGAGGACCAGTTCTCCTCCCGGATATCTGCGGTGTCCTATTAAGATTTAGAAATCAAAAAATAATGATTAGTTCAGATGTTAAGAGTGCATTTCACCAAATAAGTTTAAAAGAAAATCAAAGAAATTTCTCAAGATTTTTGTGGTTAAAAAATCCAAATATTGGACCAACTGAAGACAATTTAATAAAATATCGTTTTGTTAGAATGCCTTTCGGTGTAATAGCTGCGCCTTTTCTTTTAGCTGCAGTAATAAATCATCATCTAGAAAAATCTGGTGGAAAATTTGGAAATGAATTAAAGAGAGGGACATACGCCGATAATGTATTTTTTGGCGCAGAAAACGAGAAGGACGCGATAGAGAAATGTAAAAACGCTATAAAAATTTTTAAAGACGCTAAAATGGACCTACATGAATTTTGTGCCAATTCCGATACGATTAATAAATTATTTGGTGATAAGGAACAGAAAAATCCCACGAAAATATTAGGGTTAGAATGGGATATGAAAAAGGACGCTTTAATAGTAAAATTAAATAAAATAGAAAACGAAATTATTTGGACGAAAAGAAAAGTTTTAAAAGGATTAGCCAAAACCTTTGATCCATTAGGTCTAATTGTTCCCGTAAATTTTAAAAGAAAATTATTTGTCCAGGAATTGTGGAAAAATCAGCTAGGATGGGACGATAAAATAGATGAAAAAATAATTGAAAATTGGAAAGCCTTACAAAACGATTTTGGAAGTTTTGTTATACGAAGGCAAGCTATTTTTAAACAAAAAATAGCTGATCTGCATGTGTTTGTTGACGCCTCAGCAAAAGGGTTTGCAAGTGTTGCATATTTGAGAGTAAAGCAAGAGAAAGGAGAAATTAATACATCTATCATTTTTGCTAAAAGTCGTCTCTCCCCGCTGAAAAATCCTATGACTATACCCCGCCTGGAATTAATGGGTGCTGTTGCTGGAAAAAGGATGATAGAATTTATAAGAAAAGAGTGTGATATAGAAATAATCCATTGTTATATTTGGTCTGACAGTACGTGCGTATTGTCATGGATTTTAAATTCAAATGAAGAAAAATTGCCAAAATTTGTAAAAAGAAGAATCACCGAATTAAGAGAAAATAAAAGCATAAATTGGAAATACGTGCCAACTGAACATAATCCCTCGGATCTTGCGACCAGAGGGTGTTTGTGTGAAGAGTTAAAAAGTCATAAAATTTGGTGGGAGGGACCCAGTTTTTTAAGGAAAAATGAATCAGAATGGCCTGTTCTAACAAATCTTGTTTTAAAAGACAAAAAGGAAAATTTAAATACAATTAATATTGATTTGTTAGTTGGTGAAATTATAGATATGGAAGTAAGAAACGAATACCCAAAGCTTGTAAATATTTCAATTAAAATATGTTTGGCCCTTAAAAAATTTATTAAAAAGGTAAAAATAAATACTGAATATTTAAAAGACTTAAAAAATTCAAAAACAAATGTGGGCATAAGAAAAATGGCAGAATATTTAGTTATAATGCAATCACAATTTAAACACCCACCAGGTGAAAAAGAAATAAATGAATTGGTAATGAAGAAAGAAAAATATGGAATTTGGACTTGCGCAGGTCGGCTAGAAAATACAAGCATGAAAAATCCTATTTTTATCTCATACAATTCATTTCTCGCTAATTTATTATGTAATGAAGCTCATTTAAAAACATTCCATAGCGGGGTAAGACAAAGTTTAACGGAACTGCGAATTAATTTCTGGATACCATCAGCAAGAAAGAAAATGAGAAATATTATAGATAAATGTTTTGAATGTCGCAAATTGAAACTAGAGCCTTTTAAAATACCGGAAATGCCCAGTTTGCCTAAAGAACGAGTGACTCGATCCAAACCATTTGAAAACTGTGGCGTGGACTACGCGGGTCCATTTGAAGTTAAAAATAATGAAGGAAAAATAAGCAAGTGCTGGATAGAAATTTTTACTTGCATGTCCACAAGGTTTACTCATTTAGAAATAGTAAGAGACTTAACAGCTAAATCGTGTATAATGGCATTTCGAAGATTTTTGGCCGAATATGGATTACCAAGAAAAATAATAAGTGATAATGGAACTCAATATCAATTAACATCAAAAGTAGTAAATGAAATTACGAAAAAATTGGAACTTAAAAATATAAGTTGGGTCTTTATTCCTTCATTATCACCATGGTTTGGTGGCTTCTATGAAGCGATAGTCAAGATAATGAAAAGATGTCTTAAATCGGCAATCGGTAAAAAATTATTGTATTTTGAGGAACTGAGAACTATTTTGCCAGAAATTAAACTCATAATGAATACAAGGCCCCTTACTTACATTTATGAAAATTTTGAAGATACATTAGATATTTTAAGACCTATTGATTTGATTATGCCCCAAAGAAATGAAAATAAATTTGATTTTGGTACCATAGATGAAGAAGATTTTAAATTAAAAGAAACACAAAAAGATGAATTAATTAACGATTGGAAAAGGGCTAATGAAATGCTTAATAATTTTTGGGCGAAATGGCAAACTGAATATTTGAGTCAGCTAAGAGAAAGAATAGATAAACATAGTCAAAAAAGAGCAAAAAGAAATTATTTTCCTAATATAAATGAGATAGTGTTAATACAAGACAAAAATGTCCCAAAAAATTATTGGCAAATGGCAAAAATAGTTGAGTTAATAAAAAGCAAAGATGGATTAATCCGCTCGGCAAAGATTAAATCGAAAGGTAAAACATTAACACGTGCCATAGCCCTTTTATACCCCTTGGAATTGTATGCAGACCATACAATCGAAGAAGAAAATAAAAATTTAAAAGAAACTAGTAAAAATGAAAATAAAGGAAACAAAGATAAAAATGAGAAAAACAAGGAGGGTGGTGAAACTGAAAAGCATAAAATGCAACTTAGAAAAAGGGTAAATAAAATAAATTATAAAGAAACTGAAAGTGAAAGTGAAGATGAGGTAAATATAATGTATTATACAGACAGTGAAATAGAGAGCAGCAGTGACGAAGAAGATCGAGAAGTTGCTGTAATTTTGAGACAGCCTATTCCCGTTAACAGAGGGCTTTTTGCTTTTCGCCCCATAAATAGAGAAATTAACTCAAGATTAATAGAGGACCCAATTGATGCCAAAATTAAAAGAGAACCCATTATAAATAATCGATTTAGAGAAAAAATACCCTTAATGTCGGCTTGTTTTTGTGATTGTCAAGAAGGAAATGAAGGATGTATTTGTATTAACAGAACATATCCATGTTCTTGCTATCCAATTCCTAATGATCCTTTTAATGAAATAGAGTGGAAGAAATTTGAAATAAGAAATAATAGTTTAAAATATAATCCATTTAGAGAAAGCATAAAAGAATTTAACAATCAAACGAATAAAAAGAGTTTAATTAAAAAATGTTCAAAAGACATTTTAAAAATTATTTTAAATAAATTGACAAGCAAAACAATAATATTGATTCTTCTATTAATTTATCTCTCAAAAATAACGGTTGTTGCGAATCCCTGTACGAAAAATGAAAAATTAAAATTCGTAGAGATGCATGAATGTGTTCATGACGGTTTAGTGATTAAAAGGGATAATCAAGGATTATTATGCTGGGAATATATTGATTGCAAAGAAAAACATTTGAGAATACAAAAAGAAATGTATAATAATTATTGCGGGGAAAAATGCTCATGTCCTTCATGGACAAATCAATGTAGCTTTTACTATGGGCCATCCGTAAAAAATTCAACTTTAAAAAATAAAAGCGTATACGAAATATTAAATTCCCAAGAAGTAAAAGCGAAATTGTGTAAAATAGAATCTGGAGATAATTGTGCAAAATTACGAACAATAAAAGAATTTAATCAAATTGAACTTTATGATGGTAATAAAATACTAGTAAATGATTTAAATATAATAATAGAAGACTTAATGGAAAATGAGTACGTGTGTGTAGGGCAAGGACCCGTAACTGGCTCAGCAAAATTTTGTGAAAATCATCATTGTAATGAGAGAGGTACACAACTTTGCTATTATGTTCGAAGTGAAATTGCATTTTTAGAAACAAGTAAAGAGAAAATACCAATTAAAGCCTGGGGAAGAGTAAAAATTAAAACAAATGAATTTTTAGATAAAAAAGAAAATTTAATTTGTAAAAAATGTGAATTGAAGTGTACAAAAGATGGTATCGAAATAAAAAATGAGGGAAAATTAAATGGTATTGAGATATGTGTAAATAAAAAATGTGTATATAAATCCTTTCCAGACGAAACAGAAAAAATGATTTTTTCGAAAAATATTTTAGTAAATGATTATAATGTTATGACTAGCTTTTTTAGAAATGGAGAGAAGCTAAAAGAAATAGAAATAGTGTGTGAAAGACAGAATGTTTGCGTATTAATTGAATGCACACTATGTTGGGAATACTTAAAGAATCCTCATTGTTATCCTGAAATAGCAATGATAACCTTTGGAATAACTTTGTACTTATTAACAAGTACAATTTTGATGATATTTAAAATTATTAAATTTGTTTTAAAATTTCTAAAAATATTGTTTATATTTAAAATTAAATGTATTAAATGGATTGGGAAAGTAATAATAAAAGATAGATCAAATAAAAACAGAAAAGATAAAAATAAAACAAAAGAATTCAATCCCAAAAATTTAGAAAATTCCCAGTTACTTCCGATGAAAATCATGATAACTATTATAATTTTTTATTTAATAAAAGATGTTAAAAGTTTAACTTCAATTAATGCAAGAGAGGAAAGTTGCACGGTAAATAAATTAGGAGAAAGAAATTGTCTTTTTGAAGAGATTATTGAAATTAACTTAAATCCACATAATCAAATAGTAAAAATATTATTAAATGACCATACAGGAAAATTAGCCGGGACAATTGAAATTGAAGTACATTATGTGGAGATGATCTGTACTAAAGCAATTAAATTCTTTTCTAGAACCTACCAAATAAAAACAATGTCAGTCAAACGTTGTTATTCGGAGGGGAGCTGCGTGGATAATAAATGCAGTGAATTAAAAACAAATGAAAAAATAGATGAATTAAAAGATATAAATAAATTTCCCGGAATAACCCAATGCGTTGAATCTGATGGGGGCTGGTTTCAAGGATGTTTTTACACGGTCCCCGCATGCACATATTATAGATATTATGCTATACCATCAGAAAAAGAAATATTGGATATATTTACTTGTGATAAGTGGGAACCAATAATTAAAATAAATAATAAATTAATTGATAGTCATGGAAATATAACGAATAGTATGTTTAATTTAATACCAGGAAGAAAAGTCACAAATAATAAAATAGAAATAACATTAAAAGATATTACAATGGGATTAATTCCCATGCTTGCAAGCACTTTTGTTTCAAATTCAAAGAAAATTGCGAAAATAGATACTGAAACAGAGAATAATTTAAGAATGTTTAAATGTAAATCAAGAACAGAAGCAAAAACATTTTTAAATTGTAAAATAGATCCAAATATTTGTCACTGCCGCCCTGCGGATAATAAAGTTAATTGTGATTGTAAAGAATTAAACAATCAGAGTATGATTTTTAAACCAGAAAATAGTTTACCATTTTCACATAATGGTATAATGATTAAAAATAAATTTGGAAACATAATAGCAGCAACAGAAATTTCCTCCGCTACTTTACAATTTAAATTGCAAGGAATGAAACTTAAAACTGAAATTGAGCTAAATAAATGTTTAATAACAAATGTGAGTCTATATGGATGTTATGAATGTGATGAGGGTGCTAAAGTATATCTGACTTGTAATACAGACTTTGGAAAATCATTGGCAAATATTGTTTGCCCGAGTATAAACATGTTTACAACATGTGGGCCTAAAGGAATTGATAAAGTTATATCGATAAATTTAAATAAGGCGCATATTGAAGAAGAATGCGAAGTTTTTTGTGGATTACACCCTACTACTTTTAAATTAAAAGGAACGCTCGCAGCAACAGAAAATAAATATATCGATTTTTGGAATAAAGTAGAAAATAAAGAAAAGAGAATTGAAACAAAAGCTTTTATACATTGGCTACAACAGTTTGACTACACCAATCTTTTCTTTTACTTGATCAATCCGCGCTACCTTTTTATTTTTCTCTGCACTCTTCTTATATTACTGATTCTGTTTTATTGCTGTATGCCTCTTCTCTTTCGTTTAATGCTTAAAAGAGGAATGCAAATTTTTTGCGCTCGGAGTGTTGGAGATGACGGAAATCATATGAAGATAATTTAAAGATTATTAATTTGAAATTTATTTTTGTAAAATATTTTTATTCATTTTTTTCCATTCTTTTAATATTTTCTAAATTCTTGAATTGTCATATTTTGCCCTTATTATTATTCAACAATTTTCTCAAAATATTTTTATTCTCTTTTGTTTCATAATTTTAAATCTGATGCAATTGTTCTACCCTTATTTAAACTTTTTCAATCCTCCCAAAAGACATTCACTTTTTACTATCTTTCCCCCCAAAAGCAAATCACCCAAATAAATTGTATAATTTTAAAGAATAAATATTTGTAAGTTTAGTTAAAATTATTGTAAATTGTCGTGATACGACAATACCGATACCGAATACGGTACCGCACAATTTAAAAAAATCGGTATTTTGCGGTATCGGTATTTTACCGAAAATACCGATACCGCAAAATCGCGTTTGACCAACACTAAATAATATTATTAAAACTTTTAAACCTTAAAATGGATGATGGATTCCTGTATTTTAATTAGCTTTATAATTGTTACCGACTTTAGAGAAACTAAAGCAGGAAAGAAATTTTTACTATTACTAATTTTGCTCGTCTCTCCCCACACTTTTTTATCCTGATCAAGCTTGAATAAAATCAGCTTTAATTAAATAAATAAAACAAGATTACTTGCTAAACTATTAAAATTTAAATTTAGTACATTTTTAGATGGCCTACAATGTTTCATATGGAGGCGATTCTGATACACCTAGATATTTTTTAAGCGGCAAAAAATTTGATTGTTCTTTTCTTTCACATCTTAAACGATTTAATCTTACGGATCGATGGGATTCTGGAATTGATGATGGAATTAATAAAGGAGATAAGATGGTATTTGTAATATTCCTCTAAATGTTTAATTCAAAATTAAAACAGAGAATTTCATATCCCCACAATATGACTGGTACTCCATTTGTTCTCGCTGCTAATCTCAAATTTTATCCCTCATTGCGAGCTATAATTGATGGAATTAGAAGATTTTTTTTCCAAAATATTCAAATTATCGTTTATGATTTAGGTGGTCTTTCTGATGACAAATTTATTGTAAGTCTTGTTTACAATTAATTTCAAATTTTGGACTTTTAGAAATAACAAATACCTAACCAAAATGATTAAGATAAATCTTAAAATCCGTTTCTACTTCCCTAATTATAAAGACAGAATTGGTAGAAATAAATTCCTTCAACCTCGTATTCGACTATCTAGAAAACAGTACTTGGAAATTTCAGATTTGCTTGTACTCGTACTTCGTACCAGCCTATTTTTTTTGCTCGTACATAAGTACGAGTACGAATTTTGGTACGAGAAAGGTGGCAAATCTTGATTAAAAATCTTTCCCCTAGTAAAGGAGAAGAAATAATATTAGAATAAGACTATTAATATAAGGGATGCTGCTTTCAGCTTTTTGTTTTTTAAGTAACATCCTTGAATGACATATTAATTTAAATACTAATTTACACAATTTTTTTTAATTTTAAAAGAAAAATGAACTCAATTCCCTTTGCAATTTACAACTCAGGCAATTCAATTTTACTCAATTACCTCAACGACTTCATAAATTGAAAACTTTTGCTTGGAAAGTGCTAATTTTAGCTGTAAAATTAAATTTTAATTATAAAAAAATTTTCTTTTTAATTTCTAGGAAATGTTTAGAGAATTTAATTCTTTTATTTATTGTGATACCTCAATACAATTTCACACAAATGACTACATAATATTCATTAGAGACATTAATAGGAAAATATTAGGGGATTTTCAATTTACTTTGGGTACACATCATGGCTTGAAATTTGCAACACATCCTGGTAAAATATTTGAAAAATCATTAAAAAATAGATGGGTTGAGGATCCGATTCAAATGCAAATTAAGGTTGAATAAATTTTTTTAATTCCTAGAAAATCTTTTTATTTGTTGTCAATGTTTTTCTCTGGCATGAATTAAAATAAATTTCATAAAATTAAGCTTAAATAGATGCTGATTATAAAGCAAAAAAGGCATAACCCATAACTTTAATTTCTTTAAACATTGTATTATTTTAAGGATAATTATTATAGCTTGTAAATATTTATAATATTAAATCCCTTTGTTTATTCATTATATTGAAAAAATTCTGTTTATTTGAATAGAATTATCTTTATTATCCTTAAATTATTAGATATGTTCAGTTATATTCCACTTGACCCATCATTAACTGTTGGCTCCAAAATTGGAGAGGATACAAATGATATTGAAATGATGGAGGCAAATATGATAATTGTGAGGAAAAGTGATTTTACTAGGCAATTGCTTAAATGGTTCGTTAATATTCTGAGTAAACTTTCATTCTTTTAAGATTTTTGTATATTAAAATATTTATAATCAGTCGTTACTTTTGATTTGTTGATTGGGCCAAATTAAATATTTATAAATTAATTTTAGGTCTGTTCTCTGTGCCCTAACTCCAGAGTGTATTGAGCCACTCGGTGCGTCGATATCCTGCCAAAATTATGATACAGACCAATTGTATCAAGATGGAAGATGCCACAGACAGGATCAGAGTGTTATGAATATTTTATTGCATAATTTGGAGTTGAAGTTAACTAGAGAAGGTGAATAAAAATTAAATTTTTTGTTACCTATTTTAATTTAAAAAAAAGGTTCGCAAATAACTCCACATCTTCGATACAATCATCCAAGTAAATGGGGAAATAGGCATTCTCTTAGGAGAGGACAGAAAACAACTGCGGATATTGTAAAGCTTTTTGGTAAAAATAAAAACGGAACTTGTTAGAAATGCTTTTATTTAATAATTTATTTATTTGATTAATTTACCCTATGGGTAGAAGTAAAGACAAGGATTGCCAGTTTTAAACTGACCCCAAAGATTTTAGATTCGGTTTACTTTAAAAGAAAAATTCTTTCAGTTTCGGTTATCCAAATCCTCTAGTTAAGGACACCCCTATTTGAGGCAATATTCAAGATAGGCTATAGATTTATGCAGATGTAAATAAATAAACGATTCTTTTATTTATCTTTTTTTTCCAATAAACTTCAAACATAAATACAATGTATTTTCAAAAAATAAATAAAATGTAAAATATTAAAATTTTTATCGACTATAGGAATAAATATTTTAAATAAAATTTAATAAAAAATTAAATTAAGTGCGAGAATTTATATTTAATATAAATTTTTAATCGTTTTTCAATAATAAAATTTCTTCAAATTTTTTATTCTTCAAATTTTTAAAATTCTTCAAATTTTATCAAATCTTCAAGATTTCCCCTTTCGACTAAAAGTCTATTTGTTCGTCTATTAAATAAATTTAAAATTTATTAAATTCATATTTTAATAATATACATATAATTGTTTTTCTTAAATATTAATTGACTTTTTATTAGAGGTGCTTTCTGTGTTTGATAAAAAATATATACATTTTGTGGTTTCAGTCAAGCTTTTTGGTACTTCCAGTTAGGGTTGACGGATCCTGGTTAATCTCTGGATAAGAAACCCAACTTCTTATTAAACTTGTGGAAATAATCCTATGGGAGGTCACCAAATATCTGCGAAAATGGAAAAGTTCTTCGAGATTAGTCAAATAACACCAAAATCAACGAAAATTCAGATTAGGGGCATTTAATTGATGAAATTTCAGAATAAGATTATATGTAAAAGGATTTAATTAAAGACTTCTCTCTATGGGGATTACCAAATAATAATATACTGAAACTGAATAACAATATAAATTATGAAATACATTCTAAGAAAGTCTTCAAAAATCTTTGACAACACTATATTTTTTTATTAATCAAAAAAAATTTTTCCTAAAATGAATTTTCAACTGAGAGAATAGTTATGTTCGAGTTCATTTACTCTTACAATATCAATATGTCGACTGTATAGGTATATGAAATTTTTAATTATTCTTTCTGAATTTTTGTTGATCAAAATAAACAAGATGCAGAACATTAATAAATTTTAAAATCTTTAATTTTAAATGTTTATCCGTGGTTTTGTGTAGGTTTACAAAAATTAAATAATAATATGCGAAATAACATCAGGCTTTTGATATGGAATAAAATTTACGTTAAAATAAAAATTTTAGTTGAAAAGGTTGGTTACTTTTTAGAATACTTGGACGAATTTAATATAAATCATGAATATCCTTTTTTAACTACAGTCGACTCTCGATTTAACGAACAATTTTCTTTTATTTTTACCTGTCATTTTATATGTACAATAAGACGTTTTTATAGAATAGACCATTGATAGATATTTTTGTGCATAGAGGAAATGGTACTTGACAAATGGGTCTTTGGGTAAATTATACAAAATAAAGACGAAAACTGTGGTATCCAACACAATTTTCACGTTCGAGTTTCCACCATAAAATTATATATTCTTTTTGTTTCAAAATTACACTTAATATACTCATTCAATTCCGTTAAAAACAATATGAATGTGAGTCAAGTTTATTTAATCTCTCAAGTTTTGATTAAATGTATATTTAAGACCAACTCAAACAATTTTCTTAGATCTTAAACAATGTTTTATCAAAAGTGTTTTATGTGGAAGCTCGGTTTAATGAATCGCTTGATACAAAAAACCCTTTTTGTGATCCCTCAAATTTCGTTATATCGAGAGTTAACTGTAATTAATGGATTCGCTTTGAACAAATTTTGTTCAATCTTTACATCTTTAAAATCAGCAAAATATGTTTAGGCATAAATTGCTTCGTTACCCAAAATCTCTTCTGCGGATTTAATAACGGATGTTTCAATCTTATCGTCATCTGAAGCATAGATTTCTTTGATCCCTTTCAAGGCATCCTCGTCCAAAAATTTGTTTTTCTTTTTGTTCAGAAAATTAGTCTTGTTGAGTTTTCTTCCTTTGAAGCATTTACTAAGCGTTATATCATCAGGAATTTCATTTTCATTTTGTTTTCCATTTATGCGAACATCTTGGTCTGTATACAAAAAAAAATTTATTTTTTTATTATTTATTTTAATTTTATATGTATATCTATTATGTCCCGGTTCTTTTAATAAATAAATAAGTTTAAATATCTTCTTTATATTACTCAAATACTAATAAATCTAACTCAAACAATACTCAACAAATAATTATACAAGTTTATTTAAATAGGTTGGGGTTTGGTTTGGGAGCAAGTGTGATCAAGACGAGCTTGAAAATGTGAAAAAACAAATAAGTATTTATAGGGTAAGGAAATGGGCGGAAGTAGGTCAGACGAGAAAGTTGTAAAACATAGATAAGAAAATAAATTATTTAAAATAAATGAGAGTAAGTTTTAAGATCAAAGTAAATGTTTGTTTTGAGGGAATGTTTTGAATATTTAAAATGTGGAATAGATAACAAACATTTACAACATATTTTGGGGCAATAAATATTTGAAAATAATATTTTAAATATAATTAATAAATTATCAAATATATGGATACAACACTCCTTTCCCCTTTAGAAGAATATTCGCCTAATTGTTGAGACATGTATCCAACACTCCTTTCCCCTTTAGAGAATTGATGTCCATATTTTCTTTTGTTGTTTACATTATCCATCAATCATGTTCTCCACTAACATGGGTCTTATAACGAAAACGGTTATCAGCCAATTCTTGCCTCTCTAACGGTTGAGTTGACCGAAGAGGCAAAAGATGCGTGAATTACCTATTTCCTCTCCCATTGCGGGGTTTTTGGTTATTATATTTTCCTTCTCCGCAATGTTGAGCGGGATTTAAATTTTTAACCGTATTGCATATTGTATGATTTTGTTGATGGGTATTTTTTTTAAAGATCTCTCCTAAAAAGGAGGAGGTAGTATTTTGATGAAGCTATGCGTAGTTCAATTTTTTTTAAATTATAAATTATTCTTCTTTACGATCTGGGGATTTGCTGTTTGTTGTTTATCTTCTTTTTGTCGTAGATCCATAATTTTCCAAGTTCATCATTAAACATAATAATTACAATTCCAAAGAAAATTACAAAACAAAATTAATTGAATATTTTGGGGGAATTTAAAATAGTTAAGAATAACAATAAAAAAAATTTAAAATATTTGATAAATGATGATTAAATAAAAATATTTTTTAACAAACTATATTTTTAGAATCTCAGTCATTTCTGACTGGGCTAGAGCTGTGAAATTCTCAACCGTAGCTGGTCATTATGCGTTACTTTAAAAGCTCCGTTTTCTCTTTCAACTTTATTTTGAAAGCGATTTTCTCTCGGATTATAATCCGGCTTACGATAAAAACAGATACTGGCAATATGTCCTTTTTTCTTGCAATAATTACATATTCTATTCTCTTTTTCAAACTTATTGGTCTTTAGATCATCTAGCCTTCTTGATATTTTGTCTAATTCTCTGCTACTAATTAATTTATACTCATTCGGAATTTTTATAAGCTCCCAGTTTGTAAAATTTAACATAAGGGGTAAACAACTTAATGTTTCTCTACCAATAATGGCGCTATATGTTTGATTCTTTTTCTCAGTATCTTTAATAATTACAAAATTTGTTTGAATTTTGCACTCAGCGATTTCTAACTCGACTGTAGCTTGACCAAGAGTTGGTACTAATTTATTGCCAATTCCGTAGACTGCTGGAAAATTTGCAGCGGAAATGTCTTTTAATAGACCTATTCTCATGGCATTAGAATAACTAATAATTGATGTATGTGCTCCAGTGTCTAGCAAACATATAGTTGTAATTCCGTTAATTTTAGTTAATATTCTGGAATTTGTGTCACACTGGGTATTCTCCGTAACGCAAATTTTAATTTTATTTTGTCTATTTTTATTTATATCTCCTCTTTCAATTTTATTCTTAGAGGGCCATCTTTTAGAAAGTGGAATTTTATTCTCTTTTAACTCACATTTAGTTGATTCAATTTTGTTCTTAATTAGTCTCATACGTTTCATTCTTTTATTTTTCTTTCTATAATTCTTTACTCTACTATATATTCTCTTTATTCTACTATATATATCTCCAATATTTAAATAATTTATTGGGCCTGCTAAAATCGAAGCTAAAACAAATTTTAATAAGAACAGAATTGTTACAATACAGCTAAAGGCTAATATACTAAATTGGTTTAATGTCTCCTCTCTCTGTATATAGCTGTCAAAAAAACCTCTGCATTTACTTACATCAGTAATTACACATTTATATTCAAAAGCAGAAGTCTTATTTTCCAATATATTATCTTCTCCATAAATAAATTTAGGGCATATCGGATCGTTTGTTAATCTCCATGTTGAAATGGGTGTGTTATTAAAGCATCTCATAGGGGTGCTAAAAGATGAGCCAATTAAACAGAATAATGCGAGAACTACAAGCATAAATGGGCTCACACTTCCTATTCGTGGACTTCTATTTCTCTCAAATCTCATTCTTCGATTTGGCGACCGATTATCGTAATTATTCGATCCTTGCTCTGGTGAATTATTTTTCGCTCACTATTACTTGAGCGGCTACTTAGGCTACTTGAGCTATCGTAGTTTTTATAATTCCTTTTTCTATTATTTGACCAATTATTTCTTTGATAATTTTCATGTCTACCAAGTCTATTCTCGGTAAAATTATTATAATGTCTACTGTAATTTTGACTATTCTGCCAGGGTTCAAAACTCCCAAACTGTTGGGGTCTGTAATTTCTCTGATTGTATTCAGGTCTAAGGAAAAAGCAGTTCCTAGCAATGTGACCTCTTTTCTTGCAATTAAAGCAGATGATCTTTTTCCTTCTATTATTCTCGAACGTCGATACCTCTACTTTTTCTGTCAAACTAGCAACCGAAATATTATTATAGTTAGCTTTTCTTGCTGCAAGCAGCAGTTCATAATTCTGAGCTATTTCATAGGCATTATTAAATTCAAGCGGCCTTTGGGCCTTGACCTCGAACTGTAGATCCGGTAAAAGTCTATCCAAAAATTCATCTAAAAGACGTTTTTTAATAGTTTCCTCCTCTTCACCCGAGAGGGCTGTGCGTACAGTATCCGATAGACGATTTGCGAATTCAAATACTGATTCGCCTGGAGCTTGTCTACAATTTGATAATTTTTGACGAGCAATTATTTTACTATTGCCGTTCTCAAATTTTCTTCTTAGAGCTGTAATTGCCTCTGCCAACGTATTAGGTTGGGGGTTTAATTCATCAAACGCCATCCGTGCTTGACCCGCCAAGCAAAAGCGTAAACGCAATAATTTTTGCGCTTCTGTAGGCTCCATCATCAAAGATAAAACGTCCTTAAATTTCTCTATCCACTTAGTGAAGGATACAGTGGGATTTCCGTCAAATGTTCCCACCATAAATACTCCATTTCCTATAAATGGGTCAGTAACATAAGCTTCTCTATTATGTCTAATATAATTATTATCAGTCTCATTCGCCTCACGAATGGTTAAATCCGAACCGACTTCATAACTGTCTTCTTCCTCATCAAAATTTTCAAATTTCTTATTTTTACTTATTTTCCTTAATTTAACAATTTTATCCATTTTCTCTTCAAAACTCTTTTGAAAGTCTGTAATATTTTTACGTAAGTTTGTTATTGAGCCTTTAGTCTCTGTAAGGCCATCTATATTCTTTTTAGCACTTTTCTCAATCAAGTCTAATCTTTCTTCCACGTGGCGAAAACTTTGAGCCACGGAGCGCTCAAAGGAGCGAAGTTGTCTCAAAATCTTATCAAATGCCTTATTTTCTTCGTCACTGAAAAACTCAGCTGAAAAATCTGAACCTGACATTTTTATCTTCTTTTCTTCAAATTTTACTCAACAATATTTTTTTCAAATCTCTTTTACTTTCTATCACTTTTTTCAATCAAATATCTTCTTTTTAACTTCTTTTTTTTTTTCAGACCAATCTCTTCTTTTTATTTAATTTTCTCTTTAAATTCTTTTACTTTTTCCAACAATACCTTTTTTTCTAAAATTTCTCTTCTTTTTCAATACAATACTTCTTTTTCTAATTTTTCTTCTTAAACTTTCAAATATTTATCTTCTTCTTCTAAATATCTCAAATTAAATCACTTCAACAAATATTCAAATTAAAAATTTTTTTAAATTTAATCTCCGTTTAATTCGCAACGGGTTCGTGGCACCAATATTATGTCCCGGTTCTTTTAATAAATAAATAAGTTTAAATATCTTCTTTATATTACTCAAATACTAATAAATCTAACTCAAACAATACTCAACAAATAATTATACAAGTTTATTTAAATAGGTTGGGGTTTGGTTTGGGAGCAAGTGTGATCAAGACGAGCTTGAAAATGTGAAAAAACAAATAAGTATTTATAGGGTAAGGAAATGGGCGGAAGTAGGTCAGACGAGAAAGTTGTAAAACATAGATAAGAAAATAAATTATTTAAAATAAATGAGAGGAAGTTTTAAGATCAAAGTAAATGTTTGTTTTGAGGGAATGTTTTGAATATTTAAAATGTGGAATAGATAACAAACATTTACAACATATTTTGGGGCAATAAATATTTGAAAATAATATTTTAAATATAATTAATAAATTATCAAATATATGGATACAACAATATCATTATAGTATTCAATAATGGATTTGTTCTCTGAATTGTCCCTATGTTACCTTCAATGTTGTCAACATAATAAGAAATTTATGTTTATAAAACCTCTTGTATTAAGAAATAACTTACGACTAAAGATAATATTTAAAAAATATTCTCTTTAAATAAAGAGATTCAAAATTGGCCTATTTTCCGTTTCATAATTCTATTTAGGCTTAAACAGATACTGTAAATATTTTAATAGAAACCCTTGGTTTTTAACCAATATTATATGAAATTTCAATAAGAATCTTCTAATAGTGCATGGACTTCTTTTGGGATTGGCTTCTAAACTCGATAAACATTTACTTACCATTTTGCACTTTTTCTTCTCTAGCCTCATCTGGGGCAGTCTAAATTATTCAAATTGAAAACTATTATACTATATTCGAAATAATATTTTAAATTAATATACAATTGGACCCCATTTTTATGTCATAAAGTTAACCTAGGCAGCTCCGTTCAGCGGCCAATAAAATGATTAAAACTGGCAATAACCTGAGCATAATGCGAAATTTAGCTAAATTTATAGTAAAGCAGCTGGGCTATAGCTATTTCTCTCTTTTAGCTAGTGCAAAAGGCTAATCGTCGGCTGGGAGCGAACAAGCATCTTCAGTAGACCGGACTGATGTGTTAGCCATTACACCACGCCGCCTACTGCTCAGCCTTAGGAAATTAATAGCTATATGCTTTACATTATTAAAACAAGTGTCAAGAACTCCGTAATGTCAAAACTGGCGGTAGTTAAGTACACAGTTTCTTATCACTTGTTTTTACTAAATTTCGCTAAATTTCACATTACGTTAACGATTTTTAAAATTTTATTTATTAAATAAATATTATTAATGATATGGAACAAGTATGTAAATTCTCAGTGACAAAACTTATGTAGAGGTAGAACAAACGTATAAATTTCAGTTAGTCTTATAGTTCCTTTACAGCATGTAAAAACGAGGTCCGAATTTAGATTTAATAAACTTACCTTCACCATTTTAGCTGTTGACATGCTTACACCTGGGCCTGTTTGCCCTTAATTTTATAAAATTTAAATAAGCTTTTTAATACTTTTTTAGCTGGAGTTGCAGGGTAAACGAGCAACTCCTGTCTTTTACATTTTCAAAAAAAACTCGGCCCAAAGTCATTTTGAAGAAAAACGGACATCACTTCGCAAAAGGAGCTTGGGAGTCCCCTATCAAATGGTACCAAAAAATTACAAAATTCCTATACATAATAGACCTTGTGAGACAGATCTTAAAAGCTTTCCAAAATAACTTTTTTATCCAAACATCCTATTACCAACAATGTTTTATTGTGTTTTATACACGGGGCTATCATGAAGCTTCGACGGATTTTCAATATTTAATTCTTAAGTTTTAGCAAACCTAAATGGCCAGTCCATGCCTGTTGTGGATTGGATTGTTTCCTAGACCTTTTAGGCGGTTTATTGTCATTGGAATCAACTTCCTTATGTTTCCTTTTACGAACCGCATCAATTTCAATCAAAACAACAATTAATATCGCAATAATAAAAAAGAATCTCGACATCTTTGTTTAATTGTTTAAAATAAAAATCAAATAAAATTTTTAAAATAAATTTTCTTTTACAGGGGAATTTTTTTCAATAGCTGCCTGTTGAGTGAGTGGTAGTGGAGTGTAGAAAAAAATACAATATATGGCATTTCACTAGGCATTTCCCTTGCCCGTTGATTGACAAAAAATCCTAGCCAATCAATTTTTAAAAGGCATTTAAAAAAATTTTCCATTGTCTTCATTGCCTTCCCTCCTCTCTCTCTAATTGACAGAATCGATTTACAAAAAATATCCCCTCTCTCTCCCCCTTAACAAAAAAATTTTTAATTTTAAAAATGTTTATTTAAAAATGTTTTTATTTAAAAAATATTTTGTTTGGAAACAAGTTTGTGTGTTTAGTCAAATGTTCCTCAATATTTAGAAACAATGCAAATCCGAATCGAAATTATTTTTGTTTAGATATTAAAAGTTATGTAGTTCAAAAAATTTTACTGAAAAAATAATTAAAATTATAAAGGTTTTGTCACTATCGGGAACGAATGCCGGCATACAATACTTCCTTTCTTCCTCGAATGGGAAAGAAAAAGTTAATTTTTCAATTTATATCTTGCATGATTTTTGCCGAATCCGGAAAAGAACTATAGAAGCTATAAACAATGCTTCTAAATAGGCAGAAAACAATAGGCTAAAATTCGATTTTACATAAGTTGGGTGGGGGCTAACTCAAGGAATACCAACTCAAGGAACAGACAAGTCAAGGAACGACACATATCTTTCTTTAAACTTAACAAAAATTGATAATTATTTTTTTATTTTATTCACAACTCTCTAAGAAACTTTTTGATACCAAAAATGAAAAATTATGTCCGCGGATAGTAAAGATAATCGCGTTAGAACATTTAAGAGCGTTAAAAAATATTTTTATGCCCAAATTTAATTAACCATAACTTTGTTCAAAATTGTTCAATCTCATTGATTTTAGTACCAATCGACTTATCTTCTTCAGGCGCATCGAAATAGCTAATAATCTCACTCTTGAAAATTTGATCCAAAAAATTTCTGTTTTTCAAAATTATTTCAATTTTTTATTCAGGTAGCCGTATCTCGGTTCATTTACATGATTGGCGCCTAATTTTGACGTCATTCGAAGCGGATTGAGCAGCTGATTCGAATGATATATATTTTCCATATTAAGCTAATAGCTTTGAATTTGAGCCCACTTTTTCCCAAAAATTTTGCTCGAAATTTGAGAAAAGATTATCCAACGGTAAATTATAAAATATAAAGAAGATTTTGGTATCAAAAAGTTTCTTAAAGAGTTGTGAATAAAATAAAAAAAATAATTATCAATTTTTGTTAAGTTTAAAGAAAGATATTGCCAAAACAAAACGTACGCCTAATTTGCCGCACCCTGTATAAGAAACCTTGGTATATACATAGATAACAAACTAAAATTTGATCAACATGTAGAAAAATTACTAACTCCTCATTTATAAAGCTAAATAATATCCTAAGAATATTACCTAAAACATTACCTATAGAAACATATGTAAAGGCATTCAAAACATACATACATAAGACCAAATATGGAATATTCCACTGAAAGTTTTAGCCCTAAACTTGATTATTATCTTAATAAACAATTCGAGAAACCATAAAGAAGCATTACGAGGAGAGTTTTAAAATATAAATTCAAATACCAAAAATAGGATATATCGAAAGGCATTAAAATAGATTTAATTTTAATACAAATATTTTTTACCTTAAATTATAATATTTTATGACATTTGCATTCTATTTAATTTCCATTTATTTTTTTAGTGGTTTCAATTATTTACATATTTTTTTCTTGAAATTCTGGTTATGACGTCCATATCAATTATAATTAAACATTTAAAAGAATTGCAAATTGTTTATTTGATTAAGCGAATGCAGCTATTTCATTTTTAATATAAGTTATCTCCATAAGTGATCCCTGTGGAATCACAAGTTATTATATTATTATTTCACAATTATTTATTTGTGTTCGATAAGGAAAAATATTGTTTACGATTTCGTACAACATATTTTTGAATACTCATAAGAAAATTTGCTTCTAGTTTCTACTTTTTTCACACTAGATTCCCAATATGCCCCTTAATTCTGCATGAACTACATATGGCCTCCGTATACCCGATATCCCATATATCCTCCAAATCACTGATATCCTCCAAATCTCTTGACTTTATTAATCGTTCAGATCATACTCATCAGGGTTGGCGTTATTTAGGTACGCATAGTACCCAAATATTTTCATAGAATTTAAAATTTTTATAATCAAACTGGAAAAGATTTAGGATTTCAAAATGCATTTTAAAATAGCCAAATATGAAAGGGAAAATCGAATTTTTGGTTTTCAAATATTCATTCTGATATATTCAAAAATCAAATAAATTTTATACTAAAAGTAAAATTTGTTTTAACAAAGGAATGGTAAATGTATAATACCGTTCTACCCATTTACTTCTACCCATTTACCCTATGGGTAGAAGTAAAGAAATATGTAGATTGCCAATTTTAAACAGCCCCAAAAGATTTTCGATTCGGTTTCCTTTAAAAGAAAATTTCTGTTCGGTTTCGGTTATCCAAATAATTTGGTTTAAGAGACAACCAGAGATAATAGTATCCAAGATAGGTTATAGATTAATACAGTTGTAAATATGTAAATAAACGAGTCTTTTATTTATCTTTTTTCAAATAAACTTCAAATATAAATACAATGTATTTTTAAAAAATAAATAAAAATGTAAAATATTAAAATTTTTATCGACCATAGGAATAAATATTTTGAATAAAATTTAAACAAAAATGAAAATAAGGGTGAGAATTTATATTTAATATAAATTTTTAATAGTTTCTAAAGAATAAAATTATTTTTTAAAATTCTTATCTTTATCAAATAAATTCTTCAAATTTTTTTATTATCTTCAAGATTTTAACTTTCGACTAAAAGTCTATTTGTTCGTCTATTAAATAAATTTAAAATTTATTAAATTCATATTTTAATAATATACATATTATTGTTATTCTTAAATATTAATTGGCTTTTTATTAGAGGTGCTTTCTGTGCTTGATATAACTATATACAGTTTGTGGGTTCTGTCAAGCTTTTTGGTACTTCCAGTGAGGGTTGACGGATCCTTGTTAATACTTATATAAGAAACCCAACTTCTTATTAAACTCATGGAATAATCCCATGAGAGGGCACCAAACATCTGCGAAAATGGAAAAGCTTATCGAGATGTGTCGAATAACTCCAAAATCAACGAAAATTCAGATTAGGGGATTTAATTGATGAAGTTTCAGCATATGATTATATGTAAAAGGATTTAAGTAAGTACTTCCCTTTATGAGGATTTACCAAATAATAATATACTGAAACTGAATAACAATCTAAATTATGAAATACATTTTAAGAAAGTCTTTAAAAATACTTTGACAACATAATATATTTTTAAAAATCAAAAAAAATTTTTCCCTAAAATGAATTTTCAGCTGAGAAAATATGTATTTAAGTTCGGGTTCATTTACTCTTGCCCCATCAATATTCAACAACTGTATATTTGGTGCTGAAATTTTTAGTTTGAAATCCTTGTTGATCAAAAAAACAGGGTGCAGAACATTAATAAATTTCTAAATCTTTAATTTTTAAATGTTTATCCGTAGTTTTGTGAACGTTTTACAATTAAATAATAATATGTGGAATAACATCAGGTTTTAGATATCGAATAAAATTTACGTTAAAATAAAAATTTTAGTTGAAAAAGTTCAGTTACTTTTAGATTTATAAAATAATCGTAGGAATGAAAATACTTGTGTGAATTTAATATAAATCACGAATATCCTTTTTTAACTACAGTCGACTCTCGATTCAACGAACACTTTTTTTTATTTTTACCTATTTGTCTTTTTATACAAGAGATTTTTTTTATAAATAGACATTGATAGATAGGTACTTGACAAATAGTGCTATGGCTAAAATTATTCAAAATGATAGGAGAAAACTGAGGTATCCAAAATAAACTCACACAATTCCGTTAAAAACAAAATTGACGCGAGTCCAGTTTATCTAATCTCTCATTTTTATATTAAATGTATTTTTAAGCCCAACTTAATTTTCCTAGATTCTTAGACAATGTTTTATATTTGTCTTAAAAGTGTTTTATGTGTGAGCTCGAGTTAATGAATCTCTTGATACAAAAAACCCTTTCCTGATCCCTCAATGTTCGTTATATCGAGAGTTAACTGTAATTAATGGATTTTCTTTAAACAAATTTTGTTCAATCTTTACATCTTTAAAATCATCAAAATATGTTTAGGCATAAATTGCTTCGTTACCCATAAGCTTTTCTGCGGATTTAATAACGGGTATTTCAATCTTATCGTCATCTGAAGCATAGATGTCTTTGATCCCATTCAAGGCATCCTCGTCCAAAAATTTGTTTTTCTTTTTGTTCAGAAAATTAGTCTTGTTGAGTTTACTATCTTTGAAGTATTTACTAAGCGTTATATCATCAGGAATTTCATTTTCATTTTGTTTTTCATTTATGCGAACATCTTGGTCTGTATACAATAAAATTTATTTTTTTATTAATTTAATTTTAAATATCATTATAGTATTCAATAATGAATTTGTTCTCTGAACTGTCCCTATGTTACCTTTAATCTTGTCAACATAATAAGAAATTTATGTTTATAAACCTCTTGTATTAAAGAATAACCTACGACTAAAAATAATATTTAAAAAATATTTTCTCTTTAAATAAGGAGATTCAAAATTGCCCCAAATTCCATATTCGTAATTCTATTTAGGCTTAAACAGATACTGTTAATATCCTAATAGATATCATTGGTTTTTAACCAATATTATATGAAATTTCAATAAGAATCTTCTAATAGGGCATGGACATCCGTTTGGGATTGGCTTCTAAACTCGACAACATTTACTTACCATTATGCACTTTTTCTTCTCTAGCCTCATCTGGGGCAGTCTAAATTATTCAAATTGAAAACTATTATAATATATTCGAAATAATATTTTTACATTAATATACAATTGGACCTCATTTTTAATACATGCTTTATACAGTTAACTTAGGCAGCTCCGCTCAGCGGTCAACAAAATTATTATAAACTGCCAATAACTTCGGGGTGACATACAAAGTGTCATTAACTATAAGACAACCGTACATTTTCGAGTTTTTACATAATTCTTGGCACAGAAAATATGCATACAAAACTTTTTTTTACAATAAATAAAGTTAAGTAATAAATTATTAAAAATTTGAAAAGAATGCGATTAAGCGGAATTTATTAAACCAGTGTCAAGAAACCCTAATGTCAAAACTGGAGGTAGTTAGGTATATAGTTTCTTGGCACTTGTTTTTACTAAATTTCGTATTCCGTTTATAATTTTTACAATTTAATTTGTCAAATAACTATTATTAATGATAAGAGAAAAGTTTTAAATTTTCTGTGCCAAAACTTATGTGAAGAAATTTAAAGTAGTTTTATAGTTCCTTTCAGCATGTAAAAACGAGGTCCGAATGTAGATTTAATAGCTTACCTTCACAATTTTAGCTGTTGACATGCTTAAACCTGGACCTGTTTTCCCTTAATTTTATAAAATTTAATTAAAATTTGTAATAATTTTTTAGTTGGAATTGCAGGGTAAACAAGCAACTCCTCCCTTCTTTTACATTTAAAAAAAAAACTCGTCACTTCGAAATAGGAGGGATTTTTAAGTTTTAGCAAACCTAAATGGCCAGTCCATGCCTGTTGTGGATTGGATTGTTTCCTAGACCTTTTAGGCGGCTTATTGTCATTGGAGACAACTTCGTTACGTTTCCTTTTACGAACCGCATCAATTTCAATCAAAACAACAATTAATATCGCAATAATAAAAAAGAATCTCGACATCTTTGTTTAATTGTTTAAAATAAAAATCAAATAAAATTTTTAAAATAAATTTTCTTTTACAGGGGAATTTTTTTCAATAGCTGCCTGTTGAGTGAGTGGTAGTGGAGTGTAGAAAAAAATACAATATATGGCATTTCACTAGGCATTTCCCTTGCCCGTTGATTGACAAAAAATCCTAGCCAATCAATTTTTAAAAGGCATTTAAAAAAATTTTCCATTGTCTTCATTGCCTTCCCTCCTCTCTCTCTAATTGACAGAATCGATTTACAAAAAATATCCCCTCTCTCTCCCCCTTAACAAAAAAATTTTTAATTTTAAAAATGTTTATTTAAAAATGTTTTTATTTAAAAAATATTTTGTTTGGAAACAAGTTTGTGTGTTTAGTCAAATGTTCCTCAATATTTAGAAACAATGCAAATCCGAATCGAAATTATTTTTGTTTAGATATTAAAAGTTATGTAGTTCAAAAAATTTTACTGAAAAAATAATTAAAATTATAAAGGTTTTGTCACTATCGGGAACGAATGCCGGCATACAATACTTCCTTTCTTCCTCGAATGGGAAAGAAAAAGTTAATTTTTCAATTTATATCTTGCATGATTTTTGCCGAATCCGGAAAAGAACTATAGAAGCTATAAACAATGCTTCTAAATAGGCAGAAAACAATAGGCTAAAATTCGATTTTACATAAGTTGGGTGGGGGCTAACTCAAGGAATACCAACTCAAGGAACAGACAAGTCAAGGAACGACAGGTCAAGGAAAAGACAAGTCAAGGAACGACAGGTCAAGGAAAAGACAGGTCAAGGAATGATCCTTGAGATGGTCATTCCTTGATTTGTCTATTCCTTGAGTTGGTATGTTCCTTGAGATGGTCGTTCCTTGAGATGGTCATCAAGGAAAAGACAGGTCAAGGAACGGCCAGCTCAAGGAATATTTTAAAAATCGGAATTCTTTGAAAAATCTGGATATTTTTAAAAAATAAGAATTTAAAACAAATTAGAATACTTCAAAAAACAGAATTTAAAAATAAATTCTGAAAAATTCTTATTTTTAAAAATTTTCTGATTTTTAAAATATTCCTTGTGTTGGTCATTCCTTGAGTTGGTCGTTCCTTGACCTGTCTTTTCCTTGATTTGTCTATTCCTTGAGTTGGTATGTTCCTTGAGATGGTCATTCCTTGATTTGTCTATTCCTTGAGTTGGTATGTTCCTTGAGATGGTCATTCCTTGATTTGTCTTTTCCTTGACTTGTCGTTCCTTGAGTTGTCCATTCCTTGATTTGTCGTTCCTTGACTTGTCCGTTCCTTGAGTTTGCCCGACACGACATAAGTTAAGGTTTTATAAATACACAGAAAACTAAGTTTAACTATGAGATTAGTGGACAACTAAAATTTGATCAACATGTAGCAAAAATTACTAAGTCCTCATTTATAAGGCTGAAGAATATCCTAAGAATATTACCTAAAACATTACCAATAGAAACATATGTAAAGGCATTCAAAACATAGGTAAACCAATTATGGAATATTCCACTAAAAGTTTTATCCCTAATCTTAATTATCTTAATAAACAATTAGAGAAACTATAAAGATGCTTTACGAGGAGAGTTTTAATGTATAAATTCAAATACCAAAAAAACATTCAAATAGATTTAATTTTAATTTTATATTTTTATGACATTTGCAGTCTATTTAATTTCCATTTATTTTTTTAGTTGCTCCAATTATTTTCATATTTCTTTCTGACTTTTTAAATTAACATTTTTTTTAAAGCTGTCATCCTGTATTTCTGCTGCATCCCTTCTAATCAGCAAATAATATTTCAAATTAAGACAACAACAAATTGATATGTAAGACCAGAAATGGGCATTAAACCGCGTTCGTCCTGATAAAAGAAATCTGTTTCTCGAAAGTGGGAAAAGCTCAAGCTTGTGTAATTTTTGAGGCTCGCAAATAACAATCATTGAAATTCTGGTTATGACGCCCATATCAATTATAAATAAACATTTAAAAGAAATGCAAATTGTTTATTTGATTAAGCGAATGCAGCAATTTCAATTTTTATATAAGTTATCTCCATAAGTGATCCCTGTGGATCCAAAAGTTTTTATTTTATTGTTTCACATTTATTTGTGTTCGATAATGAAAAAAATATTGTTATTTCGAATACTCAAAAGAAAATTAGCTTCTAGTTTCTGCTTCTAGTTTCTACTTTTTCTCACACCAGATCCCCTAATATGCACCTTAATTCTGCATGAACTATACCTCCGAATACCCGATATCCCATATATCCTCCAAATCTACTGATATCCACCAAATCTCCTGACTTTATTAATCGTTCAGATCATACTCATCAGGGTTGGCGTTATTTAGGTACGCATAGTACCCAAATATTTTCATAGAATTTAAAATTTTTATAAGGAAGCTGGAAAAGATTTATGATTTCCAAATGCTTTTTAAATTGGCCAAAAATGAAAGGTAAAATCGGCTCTATGAAAAATTCATTCTGATATATTCAAAAATTAAATAAATTTTATACCAAAAATAAAAAATAATTAGTTTTATACAAAGGAATGGTAAATGTATAATACCGTAAAAGCTCTAATAATTACCCTGGCTAATTATTGTTTCGACTTCTCGCTGGACGGGGTAATTAATAGATCAGGATTAATTATATGAGAGAGGGCAATTATTAGGCCATTTACGGTAAATTTAAATAATAAATTATAAAAAATAAATTTAAATATCTTTAAATAAATACTGTTAATGAAAATATAATAAATACTGATAAACATTTGCTTTTGAAATTTAATAAAAACACATAAAAACCCCAAGTATATAAAAATAATTTTAGAAAAATAAAAATACCCCCCCCCCCCAATAAAACAATAAACGCCCAAAAAACAATTTTTAATACCCCCCCCCATCCACAAATTTAATAAAACCCCCTAGATCAGTAAAATTTATGTATCCCTGATTTTTAGTTTTTTAATTTATAATTTGTTTTAACGTTTTTAATTTAAAATACGTTACTTTAAAATTTTTCGGGAACAATTGTTTTTTAGTTTTAACCAGGGCTCGGATCTTTGCGGATTTTTCCGCTTTTTGATTTTGCGGAATTTTTTGATTTTCTTGATGTTGTTTCACTTTTTAGATTCTCAAAATTCCCCAAAATTCAAAATCCTCAAAATTTTCGCCTGCGGCGTAAAAAAGTGGATTTTATGGTGTTGAAGGCGCCAAAAAATTTTTTAGCTTAAAATTGCGGATTTTTAAAAATTTAAGATCCGAGCCCTGGTTTTAACATAAAAAAATAATGTAAAAAATTGTTTGCTTTTAGTAAAAATTTTAAAAAAATTAGAAAATTGTTTAATGTTTTGGATATAATGAAAACATTGGGGACACGGGAAAAGTTAAACCCACAAAATAATTTTTGAGGGCTATAAATTTGTTGTATATTCACTCTCTCTCGATCTCTCAAAATCAAATTCTCAACTTTCATTTCAACAATTTTGTGGATTTTGTGAAAGAAACTCATACGGAAGCTGTTCTTCCTCATTGGCAAAATAATCGCATTCCATTTTTAAAAATTTAGCGACAGCGGAAATACTTGGACGTTGATAGGGCTGAATTTGAATGCAGTTCTAAAATTTTAAATTTAATTATTTTGAAATAATTTAAAGTATATTTTTGTATTTTAATTTTACTAATATGTACTTTCAATAATTAATTTGACAAAAATTTTTAGAATAATAGAATATGAGCAAATAAATATTTATAGATTTTTGAAATATTTTCGTATCTTAAAGACATAAGTATCTCAAAAAGTTGATAGAAAAAACGGGAGTGTCAGAAGAAATTTGAGAATATTTAGAGTAATAGACCGCTGAAATCATCATTATAAAAAAATCTCTTGCCTCTATAACATGATTCAAGCGTGCTTTGTAAAAAGATGTTTTCTTAGATCTCTTAAGATAATTTTGTAGCAAGTAGTTTATCATCACTCCAAATGAATAAACATCAACTTTACGAGTTACCTATAAAATTATTTAAATTATTTTTATATTAGGTGCAGAAAATTTTTCGTAGCACATACTTCAATTCTTGATACTTTTTTTAATTATGAGGTTAGTGACTAAGTAGAAAGACAAGTAGAAAGACTATCCTATCAAATACTCTACATAAATTTATGATTCAATATTTTCAGCCCCAAACGTGTATCACAAATTAAACCGACTGTAACTTAAAATTACTGAAATAAATTGAAAAATTTCGTACATTGAAAGGCTCCCTTTTTTCATGATGATTTTTGATTTCTGGAGCAATATACATTTCTGTCCCTAAAATTTTTCCTTGTAATTCTACTTCTTCTTGACGCATATCCATATAAACAGAAGTACTAAAGTCTATAAGTTTTGATTCGATAATACGACTGTCAGAATTATCTTCTAACGAGATAACAAAATTGTGCGGTTTTATGTCCATATGAATACCGTAGTCTAAATTTAAAGTTATTAATTTTTAACATTTTGAGAATTTTTAAGGAATAAATTTGTTTAATTTTAAAAAATCCAACATTTATGGAATCGTTTAAGTGCATGAGCTGCACCTCCAACAACTCGCGTTATGAACTTGTGTTTATCATCCTGATCATTATAGTTCCCGATATTTTGTTGAATGTAACTTTTCAGGTTATCTCCGCCAAGCTCCAAAACGAGTGAATATTTTCCATAATATTCGTCATCATCGAACATCACAAAATTTCTTTAATTTTTAAAGTAAAAGTTTTTATTATTAAATTTATCTCAATTTCTATCTTTAAATTTATGTTTTATCTTAATTTAAAAGATATCAACTTAATATCCATTAGAGAGGATCAATTTTGACCTAAATTTCAACAAATTTTGGCTGAAATCTTTTGGTTAATTTGGCAAATTTTGAAAAAATTTTGTTGAATTTATTTTTTGATAAAATTGGTTCAATAAAGATGTATGTTTCTAAATGTATTTATCTACTAAACTCGGCAGTTTAGTATACCAATGAGTGAATCAAATAGCAAAATTTTAGGAGAATCTAAAAGGGTTTAATGCGTCGTTATTAGTTGAAATTTTGATTGAAATTTTCATAATATTAACTTACTGTCCATAATAATTAATAACATATTGCTCTCCTGACATGTTGATCAGTACATTAATTTCATTGTTTACCGCGTTTTCTTGATAATTTTTATATTTATGTTTAACCAGAATTTCTTTGACTACAACACATATATTTTGTTCGTGCCATATTGCGTGGTAAATCTTTATTAAGAGAATTTTTATATTAAATGTAGTTATATGTATACACTACTATGAACACTACTTCTAATCGAATTTTTTTGCGAAAACACCTTCAAATAATGAAGTATGTATGTTACTAAAATTATGATCTGAAATCTATGTATGTTTACTATTCATGTTCGCTGCTCTAAAACCCAATGTTTTATAAAATATTTACAGTTCCGTGTGTGCCTGAATCTACAGAATTATCCCCTCTAACTGTTAAATTAATTTGTGATGTCCCATTGTATGCAATCAATTCTGATGTAAACTCATAACGGTAGTATTTTCCACAAGGACATTCATTTGAACCACCATGCGAAATAGAAGCTTCTGAACTTGTATTGGAGGCAGCTTCCGATTCGTCATATGATTCATGATGTACGTAATTAGAAGGTGAAGCTTTATGAACAACTTCACTTTTTGATTTATTTTTTCCAAATATTTTTCGAAACATTGAATGTGACCCTTAATAAATCCAGGAAAAATATTTATTTTTTAAAATTATTTAGACTACCTTGGAAATCTATAAATAAACAAAATAAAAAAAGTAGTTTTAGAAATTGGAATATTTTCATTTTTTAATTTTCAAAATAAAAAAAAATACTTTTTTTAAATCTAAAATGATAGAAAAACATTATCGAACCTGATTAAAAAATTTATCAATGAAATATAATGATAAAACGTAGGGGATAATAAAATTTTAGACACCTCTTGTTTTGTTATGCTAATCTTAAAACAAGAGGTTGCCGATTTTATTTTCTGTCCGTAAGCTAAATTTTCGTTTCTTTAAATTATAGTAAAATTAATAATTTAATTGCCAGATAAGTAGATACTTTCCTCAAGTGTTAAAGTTTAATATATACTTATGTTAATATATAGAGTTTTGAATTAAAGAATGTTCCGCAACTCTTACAAACCCAATTATTTCATACAGTGGCAAAAATTCATTCGATGAAAGGGAGAAATCTGGCCTTAACCTTTTACAATTCTTTAAACTTTCGCCTGCGGCGTTCAAAGGAAGGATAATTAGAGACATATTTGACTTAAATTCTGGATTACTGGGACCGTCCTATTTGAACTTTTAAAATTCATTAAGTTCGCAGAGTTCCACGGAGTCTTTCACAGTTCGCAATTTTTACTTTAAAATCCGTAGCAACAGTCCGCAGTCCGGAATCTGGGATATAAGGGATAAGCTGGGATATAAGGTTATTTGAGTAGCATTAACAATGATAACGAGGGATTTCAGAAGTCTGTGGGTTTTAAGTGATTTGGGATTGATTATTAAGGGGGGATTAATCCCGGATATCACTTAAATCTTCCGTTGTCCTTTCAAATCCCCGTTATCACTTCACATCCCTTCAACACCTCTAAATCTCATTATATCCATCTCATCCCTATGATATCACTTCAGTCCCTTTAAATCCCATAAGATCCCCTGATCCCCTTTAATAACCCCTAATCTAACGATATCTATTCTCAATACTTCTATATATATTTAAATCCCTTCAAATCTACTTATATCCCTCTCCCTCTTCTGCCCTTTCTTTACCCTACAAATCCATCATATGCTATTAATTATCCGACATCTCCAGCAAATCCACCAATTATTTTGAATAAATCCTTTAAAAAATTACTCAAAAATGTCTCAGTGCCCGACTCGATAAAAATAAGCCCCGAAAAACGGCAACTCATGTTCATTATACTGACCTAATCAATTTCAATTTAAACAATTAATATCGCAACAATTAAAAGAATTTAACCATTTTTGCTTAATTATTTAAATAAAAATTGAAAAAAAAACTTTTAAAATAAATTTTCTTTTACTGAGGAATTTTTTTCAATAGCTGCCTGTTGAGTGAGTGAATGATAGAGGGAATGTAGAAAAAATACAATAAAAAATTTTATATGGCATTTCACTAAGCATTTCCCTTACACACTAATTGACAAAAATCCTAGCCATTTAATTTTTAAGAGGCATTTAAAAAATTTTCCATTGTCTTCATTGCCTTCCCTCTCTCTCTAATTGACTGAATCGATCAAAAATTTATAATTTCTCTCCCCCCTCTTTAACAGAAAAAATTTAATTTTTTTTAATTATAAAAATTTTTATTTAAAAATGTTTTTATTTAAAAAATATTTTGTTTGGAACCTTGTTTGTGAGTCTAGTCAAATATTCCTCAATATTTAGAAACAATTCAAATCCGAATCGAAATTATTTTTGTTTCGTTATTAAAAGTCAGTTACAAATTTTTTGGTGGTCACGGATTATAATATTCGGATACCCGTGGATATCCGCCGATACGGACGTATATGGATACCATTAATCCCTCCAACTCCACTTAATCCTTCCTTATTCTCATTGATTTTGATAAATTAACAAAATTAGACCGAAAATGAATTATTTCTTTTGCATATATTTAAAATTTTCTATTAAAACCCCGTACCTCGACACCCGCCCCGTGCCCTACTTTGCATAAGCATAATTGAAAAAAGATGAAAGACGGCTGTAAGAGAGTCATCACTAGAGCTAGGATTTTTAGGACGATAAAGTTAAAAATAGGCGCTTATATAGGCACTAAAAAGCTTTTAACCAAAACTGAAAAAATTTTGACAAAGAAGTTCAGTTTAAGCAATAAACTTTTAAATAAATTAATTTTGACGATAGAAATTAACGATAAATCAATTTATAGTAAAAATTATGTTTCAGAAAATATTTTCGATAAATTTTTATGGGAAAAATTGTTAATAATTTTTTTTCAAAATTTTTTTCTAGAAAATTTTATTTTTTTATTACAAAAAAATAATTTTTAACATAAATCTCTCAAAAAATGCCCAATTATGCATTTTCCCCTCAATTTACAATCTTCTCCATAAAAATTTATCGAAAAAAAACTTTAGTCTGATTTCTGATTTGGACGTTTCAGAATCAGGCCTAACTAGAAAAAAACAGGCATTTGCCCAAAAATCCTAGCACTAGTCATCACTAAAGTTATCTAAAATTCATTCTATTGAGGCTTCATGTGATAAAAACCTTATTTCCAGCTTTCTTTAAAGTAATGGTTTAATATTTATCCAAGAGTTTAAAAAAATAATACAATAAATTAGCAGGACTTTATAAAAATACATCTGATTTTGTAATTTCTTTAGATTCGATTTCGGAGTATTAAATTTTGTGTTCCAAAAAATTATAGCTAGAGAATAGCAAATTTATTAGTCCTGGGGGATGCATTGTTTTAGAGTAAATACGGATATATACAGCATTTTTTAAATTTTATCTAGTTACTGCTTTTAATAAAAAGTTCATCGTTAATTTCATTTTGATTTGTGGCCTAAAGATCTGGAAATTAAATTATGATTTATACAATAAAGACTGAAATTGAAAAAAAAATTTCAACATGTTTAATACAAAAAAATTAATTAATTAATTAATTTTGGTTAAATAAATAATATTTTATTTTAAAAAAAACTTTAAAAGTTTTCAGTTAAATTGGCGTTATTTATCAAAGTTCAATGTCCAAATAATACACACACCTGTTTCATTTTTTAGTCTTTTCCCTTTGTTCTTTTTAATTATAAAAGAAATTTTGGTTAAAATTTAATAAAATTAAAATTTAATTTATTAATTGTATTTAATTAAAAATTTTTGTATACTTTTGTTTTCTCAAAAATTTTTTGATTGTGTAAAATTTTTTTAAGGAAATGTCACACCACAAATGAACCCTAATATATTCCTTAATTTCAAAAAAAGTTAGAGAGAATTCTTTGAATTGGAAAAATTTTAATCATTTGTTTATGTATTTTTTATTTACTTTCATAATTTAAACAATTTTTTGATTATTTTTATTTTTAATTTTCCGTAATAATCATTTTGTTATATGCCTAAAAGTTTTTAAAAGATAATTTTCACGTTTATTTTCGATATATTTTTTTTGTCATAAATGCGTAATAAATAAAAACGTTATAATCAAAAATCTAAAAAAATCAACAAAAAAATGTTCCAAATCCTCGAAAACTCCTCTACATTAACTCAAAATTTCATAATAACCTCAATCTCAATAAAGCTATAATTAATTTAAAAGAAATGTTTCTAAAAATTTTTTATTTTGTCGAATATTTCAAATAATTAATTTTGTCCAAATATATTATCGAAAATGATCGATTCCAATTTATTAAATCGATCAAAGGGTTCCGCGCATCGACGGGGTTTTCTGTCTATAAATATTTTTAGATAATAATTTATATAATTAAATATATTTATTATTTGTTTAATTAATTATTTTACTTGTTTTACTTTTTTTTTATCTTTCAATTTTCATTTTATGTGAAAAATCAATTTATAAAATTCTAGATGAATTTTGAATTAAATTTAAATATCAGTTTTATACTTGAATTAAACTAATTTTTGTGCTACACAAATACCTAGATTTAGAAATTCTGGTAAAATTTGATTTTTCAGCCAGTATAAAAATTTTAAACACGATTTTCCGTCATTCATTTTCAATCTTCTACTAGAAATAACTTATTTTTCACAAGATTATCAAGATTCTTTTTCGTTCAAAAATATTATTTTTTAGAATTTATCAAAGACCGGATCTGAAAGTTGTGTGCGAGGTTGAATCTCAAACTATTGATACCGAAAAATATTGATCTGTTTAAAATTTCGACTCTATCAGATCTCTAGAATATTCCTCTCTTTAGCCAGTATAAAAATTGTTGATTTACTTTAAATAAAAATAAATCAAAAAATAGTTTTAAATATTTTAGAATTTAAAAATATTTTGTGTTTTATAATAATTAATTCTTAAACTAATACTTAATTTTAATTTTAATCAAATTTATAGTCAAAAATAATTTTAAATTTAATAAAAATGTTAAATAAAAAACAGCATTATTTATTTATATTACGACTACAACCACAAATAAGGCTTTTTTCTATTGTAAAATTTAGTAATAAAATATTAAATTTATTCGAGCAACAGAATAGAAATAATGAAAATTTAATTTTAAACAAAAATCAAAACAAATTAAATACTAATCGTTGTTGGCTATTTCAAAGAATAAGAAAAATTGAGAATAATAAAATGAGAGCAAGGTATGTTTGAATAAAAAAAAAATTGAAAAATAATATTTGAGGTTTTCAATTTTTTTCACTTAATATTAGGGTTAACTTCCTGTATTTTATATTCTTAAAAAATAAGAAAGGTTAATTATTACAGTTATTTTTACTCCGAATCACAATCGGTTCTGTAATTCTTTTCCTCGACGGTTCCCATTTTTGTTGGTTCCCCCGATTAGTCGCAGGATCCGAAATCTCGCTTACAGAATAGAGATTAATAAATAATTTGTTGGGGAATGGGAAAGTCTAGATTACCTAAAGTAGATCAAATTATTTGTTTATTTTTTTAATATATAAAAAAATTTCCAATAAATTAATTTTTTATTTTTCTAATTAAAATGTCAGAATGGATAAATATCCTCTACATTTCTTAATTTTATGTATTTTTAGAAAAATAATTTATTCAATTTTTACTATTTTATCCTCTAATCTTGGACTATAGAACCACTCAAAGTACTTTAAATAAAGCTGCAAATACGAGTGTGGCTTAGAAAAAGCTATTTTTTGAGAAAATTTCTTAGTTTTTCATCATAAAAAGCTTGTCTTCTCTTTTATTCCTTCAATATTTTTATTTTTCCAGCTGCAGCTGGAAATGTTGAGTAATACAGATATATTCTCATTGAGCTTTTACTTATTTTCTTCAGCATTTGTCAATAAAAACTCAATTTTACTTGCTTAATTTTTAGCTATTTTCCTTCTCAAACTTTTAAAAGAAATATATTTTTCTTTCAATGAGCCTACTAAATTTTCATGTAACTTCTTCCGTAAATTACCGTATTTCCTCTATTAGAACGGCCCCTCCATCTGAATGACCCCCTCTAATTAAATGGCCCTCTGGAGGATGATTGAAAAATAGAACGGCCGGCCATTCTATTAAAGGAAATACGGTATTTTAATTCAATTCACATATTAAAATAAAAATCTAATTCATTTTATTGTTACATATTTTGTTCTTAAATTATTGTGGCAAACAAATTCCATACCTTTTTAATTTTATTTTTGTTTATTTTTTTCTTCATACCGTATTTTTTGTATTAGAGCCCCATGGGGCTCTATTTTTCAACTATCCTCCAAAGTGGGGCTATATTACAGCGTGGGGCTCTAATAGAGCGTGGGGCTCTATTTTTCAACCTATTCTTGAAAATAAGTAATAGGATTTTCAATTATACGGTTAACTATATTTATCCAATCAATTAAAGTTTAATCACAAAAGCAAATTTCAACATTGAGATATTTCCAAATATGATAGTCACGCGTGTACACTAAGGCGCGGTTAAGTGCATCTGAGTTAGATTTAAGGCCGAATTGGAATTTTAATTTGTGGAAGGTTCGAATCCTATCGAGCCTTTGAAGGTTCGATTCTATTTTTCTTCAGTCCGTACGTTTCAATCTCTCGTGAATATATTCCGGTTCAGTCTCGTGAATATATTCCGGTTCAGTAACAATCCCGATCTCGGCCTCGGGATTGGCCGTGATCGGGATCAGGATTTGAAAAACCCGGCTTACTCCCGCCCGATCCCGACCAAGATCCCGATCCCGCTGAACTCTAATCAATCTATGCCTCCAGTGACAGAACCTAACTGGAATGAACTGCTTTGATTTGACTGGAAATGATAGAAAAGGCTGTACAGTATTAAAAATAAATTTATTAACTTAGGTATGTGAAAATTTCATAAAGTGGGGCTTTATTACAGCGTGGGGCTCTAATACAGCGTGGGGCTCTATTTTTCAACTATCCTCCAAAGTGGGGCTTTATTACAGCGTGGGGCTCTAATACAGCGTGGGGCTCTAATACAAAAAATACGGTATATTCCATGTGTAAAGTATTCCCTAATTTTTTATATAATCGCAAATGTCGAAAAAAAAAGTTTTAGGAGAAAAATAAAAAATAATAATTTCCGTGGTTCGCACCACCATTCATTATCAGTTTTTTTTTTGTTTTTTTTGTTGATCGTTGGTGGAGAGAGAAAAAAGATTGTTTAGTTTTCGGCCCTCTCTCCCAAAATGATCTATTTTGTGTCTTAATATGGAAACATAAAACGGCTTTTAGATCGCCGCAAAAATTTTTTGACTATTTTTCCCTTTCCCATTAAAAAACTCCATAATATCAACGAGTAATTTATCTTTTCGTCGAAAACTATTTCGTGATGAATGATAGATAAAGTAATATTTTGTTGGTTTTTAAAGAAAAACGATATAGAAATGAATTGTAAAATACATTAAAAGTCTCGAGTTGGGACTTTTAAAAATTTGGAATTTAATAGCTTTTTGTATTAATTAAGTTTAACAAGAATTTTAGGAGGGTATAAGGAACAAAAAAACTTTCACTTGTAAGTCACAATGATGTCTGACTGTATACATACATACCTATCTTATTTTTTTTATTTTGAATTCAAAAATTAAGCTCTTAATAACAAAAGTTTTTGCAAAAATTTATTTTCCCTACTATATATCTCCTGATTAGGGTTGAGGTTTTCGAGTCGGGCCGACGTTCGAGTCATTTTTAGGAACTTTTTAACGGGCCGGTCCGACCGAGTCTTTTTCAATGCCAGATTCGGGTCCCCAACCCTATTCCTAATCTATTTTCGAAAATACTACTTTAAAATCATTCACAAAAGTCATAATCTCGTCCCATAATAATTTTAATTTATAAAAATTCTACTATAATCTCCTAATAAAAATTATTTTTCTCGATATTTTTCTCTCGATAATTAATCCCGAACTATTAATTACTTTTATTATCAACTATCCAATGTCCATCTTTACTATTAAAAATAAAATACCTAATAATAGTACAATTTCCCGTCACATTCTCTCCCTCCTTGACCACATGACCATCTAAAAACAAACAAAGACTCCCCAAACATGTGCAAGTGTTTGTGGGGGGTTTTCATCCTTCAAAAGTCGTTTTCCTTTATCTTATCTAAAAAGAATCTAGCCTGCTCAATTCAAATCAAACAAACAAATAAATTATTTACTTCTTTGAAAGCTAAAAATATTATTACAACAACCAACATTCCTTCTCTTCAACCACTATTATTTACTAATAAAAGTAAAGAGAGAGGGGGGAGAGGGTCCGCGGTGCCCGCGGCTAATATTCTTTTTGAACTGGTTTCAGTTCACTATCAATCGGTTCAGCCTTGGAAATAACTATAGTTCAGTTCAGAAACAAATATTTATTCAGAGCGTTAAAAGTTTATAATTATTTTATATTGAATTCAAAATAAGTTAAAGAGTTAAATTGCGGGGGAGTATTTATAGGGATTCTTACACAAACATAAATTGTTATTGAGAATAGCTAGGTCAAAAATTAATTATATAAAAGTGAATAACAAAATATATGATAAGGGGTTTTGGGTAAATATTTAGTCGGGAAAAATCCTAAATGCTTTTATGACATGGAAGGTCAAGAGTTTATCGGAGTTTATCATTTAATTATTTATTTCTATATTTCTTGGGAAAGGGCCATTTTTAGTTTGTTTGTTTGGTTAATTAGAGAGATGCAGCATCCCTTCCCTCTTTAAAAAGTCTATCAGTGATGATGACCGCCGCGAGGACGAAAACGTTTGCCAGAATTATTGCCACGGTGATTGTGTTGGTGACAGCGACAGTGACCGGACTGACGTTTCTCCTGTCGTGCTGCATAGAAGTAACGGGCTCGCTCGCGATTGTGACCGCGGTTATAGTAATTATTACGAGTACCACGTTGGCCACCAATCTCATTCCGGCCATTTTGATTTTCGTTTTGGTCAATCTGGGGGTTTGGGGATAATTCATTGTTATTATTATTTTCTCCCATATTTACCTGGATTTCAGGCTCTGGGGTGCCTCCCAGAGTCAATTCTTCCAAACTTTTGTTAGTAACAATTTCGTCTAGTTTCTCAGCAATTTTTATTATGCTGGCGGCCTGGTCGTTAATATTAGTTTCCATGTCTTTTAAACTCTCTTTTACAATTTTTTCAATGGTGGCAACAATTGAATCATGGAATTTTGGCAAAAGTTGCTTAATATATGCCTTTGTATTTTCGTGGCTTTCTTTAATAGTTTCAACAATAAATTTTTTGTTCTCCACTTTGGATGTGGGGTAAGTTTTAGTTTCTATTCCTTCCATAGCAGACTCCGACATTAAAAAATATTTTTAAAATTTAGAGGATGAAGCAATAATTTAAATAAATAGATTAGCTAAAATAAAAGATTAATTACTGAAAATGAGGGGGAGAAGTGGTTAACATATTGAAAAAATTTAAATAAAGGGGAATAATATAAAAATTTATTTTTACAAAGTATGTACACTCTTTTTTTTAAATTTTTACTCTTGATGAAGTTTTTGTGTGATGGGTCGAGAGGATGAACGGCGACTTTTTATATGGTCCAGGTGAATCATTTTCTCTTCCTCATTTATTTTGACGGCAAACATTCTATCTCCTATCAGTTGTATAATCGTTCCAGGTAGCCATTCTTTGTTTACCCACGCCCAAACAAGATCTCCATTTGAAAATGTTGGTGCTTTTCTCGGCGAGACTATTGTTTGTTTTCTTACGGTATGTCCTATTTTTCCCTGCCGGCGTCTCAGCTTATCAATTTGTGTATTCATTTCTCTTTTAAACATTCGGTGTGCCGGTGAATCTCCTATTTTAGGGATGGGTGTTGACCTATATTCTTTTAGGAATATTTTTATGGCTTCTTTTATTTCATATTTTTCTTCTAATAACTTTTTTAGTCCCTTTTTAAATGTTTGAACAGCTTTTTCGGCACATCCGTTAGAGGATGGGTGATAAATTGGGCTTGTCAGATGTTCAACTCCTTGCTCTATGAGAAAATTTTCTGTCTCCGTAGAGCAAAACTGTGTCCCATTATCTGTTATCAGGGTTTTTGGGTTGCCAAACAAACAAAATATGTCATTAAATGTTGATATTATTACTTTTGAAGTAATATTGTTTATTTGAAATGCCCAAATATATCTAGTGTATGCGTCTACTACTATTAAAAAATTTGTATTCCAAATAGGGCCTGCTAGGTCAGCATGGATTCTTTCCATGGGAAAACTCGCAATTGGCCATTTATTTTTTGGGTTTGATTTTGGTGGTTTATTTGAATTTCTTTGACATATCTCACACGCTTTTATGTAATTTTCTATGTCTTTTCCAAAATTAGGCCACCACAATAATTTTCTGCCTCTACATTTAGTTTTTTCGATACCAAAATGGGCTTTATGTAGGAGGTTTAATATTGGCTTTTTTAGACTCTCGGGGATAACAATTTGTGCTAAATTTTTCATAATTATATTACCTTCACAATATAATTCATCCTTTATTTTATAAAAGGGTTTTAATTCTTCATCTCCCGTTTCCTCATAATTTAACCAATTTTCTTTTATATTTTTCAAAATTATTTTTAGGTTTTTGTCTTTTAATGTTTCTATTTCGATTGTATTTCTATTTAAAGTTATTTCTTCTCCATTTAATATATATGGGATTTCTTCTCGGAAGTATTTTTCTTTTATTTTATTCCAATCTATTGCTGAATCTATTTTTACGCGCGACAATGCATCGGCCAATGAATTATTTTTGCCTTCTATATAACAAATTTTTGGGTTTATTTCTTGTATTTCCATTAGCCAGCGATTTAATTTTGCATTAACTTGGGCCTTTTCAAAAAGAAAGATTAGAGGTTTATGGTCTGTCATGATTAGGAGTTCAGACCCGTAGATTATAGGTCTAAATATATTCAGTGAGTGTACTATGGCGGCAAGTTCGCCATGTGTTGCTGGGTAATTGGATTCTGTCTTATTTAGAGTTTTACTGCAATAAGCTATGGCGCTTATTTTTTCATATTTTTTCTGCATTAATGCGCCAGCCCATGCAATATTTGACGCATCTGTATATAATATAAACGGGTAATTATAATCTGGTGGTGCGAGGCACGGTGGCTTTAATAACTCAGATTTTAATTTTTCAAAAGCTTGCTTCTGTTCCTCTTTCCATTCAAAATTTTCTTTTCCTCTCAAAAGTTTAGAAATTGGGGAAGCTTTTTCTGCAAAATTCCTTATAAATTTGCGGAAGAAGCCAACAAGTCCTAGGAATTGTTTAATTTGTTTACAAGTTTTTGGCTCAGGGAACTTTTTTATAATTTCGATATTTGAAGTTGCTGGTTTATATCCACTTTCATTTAAAATATGCCCTAAATAATTTATTGAATTTTTACAAAACTCGCATTTGCGGAAATTTAATTTTAGATTGTATTTATTCAGGCGCGAAAAAATAATTTCCAGAATTTTTAAATGCTCCTCCAATTGATTATGATAGATAATTATATCATCTATATATGCTATACAATTTGGGATACCTGTGAGCAATTCGTCCATAGTCCTCTGAAATATAGCTGGGCTATTTTTTAGACCGAATGGCAGTTTTAGCATTTCAAAAATTCCCTTTTCAGTTATAATACCACATTTATAGGTGCTTTCTGGATCCAACGGAATTTGCCAAAATCCGGATCTTAGATCAAGCGTGGTATAATATTTGTGACCAGAAATTTTATGTAATATTGTCTCCATTTTTGGTAGGGGGTATGGGTCAGTAATTGTTATTTTGTTCAATGCTCTAAAATCCACGCATGGTCGCAATTTATTATCAGCTTTCCTCACTAAGACCACTGGAGAAACCCAAGGAGTATTTGATTTTTTAATTACTCCTATTTTTAACATTTCTTCCAAATGTCTATTTAATTCTGTTTGATATTTTTCTGGGACTCGGTAAGGGCGACTTGTAACCGGAATTTCAGTATTTGTTAAAATTGGCGGGGCTATAATTTTACATTCCCCTAAATCATATTCGTGTTTTGAAAAAATTTCTTTATTTTTATTAAGACTGATTTTTAATTTTTCTTGCTCCTCCATAGTCAGATTTGAGCTTAAATTTATATTTTCTGTTTCAATTTTATAGCAGTATTTTTGTCCTGCATTATTAATTAATTGAGCCTTTTTAAAATCGAGATAAAGCGGGAGTTTTCTTAATGTATTTCTACCAATTATAACGTCATATTTGCCTGTAGTGCTTATTTCGTTTTCTAATATAACAATTGACGTGTATATCTCACAACCAGCGATTTTAAATTTAACTTCTACTTGACCAATAGTAGGTACTATTTTTTCTCCAATCCCTATTATGGCGTTTATTTCAGGGGAGTAAATTTTATTAATTTTTAAGTTTTCTGCCGTCTTTTTACCTAGCAATGATATGTGTGCTCCCGTATCTAATAGACAGGTTATTTCTTGACCGTTTATTTCACAATTTATTCGAAAACCATCATCGCATTGATTAGAAAAACAAGCGGCAATTTCAGCTATTTGTTTAATATCCACACTCGGCCAACGTTCAATTAATGGGGGGACCGGTTTATCCTTTTCTGCCATCTCAATTTCTTTAATTTCACGCCTTTTATTTTGGTAATTTTGCTTTAATTTTGTTAAACGATTATATGGCGTGCTTAAATTAATTATGAGGTTAAGGTATTGTATCAGTGCAGGTGGCAATAGTAATTGTATGGCAATAGAAGCTGTAACATAGCAACAAACAAAAAATATCCAGATTTGATTAAAAGATGGTATTCCACCTCTTAAAAATGAAAATAAGCCACTAGATACTATGTTTCCTGCGACTAATTCCGTTTTGCCATTTGATTCCCTCCAGGCACTGCTGCTGGGTCTAGTTAAACGCATTATTTCCTGACTAATTTCTGCTGCTTCTAAAGTTTCATTAAAATGTTCCGGTGAATATAACTCGGATAGATTGGCCAAAATTTTATTCCTAAAAATAGTTATTCCAATTTCGGGAAAATCTAAGCTTCCAAAACGGGCTAATGTGAAAATTGATTCAATTGGGATTTCATGTTCGTCTCCATTTATTTGGTTATATTGTATTATTTTTCCATTCATTTCAACGAAATGGGATTTAGCTGTTGCACATTCTATTTCTTTTGCTTCAGGGTATATAATTAAATTATTGGAATCTAGAAATCCATGTTTTTGTATCTCAAAAAGTTTAAAACTAATTGGTATTCTATTGAAACAACGGCCATTTTTCCAATTATAATGTATATCTCTAAAGTTTATAGGAAAGCAAGGTTTTATTTCCAACGTCCTATCTGTCACTAATCTCGCAGAAATAAATTTATTTTTCATAAAATGTCTAGCGAGAAGAGTGGGATTTGCAATAGCTAAGCTCAATGTTTGGTCTACTATTGATTGTAAGCTAGTACAAATTTGATGAGTGGATTCGGCAAATAAACGTTGTGTGTTATAGGTTATTTTTGCGCTAAGGGCAGTCATTTGCGCTGCGAGTTGCTGTGAATATACTATGCCAACATCTCTTTTAAATCTTTTTATTTCTTTATGTTCTTTTTCACTTTTCATTATCATTTCGTTATATTCATTTACAGGAACTGAGAAACCTTGATCTGAAATTGCATATTGCGTTCCCTCACAATCATTTTTAATTGTGGCATTTTCGAAACTAAGGGCAAATTCACTACTCTGGGTTATCCAAATTCTAGTTGAATATTCGCCTTCCCATCGGGCAACAAATATGAATGAGCATTGCTGCGATTTTTCCGGTTGCCAAATAAGGCTTCCTTGTGCACAGCGGCATGAACCCGAAGTGTAAAGGCAGCCTGGGCAAGTTCCTAAAGGTGTTGATACACCGCTCATTCCGTGGCGAGTAAAAATTACAGAGTCAAATGCGTAACAATTTGTTACTTCTTCTGTATACCACATGAGGCTAAAGGGCCAAATTCGCCATTCTTTTTCCAAAGTATTATTGGTTGCCTTAAAGGTGTTATTTCCATACATTTCTCCAGCAGGTGAATGAAAGAGGCTATGCATTCTATGGCAGGTTGAGGTTGGAATTTCAATATTTTCAGTATCTATAGTTTCGTATTTTGAGCCAAAAATTCCCATTCTTCGATTTATTATTGTTTTTACACATTTACAGACGGTTGTGGCCGTCTTATACTGTAGTGTATTTGCTCGGTATATAGATAAAGGCATCTGTACAGGCGGTTCCGTAGTTTTCCAATGTGGGCAGATAGGTTCTTCTGGTAATTTCCATAAACTACTAGGCGAATCAGCGAGGCAAATCATTGGGCTTTGTGGTCCATGGCTAGCTGTTGCAGGGCAAATTAGAGCAATAAGCGCCAAAAGTGCCAAGAAATAAGGACTTGCAATCCTTGGGCTAGCATTTATAGGACTCGCCGTACGACTCTCGCTAAACCTTACTCTTTTAGAATTAGAGTGTCCACTATAATCATTTCTAAAGTTACTCCGGTTTGGGCTACGGTAATTATTATATGAGCTTCTATTATTCCATTTTCCTCTATTAGAATTATTTCTATAATTTTGTGAATTTTCCCTATAATTATTATTGTATCTATTATTTCTTTGTTCATATCTATCCTTTTTATAGTCATTTTTGTATTCGCGAGGTCTATAATTATTTCTCGAACGATTTCGGCAATCTGCGATTACATGACCAGGTTTGTGGCAATAATAACATAAACGTCTATTATCCTTGGAGTTATTGATTGCTAAAGCTTCTACTTTCTCCGCTAATTCAACAAATTGATTATTTTGGTAATTGGGGCGTTTTTCAGCTAATAATAATTCAAAGTGTTCAGCTATTTCGAAAGCTTTAGAATAGTCCTCAGGGCGGGAAGCTTTAACTTCAAATTGTAATTCCGGTAAAAGCCGATCTAGGAATTCATCGAGCAGGCGTTGCTGTATTATATTCTCCTCATATCCTATCATTACGGCACGGACTGCATCGTTCAAACGTTGGGCAAATGCAAAGACTCTTTCGCCAGGAGCCTGTTTTACTATAGAGAGAGCTTGGCGCGCTACTGTTCGCGAATGTCCATTCACAAACCTTTCTTGCAAGAAATTTATGGCTTCTTGAAGAGTTTCAGGTTGTGGAATTACTGAATCCATTTCGGCGCGAGCTCGTCCTCCTAAACAAACTTTAAGACGATGTAATTTCTGAGCCTCAGTAAGCGGGGTTATTATTAAATTTATTGCGTCTAAGAATCGTTGCGACCATCGAGAGAATGAAATGGTTGGGTTTCCATCAAAAATTCCTACTGGTGTTCCCAAAACATTCAAAAATGGGTCTCCAACCATAATTTCGCAGTTTTCATCCCAATTAATTTTTTCATACTCTTCTGCATTTTTTTCCAACGATTTGGGTTTTTCAGTGTTATTTTTCTTTGGGTCATTTGATTTATCCACTCCGGCACTATCCCAGGAAAAACCAGATGTACGAGACGCGTTTTCGAGAACTTCGACTTTTGCTTCGATGCTTTCAATTTTTTCAATAATTATATGCGCATTTTTGTTTATTTTTTCAAAAATATTTTTATCTATTGTTTTAAATTTATCTTCAACGTTTATCATTCCCTCCTCTAAAATGTCTAAACGTTGGATGTGCATTATCTGCTCTTTTTCTAACTCCATATTTTTAGAGCGTAAAAATACCATTTCATTATTTATACCTTTATTTCTCAATTCTTCATCAAATTCGTTTATTTTCATTTTTGAAATTTCAGTATCTATCCCTAAATGAGTTATTTCATCATTTACAAATTTTTCAAGAATTTTAAATTGATTTTCCATAATTTTTAATTTTTCTTCTATTAAAGGATTATTTTCAGATGAGGACGAAGTTATTGGTAAAACTTGTCCATCTTTTATTCTTGCTTCAAGTTTTCTAAAAGATTTACAAACAGCTTCTTCAAAGCTTCGGAGACGAAATAAAAGATTATACCAATGTCTGCCTTCTTCTGGCGTAAAAAATTTAGCCGCGAAGTCAGATCCAGTTGGTTTAGGGCGGTTATCCATTTCTAATATACTCCAAAAAATATTTTCAGGAGCAGGAAAGCCCTTATATTCTTTTTCACTAAGCGGAAAGTCCAGTTTTTATTTAGGAATGCACCCAGCAATTTCCTATATTAACGAGCACAAAGCTGGCGGATTGAGCACCTAGCAGTCAACCGCGTTGAAAAAAAATCTTTAAATCACTCAAGGCTTTTAACCCGGATATAGTGGCACCAAAATGAACTGGTTTCAGTTCACTATCAATCGGTTCAGCCTTGGAAATAACTATAGTTCAGTTCAGAAACAAATATTTATTCAGAGCGTTAAAAGTTTATAATTATTTTATATTGAATTCAAAATAAGTTAAAGAGTTAAATTGCGGGGGAGTATTTATAGGGATTCTTACACAAACATAAATTGTTATTGAGAATAGCTAGGTCAAAAATTAATTATATAAAAGTGAATAACAAAATATATGATAAGGGGTTTTGGGTAAATATTTAGTCGGGAAAAATCCTAAATGCTTTTATGACATGGAAGGTCAAGAGTTTATCGGAGTTTATCATTTAATTATTTATTTCTATATTTCTTGGGAAAGGGCCATTTTTAGTTTGTTTGTTTGGTTAATTAGAGAGATGCAGCACTTTTATTGAGAGAGACTTTTATAAATGAGAATATTTAATGAGAATCTATTTTTGGGAATTATTTAGTGGTATAGAAGAAGAATTGTGAAGGTTGGATTGAACACGTGAATGAAACGTGACTAAATTTTGGAGACTGTTGCGGAGATATTATTTATTAATTATTTATAGAGATTGTTTGTACAAAAATAAGTTTAAGTAAAGTATTAGGTGTAAGACAACCGACAAATTTAGCAGGCTAAAGCTTTAAAAATTTTGGGATGCTAAAAAGCCAGTAAACATTTTAAGACCAAGAAAATAAATTTCTCTTTTCAAGAAATTTCTTTGGAAAACGTCAGCTTTCTGTTCGAAAGAAGTCCAGTTCAGGTTCTAAGTAACCCACACCATCCCTGATACAAATAACTAAAAACTGATCAAAATTCTTGAAATTGGGATAGAGGGGTTAGAGGGGATAGGAGAGAGACTTTATTAACTCAAAAAATTCTGATAGATACAAAAGAAATTAAGCAAGCATGGATAATCTGAATGATAAATCTTCTTAACTCATCTCGAATTTACTAGAAAACTTTATGTGTCAGATGTTTAATGATGTATTTTTAACCCTAAATAGTCTCATTACTAACTCTCTTATACTTTTACTTATATTTTCTTTAAAATTGCAATAAATTTTATCATTTCAACATTCTAAATAGAAATCAGTATTTGCACAAAAAATTAGAAAAAGGTAAATGTTCCAATCATCAAAGGACCCAAAAAAATTTTTTTATTTCTTTAAAATATTTTATTGCATAGAATTATGTAGGTAAGAAACGAAAAAAAATTTGTTAAATATTGCAAACCAAAAATATCTTTTTTTGAAAAAGAGACTATATAATTTTTAAAATTCAACATTATTTCACGTGAAATGTAAATGTTAAAAAAAATATTTTTTGACTACATAAATACATAATTGTTTATGCTTCTTAGCTTCTTTTTGCACATTTCGTATTAGGCACAAAATAAATATTTGTATGTTATTCACGTGAAATTTTTTGTTTTAAATTTTTTAAATTTGCCTGTTATGATCAGAGACCGAATTTTGTGATCAATTGAAATTGTTATTAGAGAAGCTTTCGTAAAAGTTCGATCTTTATAACCGAGATTATTGAGTGATATATGGTCTTTAATATCAGAGGTGGGTCGGAACAGTCAGAGGTGTCGGAAATTGGAAGAGCCGGAAATAGGAACTAGCTCAAAAGTCGGAACTCGGAAATCACAATTTTTTCGGAAATCGGAAGGAAAAAACGTCGGATATCGGAATTCCAATCCACATCTGTTCAATCTGATAAATAATTAAATAAATTTAATAGAAAATATGGGTCTTTAAACGCCATTTCTAAAAATATTTTCTTTTTTTTTGTTGATTCATCTTTTATTTTTATCGTCTCAATTAAAAAGATTTATTTAAAAAAAGACAAAAATATAATTTTTAAAAAGCAAATGTGTATCTTTTTTTTCTTTTTTTTTTGTTTGGGCTCAAAGTCCATTTATTTTTAAAAATTATTTTTTTGCAATTCTCAAGGTTTTTTTGAAGGTTTTTCTTTTTTTTATTTTTGTATTGCCCAACGCAATTGTTTTTAATAATAAATGCTTTTTAAAGATTGTTTTTTTTTGTATTTTTGACAAGATTATTTTTGTTTCTATGAAATTGAAAAAAGAAAAGCTGTTGTAATCTGCTCTTAAAAAATTATTTCAATTTTTAGCACATTTTAAGGCTTAATAAAACCCTAGAAATAAAAGAGGAGATTGTTTAAAGAATTTAACTTAATGTTTGTAAACAGTCTGCTAATGTTATAGATGGAGCTGTATTTTAACAGAATATCTAAAGGATTCTCACAACCTTATAAGAAATTTTAAGAAGTAATTTAAAAAAAATTTTTAGAAAAATTTTTTTAAATAAAAGTTACAAGATCTGTTTAAAGAGTTGATTTTGGATTTATCTTTCTGTTTTTTATATATCTGATTGTGACTTGTTTCGCCATAATATTTTAGGATATAGTTTAGTCGAGGGCCCGCTCCAAACCGGGTCGAAACATATGTCATTCGATTCGTCTCGGCGAGCTGAGTCGAATGGTACCACTCCCTAACTGCGGAAATGCCTGTGGACCGAGATATAGGTCCCTGAAATTTGAAAAACCATAGGGGGAGTAAGCTGAATTTTGGGGTGAAAAATTCGATTTTTTGTATGATAGCTCATTCGAAAGAGCTCCTCGAGCTGAGTCGAATGACGCCAAAATCACTGTGATTGGACAAGTTTGGGCCGAGATATAGGGCTCGAAATGATCAACTTAAACCTATGGAGCGTCGGCAAGGCGCTTGTGCAAAACCCCGCGCTTCGCGCGGGGTTTTGCGGCACGCGCCTCGCGGGGAGTCTACGGGCGCTGGGTCTGGGCTCGTAACTTAATCCTATTCTTTTTACCGATTCTCAGCCTTGAATGCCGACCTACCCTCCGCAGCAGCACAAATAGTTATTCGCGCGAAAGTTAAGTTGTTCATAATTTTGTTCAGAATCATCGGATCGAGCTGATTTTGGTGTCATTCGACTCAGCTCGAGGAGCTCTTTCAAATGAGCTATCATACAAAAAATCGAATTTTTCACCCCAAAATTCAGCTTCTCCCCCCTATGGTTTTTCAAATTTCAGGGACCTATATCTCGGTCCACAGGCATTTCCGCACTTAGGGAGTGGTACCATTCGACTCAGCTCGCCGAGACGAATCGAATGACATATGTTTCGAACCGGTTTGGAGCGGGCTCTCGACTAAACTATATCCCAACCCTATTAATAATTGCAATAACTTTATAACATAAATTTAGGGTCGACAGATAAAAAATTATGTAAATATTGTAATGAGGAGATTGATCAAGAATCTTTTGTTATACATGTGGTACGATGTAAAATTTTGAAGAAGAAAAAAGCTGATGAAGCTGTTACTTGTTCTGCTAAGAAACCAAAACTGAATTAAAAAAAACTTTGAGAAGCTAGTGTTGAGGCTTTAAGTTTTTCTGGTTAATTTTAAATTATTTTTGTTTTATGATTTGTTGTTAAATTTAAAAATAAACATTCCTACCTTATTTAATCTCATTTTACATTCTTTTTATTTTACCATATTTTTGGCGCGCCGACCCCGCGCGAAGCGCGGGGTTTTGCACAAGCGCCTTGCCGACGCTCCATAGGTTTAAGTTGATCATTTCGAGCCCTATATCTCGGCCCAAACTTGTCCAATCACAGTGATTTTGGCGTCATTCGACTCAGCTCGAGGAGCTCTTTCGAATGAGCTATCATACAAAAAATCGAATTTTTCACCCCAAAATTCAGCTTACTCCCCCTATGGTTTTTCAAATTTCAGGGACCTATATCTCGGTCCACAGGCATTTCCGCAGTTAGGGAGTGGTACCATTCGACTCAGCTCGCCGAGACGAATCGAATGACATATGTTTCGACCCGGTTTGGAGCGGGCCCTCGACTAAACTACAGCCATATTTTAGCTAAGAAAGTTGATAGGGAATTTTTAATATTTTTTGTCACTTTTCGAAGATTTTTCACACTAAATAATACTCTCTTATTCACCAAAAAATTTATTTATTTACTCAAAACTACCCGTAACTTTTAATGGTTACATTCCCCGTTTTTGCTTTAAACTAAATAAAAAATTGCCTCGCATTTTCTGCTTTTTCTCATCAATTTTCTACCCTCCTAACTGGTATCAAAGAAAACGGCAAACAAAAGCTCATCTTTAAAGAGCAAAAGATTTTTTTATTTACCAGTTTGTGTCTTGTCCACGTGAATTTTTGTGGGCAAATTACGCCTTTTTCTTCTAGAAAAAATATTTTTTTGCTTTTTTTTGTCTACATTACCTCCCTCCCCCCTCCCTCCCCCCTCCCTCCTTCCTCCCCCCCCCCTCCCTTCTCTTCTTTTTTGTATCTTTAAAAGTTATAGATGGGGGAGGGCGGAGTTTTTTTTGTTTGATTATTTCTGATCTTTAATGTAAATTTATAATATTTAATGTTGGTGGTTACGCCCATATAAACGTCTCGATTGTGAGAAATCAAACCTCTATAAATTGAGTTGATAAAATATCAAATGCCATTATTTTTTATATTAATTTGATTTTCGAGTAGAAGGGTCCTTAAAACAGGCGAGAACCTCACTAAGCACCTCTAACTTTATTTTCCAAAAAAAATTTTTTTTTCGATTTTCGACAATCGAATTCTGAAAATTTGGTTCCAATTGACGAAAATTTAATTTTTTATTCAAAAATTTTATTTGATATTTTTGTTAGTTTCCTACCTTAAAAATATTTTTTTCAAATTTAAGTTGTCTACCAACTCATTATTCATCTTTTTCACCACTTCATACAATACAAACATCCTCTTCTAAAACTTCCCCCTTATTTTTATTTAAAATGCCAGCTTATAACGACGAAATTTTCAATACAAACATCGAACAAAATGTTTTGCCTAAATTGGCCGTTTTTGAGGCAGACACCCCTCCTGTCGTCCCTCAAATCAAAAAATCTCGAAAAATGGATTCTCAAAAATTTCGTTCTGAACTTATCAAAAATATTGATACTTTTATTTTTGACGCTGATGGAGTTTTGTGGTTGGGAGAAAATGCAATTCCTGGGTCTTCGTCTTTCATTGAACATGTTGCAGAATTGGGGAAGAGAATTATTGTGTTGACTAATAATGCAACTAAGTCTCGGGCCGTTTATGCAAAGAAGCTTGCTGGTTTGGGTTATGGACGTTATATTAATGAGGTGGGGGAATTGAAAGAATATACTAATTATAGAAAGATCAGAATTTCATTATTTCCAATTAAAGGCGGGTCGGAATTACGATTTCCTACGTTTTTTTCTTTCCAATTTCCGAAAAAAATTTTGATCTTTTTTCTCAGCCAGTTCCGGTTTCCGGCTCTTCCGATTTCCGAATTCTCTGACTGTTCCGACCCACCTCTGTTTACAATCAGAATTTCTATCAGAATTTAGAAGTAATACTTAACCAGAATTTAGCGAGCATCTTATGCCAGAATTTCATAATTTAAACAATTATTAAAAAATTAAATAATATTAAGTAAAATACTTGAAGTAAAAAATATTTTTAGCACAACATTGTAAACCCCGCTGCTGTTGTTGCCGATCTCATCCATCGTTCTGATCTTGCACGTCACGACAAGAAGGTTTACTTGATTGGAAGTCAGGGAGTAAAGGACGAATTAAAACTTCTAAATATTGAATATTTTGGGGATGGGTAAGGGAAATTTGGAAGAAGATTTAATTATTTTTATCTGTTTTTAAAGAATTGACCCAGTAGATGCGCAACCAGCATCAAAGGGCCAGGCTTTTCTTTATGAATTGGAACTTGAAGAACACCCGGAAAATGTTGGAGCTGTTGTTGTTGGCTATGAGAAATATTTTAATTATCTCAAATTAATGAAGGCTGCAAATTATTTGCAAGTGAGTTTCTGGGAGAAGTTAAAGAAAGTTATTCGAACTTGGGAGGATTTTTAAATTTTAATGAACCCCCGTCTATTAATTTATCTACATATTTTGTTTTTTAGAATGAAGACTGTCTCTTTTTGGCAACCAATGAAGACGAAACTTGTCCAGGTCCAAATCCCGAAACCATCATTCCAGACGCCGGGCCATTAGTTGCTGCTGTCAAAACTGCTTGTGGACGTGAACCTTTAACCGTTGGGAAGCCGAATACTCCAGCTTTTGACTATATTTGTCGACGTTGGGGAGTTGATTCAATCGACCCGCAACGTACTTTAATGGTTGGAGACCGTGTAAATACTGACGTTAAATTTGGACGTGATCATGGATTGCGAACTCTTTTGGTTTTGAGTGGATGTCATGGGGTAGGAGGAATTTTGCGAACTCGAAGAAATTTAATTTTTTAAAGTTGGACGATATTGAGGACGGCATTCTTCAGAGCCGTGAAGATTTGGTACCTGAGTTTTATGCGGACAGTCTTGGAGCACTCATTCCAACAAAAGAGAAGGTTAATAAGAAGAAGACTAAAGCTGAAGAAGGAGATCAAAGGCGAAAGGCTGTTTGCGTTTAAAATACACATTTTTTCTTTAAAATTTATTTAACAATCAAATATTTTGTATAAATTTATTATACACACTTTTTTAAATAAGATAAATAATTTAAAATAATTGTCGTATTTGTAAAGTAATAATTAATTTAAAAGCATTATGTATAGCATATAGCTATTAATTTCCTAAGGCTGAGCAGTAGGCGGCGTGTAATTTAACAAGGCAGGAGAGCCCTAATTTAATTTTTTTGAATTCAATAGAGCCCTACTTTAAAAAATGATTCTAACCGAGTTAAAAGTCTAATTTGATTAATCGAGATACTGGTCCTTGCGAGATTTTCTAAATTTTGAAAAATCTTTAAACTGAAATACATCTATTGGTTCCGTCTCAGTTTGCTAAATGGAATAGTACCTTTTCCTATGTGAAAAAATTTTTCGTTTCGAAAAATTCTAATGCGGAAGCTCATATTCGAATACTATACAAATTTGAATGGCTCCTGTTGAATCAAATGAAATCAATCATCGTGATCAGGGGTGGGCGCAAGAGAAGGATCTAATAGCATTCCAAATTCCCCATAATCATGCAAATCCTTCGATATGCAACAAAATTCTTTCTTTTTCAGCCCACAGGCGAAAATTTTTTAAAGTTCTTCAGCTCAAGGAGCCAAAATCCTCCGTTTTCCAAAAATCACTGCAAAATATACAAAATTTATAATAAATTCACTGTTATTGTAAATAATTCTAGGTTATTATCTGTTAACGAGACAAAACGGCATAAATCTTTTTTTTTAAAATCTTTTATTTTAAATTTATTTTATAATTACGTGAATTGTATATCTAAAATTATTACCTTTGTCACTTAATTTTGTTCTTTTTTGGAAAGTAAAAATCAAATCTTTTTTATGTATAATTATTACTGGCTTTTAGATATAATAAAAAAATTTCTATAAACATTATAAATATAAAAATAGCACCTGGTTTTTATTTGGTAAATTGCATTTTTTAATATTACTTTTTAAGGCCAACAATTATTCGAGAATAAACTAAAAATACGATAACCAAAACTTAAAAAGAGTGCTGAATATTAAGAATTATTTAATTCTGCTTAATTAATTATTTCTTAGTAATTTTTTATTTAAATATTAATTAATGCTTATTAAATATTTAAATTAAAGACTAAAATAAAAAAAAATTTCTGACACTAAAATTATCAATTTCTAATTATAAAATATTAATTTTAAAAAAATTTAAAATAATTTTATTAACAAATAGTAACATTTATCTTTAATGAATTTTAATTTGAAATTTAAATTCCACCTGGTAAAGCGCTAATTTTTAATCTAAATTAAATACACATTGTAGTTGGATTTTAGAAGGAAAATCTGTTATTTTTATTAAATCTAAGGTTGGTACTTTTCCGTTATGCCATACATCCCTATTTAGTCCTCAAAATGTCATATATAGGGTAATAAAAGGTCCTAATGTTTATTTCCCGATATAAAGAACCTCTAGAACCTCTTTTTAAACATTGAATTTAATTTTATTTTAAAAAAATATTTTAGAAAGCTCGATAACACATTAAGCTTCTCATTGACATGACATTTTTAATTAATGGAAAACTTTCCAATACTTCTACAATTCTTGGAGATGAGGTAAAAATTTTATACAATAAAAAATATTTCTCTCATCCTTCCTATGTATTGTTAGAGATATTTTTGGGAGTTTTCGAAATTTCTTGAGCATTTTCAGTTTTTCAACATGTACCGTGATCGTGGTCTTAACCCTGGACTTGCAATTATGGCATTCCTTATTGCTTGTTGTGCTATATCGGGAAATATAATGAACGCTTTTCTTGTGTATATTACAGCTAGAAATAAGTAATTTAGATTCTAAATTTTAATTTATAATTCTCAGAAATCAAAGAGTCCGATTTCAATTTTCAGATCTCTTCGGGGCAGCACCAATTATTTATTGGCCCAACATTCATTTTGCGAATTTTTCCACCAAACAGGACATTATATTTTCCTCTACACAATATTTTCTGGGAAAAATTTTATTTCATATGCAACAAGTACAGCATTCCAAATACAGTCAATCTTGGGTTACAATTCTGCAGTTTTTACAATGTTCGAAACAGCTACTGATCGTTTATTATGTGTATTAACTCCTACACTGTTTGTATATTTCAATCAGAATTAATTAAATTACAAATTCTGATTTTATTTAAATTAAAAATGTTTCTTTTCAGAATTATATAAAACTCAGAATTTTTAAAGAAAATTCTGATTTATTTTATTTATGAATTCAGAATTATTTTGTAATGTTTAAATAAAATCAGAATTTTTAATTAAAATCAGAAATTGTACCTGTATTATTTTTTAGATGAAATTTATTTTTCTTAAATTTAAATTCTGATTTTATTTTCTTAAATAATTATTTGTTTTGTTTCAACCAAATCAGAATTTTCGCTTTAGAAAAATTTTTATTTCAATAATTCTGATTTTATTTTCAAAATTACATTTAATTTTAGCTATTCACAAATTGTTGGGCCTGTTTATTTAGGAACGTTCAGCATTTTATCCTTCATTCCCGGAGCAGTTTTGGCTTTTTTAGTTTTGTTATATGCAATAGAAAATCCGGCAGAGTAAGGGATATTATTTTAAATTATTTGAAGTATAATTTTAGACCGGTAACTGGCCAACTTAGCGATACTTGTACTCCAGTCCAATTAATTTATAATTACAATTTAGTAATGTGTGTTCTTTGTATTATTTCCTATGTTATTATTGGGGCAATTGTTGTGAAAAAAGGTGAATATAAATTAAAATTAATTTTTGAAGTAAAAAAGCAAATTTATTCTCGGGAAAATATATTTTTGAGACAAAATATTGAAATTGTTCAGTGCCGAACTTTCGATTTTCGGCTTTTTCTGACAATCTTCGATTTTTCAATCAATTGGATTTTTTCAAATTTTAATTTTTTTATTTTCAATGTAGCTCTTATCATATAAATATTAGGGTTGGGGGCCCGGTTCGGTTCGAAAGATAAAGCCTGGCCTCGAATTTTGGCCCGAAAAAGACTCGAACGGCTTGGTTTAGAAAATGAGGCCCGAAAAATGACTAAAACGTCGGCCCGGTACGAAAAATCCAACCCTAATAGATGTTCTAAACTAACTTTTCTAAAATTATTCCTTTTATTTATTAAATAAATTTTTAGTAAAAGAAAATCAAAACAAAAGGAACGCCAATTATTTAAATCAACGGAACGCCAAACTTTTGCGTTCACTTTCAGCGATAATTATAATTATGGTTGGAAGTTATTTCCTCAACACTCTTATACGAAAATTTGTCAGCGATATACTCCATTTAGGGCCTATTGGTTTGTGGTATGTTAATGTTGCTGGAGGTGTTTTGGTAAATATTGGAGCAGCTTCGAATACTCCGATACTTTACGCATCAAGGCAAGGGATTTTTAAAATTTTGCCAACTAAATTTGAGCTTCGGGTCATTATTAATTAATAGGCCCTTTTTGGTCGATCTTTATTGATATCCTGAAGAGTTCATCGTAACCACTAAATAGTTTAATTCAGGGCTCGGATTCGTACATTATTTGCAAGTACAGTACTTTAAAATCGACCTCCGTACTTACGGAATTGAATTTGTACTTTATTGAAAGTATGTACATACTTTAAAATCAACATTTTGAATTGAAAATGAAATCGGGGAAGGGATTGGGCAAAGAAGTGAATTTTTTAGCCTACGGCCTTCGAAATTCTCAAAATTTTCGCCTTCTTGGGCTCCAAATTTAAAAAATTTTTCGCATGCGGCGCTGAAAATGGGAGAAATCTGGCTTCTTGAGCTCTAAAATCCTCAAAATTATCGCCTGCAGCGCTGAAAATGGTTGAAAGAAAGTAACTTGACATATTTAAATCAATTTTTAATAATAATATAACTAAATTAATTTATCTAAAATTTAAAGCTCAGAATATCGCCGAGTTATTGACAATGAATTACATTCAATCTTTGGCTCGTATTGGAAAATCTCTGCCCCCAAACCTCCAAAAAATCTTTTTGCTACAACAGCATCGCCGAATGAGAATCAAAAAATTTTTAATAGAATAAATGCAAAAATCAACGCTGTGAGTTCGTCGACGGATCCAAAGACAGCGCGAGTACATCCTACTCCTATCAATTTTTTGCCCATAATTTAGTTAAATTGAAATTTAATAATTGAATTAATAAAAATATTTTTTGTTAAAAAATAAAAGAAATTTTTAAGTTCCAAAGAGAACGTCTTGGAAATAATTTTTGGGGGTAATTCTGCTGTGTCAAGTGAGATAGGAATTAAGCTATTTTTTAAAATTTAGATCTGCCAGATCGGATAAAGATGAACGGAATTACATAGAGTTTACCCTTTCCCTATTTAATTTTCCGCCACTGTATGTAGGAACGAAATCATTCTGCAAAGAAAAAGTCTTTGTTATTAGTAGGATCCAAACCAAATCTGTCAACCAACAATGCAGAGATCTAAACTATTTATTTAAAATACGGAATTTATTTTTCTCAAAATTCTTTTATTTATCTTTATAGTAGCCCAAAATTCGAACCTATTTTGGCCCTTTTCGGATTTTTCCCCCTATTTTGCCACTTAAAAGCCTAAAATAGGAACCTATTTCTCACTTTTTCGGACCTAAAATGTCGGAAACTAGTCATAATAAAATGCAGAGATGTAAACTATACTTGTTATCATTAAAAATTATCCGAACTCTATTAATTACAAAGTCTTTAAAATTAAAATTATTAATATCTCTTTTAATTTATTTACGTATGTATTATTCATAAAACCCAACAAAACACCAGACTAACAATTCTAGAAAAACTTTAATAAAAAATGAATAATATTTTTTATGAGTAATACTTATAAATTTAATAAATCCCAAATAATGTGAAAAGAAATAAAATAAAAAATTTTCAGTTTAGCGAGTTTAGTTTCTCTCAAAATTTATTATATAAACAATAAACAATTTTGTGTAAAAACGCCGCCAAAAAGTTTTCCGTTGTTTACCAAAAATTCAGAAAAAAACGGGTAATTTGTTTTAACTTTTTAAAAAAAAATTTGTCTTGCTCAACAAAAAAGGTGACAGTTAATCCATCAAATTTTGAGAAATATTTGGAGGGGGGGGGGGGGTGAAAGTGTGGAAAGTTGTTTAAAAATAATTTTCTCTACTCTTTGACTCAAAGAACCCTAAAAAAATTTTTTAAGTGATAATTTTTTAAAAACCTGTTCATGGGAATAACAATATGGGAATAATAATAATAATAAAATTTTAAAAACAAGATAAAACGAGATAATTTAAAATACGAATAAAAAATAAGCGTGAGTATGCACATAGGTATATTAAAATTTAAAAATTTGATGTAATAAATTATAATAATGGCCATGTGCGCAAGTTTAAATAGAAAATAATAGACAATCATCAAGATGATGAAATAAAAAGATAATATTACAAACTAACTCGTAAACAACTTACAATTATGTAATGAAACCAGAAAGATAAATTAAATATTTTTTGTCAAATTTAAAGTTATCCAAACTTTATCTAATTTTGACGAGCTATAGTACTAAAATGGGTTATATTATGAATAATTTATATGAATGGATTTTGATTTAACAACTTTATGGGCTCCAAAACCATAATATAAAATAAAATAAATTTTTGGAGAGTGAATTGAAGTTAGCAGATCAAATTGAATTTGGTCTGGAATTGAATTTAGGCGCCAGACATATGCATATTGACTCTTCCACAATTTGTATAAAGCTATAACCATCTGTCATTTTCTCCCAGTTTTCGCGCAACCTTTCAACACTCTTCAAGAAAAACGACGCCGATTTTGTTTTTTACAAACAAATTTTGTAATTTTTTGTAGTAATTTTTGCATTTTTTAAAAATAATTTGCACGCTCTAATTTTAGCTAGAAGAAAGGAGAACGGTTAAAAATAAAGGGAGAGAGGAAAGAGAAAAAAATAAAGAGTCGTAGTCAAGAAATGCGCAGTCAAAATAATAAAGGAAAGAGAAAAAATTGTTTTTGTTTAATATACATTTTTTCAATTTTGTTTTATTAAATGATTGATATTACTTAACAAAAATTATCAAGAGAGTAAGAAAACGCGTGGTTACTTTAAACAAATTTTTTTTTGTCAAACAACCGTTCTCATAAACAATTTGGCAAAAAAGGAGGCGTCGTCTCCAATAAACACAAATTTCAAGATGTATAAAAGTGTTCAAGTCAAAACAATTAAATCATTCTCAGTTTTAATTTAATTTTTAATACCACATTAAAAACATAAACAAAATGAAAACCTCAGTGTTGTGTTTATTTTTGATTATTTCTATTATTTCAATTTATGCCGATGATAAAGAAGTTGAGAATCATAAAGAAAAACGTGATGGTGATGATAAAGCACTTACTCATAAAGTTGATGATGGAACAAGAGAGGAGCGTGATGATAAAGAGAAACGCGATGATAAAGAAAAACGCACCGATAAGACCATAACAGGAAAGAAGCATGTCGAAGCAGATGAGTCAAAAACCGAAACTTCTGGTGCTGATGAACGTGAAAAGCGTATTACAGGAAAGAAACCAACAGAAAAGAAACCTGTTGAGGAAGTTTCTGACGAAACAAGGTGGGAAAATATTTTTAAAAATTTAGATATGTATGAAAAATAATAATATTGATAATTATGAAAAATATGTATAGGTATTGCCCATATTAAAAGAAATTTTATAAATGTTCTCAAGACATGGTCTAGATTTTAGAATATATTCTATGTTTATGCACCTGTGATCATGCTGTTGCATAACTTCTGAATATCCTGAAAAATAACGTGGGGAATCTAATTTTTTAGTTTATCTATTTCTATAAAATTGTTTTTAAAAATATTACGAAAATTTTTAAATGTAAATAAATAAAATTTGAACAGAGAAAAACGCACTACTAAAGAAAAGAAGCCTACAAAACCCGCTGACGCTGAAGAGTCAGTAGCTGAAGAGAGCCGTGAAAAGCGTGCTACCCCAAAAAAGGAAAAGCCAAAAGCCGCTGAGGACGAATCTAAAGTTGAAGAGGAGACTCGCGAGAAGCGCTTAACTGGAACCCCAAAGAAGACAAAACCTGCTGACGCTGAGGAAGAGACTCCTAAAGTTGAGGAAGAGACTCGTGAGAAGCGTTTGGCAACAACAAAAAAAGAAAAGATCAAGCAAGCTGATGAAGAATCTAAAGTCGAGGACGAGACTAAGGAAAAGAGAACTACAAAGAAGGAAAAGACAAAAACAGCTGATGTAAGTATACATACAGGGGAAAAATGTAAAATGGTTTTGAGATAAAGATAGGACTAGTATTTTCTATAAATACGAGTGGTTGACTTTCTAATTCTTAAAGCTTTAGTTTACTTTTTGATCAGCTAAACTATAAATTTATTTATCCCAAACCATAATACTTATTAGGGTTATACAAGAAGGTTATCCCAGTATGTTAAAGTAAAGATTTGTGTTGTTTTAATCTTGAAAACTTTTCGGGTCATCATAGTAAACTAGAGTAGGATAAAAGTTAAAGTGTGATTTTAAAATCGTAATTCTTTCAAGCAATTTTTAAAATTCAAAACTTTAAAATATTTTTTAGATTGCAGCAGAAGCAGACGAACCCAGAGAGGAGCGTATGACAAAGAAAACTAGCACAGCAGAGAAAAAGCCAATTCATACCCGCGCAGCTCGTGCAACAAAGACTGGAACCAAAACAATAGAATCAAAAGGAAAGGGCCATTAAATGGCGATAAATTTGGCTATTATATTTAGTATGTAGATTTAATTGAAAGAGAAAGAGATGATTCAATCTTAAATATTTTTTAATTCTTTCATTTTTTGACGATGAAAATAAAAGAAGGCTATTTTTAATTGTTTTTAATTGCGAGTAAAGCTGCTAGTAGTGTTCACCGGAACCTAAATTTTGTCGTAACTGAAACCGGATCCAAGTTGAGTTCCGGATCCCGGAACTTTTTCTCGGTTTCGGCCTGGAACAGGAATTTAAAAAAATTTAACTAGCGAATTAAAAAAAATTGGATTTAAAGTAGGGTTGCGCGAGGTCGAGGTTTTTCGAAAAAACCGAGACCGAAGATCACCGAGACTGAAAAAGCGAGGTTCGAGGTCGAGGGTCAAATTTCAGTCGAGGTCCGAGGTCGAGGTTCGAGGATAACCGAGGGTTATAAAAAAATTTTAATCTTTTGAAAATTTATTATATTTTAATTTACTAAATTTGGTCAAATATTCGCTAAATAATTACAAATTAATAATTTCAATCATATTCAGATCCAGCAGGGGACCCAATACAATAAATCAGACACTCATATCCTTGGCCAAATAATTTCTAAGATTTGATCAAATTTTTGCAAATATTTTGGAATAGAACTTTGATGAAGTTGGAAAATTAAATTATTTGATCAAATACTTTGAAAATATTTGATCATCTGGGACAGCGGATTAAGACTTATAACGAAGAATCAATGGGGATAGCAAAAAGGAACCAAGGAGGATATAAGGGGGCTTCAGCGCATTAATTGGCTTAAGGGGATTTGGGGATCAAGGAGTATATCAGATATATGAAAGGATATCGTGGGATTTGTAATGATAAAGGGTATATAGCGGATGTAGTTGGATTAGTGGGAATTTAATGGATATCGGTAAAAGGAAGATATGTATTAGGGGATTTGTATGGTTAATTTTAATTCATTAACTATTTTTTGTGCCATAAAGCGATTTGGTGGATAATAAAAGTACAGGAGATATCGTTTAATTTGAATATAAGGAACAACAATGAGCATGCGAAAGGATTTTGGGAAGGAATCCAAAATCCTTTTGTATTCTGGATCTCTGCGCCGCAGGCGAAAATTTTTAGATTCTTGGAAGAACAATAACCAAATCATCATCGAAAAAAAAACAAAAATTGTTAATTTTTATGAAAAATACTTGAATTTTTTTAATTTTTTTTCAAATGATTTTTTATATTATATTCTAACAAATTGTTAGACGAAATCAAAATCAGTTAGAAAATAACGGAGATATTAGATTTCAAAGTCGGTTGAATCAACTTGAATCGGATTTTTTTAAAAATTGAATGAAAAGAGTATGGAAAACCAAGAGAAAATTAGAGAAAAAGAGATAAATTTAGCTCTTTTTTAATTGGTTGACGTTCTGCCCTGTTAAATGACATTTCGTTCGCTATGCTGCTGTGCCGATTCAGAAGTCATTTGAAAGAGCACAGCGAGCTGAATCGAAGACGATAAAATTAGACTCTGTTCTCAACCTAACGCCGAAATAAAGACCTCCGAAAATCGAAAAACATAGGGAAGACCATCTGAATTTTGTCGTGAAAATTTAAAATATAGTTAATTTGAAAGATCGTAAAACTGAGTGGAAAGTGTGGAAAGTTTAAAAATAATTTTCTCTTTGACTCAAAGAACCCCAAAAATATTTTTTTAAGTGATAATTTTTTAAAAACCTGTTCAAGCAGGATGGGAATAATTGATAATAATAAAATTTTAAAAACAAGATAAAACGAGATAATTTAAAATACCTATTAAAAAGAAAAGAAGTATGAAAAAAATTTTTTTAATTTTGAAAATATGATGCAATAAATTAAATAATGGCCAAGTGCGAATAAAAACAGTAAGACAATAATCAAAATATTTTAAAATGATGAAATAAAAAGATAATATTACAAAACAAAACACCTAAACAAAACACTTAAGGTAAAAAAGATAACTTAACTATTTTTTTGCGCAACCCTTCAAGAAGAACGACGGCGATTTTGTTTTTTACAAACTAATTTAGTACTTTTTCGTTCTAATTTTTGCATTTTTTTAAAAATGATTTGCACGCTCTAATTATTAGCTAGAAGAAAGGAGAACAGGGGAGAGAGGAAAGAGAAAAAATAAAAAGTCTGAGTCAAGAAATTTTGTTTTTTATATATGAAGAAAAGAGAAAAAAGTGTTATTATTATACTTTTTCAATTTTGTTTTATTAAATGATTGATATTACTTAACAAAAATAATCAAGGAAGTAAGAAAACGCGTGGCTACTTTAAACAGATTTTTTTTATCATACAACCGTTCTCATAAACAATTTGGCAAAAAGGGAGGCGTCGTCTCCAATAAACACAAATTTCAAGATGTATAAAAGTGTTCAAATCAAAACAATTAAATCATTCTCAGTTTTAATTTAATTTTTAATACCACATTAAAAATATAAACAAAATGAAAACCTCAGTGTTGTGTTTATTTTTGATTATTTCTATTATTTCAATTTATGCCGATGATAAAGAAGTTGAGAATCATAAAGTTGAGGCCGAGACAAAAGAAAAACGTAATGGTGGTAATCATGATGTTCCGGATGAAACAAAAGTAAAACGTGATGGTGATGATAAAGCAATTACTCATAACGTTGAGGCCGAGACAAAAGTAAAACGTGATGGTGATGATAAAGCAATTACTCATAACGTTGAGGATGAAACAAAAGTAAAACGTGATGGTGATGATAAAGCAATTACTCATAACGTTGAGGCCGAGACAAAAGAAAAACGTGATGATAAGGTCTTATAACACAGATTTATTCCCTTTTCAGCGCCGCAGGCGAAATTTTTGAGATCTTTGGAAGGTCAAGGAGAAAGACTTCATCCTTATTTTACCCATCATTAGGGGTGTATATTTACCCTCGGTCCTCGGCGAGGTTCTTGGTGAGGACCGAGACGAGATTCCGAGGCCAGAGATCAGCAAAATCGATGTCGAGGTTTGAAAATGGGCGAGGACCTCGACCTCGGTCTCGGCGAGGCCTCGACCACGACCAACTCTAAACTAGAGTAGGATAAAAGTTAAAGTGATTTTAAAATTGTAATTCTTTCAAGCAATTTTTAAAATTCAAAGCTTTAAAATATTTTTTAGATTGCAGCAGAAGCAGACGAACCCAGAGAGGAGCGCAAGACAAAGAAAACTAAAGAAAAAAACAATGGAAAAGCAAAAAAAGACAACAAAAAAACAAAAGACAAAAACAATGAAAAAACAAAAAAACCAACAAAAAAAGACAAAAAAACAATGAATATCCGCGATGCTCGTGCAACAAAGACTGGAACCAAAACAATAGAATCAAAAGGAAAGGGCCATTAAATGTGGGATAAATTTGGCTATTATATTTAGTATGTAGATTTAATTGAAAGAGAAAGAGATGATTCAATCTTAAATATTTTTTAATTCTTTCATTTTTTGACGATTAAAATAAAAGAAGGATATTTTTAATTGTTTTTAATTGCGACTAGAGTTGCTAGTAGTGTTCACCGGAACCTAAATTTTGTCGTAACTGAAACCGGATCCAAGTTGAGTTCAGGATCCTGGAACTTTTTCCTGGTTTCGGCCTGGAACCGGAACTTTAAAAAAATTTTGCTAGCGAATTTAAAAAAAATTGGATTTAAAGTAGGGTTGTCGGTTGAATCAAATTCTTCAGTTAACCGAACTGAAAAACCGAACCAAACTAAACAAATCCCCTGATATGCCCGATACCCCACTAATTTCATATATCCCCTTTGATCTCGGAATCTTTTCGAAGTATCCTTAATCCCACCAGATCCCTCAACAGTTGACTATAATCGACTAAAAGAGTAATGTTAGCGTTAAAAATTGACATTAAGCGAAGAGATATGCAGATAAGCGAAATATACCTACGTCAATTCTCTTTTAGAGGTCGATCAGAAAAATAGCCCGGGGGATATTTTAGAGAAAATACGGTATTAGTTAAACTTGAAAATAAATATCACAATTATTTTTTCAGATATTAATCAAAACTTAGGATTTTAGATAACTTTTTTATCAATTGTATTTTTGAAGTTAACGCAAAATTTATCTCTCAAAAATTTTGAAATTTTATCCGAGCAATTTCTAAATGTTTCGTTTAAAATAAATCAAAAATCATATAATAATCGGTATATCTAAACTCGGAATTCTTTTTGAAAATACTTCTTGTAAAGCAACTCTTTAGTCATCGCCATTCTATTTCTTGCCTTCAATGTTCAATCCCGACATGTCCATGTTAAAAGCAGTCTTTGGTGGGTCTGGCTAAAATTTTTTATTTTAGTACATATGTATTTCTATTTTTAATTAAAAAATTTTTTTCAAGAAATATTATCCAAAAACTAATATTTGGATAGAAAATTCATAAAATGTTTGTGATTAAATAATTTTGTCTAAGTTAAAGAAAAAACAAAAAAAGCAGAGCTGGAAAAAGTTTAAAAAAAGTTTTCTTGATACTTACCATATTTTTATATACTGAATTTCCATTGTTTATCGCTTTCTAAATAAATTTTTAAGGTTATCGTAAAAGATAAATATACTAGTGTCAACATACTATGCTCTGTCTTGTGGGGTATCTCTTGAAATATTTCAGCGTTATTCAAAAATCAAAACTTCTGAGAAGTTGGCCAAATATGTAAATTAAAAAAAAGTCTAACCCGATATATTTATCTTTCGGTATTTTATAATGCAGAAACAAAAAATTTGATTAAAATAGAGTGACCTTCATAAAAACTCCACATGACTTAACATATTATGTACACCCGAATAATTAAAAATTTAAAAATTATTTGAAGGTTTACCGGAATAATGATTTTCAAGTTACTGCCACCTTTAAAGATAAAATGGTATAATTCAAGTTTGTATCGCCTTTTTTCCTTCCTCAAGTATTAAAAATGGACATTCTTGATTACTTCCTCGATTTAACTCAATTTCCCCATGGCTTACAAATCAGGCAATAAAAGATTATCAATTATAATACTTAGCTTCTTTTTGGACTTAAGTCGTGAAAATTCCGTCATAAGTACCAGAAACCGATTCAGACTCAGCTCGTCGAGCTCATTTGAAAGAGCTCGGCGAGCTGAATCAAAGACGATAAAATTAGGCTCTGGTCTCAACCTTGGGAAAGACCTCCGAAAATCGAGAAACATAGGGAAGACCAAGCTGAATTTTGTGTTAAAATTTCGAATATGCACCTAAATTGAAAGACTCCTAAAGCTGAGTTGTTTTTGGACATGTTTGGATTCATATATTACCCACGGAGCGATTCCGGTGACATTCGACTCAGCTCAATGAACTCAACATCTTAAAAAATTGACTGGGGGCTAAATAAGTACCAAAATTTGGCGAAAAGGAATTTTTATTTAATACTTATTTTTTACTATATACCTAAATATAGTAGTACATATATTCCCGATCTTCAAAAATCTAACTTTTCGGCCCCTTCTGATTAAAATTAAGTTGGAGTTGTTCACCATCCGGACTCTCTCCCTCCTCTCTTTAGCCCCAAAAGGTTGTGTCCCGAAAGTTAATTAGTTTTTTTATTTGATTTATTTAACTTTTAAAATATGAATAAATTTTTAGTAACAAATACCTTTAAATTTAGGTCCAGCCTTGACGCTCAAAGGGTTTTTCGCTTAATAAATTTTAATTAGTTATGAAAAAATAAAATTTTAATATACCTTTACTTTCATTTATCTCATTGTTTTTTCCGCTATTACAGAGATGTATATAAACAGCGACTATCACTAGAATTAAAAGGAATTTTGCCATCCTTTATGGGTAGTTTTTGTTAGTTTTTAAATTTTAAATGATGCTCGTAGTTGTTGAATCCGCTTTTTTATAAATGGGGAGGATGGGGAGGGAGGAAGGGGGGGATGGGGAGTGGGGAGTGGGGAGAGGATGGGGAGGGATTTTGCTATTGCTATATTGATGGCTAGAGAAAGGGATAAAGAGTGATGCGAGTGATGGGTGATGGGAGTGATGGGCTAGTGGGGAGGAGGGAGAGAGGAGGGATGGCATAAGACTTCTAAAAAACGCTCTCCTCGACAGTTAATCGATGCCACTCGATTTTTCTATTGTTTAAAAAATTTTACAGAGAAAATTTATTTATAACTTTAAGACACCCCCCCCCCTCTCTATGTTTGGGTCCCCAAATGCCGGCGTTATGATTATGCCCATTGCCTATCCAGAAATACATCCATCATGAATTGTTAAAGTTCAAAAATATTGTTACCGAAAACATCATTGTGCTTGTTCAAAAGCAAATCAACTAGTATTTACATTATTGTTTATTTAATTGAATAATCCCTAAGATTATTACTGATGATCATCTGGGCTGCATTGTTACAGGCTACAGTCGAATTTAAATTCTTTATTGACGCGAGTGTATAATTAAATTTTTTCGCATGATGTAAAATTTTGTAAACAATAGAAAAATTGAATGGCATCGATTAAATCTCGAGGAGAGCGTCTTTTATTTTTGAAAGGTCTTATGCCATCCCTCCTCTCTCCCTCCTCCCCACTACCCCATTACCCATCACTCACATCACTTCCATTACTCTCATTCTCTCCCCTATCCCTCCTCCACTCCAATATAGCAATAGCAAAATAAAAAATCATTATTATGATCAACAATAAATATTTTTAATTTTATTATACAATATGGAAGTTGTTCAAATTTTATTACAACAACGGAACAAACTTCAAATCTATCAATTGATAAGATTGAAGTTTGTTCCGTTGTCAAAAAATTCCTCGTTGTTGGTAAACACCTCCACGTCATTGGAATATATAGATAATTATTAAATAAAAAATTTGAAGTTGATCATATTTAGGGCAATCCGCAATTTTGGCTGCTGATATTTAGGACCACGATATTCAGAGTGCGATATTTTAGGTTTCAATATTCAGGTTGGACTCAAAATAGTGAATTTCTCAATTCTAGACAATATTCCGCTAATTGGGCAAAAAGTTTTTATTGCCGCTATTTTTATGAAATTAGATTACAGGGTGACCCAAAAGTAACCGGGCACGCAATTTACCGGGCACGCTAAAATTTAATTCTTTGAAATTTCTCTAATACAATGTATGTAGAAAAGTTTAAAAAAATGTTAAATAAATAGAGTTTTTGAAATTTTTAAAAAATGTTTTTCAACTTCCAAATTAACTTCAGATACGTCATCATTCTTTCTTGTTACCTTTAGGATGAGATTTGAGAAGATTCTAAAAATATTTTATTAAAGTATTTAAATATTTGAGTATTAATCAAAACTAAATTGGTGAGTCTGAGTCTAGTTGTTAATTTCAAAGTTTATCAATCTCATAGAAATTTTTTGGAGTTTTTGGGTCCAAAATAATTAAAAAAATTTTCAGTAGATTTTTAAAAAATATAGCTTAATTAGGAGACTTTATTGAGGACCCTTCATTAATATTAAAATTTATTCTTAACGTTATATACCTCTTTTTTGGCCTTTGTTTTGATCTCATTCTTTTTATTATTTACAGGTGTTCCTTTAAAAATTTTTTGGAGAATTATAAAATCTGTCAACACTCTCCGAGAGAGAATTGACTTAATTTGTGTTTATTTAAAAATCCATTTGACTTTTTACAATTCCGAAATTTTAAAATTCTTAGCTTTATAAGTAGAATTACCTTCGAGAATTGATGGTTCATAAACAGGCTCTGCGTAATTCCCGCCATTAACCTTATTGTTAACAGCATTGCATTGAATGAAAACAAAAATGGTTACTAATAGAAAAATAAATAATTTTGCCATTTTTTTTAAAAATGTTTTTGAAATTTTTTAATGATTCTCTTTTTTAAAAAACTTTTTTTTATTAAATTAAATTTAAAATTGTCTGTTTTATGTTGAGAAATAAAGAGGGATATTTATTTTTAACGTAGTGAGTTAGAGAAAATATTTTAAAAGGAGGGAGTGTTGTCTAGTCTGATTAAAATATGTAGCTATTAGACATTCATTTCCTAACAGACACTATCAGGCACTACCTGATAGTGATTAATCTAGTGATTTTCCGCAAGCTCGGACCAGACTTTGATAAAAAAATTCCTTTTTAAAATAAACTCGAGAATAACTTAATTCTTAATTTTTAAAGAAAAGCTAGTAAGGATGTCTATTTTTACTTACGACAAATTTTTAAACAAAAATAATTCTACTTTTAGTAGGTCATTTACGAAAAAATCGCCTTTTTGATAATAGAAATCAAAGGGCTTAAAGATATTTATTATAAAGTAATGTAAAAATGAATTTTTGCTTGAGTTGTAGCTTTACATCAGGGTTGCCGCGGGTACAAAAAATCTTCGGGTACGGGTTTCGGGTATCGGGTTGGAGCGTTTTCATTTCGGGTCATGGGTTTCCGGTTGGCAAAAATATCGGGTACGGGTTTCGGGTTTCGGGTTGGAAAATTTTCATTTCGGGTATCGGGTTTCGGGTTGGCAAAAATTTCGGGTACGGGTTTCGGGTTTGGCGAAAAATGGGGTTTATTTTCGGGTGGTGTTCAAGTATTGGTGAACTAAATTGCAAGGAGACAAGCTATGTTGCATAATCGGATTTCGTGTGATATAGAGAGAGGCAAATTTGAAGAGATTAAAGAGACAATGTGGGATTTGGGGATTAAGAGGGATATCTTGGTAAAATCCCACTATATTGCTAAAATCCCACCTTGATAAAATCCCACTATATACTAATTAATATCCCTTCGCTTTATCTCCATTAAAGCCTCCAATTTTCTCCCGTTTTTTGCGCCGCAGGCGAAAATTTTGAAAATTTTGATGATCCTTAAGCCAGATTTCTAGCTTTTTAACCAACGGAAGCGAAAATTTTGAGAATTTTGTAAGGTCTTAGGAGTAAAAATTCAATTGTCAGAACCGCAGGCAAAAAATTTTATTGAAGTTTAGTTGGTCATGAAGCCAGAACTCTTAATTTTATGCGCCGCAGGCAAAAATTTTGCAAAATTCATGACTAAGTTTAAATTTTTAATGCTTTTTCAAGCTTGAAATATTAAAAAAATAAATTTAAAAATCTAAATGAAAATCAAAGTTTAAAATTTTTGAAAAGAAGAATTTTTCTAGGTTAATTACAAGCCCTGAACTCGAACCCGCCCATATGAAAATACTCAGCCAGACGCCTTACCCATTCAACCACCGATCAACATAGTGAAAATAAAAAAAATTATAAATATTTCGTTCCCTCTTCCTTTCTTTAATTTTTTAAATTTATTTTAAAAGATCGGGTAAGGCTAAGTTTTCGGGTAGAAATTTCGGGTTTTAACCAATTTCGGGTCACGGGTTTCGGTTGGAAAAAATATCGGGTACGGGTTTCGGGTTTCGGGTTGGAAAATTTTCTTTTCGGGTATCGGGTACAAAAAAAGGCCGGGTTTCGGGTTTCGGGCGGCAACCCTGCTTTACATCAAAATTTTTTAAAATGAATTCTTTGTTGAATCCGTTTTTATATTTGATGAAGTGAAGAAAGGGAGGGAGAGAGGGTGGGGGAGGGAGCAAGGGAGGGAGGAGAGAAGAGGGGAAAGAATTTTACGCAATAAAAATTTTTACGAATGTTTTATTTTATACGAAAATCATGAGTGGATGCACTTTTTATTTTTAAATTCGGATTCGACAAAAAAAATAAAAAAGTTACATCTGTGAAGTCTTATTGTTAGTCTAAAGTCTTGGAAAATTTCAGTTTTGGACAGCTTTTATTTTATCCCCCCAAAAAAATTAACAAAAAGAAAAAATTAAAAATAAAAATATTTTTAATATTTTGATAAAATATTTCATTATAAATCGGTGATATATTAAAAACTTTTAATAACAAATAAGGTTTTTCCTTTGAAGCAAAAGTTAATAAATAGCTGACTAGCATATGATTTTATATGTTAACGGAAATCAATCGTCAGATTTTTTAATAAATTTTTTTTTAATTTTTTCAGACTACAAACTAGATTTAAAAATACAAAGTGCGTCCACATGATTTTGGTAGAAAATAAAACATGCCATCACATGCCAGACATTATCCACTATTTACAATTCATTTTAGCCGACTCTTACCCCCAAACCTTCTTTACTCCATAAAAGCGGATTTAATAAAGTCGGTCATCATCTAGAAATTTTAAAGTTAAAACAACAATCAAACAAAAATGCTAAAGTTAATTTGTATTCTTTTATTACTCAAAATTAAATTGGCGAGCCGGAGGACTATGTTGAGTTTTGGAAAACCCTGGATTAAACTCAATGTATCAATCAAAAAATTTTTGGGAGTATATGATGAGAAAATGATTAAAAAAATTTATAGATTTTAAAAATGCAACATTTGTTTTTTAGTCTGTTTCTATTATTGGTGTCGCTTTAGTATAGTCCACCGATATCGGAACTCAAAATATATACCTTTTGATTCATCTTGCCTAGCTGAGTTCAAAGAGACGAAAACTCGCAGAGATACAGGCGATTGAAAATCGAAAAACCATAGGGGGGAGTAATCAAATATGCAAATACTAGCAAATATGCAACAAACCAGCACAAAAGTTTTTTCCTTTGATCTAACTTATGCCTGCGGAGCGGTTAATTATACTTTGAATGCTCAAATTCATCCTTTTTTATATCCCGAGGCGAAATGTTTGAGATTTTGGAAACTATACAGAAAAATTTTTAGAGTCTATAGAGTTCATGAAAAATTGTTGAATTAAGGAAGACCAGGAAGCAGACACGGTGCCAAGGGGTGATCGCCTTCCACCATGTTAAAAATCAAAAAAAAATTTTTGTAGATTTACAATCACCATCTCATTTCCGCTATTGTCGTTCTTGCTCACGATCAGGTTCTCGTTCACAAAATTCGCCAAATGATCTCAACAAATTTTTATTTTCCGTTAAGAGAAAGGGGTTTTTTAATTCAAAATACTAAATTTATTAACGAAAATCTTATTATTGCAGTTATTCTAAACATAATTTAAAATAAAAAAAAGTTTTCACAAAATTACATATGTATTTGTTAAATTTATTATATTTAATTTTATTTTTCGTTTTCAATTTTATATTTATCAATAACCGTTGAGGGGAAGTGATCAATAAATTTAAAATATAGAGAACGTTAAAACAAACAATAAAATAAATAAAAATGTAAAATCACATTTAATAACCTTACTAATAATTTGTTTGCTCAAATTTACCTAAATATTTATTTTTTAACAAAATTAAACAAAAAAAGATTAAATTATTCTTTTTAATTTACTTAAATATTTTTTAAATTACTTTTTAATTCTATCAAAATTAATTAAAATTCCCTTAAAATAATTATCGAAAATAAATATTAATTTATTATTTAACCAGCTCAGGGATAAATAGCTGAATGGGTTTTATAGCTTTAAAATTTAGTTACGTCAGGGAAGCGTTTGTTATAATTTGAGGCGCGTCCATGAACGCGCATGAAAGCCTGCGGCTTTAAAGCTGTGCTAGGTTTATTATTTGCTTGGAGATTTACGTATCATTTGAAGTCTTTTTTGAAATTAGATTTTGAATCCTTTTAGATGGGCGTCGCATTGGTCCCCTCTTTTTAGATGGGCGCGCGTCGGGCCTTCGGCCCTCGCCCATCCTTTTAGATGGGCGTCGCATTGGTCCCCTCCTTTTAGATGGGCGCGCGTCGGGCTTCGGCCCTGCCCACACTTTTAGATGGGCGTCGCATTGGTCCCCTCCTTTTAGATGGGCGCGCGTCGGGCCTTCGGCCCTCGCCCATCCTTTTAGATGGGCGTCGCATTGGTCCCCTGCTTTTAGATGGGCGCGCGTCGGGCCTTCGGCCCTCGCCCACACTTTTAGATGGGCGTCGCATTGGTCCCCTCCTTTTAGATGGGCGCGCGTCGGGCCTTCGGCCCTCGCCCACCCTTTTAGATGGGCGTCGCATTGGTCCCCTCCTTTTAGATGGGCGCGCGTCGGGCCTTCGGCCCTCGCCCACCCTTTTAGATGGGCGTCACATTGGTCCCCTCTTTTTAGATGGGCGCGCGTCGGGCCTTCGGCCCTCGCCCACACTTTTAGATGGGCGTCGCATTGGTCCCCTCCTTTTAGATGGGCGCGCGTCGGGCCTTCGGCCCTCGCCCACACTTTTAGATGGGCGTCGCATTGGTCCCCTCCTTTTAGATGGGTCGGGCCTTCGGCCCTCGCCCATCATTTTAGATGGGTGTCGCATTGGTCCCTCCTTTTTAGATGGGCGCGCGTCGGGCCTTCGGCCCTCGCCCACACTTTTAGATGGGCGTCGCATTGGTCCCTTCATTTTAGATGGGCGCGCGTCGGGCCTTCGGCCCTCGCCCCCCCCCCCCCTTCCCCACCGTTGGACCCATTTTTCCAATTTGGGTCACTTCGGACCTTCGGCCCTCGTCCCTCTCTCCTTCCCACCGTTGGGACCCATTTTTACATGTTGGCGCACTATGGGCCTTCGGCCCTCTTCCCCCCACCCCTTCCCCACCGTTGGGCCCATTTTTACAAGTTGGCGCACTTCGGGCCTTCGGCCCTCGCCCATCCTTTTAGATGGGCGTCGCATTGGTCACCTGCTTTTAGATCGGGCCTTCGGCCCTCGCCCACACTTTTAGATGGGCGTCGCATTGGTCCCCTCCTTTTAGATGGGCGCGCGTCGGGCCTTCGGCCCTCGCCCACCCTTTTAGATGGGCGTCGCATTGGTCCCCTCCTTTTAGATGGGCGCGCGTCGGGCCTTCGGCCCTCGCCCACCCTTTTAGATGGGCGTCACATTGGTCCCCTCTTTTTAGATGGGCGCGCGTCGGGCCTTCGGCCCTCGCCCATCCTTTTAGATGGGCGTCGCATTGGTCCCCTCCTTTTAGATGGGCGCGCGTCGGGCCTTCGGCCCTCGCCCACACTTTTAGATGGGCGTCGCATTGGTCCCCTCCTTTTAGATGGGTCGGGCCTTCGGCCCTCGCCCATCATTTTAGATGGGTGTCGCATTGGTCCCTCCTTTTTAGATGGGCGCGCGTCGGGCCTTCGGCCCTCGCCCACACTTTTAGATGGGCGTCGCATTGGTCCCTTCATTTTAGATGGGCGCGCGTCGGGCCTTCGGCCCTCGCCCACACTTTTAGAAGGCGTCGCATTGGTCCCTCATTTTAGATGGGCGCGCGTCGGGCCTTCGGCCCTCGCCCACCCTTTTAGATGGGCGTCGCATTGGTCCCCTCCTTTTAGATGGGCGCGCGTCGGGCCTTCGGCCCTCGCCCACCCTTTTAGATGGGCGTCACATTGGTCCCCTCTTTTTAGATGGGCGCGCGTCGGGCCTTCGGCCCTCGCCCATCCTTTTAGATGGGCGTCGCATTGGTCCCCTGCTTTTAGATGGGCGCGCGTCGGGCCTTCGGCCCTCGCCCACACTTTTAGATGGGCGTCGCATTGGTCCCCTCCTTTTAGATGGGCGCGCGTCGGGCCTTCGGCCCTCGCCCACCCTTTTAGATGGGCGTCGCATTGGTCCCCTCCTTTTAGATGGGCGCGCGTCGGGCCTTCGGCCCTCGCCCACCCTTTTAGATGGGCGTCACATTGGTCCCCTCTTTTTAGATGGGCGCGCGTCGGGCCTTCGGCCCTCGCCCACACTTTTAGATGGGCGTCGCATTGGTCCCCTCCTTTTAGATGGGCGCGCGTCGGGCCTTCGGCCCTCGCCCACACTTTTAGATGGGCGTCGCATTGGTCCCCTCCTTTTAGATGGGTCGGGCCTTCGGCCCTCGCCCATCATTTTAGATGGGTGTCGCATTGGTCCCTCCTTTTTAGATGGGCGCGCGTCGGGCCTTCGGCCCTCGCCCACACTTTTAGATGGGCGTCGCATTGGTCCCTTCATTTTAGATGGGCGCGCGTCGGGCCTTCGGCCCTCGCCCCCCCCCCCCCCTTCCCCACCGTTGGACCCATTTTTCCAATTTGGGTCACTTCGGACCTTCGGCCCTCGTCCCTCTCTCCTTCCCACCGTTGGGACCCATTTTTACATGTTGGCGCACTATGGGCCTTCGGCCCTCTTCCCCCCACCCCTTCCCCACCGTTGGGCCCATTTTTACAAGTTGGCGCACTTCGGGCCTTCGGCCCTCGCCCATCCTTTTAGATGGGCGTCGCATTGGTCACCTGCTTTTAGATCGGGCCTTCGGCCCTCGCCCACACTTTTAGATGGGCGTCGCATTGGTCCCCTCCTTTTAGATGGGCGCGCGTCGGGCCTTCGGCCCTCGCCCACCCTTTTAGATGGGCGTCGCATTGGTCCCCTCCTTTTAGATGGGCGCGCGTCGGGCCTTCGGCCCTCGCCCACCCTTTTAGATGGGCGTCACATTGGTCCCCTCTTTTTAGATGGGCGCGCGTCGGGCCTTCGGCCCTCGCCCATCCTTTTAGATGGGCGTCGCATTGGTCCCCTCCTTTTAGATGGGCGCGCGTCGGGCCTTCGGCCCTCGCCCACACTTTTAGATGGGCGTCGCATTGGTCCCCTCCTTTTAGATGGGTCGGGCCTTCGGCCCTCGCCCATCATTTTAGATGGGTGTCGCATTGGTCCCTCCTTTTTAGATGGGCGCGCGTCGGGCCTTCGGCCCTCGCCCACACTTTTAGATGGGCGTCGCATTGGTCCCTTCATTTTAGATGGGCGCGCGTCGGGCCTTCGGCCCTCGCCCACACTTTTAGAAGGCGTCGCATTGGTCCCTCATTTTAGATGGGCGCGCGTCGGGCCTTCGGCCCTCGCCCCCCCCCCCTTCCCCACCGTTGGACCCATTTTTCCAATTTGGGTCACTTCGGACCTTCGGCCCTCGTCCCTCCCTCCTTCCCACCGTTGGGACCCATTTTTACATGTTGGCGCACTATGGGCCTTCGGCCCTCTTCCCCCCACCCCTTCCCCACCGTTGGGCCCATTTTTACAAGTTGGCGCACTTCGGGCCTTCGGCCCTCGCCCCCCCCCCCCCTCCCTCCCCGCCGTTGGGACCCATTTTAGGTATCTTCGGTCTCTCCACCTCCCCATCGTTGGGACCTATTTTAGGTCACTTCGGGCCTTTGGCCCTCGTCTCCCTCCCTCCCCACCGTTGGGACCCATTTTGGGCCACTTCGGTCTCTCCCCATCCCCATCGTTGGGACCCATTTTGGGTCACTTCGTTCTCTCACCCGCCACATCATTGGGACCCATTTTGGGTCACTTCGGAACTTCGGCCCTCGTCCCCCACCCTCCCCACCGTTGGGACCCATTTTGGTCACTTCGGGCCTTCGGCCTTCGTTTCCCCCCTCCCCACCGTTGGGCACCATTTTTGGTCCCAACGTTTTGGTTACCCCACTGGGTATAGTACCACCCACACCCGAAATTTCGACCTTTTGTAACTTTGTACAAAATGGTCAGAAAATTTCGGAAAAAATATTTTTAAGCTCAACTCGATGAGAGCTTTCGATTGATATAACATTTGGCCCATCTGTGGCCATTTTGCAAAAATTATTTTTTGGCCGAAAATTTTGGCCGTAAAAATCGCCGAAATTTTCAAAAAATCAGAACTTTCTCAAAGTTAATCTTTTTTAATAATTTTAAAAGCTCATTCTATGCAGAAAAATCTGCTCTATCAAAAAAAATACCTATGCCCCTTACCGCCGGCAAAAATCTCGAAATTTTTTCGAAAAACCGAAAAATTTTGGGTTTTTCGAAATTCGACCCCTACACCTCCAATTTCGAATTTTTTCGAAATTTTCTTCGGTGAAAAAATACCTAATTTTTTACTTGATTTTTAAAAGGAAACCCCATCCTAATCCGATAATCCCAAAAAAAGTTAAGGTCCCCTAAAAAATCCCGAAAATTCCCCAAAATTTTCGGATTTTTGGGGAATTTTTTTTTTTCCCCTTTTTTTTTTTCTTTTTTTTTTTTTTTTTTCCACATTTTTCCCCCACCCTATTCCCTTTGGAAATAGGGTGGGGGACAAATTTTTGGAATTTTGGGTCAAAAATAGGCCTATATGGTACTCTGACATGCGCTGAGTATGAATCCGGCCTCGAAAAAATTTTAAAAAATTTCCCCGGGACGTTAGAGTCTCATAAAGTTTTGCGACATTTGGCCACATTCGCTATAACTTTTTAAGACTCAAGTGGACCCCCAACATATTATACCTTTTTCGGTGCCCCACGGGACGCTCTTTCGAACTGGCTATCGAAAACGCGTTTGAATTCACGTTACAAAAGGTAGGTTTTTCAACCCCGACTCTTTGACCCATATGACCCCCCAAAACTTCATCTGAGACTCAAGTGGTCAACACCCGATAACTTCCCAACACTCTACCCTCCAACATCACTCCCAGGCCCAAGAACCCCCCACTTCTCAAAAACCCGTTATAAGCCTTTGAAATTTTTATCCGGCCATTTCAGTGCCACACTCGAGTGCGGCACAAAAATGGCCATGCCCATTAAATTTCTCATGGCCGTTTACCTAATACTCCCAGGTCCCATCCAAATCTGCGGCGTGGTTTCAGAGATATAGAAATTGTACAAAAGACCGCTACCCAATGGCGCGACATTTGACCACCATTTAAAAAGGGTTACAACGGCATATCGTATCTTAGAGTTCGAATTTTTTCGAAATTTTTTTTTTATTTGACATCTACAAAATGCGGGGCATCCGCCTCTAAGCAAAAGTTTTTGGCTTTCTCTTTCGGTTCACGAGATAGCCAGGTCCCAGGGGTTGTTTCGGCGCGAAGGCGCCGGCGCAGGGAAAAATCACTAATTATTTCGGATGCGCCTGATAAAGTACCTGAGGCAATGTGAAACTTTCAGGGACCTTGAAGCAAAACTGTGACCCCTAGAGTTTTTTTAACGAAACTCAAAACTTCTTTATATATATATATAATTTTAAAATTCGATTTAAATGGGTATTGAAAAACGTGAGAATAATGTTCGAGATTTGATTGCTTTTTGGTTTGTCATTTTATTTGGGTACACCCCATTATACCGCACCCCACCATTATACCGCAGCCCAATATACCGCCGCCCAGTATACCGCCGCCCATTATACCGCCGCAAAAATTTTTTATTATCTTGGTGGGGGATGTAAAATAGTGACGGGGGATGTTGGTTCGTCAACGGGGGATGTTGACCTAATGCGGGAGATGTTAAATATTGACGGGGGATGTTGTTCCAATGACGGGGGATGTTGACCCAATGACGGGGGATGTTAACAAGCGACGGGGGATGTTGGTCCGTAAACGGGGGTCATTGAAACAACATTCCCCGTCACTATTTAACATCTCCCGCCAAGATAATAAAAAATTTTTGTGGCGGTATAATGGGCGGCGGTATACTGGGCGGCGGTATAATGGGCCCGCGGTATACTGGGCGGCGGTATATTGGACTGCGGTATAGTGGGCGGCGGTATAATGGGCGCGGTATACTGGGCGGCGATATATTGGACTGCGGTATAGTGGCCTGCTCCCTTTTATTTTTAATTGGAAAGAATAAATTCTCTCATTTAAAGGATTTTTGGTTTGGCAAATAATTTTGCCTATGTAATTATGCTTAGTGCTGCTGATGATATTATTAAAAGTCAGCACAAACATAATCCTCAACATAATAATAAAACAAATATTTCAAATCAATGCATTGTAAAATTGAAAAATTATTTAAAAATTCGAGAAATTTAAGGAAAATATAGGGAATCCAAGGTGTGAAAAATACATGTCTACTGGTGCTGTCCTTTTAGCAGATATTTTGCCTGCAATGGTTATTAAATATACAATGCCTTTCTTTATGAATCGTATACCTTTTGGGTATTTTTTAAATTTTACTATGAATAGTCAAACGTTGTCTCCTTCGAAATAAAAAGCCTGGATACTAGATAATTTTTGGTCTGGATATCATGGTGTGAAAGTATCTAGACAGTTTCTAAAGCGGTCCAAGAAATCACCATCTTATTTTAACTTTACTACATACTCTAACGTTGCTAGATAAAAATCTTAAATAATTTTTACACTCCCTATTTTCTGTTTAAGTTATTATTGTAATCCTTCAGTTAATTTATGCTACTGTTTGAAATTAACAATAAGATCGGTCAGGGAGCGTCGTACAAAAATTGGCATTCATATCTTGATCCAATCTCTAGTTTTAATTATTTTATTTATTTTTAAATTAAAAGTTTTCGACATTTATTGGTTTGTTTACTTCAAGCTTCAAGTTATTTAGTTGTTGCCTTTTCCCCAAACATTCAAATATCCTTGTTTGGCGTTGTTTTGGCAGCATTGGGATCTGGATTGGGAGAAATATGTTATTTGGCATTAAGCTCCCATTATTCCAAGTTTTTAGATCTTTTACTCCTCTTAATTTGAATCTTAGATCAACAATAGCTTCTTGGTCCTCCGGCACGGGAGGTGCTGGAATAGCCGGAGCTTCAGCATATGCAATTCTAACTGAACCAAAATTTTTTGATATGTCCCCAAGAAATGCTTTATTAGTTATGCTTATCGTTCCAATAATCTTTGCAATAACGTAAAAATAAAATTTTTTGAGAAAATAATTAAATAATTAATTAGTTATTGGTCATTATTAACACCTGTATTGACCGTTCACAGAATTAATTTTTTCAAAATTTCAACGTGGATTGTTCCTGTCCAAAATATTAAAGAAAAAGAAAATCTAAAAATTGAAGAAGAAGAATATGATGGTAAAGCTTATACACACAATTTTACTTTTAAAGATAAATTAAAAATAATTTATGTAAGATTTAATATTTTACTTATGTAGAATAAATTAATTTTTAATTTTAGCCATTGTTGAAATATATGGTTCCACTCAGTTTTGTATATTTTGCTGAATATTTAATTAACTCGGGATTGGTAAATATGTATTAAATATTTAATTTATTAAAAAAAACAAAAATCGGTATGGCTTATCTGCACCCACAGTTTCCTTTACGATCTTTTAAAAATAAGTAACCAAATCCCAAAATTTCTATAGTTTTCGTAACTACCGTATTTGCTAAAATAATTACCCAGGGTAATTATTGTTTCCACCTCTCGCTGGAGGGTGTAATTAAAAGGAGGGGGTAATTATTCGAGCTTTTTTCAAAAAGGCTAATTATAACTATGTTTAAGGGGGGGGGGGGTAAATATTTTTTCGATTTCTTGCTTTAGGGGGTGATTAATAGGGCGGAGGTAATTATTTGAGAAATTTTTCTATAATTAAAAATAAATTTAACTAGCATCAATTAATGCATTTTGACTGTTCACACGGTTTTGGTTTATCATTAGAAAGCCAATTTCGTTGGTATATGGCATTATATCAATCGGGCGTCTTCTTTTCTAGAACTTCTGTTGCTTTTTTAAAATTATCTTCATCTGCATTATATTTTCTTCCTTTTTTACAGGCTTGTAGAAAAAATTATAAAATAAAAAAAATATTTTTTAGTGTTTAAATTTAGCAATATTTTTAATTCAGTCAATTAACCAATTTATTCCTCATATTGGAATAATTTTTATTTTAACATTTATTGAAGGAATTTTTGGGGGTGCTTCATATGCTAATACTTTTGATAGAATACACAAAGAAGTGAAAAAGTTTTTAAAAAATTATTTAATTGTTTTTAAGGCTTCCTCTCAAACTCGAGAATTTAGTCTTTCTATAGCTTCGACTGGAGATGCTATTGGAATTAGTTTAGCTGGTTTCGGTTCAATTATAGTTCACAATTATATTTGTAAATTATATCCAATTATTTATCCTTAATTAATTTTTAATTGTTGTATTTTTGTATTCAGATAAAAATTGAAGAATGAAGATGAATTTAATAAAGTTTTTAATCTTTAGGATCATAGTAGGCTCTTAGACTTTTTATGTCTATTAACATTTTTACGCGTTCTAAGATTACGGGTCAATCATTAAATACTTTGAGTAACTAGTCTTAGACAGTGACCTGGATTCATGAACGAGACCAGTCTCTATTACATCAATAGGATATCAAATATGAAAAATAATCAAAAATAAAGTGACGCAAACTTTGCGGACCCGAAATTTCCGTAACGAAAGTTGCGGACACGATGCTTGCGCACCTGATTATTGCGGACTCAAAATTTTGAGGAATTCAAAATTTTTATTTTAACATTTATTGAAGGAATTTTTGGGGGTGCTTCATATGCGCGCCAAAAATATGGTAAACCCCCGAAATTTCCGTAACGAAAGTTGCGGACACGATGCTTGCGCACCTGATTATTGCGGACTCAAAATTTGAGGACCGACACTTGAGTAGAAAAGGAAAAATTGAAAATTTTTTTTTGACGATTCCGACAGAGTTTATATGTATGATCTCGTACCAGATTAGGATTTTTTCCGGATTTTTCAAAAAAAATTTTTTTATAGATTTTTTGTTTTAAAATTAAAAAATTTAATTAATCGGAAAAATTCATTAAATTATTTATACGGGCATTTCATAAGGTCACGATGCCTGAATTTCTCCCAATTAACGCCGCAGACTTAAATTTTTGAAATGTCCGAAGTTCAAAATTCGGGTTCGCAAATTTCGGCGCGCCAAAAATATGGTAAAATAAAAAGAATGTAAAATGAGATTAAATAAGGTAGGAATGTTTATTTTTAAATTTAACAACAAATCATAAAACAAAAATAATTTAAAATTAACCAGAAAAACTTAAAGCCTCAACACTAGCTTCTCAAAGTTTTTTTTAATTCAGTTTTGGTTTCTTAGCAGAACAAGTAACAGCTTCATCAGCTTTTTTCTTCTTCAAAATTTTACATCGTACCACATGTATAACAAAAGATTCTTGATCAATCTCCTCATTACAATATTTACATAATTTTTTATCTGTCGACCCTAAATTTATGTTATAAAGTTATTGCAATTATTAATAGGGTTGGGATATAGTTTAGTCGAGAGCCCGCTCCAAACCGGTTCGAAACATATGTCATTCGATTCGTCTCGGCGAGCTGAGTCGAATGGTACCACTCCCTAAGTGCAGAAATGCCTGTGGACCGAGATATAGGTCCCTGAAATTTGAAATACCATAGGGGGAGTAAGCTGATTTTGGGTTGAAAAATTCGATTTTTTGTATGATAGCTCATTCGAAAGAGCTCCTCGAGCTGAGTCGAATGACACCAAAATCAGCTCTAGGTCTCAACTTTGAGCCGAGATAAAGAGGCTCAAAATGGTTCAAAACACAGGGCGATTTTAGGAGTCAAAAATTTCAATAAACAAATAATAGCTCATTCGAAAGAGCTCGACGAGATGAGTTAAATGCCACCAAAATCAGCTCGATCCGATGATTATGAACAAAATTATGAACAACTTTATTTTCGCTCGAATAACTGTTTTGGTGTTGCCACGGAGGGTAGGTCGGCATTCAAGGCTGAGAATCAGTAAAAAGGAATAGGATTAAGTTACGAGCACAGAACCCAGCGACCGTTGACTCCCCGCGAGGCGCGTGCCGCAAAACCCCGCGCGGGGTTTTGCGCAAGCGCCTCTCCGACGCCCATAGGTTTAGGTTGACCATTTTGAGCCTCTTTATCTTGGCTCAAAGTTGAGACCTAGAGCTGATTTTGGTGTCATTCGACTCAGCTCGAAGAGCTCTTTCGAATGAGCTATCATACAAAAAATCGAATTTTTCAACCCAAAATTCAGCTTACTCCCCCCTATGGTTTTTCAAATTTCAGGGACCTATATCTCGGTCCACAGGCATTTTCGCACTTAAAGAGTGGTACCATTCGACTAAGCTCGCCGAGACGAATCGAATGACATATGTTTCGACCCGGTTTGGAGCGGGCCCTCGACTAAGCTACAGCCTAGGGTTGTCCAAAATATACATAGCAGTTGGTTAATCACTTTCCATTTCATTTCAACAAGAGGAAATTAAACTAACAACATTACAGTTTTTGGAAAATCCTAGTTAATAAAATCTAACAAAAAAACAAATACTTATTTTTAAATAGTAATCAAAATTACTTTGTTTCCCTTTATTTGGAATTAAATAAAAAATTACCCGGAAAATCTGAACTCGGTTGAGAAAACGTAGTTTTAAGTTTGTCAAATAATTGTGAAATATCATTGTCGGAACTTATATGCAAAGTAAAGAATCCAATCTAAATATAGAATTGTGTAGAGACTTTCAAGACGCTTGGTCTTGAGTATTGACTCAAGACTTTTGTTGGGTTTTTTCTGCCTTGGTATCTAAAATGCCCGTGTGGTTCGGACCAAAATATAAGAAATAACTAAGACGAACCAAAAGTCCGTATACTATGCAATTTTTGTTATTAGATTTAAAAAATTTAAGATTCTTCTTAAAATTTAACAAAAATTTTGGTACCTTATCAAGAAATTCTTTTGTAGCCTTATTTTTCGAAACCGTCACTAACAGCTGATTCTCAAAGTTTTTCACTATTTTACGAAGTTCAGAAAGATAATTTCCAACAATATAAAATACTGAAAAAAAATTTAATAATTAAAAAATTTTTTGAATACCATTCTCTTGCTTAACATATTCAGTCATATCATATAATTTCAAAGCTTTAAAAACATCAATAACTGATTTGTTGGAGATTATGACATTTAAATGTCCTCTAAAAATTTAGAAATTATAATTAAAATTTTTTTAGGGATTTTATATCCGTTGTATTAAATTGGAATTTTAAAATATTTTAATTATATCACTCAAATTAGGCTCCCAAAAAACCGTCTATTTTAAAGGCTTTTGTCTCCCCCTTTTATGTAGTTTTAATTATTAAATGTAAACAAACCTATCAGACAAAAGCTTCATACATTCTTTATACGAAGCAGCGTCAATTTGCAAATTGTCCTTAAATTTACTAGGTAAATATAAAAATAACTAAAAATCATTACAAATTCCCAAATCAGAACCCATTTATTCTCAACCAATTGAACTTGGAGTGCTTGAACTTTTTCAGGTACACTTGTATTGTCAGACGAATAAAATTGAGGAGGAGCTGCAAATTCATTCATCAAATTAATCATATCAATATTTGATTCAATAAAACGGACAACAAATCCATGCTAAATATAAAAGAATTGTATTAGATACGTAGACACGAAAAATTTGGGGCAATCATGCTCAGCATCGAATTTTTAAATTTTAATTATTTGCGCCGCGAAAGAAAATTTAGGGAATTTTGGAAGTAGTCCAAACAATTCACTTTTTTGCTGTATCCCCTCACAAAATTTTTTCAGTTTCCCAATTTCCGGGGGGGGGGGGGAGGAGAGGGGTATTTTAAAATTTTTTAAATCTAAATTAGAATTTTAACTAAAATTTTGACCTTAACAAGAAATTCTTTTGTATCCATATTTTTCGAAATTGTCACTAACTGTTGTTTGTCAAAGTTGTTCAATATTTTAGCAAATTCAACATGATAATTTTTGATGAAAGCAAATACTGAAAAAAAATTAAATAATCAAAAATTAATTTTGAATACCATTTTCTTGTTTAACATATTCACTCAAATTATACGATTTCAAAGCTTCCAAAATCTCCTCAATTGATTTATTGGAGATTATAACATTTAAATGGCCTCTGAAAATGTAAAAATTCTTTTTTAAAAATTTTATATCTCATTATGTCAAATTGGAATGCTAAAATCAGACCAAAAATTCAATGTCAAAAAATTTGTCTATTTAAAGGAACAGGACATTTTCCCCAAAAAATACGTGATGGGTTGATGAATGATACCCTTAAAACAACCAAAAGAAATTATCTGCTTTCTAGAAGTTCGCAAGGGGAGGATGTATTAAAGGAATGATGTTTAACGATGTTTTACACATTAAATTTAATGATTAAAAACAAACAAACCGATTTTTAACCAATTTCATACATTCTTTATACGAAGCAGCATCATCAGAACTCATCAAATTGTCCTTAAATTTGCAGGTAAATACAAAAAGTAACAAAAATTTTTACCAATTCCCAAACAACAATACGCTTATCTTCCTTCCCTCGATCCTGTGTTGGTGGAACATTTCCAAAAATTGTCAGCTGACGAGAATCTTTGACGCCGAACAACTCGTATGCTAAAAATTTAACGATTTTTAATTAGTAGAAAAGCTCATTCTAACCACAAGCACGAATTTCATCAAGCATTCCTTTCGTTATGTTGTTTTTTTTAATTGATTGCTTCATTTGATTCCCTTCATCGGCTAACTTATTTCCAGATTCAACTAATTTGTTCCCTTCTTCAACTAACTTCAAGCCTTTACTTATCATATCCTTCCCTTCTTCATTCTTCTTCTCCCCTTCTTGAACCATATTCATCCCCTTGTCAATTTTCGTATCCGCTTCTTTGTCTGAAGAACCTTCGTCCAAATGCTTAGATAATGCTTCTAATAATGATAAAAATAGGGAACGTTGTCTGTCGAGCTAAATTAAAAAATATTTTTTCAAATTTTTGAGTTTATTCTCGAAAAAATTAAAAATAATATTCACCTTTTCTTTTTTGTCCATATTAAGTTTTTAAAAAATTCAAATAAATTTTATAATTCTATCTCTAAAAATAAATTAATTTCGACAAAGAAAGATGTGAAAATGACTATAAGGAACCTATAACACTTAAAAATTGAAAATGTTTATATTTTCATAAAAGAGAAATGAAAGGTCAATCGAGTAACCTAATTTCTTATTATTCAAATGGACTTTTCCCGGTGTTAGACAATAGAGTATTAGGAATTTTAGTATTAAATAGAGGTACGTAAAATCGAATTTCCGGGATCACGTAACGGGATTTTGTTTCAAAAATTTTTGTGGGACAAGATCCCGCGGGATTAATCCCGTAAATCCCGTTCTAAAATTTAACGGGATCCCGAGGGCTTAATCCCGTAAATTCCAATAATCCCGTTCTAAAATTTAACGGGATCCCGCGGGATTAATCTCGTAAATCCCGTTCTAAAATTTAACGGGATCCCGAGGGCTTAATCCCGTAAATTCCAATAATCCCGTTATAAAATTTAACGGGATCCCGCGGGATTAATCTCGTAAATCCCGTTCTAAAATTTAACGGGATCCCGAGGGCTTAATCCCGTAAATTCCAATAATCCCGTTCTAAAATTTAACGGGATCCCGCGGGATTAATCTCGTAAATCCCGTTCTAAAATTTAACGGGATCCCGAGGGCTTAATCCCGTAAATTCCAATAATCCCGTTCTAAAATTTAATGGGATCCCGCGGGATTAATCTCGTAAATTCCAATAATCCCGTTCTAAAATTTATCGGGATCCCGCGGGATTAATCCCGTAAATTCCAATAATCCCGTTCTAAAATTTAACGGGATCCAGCGGGATTAATCCCGTAAATTCCAATAATCCCGTTCTAAAATTTATCGGGATCCCGCGGGATTAATCCCGTAAATTCCAATAATCCCGTTCTAAAATTTATCGGGATCCCGCGGGATTAATCCCGTAAATTCCAATAATCCCGTTCTAAAATTTAACGGGATCCCGCGGGATTAATCTCGTAAATTCCAATAATCCCGTTCTAAAATTTATCGGGATCCCGCGGGATTAATCCCATAAATTCCAATAATCCCGTTCTAAAATTTATCGGGATCCCGCGGGATTAATCCCGTAAATTCCAATAATCCCGTTCTAAAATTTATCGGGATCCGCGGGATTAATCCAGTAAATTCCAATAATCCCGTTCTAAAATTTATCGGGATCCCGCGGGATTAATCCAGTAAATTCCAATAATCCCGTTCTAAAATTTAACGGGATCCAGCGGGATTAATCCCGTAAATTCCAATAATCCCGTTCTAAAATTTATCGTGATCCCGCGGGATTAATCCCGTAAATTCCAATAATCCCGTTCTAAAATTTAACGCGATCCCGCGGGATTTATCCCGTACATTCCAATAATCCCGTTCTAATCCAATAATCCCGTTCTCTATTTTGTGTATTTTTAAGCCATAAATTGAAAATTTTCCCCCGGGGAATGAAAATCAAAAAAAATTTTGCATGCGGTTTTTGCAAGCACTGGTAATAACTAGAGCCCGGATTTTTATGCATTAAAAAATGCAAAATATGCACTATAATATGCATAAAAAATTGCCAAAATATGATTTAAAAATGATTAAATGATTTAAAAACCCATTTTTATTAAGATTTCTCCTATTTTAAATGTATAGTTCAGCAAATTGAGCATTTTTACGCTGTTGGGCATTTTGAGATGAGGTATTTTGGTGGTGGGACATTTTGGGGTGCGACATTTTGGGGCTGAGACATTATGGGGGTGGGCCATTTTCTGGCGAAACCAATAAACACAAAAATTTTTTTACAAAATTTGTAATTTTTACAAATTTTTTCCTAAATTTTTACTAAATTTTCACTTTTTGGCAGGATTTTAGGCAATTTTCGCAATATTTTCCCCAAAAACCTCAAAATATGCAGTAAAATATGCATTATGCAACAAAGTCCGGAATATGCAAAAATATGCATTATATGCAAATAGAAACCCCCTCTAAAGTTTTCAAAACCTGCGGAAACAGTGTTTTTTGTGCATAACACATCATGAAAAGTTTGCAAAAAAAATATGCATTTGCATAAAAATCCGGGCTCTAGTAATAACTAAGGTTGGGCTTACTGAAATACCGAGAAATACTGATAAAAATGTATCATTCAGTATGGTATTTAAAAACTAAATTAGATTTAAAAAATCCAAAAAATCGGTCAATAAAATTTTTAACCTATTTTTGACCGGTCATACATACGACACTTGCAGATATGACATTTGCAGACCCGACATTTGCAGACGACTTTTGCAGATCGACATTTGCAGATACCGACACTTGCAGATATGACACTTGCAGATCAGACATTTGCAGATATTAATTTTTGAAAAAAATTTAAATTTAAAAAAATTTAGTAATCTTACAAAATCAAAGGATATAGTGTAGTATACCGGTGGAAATTTCTACATATATAAGACCCATACCAATTCATTCTCGACGAGCTGAGTCGAACGGCACAACTATTTTTTCCGGAGATTATCTTTTTTCCGGAGGTTCAAAATGTTCAACGTAGATTCGCGCGGGGTTTTGCGGCACGCGCCTTGCGGGGTGTCAACGGTCGCTGGGCTCTGGGCTCGTAACATGATCCTATTCCTATCATCGATGAGATGTGCATCCCAGGATTCCTCCGCAGCAGCAAACACTCCACGGTGATCCTTCAATATCTTCAAATTCCCCAACATCCCGCATAATCATCAAATAGTCCGATATCCTGATTATTCTCTTTATATTACTCGATATCCCTCATGATTAGGCTTGTAGGAGATTTCCTAGGATCCACCAACTCTTCTGAAATTATTCTAAAAAACGGCTAGAAAGGAGGATATAAAAATGGGTATTTTCAAAATTATCCTTTTTATATTCTTAGCTTTCAGATATCCACTCAAATCCCTTGATATCACCTTTTCCGTCCAATACTAATAGGGATTTTAACACTCAAATGATGCTTTGATTTGCAACCAAAGCTTTGATTTGACCGATCTTTAGAGTTATATTATCATAGCGGTAAAATTTTAAAAAATTTCGCCTTTAGTCTTTCGCCGATTTTAGCCTTTTTTGGACTTTCGTCTTTCGCCGTTCGCTTTTTAAATTGACCTTCGCATTTTCGCCTTTCGCTTTTTAAATTGACTTTCGCCTTTTCGCCTTTCGCTTTTTAAAATCACTTTCGGCACACCCCCGGTGTATAGGTAAAATAAAAAAAGAGAGCGAAATGGGTCTAATCTGCAAAAGTCGGATCTGTAATGTCTGATCTGCAAGTGTCATATCTGCAAGTGTCGGTATCTGCAAATGTCGGGTCTGCAAAAGTCAGGTCTGCAAGTGTCGTGACACGGTTTGACCGATAAAAGTTTTGAGTCAAGATATAGAGAGAGCCTTGGAAAAATAATAGGATCTCCTAAACAAAAGATATCACAAAGCGAAAGAACTCAAAACTATCTCACAATCAGAAAAATATCAAAAGATTCTCACAATAAGCTCGTAATTAAATAATACATACCTCTTTATCAGCCAAACGTTGATCGATATCAATTTTCTTAATTAAGAAAATATTTTAAAAAGATTAGATTAAATATGAAAAAATGAATTTAATTAGTTACGGGAACTAATATCTACAAATTTCGCAAACGGTGTCTATTCTCAAGCTACACTTTTGAGAACAGATTTTGGTATAGTTTTGCTGACCCACCCTTTCCCTGAGCATTTTGCGTTCGTTTACTTAATATAGGACATTATAATCTGTAGTATATCCTGCAAAAGAACTCCGAGCTGGGTCGAATGATACCAAGTCGGCTAGATTTGATGAATATGAACAAAATTATGAAGCAAAATCCTCGCTTAAGGTTTTTTGTGCCGCTGCAAGGGATCAAATAAACTCATAACAAGAGAGCGGATTTTTATTGAAATAAATCCGCAAAATATGGCCATAAAATATTGAAATACGTATTTCTTCCAATAGTGCGACTGTCTCTAATAGACCGACCCCTTCTAATAAACCGACTCCCTTACTTCCAGCGTTAATATTGTGTCTTTTATTTTTATAGCCATATTATATTATAGAGTGGAACAGTGGCAGGCGCATTGCGTTATTTATGTTAAATTTTGGCTTTTCGTTGCGTTTTGAGTTTTTAGAGATCTTTTCTTGTGCTAGGGTACTTATACGTGAGTTTTATTATCCGCCCTGTATTTGTCGAATTTTGATACTAGTAAACGTGAATATAATTATGGTGAATATATTTTACATATGTGTATGACAAAAAATTCTTTCCACCTTGATTTTTTCAAAATTTTCTTTTACATTAAGGTATATGATGCCCGAAGATGTCAGTAAATTAGTAGCACATCCGTACCAATATTTTCTAACAGGTTGTTGGTATTCTGTTGTTCTATTGATAATTATTTTTTAATTCAAAATATGTAGCATTACTCCTAATTATACCAAAACGTATCTTTTAACTATTTTACAATAATGTAGTTACTTTTCTAATTTAGTTACTTTTCCGTTCTGCCATCCCCCCCCCCCCATATTAATGCTTAAAATATCGTATATAGGGCTAGAGAAGTCCTAACCTCTGACCCAGAAATTATCTTGGGCTCATAATGCTCAAACTTCAATTTTTATTTTAATAAAATGGTATATACACATGGGCACTCTGTTATTTTAATCGTTGGTCATTTAATGTGAATTTGAATTCTAATTGGTAATTTTTATAAGTACTTTTATGCCATGAGTTTAAAAGCAAGAGTAAGTATGTAAATTGGATTTTGATGAGTTATACGGCATGACAATTTCTGGACTGGAGGTTCTTTATATCGTGAAATAAATATAGACGATCGGCACCTCTTATTACTCTATATAAATTTTGAGCGTTAATGTAGGGGGTGTGGGGAAAAGTACCCTGATTTATCTCCAAGATTTTTGGCCGATAATTTTTTCAGGAAAATAAATTATTATATCTTAAGTTAGTTACATAACTAAAAAATCAAAAAATCCATTAATTCCAATATTTAACTATCGTAAAATCTCTAATAGAATGCCATGGCTATCAGAGAGTGAAATTCAAATAGAATGAGGACTTCTAGCCTCTCAAAATCCTCAAAATTTTCACCTGCGGCGCTAAAAATGGAAGAAAGTTGGCTTCTTGGCCTTCCAAAAGTCTCAAAATTTACGCCTTATTTAAAATTTTAATTATGTTTAAGCTTTTAAAATATGCCCTAATTTTTACCCTATTTTTGGTCGATTTCGCCCTATTTTTGCCATATTTTTTAGTGGCTGCGCCCTATTTTATTGTTTTGGAAGGGGCCACCCTTATCCAGAGTATCCAGTTCAGTCCGGGATTTTGAAAAAATCCCGTAAGGGTTTTCGGATTTATTTAATATTCTGTCACACTTTGGTTTAAATGATAGTCCAAAACGGTAAGAAAAATAGAAAAGTACTGGGTTGAATATGTGCATATCCTTTTATATTTCGAAAAATTTCGGCATTTAAATAGTGGGGCATTCTAATAGAGTGTCGTATTCTATTCATTAAACATGTTCCAAAGTGTCTATTAGAGGTTGGCATTTACATAATTTGAGATTTTACGGTATTTATAAATATATTTTACCGTAATCCTTGATAAAATAAACTACTAGTTTCTCTAAATATATTAATAAGTAGTTCAAGAGGCAAGGATTTTCTTTTATTTATTGATGTTTTTGTTTTAGAATTTTGCTGTTTTTCTTCTTTCATTTGGAATTGTTAATTTTTGTGGAAAATTTCGGGGTTAATAGTTAATAAATTTAGATAATTTAATATTTAACTTAGTCTCATTATTAAGAATGTAGTTAACTCAAAATTGACCTAGTATATACAGACTATAAATGTATAAAAGATATTTAACAAATGCAAAGGTTATTTGTTGTGTGTATATGAAGAGAACCTTCTTTTTAGCTTTCTTTCCAAAATCAATATAGGTAGGTAGGTATGAATAAATACATAAGTATGTAATACAAAGGCCATTTTATTCGAAAAACTACAGGCCCAGAAACCGGATTTTGAATTTCATGCCGGACCAGGTCCGGCCGGATTTTTCCGGAGGCCGGATCCTAATCCAGGTTTTTTCGCGATCTCCGGATTTTTTACGGACCGGATTAATATGAAAAATCCGGCCGTCCGGTCCGGCTCAAGTTGCAAATCCGGATCCGAATACCAGCAAATTTTTTACATCGGATTTGGGATTTGATCCGGCACTGGGATTTCCCCAAATTTCTAGTATTTTTTATAAAAATGAGGATTTTTGACTATTGGACTTCTGAATTTCAAAAAATTTTCGCTCGCGGTGCTGAATAGAATGAATTCTTTATTTGCCTTCCAAAATCGGAGAATTTCACTGAGCCCTCACGATTGAGTTCGCAAGATTGAGTCTGTTGGATCCACATTTTAAGATAATTTATTATTAATATTTAAAATGTTATTTTATTTTCATTTATGTTCTTTCTGCAAGTACGGACACAACACTCTCCTTCCGCCTTGCGAAACCAAGCGTCCTCGCTTGTTGCTTGTCTTTCAATAACTATTAACTGTTTTTGATTTTTGGGAGAGCACACACAGAAACCCATTTGTGGCATTTTTTTCTAGCTGCTCACACAGAGTCTTACGCTTTCTCTAGCTGCTCACACAGAGTCTTACGCTTTCTCTGGCTGCTCACACAGAGTCTTACGCTTCTAATTTCTACCCGCACTTAGCTCAGGCGATACTCACAGGGTCTTCTCCTTATTTCTCTAAACAGTGAAAGCATGTCAGATCATCACAGCATTTGACGGTTCGCTTAAGTTTCCTCAGGCTAAGCCTGGACGGGTCGTGGCACCATTATTGTATACGAGTATTTATGCTGTGGAAAAATTGTGGATGGGAGATGGAATTGAACCATCATGGAATGAGCCCAGACCGAAGCACAACCGACTGTGCCACCATCCAACCCATTGCTGGGTTATTTTATTTTCATTTATGTTCTTTCTGCAAGTACGGACACAACACTCTCCTTCCGCCTTGCGAAACCAAGCGTCCTCGCTTGTTGCTTGTCTTTCAATAACTATTAACTGTTTTTGATTTTTGGGAGAGCACACACAGAAACCCATTTGTGGCATTTTTTTCTAGCTGCTCACACAGAGTCTTACGCTTTCTCTAGCGTTGGATCCACATTTTAAGATAATTTATTATTAATATTTAAAATGTTATTTTATTTAATTTAATGTTTTTCCCTTTTTATTTAAATTATTCCCCCAAAACATATTTCAAATGTTTCTTTTACTTTTATCATTTTACAACATTTCCCCAAGACATTATTTGAATTTATTTCTCTTTAATGTTTCTTATCAACCTTTTCCTTAACCTACATTTGTCTATGTATCAAACTTGTAACTAATTAACCTTTCTTTACTTCCCGCCCTTTATCATCCCTATAAATAGCTTTTCATATTTCTAAATTTTTGCCTTATTTTGAACTTGTCTTTTAATAAATAAATAGTTGGATTTGTTAGTTGGTTTCCTCATTTAGTTGAGAGAGTTCAATTTAAATATATAAGGCCGGGGACATGAGTGTTGGATCCAACAGAGTCCCACTTTTATATAGCTCATTTGAGTCCCAGTAATTTAATAAAATTAAAAGGATTAAATACAATATTTGGGGGATTTGGGCGGTTAAGGGGATATATGTATTTGAAGGGATATCGAATGTAAAGCAGATATCGTTATTGTTATGTATCGACTTACGGTGTGTCCGAGATACTAACAGAAAGACTATCTAACTAACAAGGTTTATCTACAATACTATACAATAAAGGTGAACAATAGGAATACGACTATCTGCTGGAGTGCAAGGACTAAGACTAAGACTGACTGAATAGACTAACGACTGACTAACGACTATAGACTAACACACGAATAACAGACTAACTCAATAACTCTCAATAACTCCCCGACTGGCTAAAGCCTCAGCCTTTTATACTAAGCACATACCCAACATCTCCCTCCTTCAATAAGGCAGGAACTATGTGACTGACTTTGACTCATGGGTGTGCTTCAATACTACTCCAACAACAAACAAAAAAATGCATACAAGGGCCAAAATTACAATAACAAAAAAAGGGGGAAATACAAAAACAAACAACAAAAATATCAACAATATTATCACATTTACTTGCCCCCAATCATCAAATCGCTCCAAAACTTCTTTTCATCTTTGTCATCGTAACGTTCCTCTGGTACTGTCTCGCTTGTTCTGGTGCATCCTTAGACTTCAATCTGAAATTTTCAAAGACTTGACTACGAATCGAACTTTCCTCAGTTCCTAGACTATCTCTCGAATATGACTGACTTTCGAATGGCTTCATCGACTCAAACTTTCTAAGGTCCCATTCCTTTCTAGTGACTATCGTATTCAACTTCGGGACTTCGACTTTACATATCTCTCCGACTTTATACCGAATTGTCCCTATCAAGCAGACTGTTTTGCCATTTTTATTCTTATTACAGACTATGACTTCATCATTTTCTTTCAACTGACTCGACATTCTCGAATAAACAGACTTTCCCGAATAACTAGACTTTCTCGACTCTTGACTTTTCTGACTTCTGATACTTCTTAGACTTTCCGACTTTCTGCCCTTTTGACTAAGACTCTTTTGACTATACTCTCTTAACTTCGGAATCTCCACCGTCAGACAATGTGGTCCTGAATTACTAGAATTGACTTTCACATGATTGACTACTGGACTATTGCCCTGGCTCAACCATTTCTTTGGTTTCCGGCAGTTTCGACTAATGTGTCCAATCATGCCACAATTGTAACACTGACGTGACTCTCGACTATTGACTTGGCCTTCTCTTTGCCATGGCTGATTTCTTGACTTTCTGAATTGAGTACTCTGACTATGTTCGACGCGAGCAACGTTATTCACATCAACGTAATATGCAGGTTCGATCTTAACCTTTGGCTGACTATCGAACATTCTTGCCTCTGACTTCATTGCGAGATAACTGCGACATTCCTCTAACAGAATTTTCAGACTACACTCTTCAGTCTTCGAATAACGTTCGACGAATTTTAGACTGATCTGTCGCAAATCATTCATCTCGGGAATCCCGGCAATGAATATGAGGATCTTGACTTCCTCGACTGACAAGGCCATCTCTGCTTTTTCGCATTCAGAATTGACTAAATTTCCGAAATCTAAGACTTTCTCCGGACAAGGGCACTTTAACTTCATTACTTCAAATCGTCTGACTAGCTTCGAACGCGGATCACAAAATTCCTTTTTTAACTCATCGACTAGACTTTCGAATTTCATCGACTCTAACTTCTGGGGCATCAACTTCTGTGATATCTTCGCATACTCACAAGCCCCTAACTTCGTGACTAACAATCTGACTTTGACTTCTTCTGCCAATGACTTTCCGTCGAATTCGAAAAATGACTTATTCTTATCATACCAAGACTCGAATGTGACTCCTCTCTCGATGTCTGCATTGAATTCTCCGACTAATGACTGCAATTTCCAATATAACTCTGATGACTGCTTTTCACTAGAATCTTCGACTCTCGGATTGTTTCCAATCAATCCTTTGACTAGCTGACTAAACTGCTGACTGATCTGTTCAGATTGAGCCTTGAGAATTTTCTCTAATTCTTCTGCTCTCATCTTGACTTGACTAGCTTGACTACTTCAATTGATTTACCGAATAACTATTTGACTGTTCGAATTCGACTGCGACCGCGCCACTGTTATGTATCGACTTACGGTGTGTCCGAGATACTAACAGAAAGACTATCTAACTAACAAGGTTTATCTACAATACTATACAATAAAGGTGAACAATAGGAATACGACTATCTGCTGGAGTGCAAGGACTAAGACTAAGACTGACTGAATAGACTAACGACTGACTAACGACTATAGACTAACACACGAATAACAGACTAACTCAATAACTCTCAATAACTCCCCGACTGGCTAAAGCCTCAGCCTTTTATACTAAGCACATACCCAACAGTTATATTGGTGGATTTGGACGAGATATCATTGTTATACGCAATTTGTATGTCGGAGGACTACTTAGGAGGGGTTCTTAAAAGTTTTCCAAAACATGAAACGATGTGAAAATTTATCGAAATGAGGAATATGAAAAAATACAATTTAATGACAATTTTGTGAAGTTTACAGAAACATTTACAAATTTTTACAAGAATTTGAAAAATAATTAGACAGTGTTTAAACGTTTCTTCTCGACACGAGAATTTTTCTTGGAATGATTTTTTTCGATACTCGGCTTTACCGAATTCCATTTCTTCAATTAAGGTTTAACGTTGCATATATCTTTAATTCCGATATTGAGAAGATTTTCTTCTTTAATTTTTTTATACTCGTAGTTAAAAACTAAACATTCTCCATTCATGAATCTTAGGATATCTTTAAAGGTAGGACGGTCCTTCGGTTCCAATTGGATACATGCCTAGAATTTTATTATTTCAAAATTATATTTTGTAATTTTTTATCAAACATTTTTTGAAATTTTCTTTCGATTTAACGTTATAAAGACGAACCGTTAAAGACTAAACTTTAATGTTTCTTTCTTGATTTTATAAAAATCTCTACCTTTATAACACGATGTAAAATTGTGTTATATTCAATGTCATCTCGATATTTTTCTAATTCTTTATCAGGGTTTTCATTAGAAGAAGGAATAAAATCGCCCTTTAAATAATAATGGAAAAATTGAAAACACATTACACCAAATGACCAAACATCCACCTTTTGGGTTATCTGAAATGTGATTCGATTTAGTTTTGATAAGAGAAATAATAAATTAATGCTAAATAAATTTAATTTATATGTATATCAGTTGTGGGTAATTTTCTCTTCTCCCCTTTATTTGTTGAAAGAGTATAGTTAGTTTTTTAAATTTTATATGTAGTTTGAAAACTGATATCATCGTATTTTTCCTTTTCAGCGGACCAAATTAAACGTCAGAAATCTATTCAATCTGTTTCGATTACGTGGGTTCAATGTAATGATAAGCTTAACCAAATCCGGCACCGCAATGCTGAATAAAAACGAGGATTTAAATATGGGCTCGTACCTTCAAGTTAATAATATTGCCAGTATAAATTTTAAATAGAGTTGGCCGGGATCGGGATCCCGGTCGGGATCGGGCGGGATTATCCCGGGTTTTTCAAATCCCGATCCCGATTTTTCTGATCCCGGTCCCGAAATAAATATCCCGATCCCGATCTCGGCCAATTTCAATCCCGAGTCGGGATCCGGGATCGGGATCGGGATGTGCATCAGATCCCGATGCAAATCCCGACTTTATAAATTGACTAGAAGTCTGTGAATTAAAGTTAACAGAAGAGGGGAGGCATGAAATTAAGAAAAATTTTCGCTTGCGGCGCAGAAAATGGAAGAAATTTGGCATCCTGACATCCAAAATTCTCAAAATTTTCGCCTGCGGCGCAGAAAAGGAGCAAATTTAAACAAAGCTGTCTATAAAACTTCGACGAAATATTGAGTGATTTGGTGTGATATCGAGTGATCAAGAGGGGTTGAGGGGGGGTATAGGTGGATTTGGAGCATAGAAGGATATCGGTGGATTTACAGTGATTAAATTAGATTTGAAGAGAACCGAGGGTTTACGAGGGACATGAATATATCGCTTAATCACTCAATTTCAGTTGAACGTAACGCTGAACGTTGAACGTAACATTTGAACGTAACGCATTTAATCATGTAGACTTGAACGTTTAGACTTACATGCCCTTGGCCTTCCAAGATTAAAAATTATTGCCTGCGGCGCTTAAAAGGGAGTAAATCTGGCACCTTGGCCTTCAAAATTTTTCAAAATTTGGAAGGCCAAGGTGCCAAACTTTTCAAAAGGTCGGGATCACCATTCCAAAATCCCGATCCCGGGTTTTTCTCTAAATCCCGATACCGGCCAACTCTAATTTTAAATACAAATTTTAAATATTTATATAATAATTTTTTAATTTAAATAAAACAAAGCTTTCCTTGTTTACATCATTCCCACGAATTTCTGGAGCTTTATACAATGGATGTGCAGAACGAACTGGGGCTTTATTTACGTTCGATTTTAGCACAGAAACATTAAAATCTATAAGTTTACTGTAAATAGCGTCCTCCCCGTTTTTCTGTTCCTTATCCAAAACAAAATTTTCTCCTTTAATATCAAGATGAATTGCATCTAAATTTAATAAATAATTATTTTTTTAATAATTGGGAATTATATGTAATTCCTACATCTGTGGAATTCCTTAACAGCTATAGCAGCGCCTTTAACAAGTTTCAAAACAATATTTTCAAAATTTTCCCATGTTTTATAATATTCTTTTCCATGGAGATTTTGAATGTAACTTTTCAAATTAACTCCACCAAGTTCCAAAGCTATATACATTTGGCCATTATAAATTTGACTTAAAGTTAAAAAATTATTTTTAGAGGGGGATGTGATAAAATCTGAAAGCTAGTTAAATCTTATCTAATATGAAGGTTTATTTCAAAAGAAACTATTGAATATCCCCTATCATTGATTTCAAATGCTCCTCTTCTCTTTGAAAAATCAAATTTTAGAAAGGTATACTAAATTGAAGTGCGCATCTAATCTCGGCATAATTAGAAACCCCCATCTGAATTTGTCTATTATATTTTGAAAATTATGGGTCAACATCTTCATATATTATTTTAAATTTTTAATAAATTTGGGGCAAAATTAAAATTGAAAATTTGTCAATTCAAAAAATCGCACATTCCACTAATAGACATTTAATTTAAATTTATTTTTAAAAATTGTTGATTATTAAAATAATGTATTTTTTGCATTTTGTCAATTTCATAAAACATAGTATGAAAATTTTTAATATAAAATACAAAACTTACTATCCATACATCTCTATAACATGATTCATTTTTGGATTCAGTTTACTAAAATGTTCAAGTAAAGCAACTTCTCTCTCCCATCCATGTTGCTCGTAGACTTTTAATGCTACGCATTTATTCTCTGATTTCCAAAATGAATGATAAACTTTTAGAAATATTTTTAGAACAATTACTAATTTAGTAATGAGGAAATTCATTTATTATAAATATTTAAATGAATATACTTACATATCCATATGCACCACCTCCAATTCTATTCATGTTTTCATAATAAAAAGTATTCTGTTTTGGATGTTCCAATACAATTTCTCTGTCTTCATGAAACTTTTTATTATGTGGACAAACAAAATATTTCCTTGCATTTTTTATGGTTTCGAAACTGTCTTCGAGGGTTACTAAATAAAATTTTAATATTTAGGGTTTTTAATTAAAAGTATTATAGTCAGAGAATGATGACCTAAAACGGATTTTAATGACGGATATCAAGGATCTCAATGACGTAATAAAATTTGTTATTTTAACAAAGACCAGGAAACCCCACAGATTGGAGACAACATTATTCAAAGCTACTTAAAATCTTAGATATTTCTCTTAAAAATTTTTTAATCAAAGAAGGTAATAAAAATAAAAATTTAATAAAAATAAAAAATTTATTAAATTTACTCTTGGATTTGAAACAGCCAGAAAAAATGCTTGCAGATACCGATGCTCCTTAAATAAATTAAAAAAGAATCTAATAAAATTTGTTTTTAGATTAAAATAAATGAATTTTATATTTATTTGAAATTTTTTTAAAAATTTATGAAAAAAGATCAGATAAGGTAAACGTTGAAGAATTTTGGCTTTGTCCAAAAGCCAAAATTCCCTAGACTTCTGTCATGTAAAACACCAAAAATTTCTCTTAAAGAACTAAAAGCGAGCGCTAAATTTCTTTAATCAGTCACTGATTATAGCTGATTTTTTTTTATTTACTTTAATTTAAATGTATATAAAGAATTGACTGGCTATAATAAATTTTTTTAATTCATAAGACATGTCATGTGTAAGGCATATCATATGTCATGCCAAGGTAACAATGGCTTTGTAAAAAAAATCTCAATTGGTAAAACTCTTAAAAGACAATTAAAAATCTATATTCTAGACTGTCTATAGCAGTAGAAAAAATTTTTTTGGCTAGACGTAAGTTGAAGGAAGGGCTAAATAGTTAGAGAGGATTTCTTTTTAATTTTCTTGGGGAAGACGAAACAATTTAAGAAAAGTTTAGGGATTTTTAAAGTTTATTTGTTAAAACCAAAAATTCCCAAGAACGGAAACTGAAGGAATTGAAATTTGCCATACTTTAATATATTAGGTTACCGACACGGGTTCAAATAGAAAAATTTAATATAAAGGCTTTAAATGTTTTTCAGGATAATTTTTATTAATTAAAAATAAGCAAATATATTAAAAAAGCAACATTATTATCAAATAAAATTTATGGGTATGAATTTAAATAACGGCTGCAAATATAGTTGTGTATAAAAATTGAAGCAAATCCAGCCAAACAAATACCAGTAGTGTCGCTTGTTGCAACAACTGCCATATTAAACTCTCGGGCTTTCAAATCAGACTATAAAGAAATTATTAAATAGAATCTTTTCTTTTTCTAATCTGTTTATCATTTTTAGGTTTGGGAAAAATATGCACGCAAAATATTCACTGAAAAAGCATAAAATATTCACTAAAATATCCAAAATTTCTCAAAAAGTTACGAAATATGCAACAAAATTGATGAAATCTAACCAAAAAATGTTGTTTTTTGCCAAAAAATAATTTTTAAACACTAAATTTCTTACAAAATGTTAAAATATTCTCAAATTTTGGTAAAATTATGCAAAATTTTCTAAAAGTACAAAAATATGAATTAGGAAACGGTCTTAAATTGCTCAGGCCTACGCAAAAACACCATTTTCTCCTAATATGGTATATTCTTCCCTATATCTATTTTTCCTTTATAATTTCAGATATTATAAATATTCAAATTTACTTGTGAGCAAAATTACTTATTAATGATAATAATTGCAGTATTATAATGAAAATTTACTTAATAAACTAGGTATATTTCATAAATTTTAATTTAAATAGATCCCCTCTTATCAAATTTTTAATGTTAATTTTTCGACTATAAAATACCTTTTTATGTATTCTGTCTAATGTACCTCCATAAGAGATACCACTAATACCACCCTGAATAAAAGCCAAAACAAAAACAATGGAAATATGAGGTATAAAGAAATGAAGGGATTGAAAGTAAAGAATTGCTGTTATTAAACACTGAAAATTAAAAAGAAGAAAATTATTTTTTAAATTTATTTAGAAAAATTAGATTGAGACAATTCTAGTTAAAAAAAGTTTAAAATTACCTGAATAAAAGGAAGTGAACAAAGAATAAATGAAGGTACATTAATTAATACAATGACTGAACGTACACAAAACACCCCAAACATATATAATGTAAAATACCAACGAAATTGACTTTCAAGTGATAAATCAAAACTGTGATCACAGTCAAAATGAATTAATTGAAACTATAAAATAAAATTTTAAAACTAAATAACACTATCCTGTGAAATCCCCAGATAAACGTATCCCATATTCAAAAAGATTTCGGATATCCGAATACGCCTATTATAGTATGACGAAAACATGTAAATGGGTATTAGGATCTAAGCATAACAACCAACATCAAAAATTTTGTCACAAAAAAACATGTTCCCAAAGTCCCCAGTTTAATGTGATTAATTTTCAATATTTAGGTTTTTGGGTTCATAAAAAATAACAAGTAATTTTAACCCCTCGATTTTTTTAAAGTAAAATAGTTTAAATTGATTTAATCATAAAAAATCAAACCAATCCAGAGTTTGATATATATTCAGCTAAATATACAATAGTAAGTGGAAGCATGTATTGCTGGAGTGGCTGTTAAAATAAATAAATAGTAATGATTTTATTACTAAAATTTAATTTATTGTATAGATCACTTAATTTAAAAATAATTCCTTTTAATTAACAATTTATTTTTAGATAATTTAAATTTCCAACCAAAATCATCTTTAGCTTTGAGGCAAGAGAAAATTCATGAGTAAAGGCTTGCTCATTTGTGTTAATCAAATAAGATTCCTGGAAATTATTATAGTAAATTAAATTTCTTAGAAAATTAAAAAAAAGATCTGTAGGTACTCTTCAAAGCTTCTATTTACTTTAATAATTACTTTACTTCTGATTAGAGTAGGTGATGGGCACCTACTCTAATCCCAATGATGAGCAGCTTTATTTCAACAACTGGGATTACTGATAACATGGATGATGGCATGGAAGTTGGCAAGTATCAGACGGTTAAGGGAAATCAAATCAATTGATATCACTCGAAAATGCGCGAGGCCTCGACCTACTATACTTCTGATTATGACTCTGGTTCTAATTATTAGTTTCATTAATTTTTAAAATATAGGTATTATTTACTGATACAATTACTGTCAGCCCATATGCGGATTTAGGAGAGAAAACTACTTTATTTTTCTTAACCTACCGTATTGTTTTGGAGATTATTAATATTTTTATTTTTTTCTCCTCCATTAGTTGAAACTTTAATAATGCTGGGTAAGGGCTCGGGCAATACATTAATCTTAATTTTTCGTGAAGTTTTCTGTGCTGGGACAATCCATGTTGAAGGTTTTAATAATTCCATTCTATGAACAGTAGGTGCAGGCGAGAGTACAAACCAATAACTTTAAAAAATAAAATGATTAAGTATCTGAATCTAAGAGATCCCCTTATTTTAAATAAATGAACATAGTTCAAAATCTTGGCTATAGAAATCTACAAAAAATTACCTTAAAGCAAACATCATTGGCACAATAAGCATCACAAGAGTAACAGTCCTTGTAGACAGATTAAAGAATTTAGGTTCTGATAGAACACTATATGCCAGTGATGGTATTATACTAGAAGCCCCAGTACCCGCCGTCCAAGCAGATAGTGTTGATCTAAATTGACAATTTTTTTTCAATTCTAAAAATATGTATAACTTTGAATAATGTGAAGTAAGAGCAGGTAAACATATCTGACCAATTCCGAGAGAAATTGAGTCAAAAACAACACCTAAAAGGGACATTTGTATACTTGTTGAGAAGGCAACAAGTATATAGGATGTTGAATGAGTAAAGCAAACCAAAAAGATGCGAAATCTTAAAATATAGACTTATAGTTTATTAAAAATAAATTGAAAAATGTTTATTGTGAATATATAATTTGGGAAATAAATCGGTTATTTGAGGTAATCTAAGTGTCCCATCTATAGTAATTTTAAACCGATCCTTATTTGAAGCATCTCCCAAACCCGACCACCCCAACCACCATTCTTCACAATAATAGAAAATCGTCTAAAAGCCTATAATCTTTTTTGGAACCGTAAACATCAATCTTTTCGAGTAACTTTAGATGTTTTTTGTTGCTCAAGGATTTTTAAAAATACTTTAAAAAAATGAAATTTTATTTAAAAAATTTAACCCAAAAGGGATTCTATTCATAAAGAATGGAAATGCGTATTTAACTACAAAAGCAGGCAAAGCAGTAGCTAATAAAATCGTTCCAGTTGACATTAGTTTATCACAACGAGGTTTTCCCAATTCTTCCTTTAAATTTTAAAAAGGAAACTAAATAAATTTTATTTAAATTTAAATACAATGCAATATCTAGAAGTATTATTTAAATTTTTGTTTCCGCTCTCCCCGCTTTGCTCGTGTATAATATCCACAGCTGCAGTGAGTATTATATTATTTACATAATTACAAGCAAGGCCAAAAATCCTTTAAATGTATTATAAATAATATTCAAAGAGTAAGGAATATTTATGATTTAGTTTGAAATAAGGTCCTCCTCCCTTTTATAATTTTTATAACTTAAAATTCTCATTTTTATACATTTTCTAATTAACAATAAGCTAAAAAAATATTAATAAAATTTTAATTATAAAATTCAAAAAAAACTTAATAACTACTCTGGGTAATTATTGTTTCGACCTTCCGTAAAAGGGAGCAATTAGTCAAATAAGGGCAATTATATGAGGTTTGAAATTTTAACGTGTTAGGGCAATTAATAACGGCCAACTAAATATTTAAACCTATCGCTAGAGGGGTCAATTGATAAAACTGGGGTAACTATTTAAGAGAGGGCAATTAATACAGGTTATACGGTATGTGATGGTGCCCTTATTTCAAATTTATTTCTTTTAAAATTCAAAAAAAAATTTTTGTTAACCAAAAAGCAATAAGATCCCGGTAATTATTCTTGTTTCCACCATTTTTTGAGGACATAATTAAAAATTAAAATTGAAACAAATTATCAAACAAACTTTGAATAAAATTTTTATATAAAAATATTTCTTAATTAAGTTCTCATATTTTTCTTTAAAAACACAAATTAAAAAACAATTTATTATTTTAGAAAATAAGGAATTATTTTAAATAATTATTTAATTAAAATAAGAAGCTAGTTAGTCCATTAAAAATAGATAATAAAAATTCCTAAAAAAATTTTTTAGGAATTTATTTTATGAAAAAAATATTTATCAGTTAGTTTTGAATGAAAATATTTATTTCATTCATTCACTACTAGTTTTTTCCCACTAAATAATTGTTTAATTAATTATTTGTTTTATTACTATAATGATCAAGTATAAAGATTATCGAAAAAAAATTTTTATTTGTATAAATTTAAGGAATTTTGGAGTTTTTGTAGTCAATTATATACAATAAAGAATTAAAAAAAAGTTATCAGTTAATAATGAAAATTTTCTAATTATTAGATAATATTTTTTTATATTTTGCAATTAGTATAATTTAAAAAATTAGTATAAGATGGAGAGAATTTGCATTATAAAAAATCATTTAATTTGCAAAAAATGATTGAGACTATAACTTAGCAAAAGATTTTATAATCTATACCCTCAAATATCCCGGCTCTATCTTAGGACATGCGTCCCATGAACATTTATGCGTCCCATAAACAAAAAATTGGATTTTTCTTGGTGTTGCAAAGTTGAGGCATGGTTCCAAAGCATTTCTTCATGTTCGGGACCTACGCCCACTGGATCTGGGACCGTTCCTTACCCTATCTATCGAAATTTCTGAAAGTTAAAATCGTTTTTCTGAAATTTTTAAAAATGGCTATAACTTTCAGAAATTTCGAGAGATAGGGCAAGAAACGGTCCCAGACCCAGTGGGCGTAGGTCCCGAACATGAGTAAATGCTTTGGAACCATACCTTAACTTTGCAACACCAAGAAAAATCCAATTTTTTGTTTATGGGACGCATAAATGTTCATGGGACGCATGTCCTAAGATAGAGCCAATATCCCTTCTCCCAAAGGTGGGTATCCAAAAGAAGAATTGTCTTTTTGGCTATCTTAGCTTTTAATTGACCGCCTATGAACACATGCACAAAAATTTGTTTACGCAGAGGAAGAACTATAATTGATGAAGATCTTGAGAGTGTTGCGGATCGCTCCAAAGTGCATTTTCTTGCTCTAAGAGCAAGAAAAATAGTTTAGTTTAACAATTGGCTGGGAAACTTATTTTCTATTTTATCTTCTTCTTTTGGACGCGTCAACCACTCTTGTAGTGGAAGACTAGCATTAAATTGTCAACTAAGCTTACTTTTGATATGTCGAAACTCTTAGAGCTATCGACTCTCTACTTATTTTCTGACAATACTTTCTTCTGAAAGGCAAATGAATTACTCATCCATCCGCTCATGTCAATCATTCTTAAATGGCCTGTCTTCTCAAACACTATAGATTGTCCAACCGCCTATGTCGATCCCTCTCAGAGTGAACGACTCCTCAAATGGTAATGGCCTGCTCATCTATGTCGGGCACTCTTAGAGTGAACGACTCTGATCTCACACGTTAATTGCTTGCTCATCTCGCCATGTCGCTCATTTTCATAGTGGGCGACCTTTGCTTTGTCTCCGCACAATTACAACTTCCCGCCTATTTGTCCAATCTGGCTTTTCTTTATAAGAAAAAGAAATGGAGAGGAATTAGTTACATTGTTTCATTTTATATAATTTTAACCTTTCTTTCACTTTTCACAATTATTTTTCAATGTAAATAGAAACTTCCCTTTTATCCCTTTTTCCTTTATTTTCCTCATTAATGTAAATATTTATATTATTTCCTTTGACTTATTTACCTGTATTTATTAAATAAATTAAATTATTCGACTATTCTTATTTAAATAAATATTTATGAATTAACTTTATTATTAATAATTACTTAGTCATCATTGCTTAGTCAACTACTTCGTTGTACTCATTAAATGAGCTACAAATAATGGCTTATTTCTACTTATTCCTGGCCTGCACACGTCAAAATAGGGAGTTCCGGGATTCCTTCCGGGCTCAATGGCCACGGCAGACGCGATTTTGCGGGAAAACCTGTCTCTTACACCATTCCTTCCATCATGCGGCATCTTGCCAAAATCAGTCGGGGACCTATGGCTCCGCGACGGAACATGGTTCCCCGACAGAGAGCAAGATAATTATACATATACTCAATTCTTGTGTATTTTTGCACGTGTTTACCCCATTCTGTAAACCTGTGCTCGATTTATTGTTTTAAAATCGGCCAGTCTAGTCGAAAAGCATGATTAATAATCCTTATAAATCTTTTTAATTTCAAAAATTAATAAATAATTTAAGAAATTGCTTTGAAAAGGTGGGAAAGTCTAAGGCGATAAAATGAGAGACGATTTATGTATTTCTCAACAATTTATAACACATTGTAAAAGTCTAAATAAAAAGTAAATTAAAGAAGCATTCAAAATTTTAAAATTTAAATTCTAAAAACTTAATTAAAACACGTTAACAACAAAAAAATGTCAAAATTATTTTTCCCTCTTTTCTTTATTGTTGTTTCAATTTATTTTGTAAATACGTCCTCAAACTCTAAGTCAACAATCACTAGCCTTCACACAAAAAACAATTTTTCAAGAAACGGCAATAGTCGTAGCAACAGAACTGGAGTGAGCGGTGTTGTTCGACCTGATTCAGAACGTTCCGTAAATCAGCCAGGTAGGAGAGTGTTTATGTTTATTACATATTTGGGACGACAAAAAATCCTAAGATTTATTCTTGAGCTCAGAAAAATTCCTGTGTTTTATGGCTATTAATAAACGGATAAAAAACATATACGATTTAATTGTATAGATTTTTTAAATTTTTTCCTTATTTTAATAAAGTATACATAAAGTTATAATATTTAGATAACCACCATCAACCGCCTGTTGATAATCAACATTTAGATCATCTCTTGGGCCACGCTATAGGATATGATCCCCATTACAATAATTATAATGACTGAAATAGTTTCTGAAGAGAAAATGGTTAAGATTAAGTTTTCAAATATGATTTTACAAAATCTATTATTTCAATTTTTATCAATTTTAACTTTCTATTATTCTTTTAAAACTTCTCAGTTTCTAAAATTAATTCTTTTAATAAATTTTAAATAAATTTATTTAAATTTATTTAATTAGGAAATAGATTTGTAAAGGGAAGGGAAGTCTTAGACAAGAGGCAAATATTTTACAGCTTAAATTTTAAATAATCATTGATTGTTAATTTGCAAGGAATAATTTAAAAAAATTTTTTCTGCACTAAATCTCTTAAAAATCCTTTCCTTATGATTTCCGGTCCCCACGACAATGGGCATTCTCCATTCATATATCCAATTCAGTGATCAATGCTCTGTGAAAATTTTATACATAAAAGATGAAGCAAAATAGGGAAGGACTCATTCAAGAGTCTAAAATCGAGAAAAACTTTTAGATAAAATTTTAACAACCAAAAAATGTCAAAATTCTTTTTCCCTCTTATAATGTTTGTCTTTGTTTTCATTTATTTTGTAAATACCTCTTCCAACTCTCAATCAACAATTACTAGTCTTAATTCAAAAAACAATTCTTCAAGAAACGGCAATAGTCGTAGCAACAGAACTGGAGTGAGTGACGTTGTTCGACCTGATTCAACGCGTTCTGTGAATCAACCAGGTGAGAATTTTTAGGTGAGAATTTTTTTTGTAAAATCAGAGTGGGGATTTGTTTAGGTTAAGTGTGTGATCGGATTTTTAGTCTTAGAACAAATGTTATTTTTTTAGATTGTTTCCCCCTATATTTTACATTTAAAATATTTTTACTATTTTGTAATATTTTTCAACTTTTTTGGCATGTTAAATAAAGTGAAAAAAGAAAAGTTCTTAAAAAAAGAAACGAGAAACTAAGAGCCAAAGAATTAATTTATAATTTTAGGTAATCAACATCAACCTCCTGTAGATGATCAACATTTAAATCACCTTTTAGGCCACGCTTTAGGATATGATCGTTATTACAATAATTATTGAAATTGATTTTATTGAAGAAATGTTGAAGATTTTATTTTTGAAATCCGAGTAGTATTCTGTCAACTTTTCTATTAACTAATCTATTGTGTAGTATTTTACTTTTTTTTATACTTTTCTACAATTTTTTTCGGTCATGTTTTTAAAACTATTATTTTTGTCCGAAAAAGTTTTCTTTTTCATTATCGATAAAACAAAATTGAAAACCGTCTCTGGTAATTGTACGGATAACAGCATTTGTGTGTCATTAAGATTCCGTGAAAATAAATGGAAACAATAGAAAGTTGTTTTGTCATCTACATATAACACCTTAAATCCTATAATCTCCGATATCATACTTAACTCTTAATACCTCGATATCCCAGCTACCGACATCACTCTTGATTTGTGTAAGGCAAATGGATCTAGTAGGATATCAGTGGAGTTAAGGATAACTATGAATTTGGAAGGAAAGTTTATCTAGAGGTTACATACATACAAGGAAAAATAAAAATTATGTCGGCAGGGTGTGTAGTCCGACCTCTGAAACCGTCATATTTTTCAATTGTTTTATTTTGACATTATGCTACTTCTATTGTTTAATTAGAAATTATTTCTAAAATATAGCCATCTCACTTGTCCTCTTTTGATTGTGATTTTTCTAAAATTAAAAAAATAATAATTATTAAGGATGTATTAAAAATTAAATAGTCAATAACATAATAAATTTAATAATAATATTGCAACAATAATTAAATACCTATATTTATATCTCAATCTTTTTCTAAAAATTTTAGTTTTCCAAAATAATTTTCAAAGTTTTCTTAAACGATTTTTTGTAAATTAAATTCTTCTCCCAATAGGGATGAGAAAAAGGCAGTGTCAAAGCGGATATGGGGAAATCCTTGGATATTCTGATATGATTTCCGAACCGAAATTTTTTGGATATCCTGACTTTAATTCCAGATCCGAAAATTCTACTCACAATAATCTCATAAATCAAAAAATAAAATATCAAAAATGCAAATAGCTAATTATTTTTTAATCTTAGTTTTATTTTAAATTATAATTAAAAATAAATATAGTCAACTAATCATTTGATTTATCTCTTGTTTTAAAATTTAATTTAAAATAGTATACTTATTTTACTTTTATAATAATTCTTGTTACAAAACAAAAAAAAATTTTTAATAAATCAAAATAATTTTTCATTTATTTCTCTTTCACACTTTGTTTATTCAATATAATAATAGAGAATTCGGTAAATAAAAAATAAAAAACCATTCATTTTATCCAAAAATATTGATTTTATCCTTTTTAGGTTACTCATTTATAATTTTATTTTTAAAAATTAAAAAATATCTTTTATAAAGCTTTAAAAAGTTGAGTAATTTTATTCAAAATTTAAAAATAAAAAAAGTTAAATTTATAAAAATAAATTGTACTTCCCCAAAAATTCATAAAAAATCTATGATGTTCTAAATAAAAGTTTTATTTTCACTCTTTGTCTCAATTTTATTTTTTTGTGATTGTAAAGAAAAAATTTAACTAAAAAATCTCGTTTTAAATTATTGTTTAATGAAAACTTTTATTTCAAATTTTATTGAATTTTATAAATTTTCGGGGTTTTACTAGAAAACCCTTAAAATAAGATTGATTTTAATTAATATCTTTTCTTAATTTAAACTTTTTATTTCAAATTTGTAAATAAAATTACGTGGCTTTTTAAGTTTTTTTAAAAAAGGAAATTGATTTTAAAAATAACAATCGTGTTGGTATTTTCAAACAATTTTTATTTAATAATAAAAATTTTGTTTAACGTTTCTTTGTTAAGAATTTTTATTTGTTTGGTTATTTATTAATTTTATAAATTGAATTTAATAATTTTAATTTTATATTTCATCAAGAAAATTTTCTTTATCAAGGAAATTTTAAAATGAAAGAAATTGCTGAGAAAAACAAAATGGGTTAGTTTTGTGATTTTTAAAAAATAAAATATGACAACTTAAATTATTTCAAATCGGATATCCTGATCCGAAAAAAGGCCGGATATCCGAAGATTTTCATCTATCCGACTACCTTATTGCATATTGGCTGCGAGATTTTTGAGAGAATCTACGTTTGAAATAAAATATTTGTTAGAGATACATAAAAATTATCAAACCTCTTTTTGGTTTTAATCAACAATTAAATTTTAGAGACTTTTAAGTTACATACAAGAACTTTCGCGCAGCGCGCCAAACAAAAAATGCTGAGAAATCCAAAACACCTTTAAAATATCAAACAAACAGGCAATATCTTAAAAAATTAAACTAAAAATTAATTCATTTCTTTTCATTTAATTAATATTTTAAAGGCCGTTGGGGTGCTGTCTCTTACATTATCGGAGCAATTATAGGTTCTGGTATATTTATAACCCCAACAACAATTTTAAATAATGTTAATTCTGTTGGGGCTTCTCTCTTAATTTGGATATTGTCTGGAATTATAGCTACATTGGGTGCTTTTTGTTATGTTGAATTGGGGACGAGTATTAGAAAATCTGGTTCTGATTTTGCTTATTTGTGCCATGTTAGATGGTAAAGAATATTTTTATTAAATTTTTATACTGAAAAATACTCTAATTTAAACATAATTTTCTAAAATGATTTAAAAATATTCAAATATTTTTCCTAATGAACTTTTATGTATTTTTAATAAGTTTTTAACGATAAATTACTCAGGAACAAGATTGCATTTATTTTCATGAGTACTTCTTGTTTATTTATTAATCCATGTGGATTGGCTATACAAATAGAAACGTATGTCAAATTTATTATGGTCAAATAATGTACAATTAAATATTTCGCTGTATATTATCTAACTAAAAAATTTAAGAAAGTTCAAAATAATCGAGCTAATCTCGCTACTACTCCAAAGTGAGATTAATAACTCTTTAGCTTCTAGTATTTTCCGATTTACGAAGCCGAATTTAAGTTCCGAACCAAAGGTTCCTTGGTCGATTCGGTTCCAAATTTACGGGCCTATTTATAGTCTATCGAGTACTGGAAATAATCCCTGAGTTTTATATTTAATAATTTTTTTCCTTTTTCCCTCAGAATTTAGTTTTTCAGTCTACGCTATCCGATGCCTCAATGTAAATTTTTAAATATTTTTTATTTATAATTAGATTTTTTATCTGTTTTTCAGATTGAATTTTGTGATGAATTTACTCGTATTATTGCGCACAAGCTTATTTCCTTCAGTTTACTATGTTTGTCCTTAATTTTATTAAAAATTATTTTTTCGTGAATTTTATTAGACTTTATTCTTTGTAAATTTTTAAAATAAAAATAATTTCTAAAAAAATTTCTTTTTCCCTTTCAGTATTACTTTTCTTCATAAATTGTTTTTCTTTACGTCACGTAGTCTCTCGAGTTCAAATTATTTCAGTTATTGCCAAATTTGTGGCTAGTGGTATAATTATAATTTGTGGAATTTATTTTTTGTTATTTGGAAGAAGTAATTTGGGAGAATAATTTTAAAAATAATTTTCAATTTAAAGATGTTCAATTTAATAATTTCTATCATCCCTTTGAAAATACTAACTTACGTCCAGGCAATATAGCCCTTGCACTTTTTGGTGGATTATATAGTTATGATGGGTGGGATATTCTTAATTATGGAATTGAGGATGTTAAAAGCCCGAGACGGTTAAATAAAAATTAAATATTTTAAAATAATTTATCAGAACTATGCCTTTTTCCATTATTGTGAGTATGATAGTCTGCGCTTCAATTTATGTTTTAATGAATTTATCATTTTTTATGGTTCTGTCAGTGACAGAAATGCAATCTTCACATGCCGTTGCAATGGCATGATTTATAAATAAATTTATAATAATTTAAAACCTTTTCTTCATCTAAACCGATTTGTAAAAAGCGGCGAACGGAAACAGTAAAGACTGTAAATTTTTTAGACACAACATAAAGACTCCCCTATTGCCGGGATATTTTTAGAATAATAACGGCGCAAAGGTCGCTGTGTAAATTACTATACTCTTAAACACAGTTTTGATTTAAAAACTAACCAATTTATTTTATTAACGAGGATAAAAAACTAAATTTTGAAGGGAAAGTGGAAGAAACAATATTTTTTATCCTCATCTCAATTTAAAAAATTATTTCACTTACTAAAAAATTACTATTTTTATTTATTAAAGTTATTTGCTGAGAAAACAATGGGCCCTCATTTTAAATATTTAATTGCCTTACTTGTTTGCATCGTTTTAATTGGGTATTCTTTAATTTACATTTTTCTTAAAATTGTTCTTTCAAAAAAAATTTTTTTTAAATTATTAGTTCAGTAAATGCATCCCTCTTTGGAGGCAGTCGATTCCTTTGGGCATCAGCTAGAGAGAGGCATTTACCAGCCTTCTTTTCTGTTATAAATAGAGAACATGACAGCCCTAGAGCCGCTCTTTTTGTTCATGTTTGTTTGTTCGTTTGATTTTTGTAAATTAAAATTCAAAAAGGTTGTTCTGACAATGTTTCTCTCATTTCTTGGCAATTTAGAGGAAATGATTAGTTATGTTGCCTTTACAGTTTGGGTATTTTATTTTGTTTATTACCTACAAAATTAGATATCATAGAGAGTGTTTTTTTAAATCAAAGATTAAATTGAGACTTAAAAATAAAAGTTGTCATGAGATAATTGCATTGGAGTGTTGTAGGAGAATTGTGATGGAGATCTTGGAAAACTTCAGTCTCAATATCCGAGATTTTTGTTCGAGATCCATCTTGATCAGATCTCAGTTTAACTAGGGATTTTTAACGATTATCCCGAATAATACATTATTAATTTTTTAAATAATTTTTAATTAATATTAAAATTAAAATCTTCAAAAACCCCCAGATAATTCGTTCAATTACAATGCTCTGCCTTTTCAATATTCGTTTTAATATTTGTAAACGTCCAGTTCACGAAAAAGCAATTCGTGTTCCTTTAATTTTGCCAATAATATTTTTGATTGTTTGCCTTTCTTTGGTGTCTATAACAATTATACAAAGTTTTAAATCTTCGATTGTTGGACTTTTAATTTTGGCTATCGGATTGGCTATTTATATTTTATTTATTTGGGAAAAGGCTTTTCAAAGATTTGGAGTTTATAGACGTTTATCTAATTATATTAATCGTAAGAAAATTAACGAAAAATTATTAGAAATAAGCCCTTCACTTTAAAAAGATGCTCTAACACTTTTTTAACGTTTTTTGATCATAACTTGTTTTTACGGATAATCAAAATTTAATTTTAAATACTAAAAATAATTATTTAGATGTAACATGCACTTTGGCACAACTCATTTTTAATGGCAACATAGAATTGCTTATCACCCCTACCGTTAATTTTAATGATTCGTTAAGTGAAAAATTGATGTAAAAATAATTAAAAACAAAATTCTTTTTAATACTTTAATAAATGTTTTAAATTGTAAAGTAAATTAATTTTAAAATTGTTTCCTTTAATTTTAATAATTCAAAGAGAAATATATGTCGCAGTCCAATTTTATATCTTGTCCAAATTCAATTCGGCCGGCCAATTGGGGACTGAAACCCAAAAATTTGGATGTATCTTTGTGTTGCAAAGTTGATTTCCGAAAAAATGTTGATTTCCGATTTAAACTTTTGAGCCATTTCCGATTTCCGACAGTTCAGATTTCCGGCACCTTTATTATTTCCGACCCACCTCTGCTTACTATTAAAAATTTTTATTATTAAAATTTGAAGGATTCTCTTCATTATTTTTTATAAAAAAAAGCAACACGCATTGAATATATAAATCTTTTTATTCTTTTTTTCATTCTTTTTAAATTCTTTTTGTGACTTGTGGGAAGAGAATTGAATTACCTCCAAACAATTTTTTTATCTTCTTTTTTATTCACCTACTAACTTTGTCCGCGCTTTGTGACGTTTTTTTCTTTGTTTTTTTTCTTTGAATTAAATTTTAAAAATATTTTTTATAAAATTGCTTAGACGTTTTCTCGATTAATACCAATTTTAACCTATTCGCGGGATGAAGAATTACTAGAGGCAGAGGAATTATTAAATTAACCCATTCCTAAATTTAAAAATTGCATCAAGTTTTGGCAAACCTGATTTTATATTTCTGAAATATATGTAGTTTTTTAAAAAGTTTTTATTTCATGATTCTTTTTCAATAATTTTTTTCCTTTTCTTCTTTTTTAACTGCCATTTCCACTTGACCTGGCTCTTCGGTATTCTCATGCCATTAGGAAAAAGCTATTTGTATGTAAAGCCAAAAAAGAAGAAGAAGAAGATATATTCTTTCGTTCAAACTTTTTTATAAATTTATTTTTCTCTCTCAGGGGAATCTGGCACACAAACACACATTTTTTATTTAGTCTTTATCTATAAAAAATGTAGAAAAAAGAGAACAATGCGGATGTGACGGAAGTTAAAAGTGTCGTTTTTTTCAAGTTAACCGAAAAATTTAAGTAAAGAGAATAAATTTACTCTTTGATCTTTTAAAAGATTTACCTACTCATTTTACTTAATTTAAAAATAAATCTCTCTTATATCCTCTCAAGACCGAATTTAGTAGCTGACATTTGAAAGGAGTATGGTTTGACTGTATTTAATTTTCTTTTAGTTTTTTGAGGTTTTTAATTTTCAAGGATTTATCAGCTCAAAAAAAATTAAAAATTAATAGAACAAAAAATTTTTTAGCCAGATTAATTCTTGAATTTTTAAATTTGCCCATTCTTCTATAAAGTTTAAACTAGAGTAAGTCGAGTACCGAGTAATTGGGAAAAAACCGAGCTCGAGTAATCCGAGTTTGAAAAACCCGAGTTCGAGCTCGAGCTCAACTTTTTAGGCCGAGTTCGAGTTCGAGTAGTCGAGTAATCGAGTATTTTTTATAAAACAGTATTTTTAAATAATTTCAATAAAAACAATACTTTTACTAAAACCTATTCATCCTCAGTGCCGTGTTTTGAGCATTTGTTAGCAGTAATGCGTTAGATCTTCATCCAAATCCCAGTTATTTTCGTTAATCCGTCTATATCCTTCTTAATCCGCCGAAATTCCATGATATGCACACGATCCATGTTGACTACGGGCTCCGGGTTGAAAATCAATGGATAATATTATTTCGGGGATTCGTGTAGATTATGGGGATATCGAGTGATAAGTGGAATGAGATGGATATCAAGAGATTAAGCGGAATTTGGGCCGATTATAGTGAGATTTGGGTGTGTTAGGAGCAAAATCTTGGAAATTCGGGAGATTAATTGGGATATCATTGGATTAGATAGATTGTCGAAAGGTGATCATGAGATCCGTTGCTCTATCCCTCTCTTTTCGCGCCGTTGGCTTAAATTTTGAGAATTTCTGAAGGTCAAGTAGGAACACCAATTTTCAGAAAGTCAGATCCCTCGCTATTCTTTTAGATCCCTTGAAATATCCGGATATCACTAAAATCCACTTAGCTTGATTGAATCCTCCGATATACACAAATCTTCCTTTTTCAGCGCCGCAGCCAAAAATTTCGAGAATTTTGGAAGACCAGAGAGCAAAATTTCTTTTTTTAGCGCCGCAGGCGAAAATTTTGAAAAATTTGGAAGACCAACACACTAGATTTCTTCCTTTTTCAGCGCCTCAGGCGAAAATTTTGAGAATTTTGGAAGATCCTTAAGCTAAAAATATTCCTTTTTGCGCCGCAGATGGGGGCATAAAAATACTCGGTTTTAACCGAGTACGTCGAGTAGGAAGTTTCCGAGCTCGAGTAATCCGAGTATTATGATCCCGAGTTCCGAGTCGAGTAATTACGCAAAAAACCCGAGCGGTCGAGTCGAGTAACTCGAACTCGCTCGAGCTCGACTTACTCTAGTTTAAACATTAATTTTAGAAAATTTCTTATCCTTTATTTTTTTAATTTTCTTCTTTTTTGCTTTACTTTAGCAAACAAAACTTTATTTTCTTAACTAATGAATATTTTTATTCAAAAACAATTAAATAATTAATTGGTTTTGCATTTCTTCGATTTTTTGGAATTAAATTTTAAATGCAAATTAGTGCATCTTCTTATTTATTTAGAAATTTTAATCTAAATTTATTTCCTTCCTTTGTTTTAATTTGATAATAAAAATTAAATTAATTAGAATCATGCTAGAGCTTCGCTAATTAATTAAAAAAATTATCACACTCTTATTTTTATAATTATTTTAACTCCAGTGGAAGTGGAGTCACAATCAATTCATTACCAAGAGTTGTATTTTAGCTTGAGTTTTACTATTTTAATGCTTATTATCTGCATATTTACTTCCAAATAATTGTTAATTTGTTTTTCTATTATTAAATTAATAATAATTTTATAAATAATATCCATAAATAATTAAATTTCTAAAAAAACAATTCTAAATAAATTAAATAATTATTTTCTTGTGCAAAATTATACAAAAATAATAAATAAAATAAATTTTTTTGTTATATTTACATATGTATTAATGCTTTAAATAAGTCTTATTACTTGGAAAATAAAAATATATAAATTAGCTGATAGAGAGATAAGTTTAGATTAAATCTCGGCTCAATCCAAACGATTTCGGTTAAATTTACTTTGAAAAAACTTTTTGATTTTTTGATTATATTTAGTCTTTTATTTTTTTCTAGTAATAGATAATCTTTTCTTAGTCATTGAAATTAATGTCCCCAATGAAAGTTATAATTTTATTTTTATTTGGTTTTTAATGTTAATAATATACATATTAACTATAATTATGGTTATTTATTTTTGTTATTAATAACATTATTTAATTTAAAATAAGCAGAAATACAAATGCCAAAAATATTACAAATAGGGAAATAATTTATTTTGTTTTTAATTTTTATTTTATTAAACAGATGATTCTACATACATTAAACATCTAATTCTACACTTTACACCTGTTTTTCTTTAATTTTGTATTTATTTTTATTTGCCTTATTTACATATTATTAGTAGGGATCGGATTTATATTGAAATAAAATCGGAAAATATGGCCATAAAATATTGAAATAAAGTGGCAAAATATTGACAAAAAATGGAAAAAACTAGCTAAATATTGAAATAAATTATCGTTTATTCACTAGAAAACCTCCCAAAAAAGTTGAAATTTAACAAAAAAAAATAACCACGTTTTTAAAATCGACTTTATAGCTCGACAAATCGAGTATTTTTACTCTCTTGGACATTTTTTGATTGATAAAATGAGGATGGGACATTTTGTGGGTTTTCTCAATGTGCCATTTCGGATTTTGTCCTGTGGGACATTTTAAGTGCGAAGCATTTTGGAATGGGCCTTTATGGGGACCTTTGGTCATTTACACATTTTGACAGCACTGTAGGCCATAACATCCCCTTTTCAGCGCCGCAGGCGAAAATTTTGAGAATTTTGGTTGTCAAACGTCTAGATTTCTTCACTTTTTTCCTAAAATTTATGAAAAATCCCAAAATTTTGTAAAAATATGCAAAAATATTGAAATAATTTGAAAAAAGCGCGAAATATTGAAATAACGGGGAAATTGGCAAAATATTGAAATATATTGAAATGTAACTTTGTTCAAAATCATAATATCGAAAAACTAATGGCATATTTGGGCTTTTCTCGACATAATATATTCAGGAAAAAAAAATATATTTCAATACAAATCCGATCCCTAATTATTAGATGTTTTATGTTTTTAAATACAGTAAATGTTTTCTAGAAGCCATAGGCGTTTATTTTCAATGAATTTCACAGTCGGCCTCTAATAAGGCTTGGGCTTCTATTAGGGTATTTCCGGTATTTAAAAATTGTTAGAAAAATAACATCTTTCAAAAAGAGTTTCCCTGACATTTTTACACTACCTCACTTTCCCCTAATTTTTTAAATTTGTTTTAGTTATTTTATTCTGCCATCAATTAATTTTTTATTTTTCCAACTAAAAAGTTTACAGCAAAAAAGTACATTTATAATTTAATAATATTTGTTGCTTTAATTCTATTAGTTTGTTTTAAATAAGCTACCTATTAAAATTTAAAAAAAATTTGTAAACAAATTAGATAATTTAAATAAAATTTTAAGATACAGTGTGTCTTAACTTCCTTGTTTTAAATAAATTAGTTAATTTTTTTTAAGTCTGAAAAATTTTCCTTTTAAATTTTTCTTAAAAATTCCAATTTTTCATTAAGCAATTTCCTCATTAAGAATGCACTCTAGTAACGAGAAAAAGTGAAAGTTCACCTGCTTTATTTTAATTTAATTAAAGCAATTTATGGCAATTTAAATCCAAAATGTCTTATTATTTTTTATTAATAAATTTTTATTTATTTTCTGTTTATTATTAAATAATATTTTAAGGTAAATGACAGATGGAAAAAAAATAATTTTTAAGTGAATATTTAATTTGTTTTTACAATTTTTGTATTTATTTTTAGAAGTTATTTCTAATAAAATTTGTTTTTTCCTCATTTATTATTTAATCTCTCCAAAAGCTTTATTAAATTAAAAATAAATATTCCAATTTATTATTCTTTAAATAAATGTGTTGTAAATAAAAATTAATTTAATTATTTTTGGCTAGCTTTGCCTTTTTTTCTGTTTCACCTTTGACTTTGATTTACGTCAGATTTACCTCAGTTTTACTTTTTTCATAAAAATGAGACTGAACCCTGTTTCAATTCTTCTTTTTAAATACATAAAGTATTCTTAAATAATAATTAAAAAATTATTTTTTTAAATTAAAATATGAATTTTTTTATTCTTCTCACGTACTAAAATTTAATTTTCTTAAAATAATTTTTTATTTAATACAAATTTATTTTTATTTAGACTTTACGGAAATAAATTTTTTTAACAATAAAAATACAAAAAATTTTATAAGCTTAAACCAAAATTATTGTATTTTCTTTGTATCAAAATTTTTACGAATAATTCTTAAAAATTGTCCCAAAAAAGTAAAAATTAATTATTTATATTTAATTAATACACGCTAAATTAGAATAATATATTTTTCTTTTAAATTGTATTTAATTTTTATAAATTTCCTTTTTGAAATTAAAATTATTTAAAAATTAAATTTTGCCACATTCTTTCATCTGGACACATTATTTGTATTATAATTTAAAAGTTGGAGAAAAAAAGTCACGCGCGATATTTCTTCCCTTCTTTTGAATATTTTCTGTCGCAAGACGCAGAGCAACTTTTAGTTAATCGCGACATTACTAAGCGAGAGAGACTTATATTAATTTTTCTGCGAGAGTCCATTAATTAGAAAAATTCCTTAAGCAAGCTTTTTTACTTTTATTTTTATAAAAATAATTTTAATAAATTAAATTATACCCAATTATTTTTAAATTTCATTTAAACATTTGCATGGCAAAAAGGAACTATAAAATTATTAAATTAAATTAATTTTAATAAAAAAATTTCATTGCTTGTTTTTTACTTTAATAAAATTTACATTTCCCATTTAAGACATGTATGTATGTATGTATTGCAATAAAAATCATTAATTTGTAAGATACAGTAATTTTTTTCTCCGAATTATTTTATATTTTAATTTCTAAATTAATTTTTTTGACAAAATTTTATAATTATTTAAATTCTAAATGTTAATTTAGTTAAATTAAATTCTTTTCAGATATTAATTAATTAAAATAAAAAATTCTAAAAATGGTTTATTCAATTTTTCAAATGAATCCCCCAATCCCCATAAACGCAACAGGCATTGAACAATTAAAATTAAAATCCTTCGATTCGGCAAATCAAAAACAACAAATAACTGATGATATAATCGCTGGAGGGACTTTAATAATTATTTCTTTCTTAGGGATGGCTTTACATGCTGTTGAAATGCTTACAATGTTTAAAACATTAAAAAAAGTTATTGGATTTAGATTTTTTCTTGTTCTTTCTGTTTTTGATTTGTGCTTACTTTTAATTTTTGGAATATTTCCTGGTTGGATTATTTTAAGGTATAATTACAAATTATTCTACATAATAATGAGTAAAAATTTTCATGGGACAAGAAGTGTAGCCCCGCCCCTCTCTAATTTTCTCGAGCTTAGTCTTTTTTTCCACTTTTAATTGTTTTGAAATTTCGAATTTGCTTGTGGATATAGCTAATTTTTGGCATCATAGTCGTACATCGTAAACATCTTATTTTAATTAGCATAGGCGCCTAATCGTATTAAAAAAATTTTACTGAAGCTCTCGGAAACGAATTTTCGTTTTCCGACCAATTATTCCGACTCCAGGCTTAAGTGTTCCATTTTAATGTGGAAGAATCAAGCCGTTGGTAATAAATAAGCCATCTAGTAACGAGTAATATTCTTAAAAAATAAATTTTATAATTTTCAGTAAGCAACCAGGGTTTTTGACTGAATGGAGTCATTATCTTCATGCCTGGGCCGATGCCTGTTGGTTTAGTATGTGTTATATGAACGTTGTTATTGCAGTAACTCGTTTTGCATGTGTAGTCTTTCCTTTACATTTTCGACGATTAAGTCGTCAATCAACGTGTTGGTTAATTTGTGGGGGTGCTGTGGGAGTAGCAACCCTTCAAAGTTGGATAATGAATAGTGCACCTTGGTGATTTTAATATTCAATCTTTTTTTTAGAAATTTAATTTTTAAGGTTTGTTGTGCTTTGGTATCAAGCAGATGTTTATGGAATGACTTGTGATTGGGTTGCTTATGCAGAAAGTGGAACTCGAACAGTTTATTTAAGCATAAATTTGGGATTTGTAGCTGCTTATCTACTAATTTATATTTCAACTGCAGCTACTATCTTTTGCAAAAGAAATGTAAAAATTTAAAAACTAGGGAGAAATATAAAATTGCTAATTTTTATCAATTAATAAAATTATCCACTCCCTTAATCTCAACCCACTCAAATTAGAAACTGAAAAGCTGAATTTTTTCCTATATTTCGGCCCGGAACGGGAAAATTAGAAGAGGTTTTAGTTAACAAAAGCTCATATTTAACTTGAGAGATAATTTTGCGAAATAAAAACACCAAACAAAAAATATTTATATAAGGATTAATTCGATCTCAACAAAGAAATCATAACCTAATGTTGTCAGAACCTTTTTAATCATTTAAATTTTTAATAATTATTCCCCTTATAGCTTCGTTTCCAATTTATGGCAGCTGTTTTTGGTAAATCTTCAACTAGCGGGAATGAACGAATTAATATCAGTCAAAGGGTTAGAGAAGTAGTTATTGTTAATGGAATAGAACAAAAAGAAGAAGAACAATTAGAAAATTCATCACCTCAAAATTCCTCAAATTCCTCCCCAAAATTAAATAATAACAATAAAGGCCCAATCCCTATCGAAAAAACAACAACAATATTTCGAACAATAAGTATTGTTAGGAAAAATAATAATGATGGGGTCGCTATATCTACAACAAAAAGTTTTGGAAAAATAAATTTTAGCAGTCAATCGTTGGAAATAAAGTTGGTACTCCCTTGCTGTATTAATTCTTTGATTTTTGTTGTTGGTAAGTGATTTTTTTGAGAGTAAAATGAAGGAGTTGCATAATTAGTGGATCAAAGATAATGCTGGCGCTAAGTACCCTGAATTTAGTACCGGAAATCTATAGTGACCGTATACACGTGCAATACCAGATCATAGGTTCTAACACGTAGAACCGGGTACCTATTAACGTAGATTGAATGCATAAAACTTTCAGTTGATGAGTAAACATTCAAAAGAAAAAGACATTAATCCCGGATTTAAGAATTTACTGTCCTTAACTGAAATTTTAATCCTTTATACCAAATAATAAATATATTATTCAGCACAATTAATTGTAATACGTGGTGGAATTGGCTCCGATAAATGGGCTGGATTTTCTGTTATGTTAATGTAATTATTTTTTTTGCTCAAAATAATTTTTCTTTTGTTTTTAGTTTTTGTATCCAGTCAATTGCCCCTCCAATACTTCGATTTGCTTTTAGTAAACTTTTACGAGAACAAGCTTTATTAGCCCTCGGATTGAAATCATTTTTGTTAAAAAGAGGACGTTTTAGGTTGTGGACAGTTGTAGCTTCATTTGTTAGTAAAGGAGGTGTGGGTGGTGCTGGACAATTGGCAGCACAAAATGCTGCATCGAAGAGAAATAATTTACATTAAATAATAAAAATATAAAAATTATTATTGTAAAATAAATTTTTGTAGAAGTATTATACAGGGTGACATAAAAGAAACTGCACACCTTATTTTTGGCATAACTTTATTCAAATGAAAAATATTTGGATCAGATAAAGCCAGGGCTTCGATTTCTGCGGATTTTTACTCATTTTGTGGTTTTTTGATAGGGCGATGAGGATTATTTTTTAAAATGCGGATTTGAGGATTTTTGTGGCCTTTTGAAGATTATGAGGATTTTTTATATTTTCTTGTAGTTTTTAGGATAAAATGTCATTTTTTTCTCTTAAGGCCTTCAAAAATCCTCAAAATTTTCGACTGCGGCGCTAAAAATGAAAGAAATATGACGTCTTGGCCTTCAAAATCCTCAAACTTTTCGCCTGCGGCGCAAAAAAAGACGATTTTTAGCTTAAGGATATCCAAAATTCAAAAAATTTTCGCTTGCGGCGCTGAAAAAGGACTATTTTGGCTACTTGGCCTTCATAAATCCGCAAAATTTTTGCCTGCGGCGCAAAAAAGATTTTTTCAGTAAACAATTCACTACAACAAGGGACGGTGAAAGCATTGGCTCAAGTCAACTGTAATTTCTCATTTAATTGTCCGAATTTTAATAAGATAGTCATTAGTAGTGAAAAAACTGCTCAATTCAATTGTTAGAGTCGAAAAATATAACGCATAAAGTGATTTTAATTCAATTTTTGTGTTTGATAATTTTTTGCGGATTTTTCATATAAAATGCGGATTTTTTCGATTGAAATTGCGGATTTTTAAAAATTCGAGATCGAAGCCCTGGATAAAGCTTAAAAGATAGAGAATTAAATAAGGAACAAAAATTGCAAAGAATTTTTGAAGTACCTCACCCTTATTTTGATAAAGAGTAAAAGGCGCGAAGAAAAATATTAAGGAAAAGTTCGCAAGTCGAAAAATTTTTTTTCAGATAATAAATTTTTTGTGAACTGATCATGTCAAAATTACGAAAATGGCATATTTTGGCGGAAAAAGTCTCCTCTTTCTAATCCACTTGTTAATTATTCCCAAACCATTTTTTCTTTAATGATATATGTAGTTCGTTATAGAGTTGATCAAGACGAGACCGATACCGAGACCGATACCGAGATTCTCGGCTTTTTTCCAATATCGGTCTCGGTTTTTTCATTCTCGGTCTCGAAACCGATACCGATATTCTCGGTCCATTTCTCGGCGAGAAACGATACTGACTCAAAGAAACAAAATTCTCAATTTTGTCCAAGTTTTCGGCCAAAATTTTTTTCGGATATCCGTCCATAACAGAGAAAGTGTTTTTTTCGAATAAGGTCTTCTAAAATTCAAAAATTTTCGCCTGCGGCGCTGAAAAAAGAAGAATTTGGTGACTTGGCCTTCCAAAATTTAATAAATTTTCGTCTGAGGCGCTGAAATGCTGAATTATCCGAGCCCTCGGCCGTTAGATTTTCAAGATTTTGATTACAGAGCCTTCCGATTTTCGGCAACTGTTGTTCCCACTAGTGGATTAAGGTGATTTAAAATGATCGGAAGCAGGGATGAGCGCATTGTGTTTGCGTAACTGAGGGCAAAAATGGGAAGAAATCTGGCTTCATGGCCTTCCAAAATTCTCAAATTTTTGTCTGCAGCGCTGAAAAAAGGAAAAATTCTGGCTTCTTGGCCTTCCAAAACTACAAATTTTCGCCTGCGGCGCTGAAGAAGCTAAGAAATCTGTTGACTTGCACTTCTAAAATTCTAAAAAATTTTGCATGCGGCGCTGAAATAATAGTTTGGTTAACCGAAATTTTCGCTTCGGCCACCCGCGGATACCCGATGATGTATATGTCTCAAAAGTTGTAAGGATATAATCGGATACGGATGTCGACCTCACGGATATACCTATTCGGATACGGAACAAAAATTAGCATCCATTGCCAAGCCAGATCGGATCCAGATGATGAAGAGTATTTATCTGATGATTTGGATGATGAAAATAATGAATAAATTATTTTTACACGTATTTTTTTACATAAAATAAAAATTTCTGTTAGTCTCGGTCAGTATCGTTTCTCGGTATCGGTCTCGGCTCAAAATGATGGTATCGGTCTCGGTATCGGGTTCTTGAGTATCGGTCAATCTCGGTCTCGGGTTGGCCGATACCAGTATCGTTTTGATCAACTCTAGTTCGTTATTTGCAAAAGGGTCAAAATCCCCTGATTTTCGTGAATACTTAGGGTTTTCGTGGATTTACCGGAAATCCTTCAAGATGTTTTCAGCCTTGGATCCGAAGCCACTTTTGGCGTAGAGAAGGGATCCTTCATCAAAATTCTTCTTCTTTTAATAAGACCTTAAAAGTGCAGGGTTGGTGTGGAGCCAATTTACCTGGTTTTAACACATCTCAAATAAAGCCACCGTACTCATCGGTTTTAAATCCGAGGATTTATCTTTTTGGCTTGTTTTAGAGGTAATTGTAATTGTAATTGTCTGCGCTAAATAACCTTAGAGTTTGGAGTCGCTTCGGCCATCACTCGTTTGGAAATGAGGGAAAATACCGCCCACGGAGGTGCGAACTTTTCCTTAATATTTTTCTTCGCGCCTTTTACTCTTTATCAAAATAAGGGTGAGGTACTTCAAAAATAAACTGAAAATATTTTTAGTTTTATTTTATATTGCAGAAAAAAGGGATTTATTTAAGCTAGTGAAAATTCTCTACAAGTTCTGACTTAAATATAGTCAAATTATATTTATCTCCAATAGGGTTGCCGATTTCGGTTCGAGCAGACGTTCGGTGCATATTTTATGAGCTTGGTTTTTTTTTGATTCGGTTCGTTGTCGAGTTTTTCGAGCTGAAAAATCTCGGCTCGCTCGATTTTTCGAGTTTCGGGTCGAACGAGCTGTCAACCCTAATCTCCGAGTATATTTTGTAAACTAAAGAAAGAAACTACAATAAATTAAAATAAATTCATAAGAGAAAACTTTCAAATTAAAGTTTAAAGATGTCTCGTGCTAATTATTATAAACAAAAAAATTTTTTTGTAAATAAAAAAAAACAATAAAAAATAAGAATCACGAGAACACACCGTAAAATAAATTTAATAAAATTTTGGGGAATTCCATATGAAATTTAAATTACAAAAAAATCATGAGTTCTGGTCATTTTAAATTAAAAGATAAAAAAAAGAATTTCTTTTCTAAAAATTTTGAAAAGTTTCAAAATATTCTTATAAATAAATATTTTTAAGATTTTAATTAAATTAGTGTTTGTTTCTGTTTAAAATTGTCAAAAATAATTTATCAGAAATTCTTATATTTTTTGTTTAATTTTAAAATTAAAAATATTTGCTGAGCAAAAGATTTTTTAAATAATTTTTTTGATAATTTTATAAGTACATATTTACTTAAAAACGCTTTTAAATTAAAAAATAATAATTTTATTAAAAAATTTGAACAATTCAAAGGTAATTCTGAATTGTTAGGATAAAAGAGGATTTATATAAATTTATGATGGTAATGCTCATGAATGAGTGGCTAAATTTTTTTTAAACTGACGAAAGTCCAAATGATGTTAATACTATATATAGCAAAAGGAAATGTTAGGGTGATCACAAATTTGTGCGTATTTACATCTTAGATATAGTGGAATTGAACTGGAATTGAACTCTTAGGAGAAAAATAGAGTAAATGTATGTAAATATAATGGTTTTCAGTTTGAGGAAATGGGTGGTTAAATTTTTTGCATAAAAACGGACAAACTATGGACCATCCTAGTATTACTGATGTAATAGGAGGATGCTTTTCACAAAAAAAAATAAATAGAAATATTTATAGTAATTTAAAAATTAATTAATTAAAGTTCATTATTTAACACGTAATGGGATCATTGGTCAGCGCGGTCAATTTGAATGGAAATAAAAAATGATAAAGGAAAGAAAGATTCTTGATTAATAACATGACGTGAAAATAATTGAAAAGAAAAGAAAAAGAAAAAAATGAGTGGAACGTTTATTAACGAAAATAGGGGGTAAAATTTAAAAAAAAACTCGTAAAACTCCTTTCATTAATTTATATTTTAAATTCATTAATTTATATTTTAATATAAACAAACCTTAAAAAGACTATAAAAATAACTGAAAAGAAGTGGAAATATTTAAAAGGGAATACCTTTTATGATAATAAAATTTTTAGTTTGGGGAATACCATTTTGTTAAATTTTGGGTTCCATTTTATGTTTTTTATTAATGTTCAAAATCATAAATTTATTTTAAAACACTCAAGTTATAATCTCTCACAACGGAAAATAGTTTTCTTTAATATGTAAATGATTAAAAAGGTAATATTAAAAAGCTAAGACAAAAATTTTTAAGAGATTAGAGATCGTTTTCCTTGAAAATCAGAATCTTATTTTATCCTATTTATATGCTAGATTATCTAAACCTGAATTTTTTGCCATTTATAGTTTCGATTCTATCACACTTTAATATCGTTTTTGAAAGCCACCTCGTTATTTTAGGATTAATTTGTAAACTTTTTAGAACCCTTTTAAATTAGAATATTTTTGAATTTATTAACTTATAAATAGATATTAGGACCAAAAAATTACAAATATTTTTTCAAAAGGAACTCTTGGTCTTAAGTCACTCGTTTCTTGAAACCTAAATAGTTCTAAATAAGAGGTATCCTTATATTCTCTGTTTTCTAAATTTCTTTTATTTTAATTATTTATTTTATTTATTAAACTTTAAAATCTTAACAATAATTAAAACAAAAAAAAATTTTTTATTACCTTTTTTATTTAAGGTAATAAACTTGAGATCAAACCAAGGTTTTAAGTTAAATAAGAAAATTAAAAGTTTTTTTTATTTGAATTGATAAAAAATTTATTGCAAAAAATTAAAAAGAAAATTTTATTTTTTAATTAAAAATTAAATAAAAATTTGTTTTTATTTAATTTAAAATAATTATTTAAAAAATTAAAAATAAATTTTAAATGATTAATTAACTCTAATTTATTTTAATGATTAATTTTAAGAAGACTTTGAACTTTTAAATTAATTAAATTTTTTATTATGTAAATAGATTTAAAAAATAATTCCAAATAAAATGAATTCCTCATTTGAATTTAATTCATGTCGCTGCCCTAGTCGTTGCAGTATAAGCGGAAGTAATTCTTCAATTTCTACAGTGTCCCAACAAATTAATGGAAATAGAAGCTTTCCAAGGCGAATTTCTTTTCATACCTGTAAGTTGATAAAAATTATCGCAAGTAAGTGAAGATCCATTTAAGCCCCAACTCACGCCATTAATGGAAATAGAAGCTTTCCAAGACGAATTTCTTTTCATACCTGTATGTTTATAAAAAATTATCCGAAGGAAGTGACGATCCATTTAAGCCCAAACATACGCCGGGGCTCAAATCTTTAAGAAAGAAAGCAGTTATCGCCCCAAGTCACCGCCCCAACATACATAAAATCAATTTTTATCATTGTGGTTACACTCGATCATTTTATCTCATTTCAGTAGAACAATATTCACCTCTAACTGAACACCACCGCAAGTTATCGTTCACAACTGCTCTGCAAAAAACTAAGCAAGGCTTGGGGAATTTATTTGCAGATGATGAACAATCACCTGAAGACCTTATTCATAATTTATTTAGAGTTCCAAATAAATCAGATGCTTATATTGGGAAATTAATAATTGTTTGGAATTTAAAAATATTTTTTGAAATTATTTTAAAGGTGTTGAAAAATCATGGACTTCAAAAGAACGATCCAAGATTTGCTCCAATGATGAGAAAAATAAGTGAAATTGAGAATGAAAAAGAAGAAAAAAGTAATGAAGCAAGAGACCCTAAACATTGGAAACTTAGCAAAAATGATTTTAAACGAGTGATTAGCGAATCGAGTAAATTATATATATCGTAAATATTCTAATGAAGCTCATCCTTAATAGAAGACATTCCCTATTAGAATCAAACCTATCGAGAGATTTAACCAAGGCTTCTATTAGGATATTTACGGCTGTATTTTTATATGTTAATAAGGAGTAAGGGGAGACAAAATCTTGGGCACTTGCATTTGAGATAATGACCTAGACACTCAAATAAGACTAAGAAAGACAGAAGATAATCAGAAGAATTCAAGTTCTTGATTTTAAGTTCCTTATATCATCTCACCCTACAATAAATTTCAATATGATAAAAAATTTCCACTTATTTTAGTGTCTTTAATTGTGCAAACTATTCAAGGAGATTTGATTGTCCCTGCTTGGGCACATTTTACAAAAATTATAAAAGAAATCTATGAAGAGGTACTACATATTTTCAAATATTTTTTAATTTAAATATAATAATTTAAGTGTAAGCCAATAACTGAAGGTAAAGTAGCTAATTATATTCCTCAACTTGCTCGAGTCTCGCCTGACAATTGGGGTGTTGCTATATGTACTGTTGATGGTCAAAGGCATTCTTTTGGAAATAGCAACATTCCTTTCTGTGTTCAAAGTGTGTCAAAAGCATTTAATTATGGAATTGGTAGAAATTAAAAATTTTAACAATAATAATTAAAAAATACTATCTATCAGCGGCATCAGAAATGGGTGCTGAATATGTACATAAATATGTTGGACAAGAGCCTTCGGGACGTTTATTTAATGAAATTTGTCTTGACTCGAATAGTAAATTGGAGAATTAATTTTCCTAATTTTTTAAAATTATCTAAGATAAACCACACAATCCAATGGTAAATAGTGGTGCTATAATTGTGACTAGTCTGATTCAAAACAAGCTAGATATGGCCGACCGTTTTGAACATGTGGGTTTTAAAAAGAATTGTAAAGTTTCCGAACAATTTTTCTCTATTGATGAGGTGTTGTTGTAAAATATTTTTTACGATGCCAAAAATCACAAAAACATTTAAAATTCGGTACCAGGCATTCAAGTCTCGAACTTTCAGTTTCCAGCCTAGTAATAAATTCCAAAACAAATATTATTATAAAAATATTTTCAAGATATTTTTACAGATGATAAACGAGTATAGAAAAATTTCTGGAGGAGAATATGTTGGTTTCAATAATGCAGTATTCCTCTCAGAAACGAATACCGCTGATAGGAATTATGCTCTTGCTTATTTTATGAAGGAAAATGGATGTTTTCCACCAGGAACTGGAAATCTTAAAGAAGCTTTAGACTTTTATTTCCAACTCTGCTCTTTGGAAGTTACATGTGAGGGAATGGCTGTGAGAAATTTAAAAATGGAATTAAAAATTAAAAGGATTTTATAGGTTATGGCCTCAACATTGGCAAATGGAGGTATTAGCTTGGATAAATTTTATTATTATTGTTTAAGGAAAATCTGGGTCATTTCCCAAATGATAGAATAAAATTCAAAATAATAATTTTAAAATTAAAGTTTCCGTTTCAGGTGTTTGTCCTCTCACAGGAGAACGTTGTATTGGTTCTCGACCATGCCGCGATGTTCTTTCTTTGATGAACTCGTGCGGGTTAATGATTAATTTCCTTTTAAATTCAAAATAGAAATTAAATTAAATATTAGAATGTATGATTATTCTGGCCAATTTGCTTTCCACGTAGGATTGCCTGCTAAATCCGGTGTTTCTGGCGTCATGATAGTAGTTGTTCCAAATATAATGGGAATTGCTTTGTGGTCACCAGCTTTGGATAAAATGGGGAATTCAGTAAGAGGAGTAGAATTCTGCAAACGTCTTATACAACGTATGAAACGATTTAACTGGAAAAACGTTGAAAACAAATTAATTTTAATAAGGAAAAATATGATTTTTCGCTAAATATTGAAAAATCAAGCTGACTTCTAATTTTAATAATAAAGTTATAATTATATTAAATTAAAATAATTATTTAAATATTTTTTTTTAATTTTATCCTAATTCAAGGATTTAATTTCCACAACTATGATTCTCTAGTTCATAGCGAATCTCCAAAGTTTGATCCACGTGCGCGAGTTGGTGAACGTGAAAAGGCTGCAGTAGTTTCTCTTTTATTTGCTGCAAAGGCTGCTGATTTAAACACAATCCGTCGGTAACTAATAAATAAATGTTTATGTGATTTTCTCAATCTTTTCAAGTATGTATATGCAGAAAGTTGATTTGGAAATGGCTGATTATGATAAGAGAACAGCACTTCATTTAGCTGCTTCTGAGGGTCACTTTGATGTTGCTCTTTTTCTCTTAGAAATTGGGAAGGTTAAACCGGATCCGAAGGACCGGTCTAAAATTTTCTCATTAAAATATGTGAAGTATTTAACAATTGTAGGTGGAATAGAACACCATTAGACGATGCTCGCTCAGCTAAGCACACTTCTGTAGCTCTTCTATTAGAACGCCGTATGTGTGAATTACAACAATGCCAACCTCCAACTAGAAACAATCAACAACCTTTAGAAGCGTTACAACAAACCCAGCCTCCAAAAGTTGTTCGAAAATCAAGTTCGATGCAAGCTTTGACCAATAATATATCAAATAAAGAACAAATATCAACTGTCGCCTCCTCAATTCAACAAAAATCTTATAACCAAAATAGCCCTAATGAAGGTGTAATTTTGGGACAAAGAGAACAATTAGTAAAAAATAATAAGAAATATTTACTAAAATAATTATTCTAAGCTTTCCCAAAGAAAAACTTCCGACATTCATTACAACAATCATGAAGACTTACAAATATATGGAGAAGGTTCTTGTTCTTCTGCAACCTCAAACACTGCTATTACTTCAGAGGAGATTAAATCAAATAATTTTAATAATTCGAATGAGCAATGTTGCAGGAAGGAATCGAGAAAAAATTCTGTAATTTCGAGGGGATTTGATTCAATAAATGATGTGATTTATGGACCTATTACTAGAAGTAAGTATATTGACGGTTAAAGAAAAGATTAATTTTGGTAAATGACTTTGTTTAGCCCTTGCCAAAATACTGACTTCCTAAATTTGACTAAATATATTTAGATAATTATTTTCTGGAAGACTCCTCAGCAGATGAAAATAATTTTATATCTTCTAATCCTCAACCAGAAAATGGGCAAAATAATGATGAAATTTTGCATCAGACATTATCAAATAGATTTCAATTAAATGGAGTTGAAGGTGTTCAACTTGTGGATGAAAGAATCACACAAAGTGAGGTTACAAAACAAAGACAGACGAGGGATGAAGATGATGGGGAGGAGGAAAGTTCTAATTCAGAGGAGGAAGAGGTAATTGGATAATGACTCACCCATGTCATTTCAACGGAGGTTGAATGCGGGATAGGATGAATAGAGGATAAATTAATATTAAATTAAACTTTTAATTTTCTTAGGACATACTTTCGAAACACGATGATGATAGCAGTACAAATAATAGCCCTTTACTAAATCGACGCCGTTCTGTCATGCAATGGCCTGTCCCACCTCCTCAACCTGCAGCTGTAGCAGCAACTACTCGTTTTTGCCAAAACAAGCGATGGATGATGGGGCGCCAATTAAGTGGAAATTTTTGAGGAATTTTTAAGGAAAATTTTTTTTATTTAATTTAAATGTTAATTATAATAACTGATTTAAATAGACATTGAAATAATACTAATTTAAAATTTTCATGTTAAAAGAAAATTTTTATTGCTGTCAAGTCCTTTATTATTTAAAAAATTATTGTAAAACAATAGAGGTTTTATCATTTAAATAGCTTACTAAAAGTTTAGCCACCGGGCTAAACTTTTACATACTACTTTTATATTATTCCCTCTGTTTATTACCACAACAATAAGACAATCATCGTCGAATACTCGATTAGTTTATTATTATAAACTTCTAATTATACATACAGTGTGCCAAGAAACTTTAAGTTAGTCTAGTGTTCTGTTATTCAGTCGTTAGTCATTTCTAGTCAGTCAGTCAGTCATTTACACTGCTTAAGGATTTAGCTTCGAGAATGGTTAAAGACATAGTGTAATCTATTTTTCTCCTCCTTTTCCTGTATATTCTTTAACAAAGAGATAAAGCCTGCTTTGCCTAGCCAATCAAGCCTGCTTTGCTTAATCAAAATATTTATTCAAATTTATCAGAACAACTGTTTTGATTTACCAGAATTAGTTCTGATTTTATCAAAATTTTAATTAATTAAATAAAATTTTAATTATTTTTGGAATGTTTAAATATAATTCTAATTTAAAAATAAATTTATTTAAATCTCTCTTGCATATGTAGATATAATTAATACACTAAACTTCATTTTAAACTTAATACTTTCATTAATATCCAACAGAAACAATTCCATTCGTCTTTGTTTTAGTTAATGTAGATTGAGGTTGAATAGATTTTATAGTATTTTTATTTGATAAAATAAAAACTTTTGAATTTTTATTTGAACTTGAAGGATTAATAAGCCAACTAAATTCATCTTTAAAAGCTAAACGATGTTCAGTACTTTAATATTTTAATTTATTTAATTTTTAAATTAATTAATTAAAATTTTACCTAACAGCAAAAATAGTAGGTACTTCAATTGATGAACTTAATGAAGCAACAACATTAATTAAACATTTAATAATTTGTGATTGAGTATTTGTAAAATTTGAATAAATTAAATTTAAAATATTAAAAGCAGATAATGAAAACATATATCCACCAATTTGTATTCCCATAATTATAGCTAATGATTTATAAATTGATTTACGAATTGAACACACTAAATTAATTAATTATTAAATTAGGTCTTTGCTTAATATCTCATTAATAAATTAATTTTTTTTTAAATTTTTTGGTACAATTCAATATAGATTTAAAAAAGCTTTAAGAAAAATTAAAATCAGAATTTTTGATTGTTTTAAAAAAACGTTATTATTAAAAATATGGAAGCAAAGGCTCTATACAGAGGTAAGTTGCTTCTAAAATTAATAACTCAAAAATTAATTTGTCTTGCTATAATGAGTTTCATACCATTTGATAGAGGATTAAATTTTTTATAAAATAGTTAAAAACCATAAATTTCTATTTGGCAGGAAAAAAGTTATATTCAAAAACTGCTTTGTCTCAGCTATGGAATAAATTAAATAAACATTCTAAACTTGCTCTATTTTTGCTTTATAACTTTTAAAAAATTGAACAACTTAGAATGAGCTTAATACCTTTCGATATATTTATTCCCATCCCTTCATCTATTTAGAAATTAACAAAATTTACTTTTTCCAGTCTTCTGATCATAAATTAATTTAAAAAACATTAATACATAGCATGCCAATGTGAGCAAATTAAATACAAGTTGTGCACCTACAATTAAACTACGACCATCAACACCCATTAAATCCTGAGAAAAACATTGAACTTGACTTAAATTAAATTTTTTAAATTAATTTTAAAAATAAAATCATACAGAAAAGGATCTTGTATAAGTGATCTAATAACATAAGCAACAAATACTAGTGGATATATTAATGAAATTAAATATAATTTTTTAACATAATTCTTTACACTCTTCATTGAATACCTTAAAAATTTAATTTTTAAAATTAATTTTTAATAAAAACCGAACCAAATAGGAAAAAATATTCCAAGCATTCTATCAATTCCAATAATAAACATTAATGTAAAAACATTTAAACCTCCACCAATAGGGATTAATTGAACAAAAGCACAAACAATGCGAGGTATAGTTCCAGGTCCAGGCAAAATAAATACAAAAAAGGGTAATAAAATTTGAATTTTTGAGAGTAAAGAAACAAATCCATAAAGTCCAATTAATAATTGACATGGTGAATGTAAACGTCTTTATTTTAAAAATTAATTTTTAAAAAATATTTAAAATTATAAAGGCGACTTTGCCTAACTTAGAAAGGCATAACTAATGATTGAATAAACTGATTTAACTATTTTTAGTCTTATTTGATAGATAATTAAATTAGCTACAAAATATCACAAAACCATGATATATTGTAGCAGGAAAAAATATTTAAAATTTTTAAAATATTAAAAACTTTTGTCGGTCTATTAACAGAATTTTATTTAATATTACTAAATAATATTTTTTCAATAATTCTGACTTGAATAAATATATAATATTTTTATTTACTTTTGTCTGATAGTAGTAATTATAAGCAACGTGAATAAAACTGTTCCGATTTGATCAACACAAAAAAATCAAAGAATATTGCACTTTATTTTAAAAACTAATTAATTAGCTACAAAACTTAAGGAAATAATTTTTAAGAAATACAAATATTTAAATTGTCTTCTTTATATTCATTCATTTAAAAAATTTTAATTTAAATTATATAAATAAAATGAAATATTTTAAAGTTTAATAGTCTATTAAAAAATTTGATAATTTTTAAATAAATTTTTTGCAATTATTTTTGCTTAGTTAACATGATTAAAGCATTAAACTTTAAAATAATGATAAAATATTTTTAAAAATCCTCATTATATTTTAATCTTTAAATTTTAATCTTTAATTTAATTTATGCTTGAATGGGTACATACTATTATTAATCTCAGACAATTTTTAAATTTTTTAATAATTTTTTAGAATTTTAATTCTGCAAAAAGAAATAGGTAATTAGTTGTTTTTTGGGTCCTTTTGGTTTTTTGCTTTTTTGGGTCCCTTCGGGACCCGAGGTCCTTTTGGGTCCAAGAAAAGCCCCAAAATAGGACAAAAAACCCCAAAAAAGTAGAAAAAGGAAATAAGAATTTGAAACATATTCGTTTTTCACAAAAAATTACCCAAATAAATTTTATTTCCTTAATTTCTTGTGCATATGTTTACGGACAAATGAAATAAAACTACCGTATATGCTCGAATAATTACCCTGGGTAATTATTGTTTCAACTTCTCGCTAGACGGGGTAATTATTTGAGAGGGGGTAATTATTTGAGCTTTTTTTAAACAGGCTAATTATAACTATTTTTAGGAGGGGTAATTATTTTTTCAACCTCTCGCTACATGGGGTAATTAATTGAGAGGGGGCAATTATTTGAGAGAGGGTAATTATTCGAGCATTTACGGTAAATAATTTCATAATAGTTTGCCAAAAAATAAAATTATCGCTACTCTGTGGACATTTTCATTGATATTGAGTAGAAAATAAAAAGAACAGAGTCGGTACCTTCTTTTTTCATTGAGATCTCAAATCTCGAAAATCAACGGGAAATTGGGGTACAGTACTTCAAAAAATATTTTAACCCCCTAAAGCTTAAATCAAAAATTTTCTTTTGGCGTATCTGAAAGCACATAAAATTTGCTACAAAATAGTCCAAGTCATTATTTTTCTAATAAAAGCTCAAGGAACTGAGGGTAGGGCAATCTTTTATGTCATTATTTTTGGAGTATTTTAGGTGATTTCTGACCATTTTTGGTGTACGGAATTTTGGTCACCGGAATTCTGGTCACCACGCTTTTTCGGAACTTTGGTCACCAATTTTTTTGGAATTTTGGTCACCAGCGGAATTTTGGTCACCAAGTCAAAAAACGGAATATTGGACACTGAAATTTTGGTCACCAAGAGGAATTTTGGTCACCAAACGGAAAAAAAGAATCTTATCTGAAACTGGTATCAAAGTGATAAAAAATGATTTTTCATCCCCCAGTTGATCAATTTCAATGTTTATCACTTTGCTGGCTGATCACTCGCCCGTTGATCACTCTCGATCACTCTACCGGATGATTAATTAACTGGCAGAGTGATCAACATAGAAATTGATCAACTGTGAGTTGAAAAACAATATTTTTATCACTTTGATATCAGTTTTAGATAAGATTCTTTTTTTCCGTTTGGTGACCAAAATTCCTCTTGGTGACCAAAATTTCAGTGTCCAATATTCCGTTTTTTGACTTGGTGACCAAAATTCCGCTGGTGACCAAAATTCCAAAAAAATTGGTGACCAAAGTTCCGAAAAGCGTGGTGACCAGAATTCCGGTGACCAAAATTCCGGCACCCCCATTTTTATGTGAAAGTCGATGTGCGTCAAACAACTATTTTTTAAAATGAATGATACCAGGAATATTTTGTAGCAAATTTCAAATGCTACAAAATCTTCAGATGAGCCAAAAGACAAATTTTTATAAAAGCTCTTGGGCGTTAAAATATTTTTTGAGGTACTGTACCTCCATTTCCTGTTGATTTTTGAGACTCTAGATCTCGATGAAGAAAGTAGGTACAGACTTGTTCTTTTTGCTTTTCTACTTAGTGTCTATGGAAATGTTCACAAAAATTGTTATAGAATTTTTGCACCAACTAGAGTAGGAAAATCCAAAGTTATTTAATTTATCCGTAAAAGATAAAATAAAACAAAAAAGATAAAATAAAATATTCTTCTATTTCTTGTCCCACAAATCCGAGTTAAACCCTTCCATTGTATTATTCTGATTAATTCCAAAACAATTCTTCGATTCTTCTCCATGAAAAAATTTTAGTGATTCTAAATGTGAATTATCAACTGCTTTAGTTATCTTCACCCTCATTTCCATATAATCCAAATACAATTCTCCAATAGTTTTATTATTAAATGTTAAATTGTTAATATTCTTCTCTTGATATTTCAATTGAAATAATTTTCGAACTTCAGGGAATTTTTTATCGATAAATTTTATTGTAGCTGGCACATCCTCTTTTCGATAAAATATTTGTGTAAACATAAAGATAGGTAAAACTCTTTGTATATTTTGAAAATAAATTAATCCTCCAAAAGTATCATTTCTGTTTTCATCTTCAAATTCTTCATTCCCTTTATAATTTATTTTTTGTGTTTTCAAATGAAATCCTTTACGTAACTCGTTTAACCCAATCTCTTTTATGGTGCCGTCAACACGAAAAGGGAACAATATTGAAGAAAGAATGAAAGAAGATTTATTTTTAAACAACTCTTTATATTCTTCTTTCAAAACACAGCGACTTGTGTAATTTTTGATAAAAGTTGTTGATAAGTCTCATTATAATTTAATAATGATAAAACTTCAGTTGTCTGAAAGTCAGAACTATTCGATTTGAGGTTATAAACCAAATAATTATTTTCTGAGTTATCATCTTTGTTAATTAAAGAATTAAAATAATTTTATAAAAATTTAGTACCTTTAATACCAAGTTCTTTAATAAACAAATCTTCTGTTGTATCTGAGTTTATACTTTTCACAAGAAATATCAACAAAAATAATTTGACAAACATTTTGGTAATTTATGGAAATCAATAGAAGCAAATTAATTTTTGGTTAAAATTTTTAATTTTATATAGATTTTATCATAGTAAGACAATACATTTTATTTTCTGGCAACACTAAATCAATCAAAAAGATAACAAATATGAACCGCGCAACTTATTTTGAAAGTATTGAGTATATTTTAAATTTTTTAATCTTTTAAAATATCGCGTGATAAAAAATTTTGTGGAAAATAAAATTAAGAATTTCAATATTTATTATTCCAAATTCAATTCAAATTCCAGACAAACCTAATTTTGTTTGAAATTTAATTAAATTTGGGCGTTCACATTAATTTAAAAACAAAAAGATTGAAAATATGTATATTTCTATAAAATTAATGGAAGCAACATAATACATACATAAAATTCTTTTATGAAAAGATGATAAAATTCTTTTAAGTATTAATTAGTTAATAAATAGGTCAGATATACATATATCCGATAAAATTTAAGGATAAACTAAAAACAAAAATAGCGACAATGTATACATATTGATACTTCAATATAAAAAATAAAAACATTTTCCGCCAAGACAGCAGCTTAATTTTTAAGTTTAAAATTTTTTTTAAATTTATTTGTATATGTATAGAAAATGTAAAAAAAGCCCAAGTATTATTTTAATTTTTTTTTATTTTTAAAATTTCTACTCATCGCCACAGCAACCATTTTGTAAACAGCATCTTAAAAATTAAAAACAAAATTTAGAATTTAAAAAATTACTTAGTTCCACAGCATTCATTCCAATTATTTTTTGAACAGCATCTTAAATTTATTTTAATTTAAAAAAAATATTACGTATTTCCACAACAAAATTTATTAGCAACACAAACCCCACAATGCGAACCAATTAATTCAATAATATTAAATTATTTATTTTAAGCATTTTATTTTTTTAATTAATTAAATTAAATTTTAATTTTAATGATAATTTATTTCTCAAATAAATTAATATTTTATATTATCCCAAAAATAATTTTATTTTACTAAAAATTAATTAAATTAAAAAAAGAATTCTTTATATTACCTAAGCTGTTCAAATAAAAAAAAAGATTCCAACTCATGAAAAAATTTTTTTGAAATTTATCTTAAAAATCAATTACTTTATCTATTTTACCCTTCCAAATTCTTTATCTTTATTAAATAAATACCGCTTGATTCAAGCTTTATTTTGATATATGACTCAAACGTATTTAAGTGATTAGGATGAGTTGTGGCGATATCGGTGAATTTAAAGGGCTTAAGAATTTTAATGGAGCTTGAGAATTATTTAAAAAGCTCAACAAATTCGAAAGGTTAAAGAGGATTTTGAGAGATAAAATGGGTTCCTCCACATCTAAGTATCATTCCTCTCCTAATAATCTTTATCCGCAAATCTTATCTTCTTATTACCGATATCCCTCACTATTCCACTAATCCTTAGTATCTCTTATAATCACTCTTTATCCCTCGATATTCTCTTATAAACTGAATCAACTTATATCCAACCCTAAAAATCCACCGCTATAACGCTGAGTTCATCTTAATCCTTCAATCCATGATATCTGTGATTTATATCAGGCCCCCTGTATCCTTGATATCTAATACGTAAAAAATTTTAACTAAAATTCGGATTTGCTATACCGGATTGCATAATAATCCAAAATGACAAGAAAATAAGAGAAAGTCAACAGAAACATCTTTGAATTGGATATCATTTTATATTTAGTAAAATTTCGGGATAAAAATGGGTGGCATTCTAATAGGGGGTGGCATTAAATTTAAGGGTGGCATTCTATTTTTCAATAACCTTCCAAAATGGCATTCTAATAGAGGAAATACGGCCCGGAGATCGTGAAAACCCCGGATTTGTCCGGCGCCGGTCACTAGTTACTTGGAAAATAGGGGGCGGCATTAAATTTAAGGGTGGCATTCTATTTTTCAATAACCTTCCAAAATGGCATAAAACTTCGTGAAATTATTATAAGCGATAATGCTATTAGTTACTGAAAAAAATTTTTATATGTAAATTGGAATCGAACTTTAGAGCACGGATATCTGATATGATTTTTATCAAACGCCATGTCAACGAATCTTTGGATAAAATTTAAGATAAAAATTTAACCAAAAATTTTCTTTCTCAAATAATGCAAAAAATATAATTTCTACTATTTAAATTCTAATTTCCAACACATTGACTTTCATCCCTCTTAACAATAATTCCAGCATAAAAAATAACAAAACAAATAAAGGCAACAGGAAAGAAAACTCTCGAAAAGTGATCTAAACGGTGATAAAGCCTCCCAATTCTTTTTGTTTCAGATTGTAAAAGGTCTTTTTCGTATTCATTTGCTGCTTTTTGGGCTTGTTTTTCCTAGAAAAACATCATAATAAATAATTTTTTAGTATTTTTATGCCATAATTATTGCTTAACTTTCTTTTCTAGTTATCTTTTTGTAAACTTTGACAATCATTCATAGTCCAATAATTACAAATAGGAGGTATTTAAATTGTATTTTTGAGAATATAATAGATAAAACTCACAATTGCCCGCCCCCGTTTTATATAGGCCATAACAGCAAGACTTTCCACTAGAGAAAGTACAGTGAAGGCTTTTATCACAACAAACCAAATATCCAAAGAAGTCAGATACGAAGTTAATACCCAAAATATTTTTTAATTATATTTAATAATTTAAATAAATGCCTCTTGGCTGCCTTTTTCCATTTGAACAAGAGTTAGAAGAACCTATCAATTAATTTTCATCATAATTTTAGTAAAAAATTTATTTACAGTGATAGGGGTGATGATACGAACTTCTTCATAATTATAAGGAACGTATCTTAAAATTTTATAATTGTAACATTAGCTAATAATATTTATTAATTAAATTTATAAAATTTCTCTCACGGTGCCACCCAAGAGAATACCATAGCCAAAACCGAGGGCAAATATTTCTCAGCAATATAACGTGCACCTTCTCGTTTGAGTCGAAATAATAACAATAAACATGATGATGGAACTAATTAAATTTTTTATTATCTCAGTCTAGACTGCTCAGAATTGAATTTAAAACACCTCTAAACAGGCGTTAAATGTGAATTGAGGCCTTTTTCGGATAATAAATTCAAATATTTTAGGGTTGAATAATAATTAAAAAAATAAGAAAATTCTAAATTAAATATTAAGATCATTTTAAGAGGGGGTTTCTTGTATTTTTATATTTTTAAATCTCCATTCATTTATCAGTTAATTATTTCTGGGCCCATAAAGCAAAAATTTTAAAATATTTTTCAAAATTCAAAAATTAAATGTTAACTTAATTTTTCATCAATTTGGCATTGTTGTTCTGTTCCGATACTTTGAATACGCAAATCTGTTAATAACACTCTCTTAGCAAAAATTATAGGTTGTTTGGATGCCCATCGAAATTCAAGCACTGATTTTGGATGAGCAACTTTAAAATTTTAAATTTTATTTTTAAACTTTTTAATCTTATACTTGAGCTTATTAATAAATCACAACGTTGTTTGTCATGTGGAAAATTACAAAAATTCATTTGGCAATCAGGCAAAAGCGTTACTCTTATGAAAATAGAAGATTTAGAAAAATATTTTTAAATTCTTTACAAAATTGTTTTATAATTTTTCACTTTAAATCATAGAATTTTTAGTCTCTTAATTTTCCCTATAATATTTTTATTTTTTAATTAAAATTAATAAAATTACCTAACAGTATAGGTAACATGCCCGTTTGGGTATATTCTCATCAAAAAATTTGGAAATGTTACAACATGAAAATAAGAAAATTTTGAATTTAAAAATAAAGCATCTGGCTTCCATATTCTATCAATTATTTTCTTTTCCATAATTCTTACAGGCTTAGAAAAGTTGTTGGCCAATCTTTAAAAATTAATTAAATCAAGTCTTGTGGGCAAGGGAGTTTGGAGGTCAAGAGGAGAGCAATAGCCCGTATGAGGAATGGGCTATCCACGCGTTGCTCTCCGATCCAAGCCACAAAAGTATTGAGAGGAAAGGGAGAAGAGCTGACCACCAACAGTCGACTGGAGAGTTGTTGTTACCTTTCTGTTGTTGCAGTCGACTAATTGATAGTCGACTAAAGAGGAGTCGACTAATTGATAGTCGACTAATGGGGAGTCAACTAATGAAGAGACGACAATCAAAAAGCGACAAACAAATATAAGTTTATTTCAACCAAAATAATAAGCGCACAAATAAAATATTGAAAGGGGCAAAGGGTACAATGGACTCGCGACTGGGGGAGGAATTTGTGAATGAACGGAACACCAAAAATAGAGTAAAAGGCAAAGCCTTAAATAAGAGGCTGGCAGGTCTGCCTGGGTGTGGCTTATTCCGACCAGCTAGCTAATAAAAGGGGCGTGGTTAACAATAAAATGTGAAGAAAAGGAAATAGTGAATAAACTGACAACACGTGTAAAAACAAATAGAAAATAGAGAATGGGAGGAAATATAAAGTAAAATTAGGAGAGGGAAAAAACTCTATGAAAAAGGTGACAATTGAGTCGCCTGTCGGCGACACTCCCGCCCCAAAGAATCGACTTTTAGTCGAATCATCTTCTTCCCACTTCTTATTCTTCCTTCTCTTCATCATCGTTCATTTCTTTCATCGACATCTTGCATTGATATTGTTCGGCAGAAGTGCCACAGTATTGATTTCCATTTGGTATGTCGATGATCAAGTTCTGGTCATTGATACAAATTTGCCAATGTGTTGACGATCGTTCATGGTGAAACATTAACTTTATATGAAGTGGTGCTTGTTGACGACATGTCGAGTCTGGGCACATATTTACTGCTGGTAATTGTTGTGCCATGTTTAAGTTAGATCGCATGTTAGATTGTTGTGGCATGTCGTTTGTAGGCAATTGCGGTTGAATAGTTAAACGTGAGTGATTAGTAGCCGACTGCGGCTGATTGTCCATAGCATGACGGGTTTGTTGAGTAGTCAAATGCGGTCGAGTAGTTGACTGCACATTTTGACGCACATTGCGAGGAATATTGTTTAAAGTTGGTCCAGCCATAGGTTCTATTGGTTTATTTGAGTCCCATTGGTTGAATCCACCATTATCAAACAGTTCAATGTTGTTTCCAGATTTTCCGCATACCATCACTGGTGAGATTGGTATTGTTGGAGTTTGGCGAGTCCCATATTCATTTGTCGTAGAAGTTCTATTAGCGGCTAACTGTGGAGTATCATGTTCTCCATCAAATGTGCGATCTGGCCAAGTGTTATGTTCCGGTTGAACACTAACATTTTCAAAATGCTGTTCATTGTCACGTGCTTTTTGTTTCAACTTGATCCAATAAATTCTTTCTGGTGGGATCAGTTCATAGTGTCTTTCTCCTTGTCTCCAACTAGCTTTTCCACGGTTGCGACGTAATGATTTAGCACTTGATCCGCGAAATCCATCTCGGTTCTCACGTTCCAGTGGATTTCCAAAAATCATGCAGGGTAGATCAGGTCGTATCAGTGTAACTCCCTTGTTCCAGTAGTGACGGTTGACGGTGCAGTTAGGCATAATCAGTTCTTTGCTGGCAGGCAGTTCAGTAAATCCTGCGAGTCCTGCTGGTCGTCGCACGGTTCTTTCTGCTGTCAAAACTTTCAGTTCAGCGCTTCCGGTTTCTATCAATTGGGCAATTGCTACCCCGGCTTCAAATTGAGTCTTGTTATCCCGATTCCATCGAGGGTGGTAATAGTCAAGCCAACGGTCCAATTGGTTTGGAGTTATTTGATCAATGGTGAGAAGTTGCACCATATTCATTAATAGTTTTTCCAAGTTGAAGTGATGTATGGATGGCATACTGAGCTGAGCTTTTATATCCAAAAGAAGTGGGCGTGACCATTGGTATAAGTTTGTCGTTGTTAAATTGGTAAGTAGAGTAGGCGGTGCCAATTTTTGTAAGTGGGTATGTAAGTGGGTATGCCCAGTTTTCACATAAGTTTTTCGAGACTCGAGGCATAAAGTCGAGGTTGTCGAGACTTTTCTCCAAGTGCTGAGTCTTGGTTCGAGACCGTAGTTTTCATAAGTCGAGGTTAGCATTTTCTCCCGTCCGAAGGGCCCTCCCGGCGCCTGAGTTGCGAAGCAAAGTGAAATTAGTGTGATGAGTAATACAAGTCGAGCTGCTGCCTTCCAGGCTCGAAATACTTGGTTTAGGCGCACAAAGAGGTACAGTAGTCCGATTCCAATAATAAGTGCGAGTAGTAGGGAGGTGATGCTTGAGAACGAAGTCAAGAGTGTTGCCAATACTCTTGGGTCAAATCCAGTGGCCCACCAATTGCCTGAGGCTATGTTCGATATGCTGCAGTTGAACATTCTAGCATCTGATTCAGTTGAGCAGTGCAAGTCTCTCGGTATATTCTCCACCTTAGACATGCTGGTCCCATCAGTGATGAATTGCCGGTTCAAAACTGGTGCCGGGCGTGCAGCAACAGGTATTGTTGTTAAAGAAACGTTGTTCCAGTTAAAATTCATTCCAGAGTGTAGTACAATTGGTTCCATGAGAGGTTTCGGTTTCTTGCCACTGACTTCTAGTAGTAAGCTTGCGTGTATGTTGAACTCCCATGTTGGACAAGTGATGAGTTCAAAGGTATTTCTAGTTGTTGGACTAGCAAAGGTCCAGTAGAACAGGCATGCACTCGTAGGTAGGGCGCATCCTTTAAAACAAAATGATGAGCTTGGTTCACATCGCGAGATTCCAGGTAAATTGTTAACTTCTCGTAGTTCTGGTATAACTGTTGACGGTCTGACGCTCGCACAGTAGTTTTCTTTACATGATCCGCTAGTAAGACATGTTTTGACTGCAAGTGTTTTCATAGTGTAACTCCGGTACCATCCCTCGGATTTCGGCACACAATCCATCGTGAGGGCATCCACTATTATACTCAAAGTTCCTAAAGCAATTCCATGTTCGTTCCTAAGTAACAAAGTAGTTGTTTGGCCTTTTGGTAGCGAAGTTAATATTGTGGCATAGTTGAGCACACATGATATTCCTGTCGGTCCTCGTCGGCAGTTTTCTGACTTCGTGGTGACTGCGGCGACGGTAGTGGAGGAATAGGTTTGATTGGCCGAAGTGTGTAGCACGACCAAAGGTATGCACTCTGAAGGTGTGGGTCGTCTACCAAGTATCCGGTTCAGGTGAGCACGTCTCCATTCCTGGCCGGTTTGTTGAAGGTTGAAGCTTGCTTGATTCAATTGCTGTCTCATAATCCGAGCTCTTGCTGCGATTCCTGTAGTTCTGGCCAAAGTTTGAGCCTGTTGTGTAGTTTTCCTTGTACATAGTATTCCACATCCTACTATATAGTAACATATTGACATAAGTTTATTGAGAAAGCAGGTAATTTCCAAGGTCCATGGTGTAACAACAGCAAATGTTGTTTTGTATTTCGTTCTTGGACGAGGATACCATTTCTTGATGATCGATTTGTTAGTCCGGTTTGCCTTCTCTGGCGATTGCACTTGCTCTATAGTTTGCTCTTGTATTGATCCATGTTGATCCATTGTTTGCTTTGTTGAAGCTAGTTCTTCAGATTGTTGTGACTTGAGTTCATACATCGGTGAGTAAAATATTTGTTCGGCGCCTACGCGCGGTGGTTGTAGTTCTTTCACGAGATTTTTGGTAATGTAGCTTGCCATACTGCCTGGGTTCTTTGCTGGACCACTGGTATGAAGACTGAGTGTTGATTGAGCTTGTTCCTCTGATTTATCCTTGTTCTGTTGCTGTTTCTCATGAGCAACGACAATTCTCTGTTCCGGTTCTGGTGTACATTGACGGTTCTGGTTTACTGCGGCTTCTTGGTAGGCCAGACGTGTTTGACTAAGTTGAGCACTTCTCTGCTTTGGTTGTGCTGTCCATTGACAGCTCTGGTTTACTGCGGCTTGTTGGCAGGCCAGACGTGGTTGATTAAGTTGAGCACTTCTCTGCTTTGGTTGTGCTGTCCATTGACAGCTCTGGTTTACTGCGGCTTGTTAGCAGGCCAGACTTGGTTGATTAAGTTGAGCACTTCTCTGCTTTGGTTGTGCTGTCCATTGACAGCTCTGGTTTACTGCGGCTTGTTGGCAGGCCAGACTTGGTTGATTACGTTGAGCACTTCTCTGCTTTGGTTGTGCTGTCCATTGACAGCTCTGGTTTACTGCGGCTTGTTGGCAGGCCAGACGTGGTTGATTAAGTTGAGCACTTCTCTGCTTTGGTTGTGCTGTCCATTGACAGCTCTGGTTTACTGCGGCTTGTTGGCAGGCCAGACTTGGTTGATTAAGTTGAGCACTTCTCTGCTTTGGTTGTGCTGTCCATTGACAGCTCTGGTTTACTGCGGCTTGTTGGCAGGCCAGACTTGGTTGATTACGTTGAGCACTTCTCTGCTTTGGTTGTGCTGTCCATTGACAGCTCTGGTTTACTGCGGCTTGTTGGCAGGCCAGACTTGGTTGATTAAGTTTAGCACTTCTCTGCTTTGGTTGTGCTGTCCATTGACAGCTCTGGTTTACTGCGGCTTGTTGGCAGGCCAGACGTGGTTGATCAATTGTACACCGCTGTTTTGGTTGTGATGTCCATTGACATCTTTGGTTTGCTGCGGCTAGTTGGCAGGCCAGAAGGTGATGCGGGCCCTTGCATCTGTAGCAAGTCCTTTGGTTTTGACAGTCGCTTGCATGATGTCCTTCCCTGAGGCATCGGATGCATCTATTTGTCTCCATTAGTCTTCTCAGTCGGTCCCTTGCAGTTGGGTAGATACGACAGTGGCTTGGTAAATGTCCTGGTTTGGCACACAGTGGGCATGTTTCTCGGTTGTCTTTTTTCTTGATAGAAGCTGTTGATGCTGCGCCACAGCAGCAAAAGTTCTCACAGTATCTCTCGGTGGTGTTGTCGGAGGTTTGACCTCCCTCGTGACATGCGGTGAAGTGTCCATTGAGTGTACGCAATGAAGGACTTCTTCCCTCAGGCTAATGATTTCTTGTAGCTGCTTGAGTAGATCCTTGTGGGTCCATGGCCGACGAGATTCCTTCTCACGCATCAGGAGTTCTCGAAGTACGCCAGAGGGTAGCTTGCTTCGGATCTGCAACATAGTTTGAGTTGAGTCAGGCGATTGTCCTTGCGACTCCAATTGATAGCATATCCTATCCACTGTGTCCATAAAATTGCGAAGTGATGATGAGGCGTCAGTTGCTCTCGGTAAGTGCATCAGTTCTGAGTAAAGGTTGTCGATAAGTCTCTTTGAGTTTCCAAAACGGTCTTTCAAAATATTGAGTACATGCTGGTAGTTGGCGTCCGATGGTTCATAATGTTCAATAGCTTTTCGTACTGGTGAGTTGGCTGGCAAACACATCAAAAGATAGGTGTGCTTCTGGAAGGCGGACAAGTTCGGTTGCTGATCAACTGCAGCTGAAAATACGTTCCACCATGTTCTGTAGTGGTGAGCTTCTCCATCGAAGCGAGGTAGTTCTAATGTAGGTAGTCGGACGGCTTGTTGTACCACCTTTGGTTGATTGACTTGTTGAGCAGGCTGCTGCTGGCCCTGATGACCTTCCAAGGTCAGGTTGATTAGTTCCACAATTCCTCTTGCTCTTTCGTGTAGGTCCATAAAGTGCTCATACGGCAAATCCTGTTCAGCCTCAGGTTGCGGCGGAAAGTTGTCATAAAGTTCCTCTTCTGCATGTAGAGCATTTTCTTCCAAGTTGTCCATGTGTTCCAGCCAACGAGTATTGAGTTCATTCACGCGTTCCATTGACGATTCCAGTTGAGTTCTGACCACACGAAGTCCATTAGTTGTAGCTTGATTGATCACTGGTTGATCCAAAAGTCCATTAGCATCTGCAATTCTGTCTCTCATAGTTCGCAAAACAGGAGCAATAGCACGGCGGATTGGTCCTGAAGACGGCATTTTTCTGCTGGTAGTCGACTGCAGTAAGTGGGAGTCGATTAGTTGTATTTGGCTGCTAGGTTAGTATAGTCGACGCTGACGGTGGTCGATTGAGTTGTTTCACACAGCTATGGTAGTCGACGCTGACGGTGGTCGATTGTTGTAGTTTCTCACACAAATATGGTAGTCGACGCTGAAGGTGGTCGATTGTAGTAGTTGACTCTCACGGTCGATTGTTGTTTGCCCTGACGGTTGATTAAAGTTGACGGCTGCGGTGCCAACTGTTGGTTGATTGCACACACCAGTGAGTGAAGAACGCCAAACAAGTGATGAACACACTTATTGACTGATGGGCAATTGAGTTGATTGAACACCAGTGGAGTGAAGCACCAAACAAGTGATGAACACCCAGCAACTGATGAGCAAGTTGAAGTGACTGTTGTTGTTGTTGGCCCGAGCTGCGCACTGACAGTTGCTGTGGGCGCGGTTCCCGGCCGTTGCACCAATTTTTGTGGGCAAGGGAGTTTGGAGGTCAAGAGGAGAGCAATAGCCCGTATGAGGAATGGGCTATCCACGCGTTGCTCTCCGATCCAAGCCACAAAAGTATTGAGAGGAAAGGGAGAAGAGCTGACCACCAACAGTCGACTGGAGAGTTGTTGTTACCTTTCTGTTGTTGCAGTCGACTAATTGATAGTCGACTAAAGAGGAGTCGACTAATTGATAGTCGACTAATGGGGAGTCAACTAATGAAGAGACGACAATCAAAAAGCGACAAACAAATATAAGTTTATTTCAACCAAAATAATAAGCGCACAAATAAAATATTGAAAGGGGCAAAGGGTACAATGGACTCGCGACTGGGGGAGGAATTTGTGAATGAACGGAACACCAAAAATAGAGTAAAAGGCAAAGCCTTAAATAAGAGGCTGGCAGGTCTGCCTGGGTGTGGCTTATTCCGACCAGCTAGCTAATAAAAGGGGCGTGGTTAACAATAAAATGTGAAGAAAAGGAAATAGTGAATAAACTGACAACACGTGTAAAAACAAATAGAAAATAGAGAATGGGAGGAAATATAAAGTAAAATTAGGAGAGGGAAAAAACCCTATGAAAAAGGTGACAATTGAGTCGCCTGTCGGCGACAAGTCTCTTAATTTGGTATTTAAAAAGTTTAGTAGACAAGGAAATTCAATGCTGGATATTTAATTTTCGAGGCTCCAGTTTTGTGGTTCCGGCTCCGGGCATATCAAAATCTTAGCCCCTTTCTTGCTCTGAGTAGAGCTGACTCGGAGCAGCAATAGATTCTAGCCCATTTAGTAACGCTTATCCTCATGTATTACTAACTGGAGTGTTATTAATTTCTGTCATCCAAAAATATGGAAGAAGAAACATTAATAATCTAACCTAACATCATACCACTGCATATGTAGAAAAACATCCAATTCATATTCCATTTGAAAATTGTCAAAATTCCCTAAATGTATAACTTCCAAAGCAACAAAAACCTTCAAAGGTTCATCTATATTTTTAATTAAAAAATCCAAATAAAAATCCAAATATATTTTAAAATACCTGCAAAAACAAGCGGAATACTTTTATTATCATATTTTTTCTCCTTAAGCAAAGGAGTAATAAAACTCCCACCCAAATCACGGAATGCTTCAGAGCCCAAATCTTCCTTTTCTTAAATGTAAATACTTTAATTAGAAATATAAATTTACGTTATGGGAGGGGGTTTGTAGAAAAATTACTTAGATAATAGAACAAAAAATGTGGGTCTCTTGCCAAATATAAATTTAAATAAATATATATAATTTATTGAATGCAAAATCTTAATTCACTACTAATAAATATAAATTAAAATAAGAAGGTCAAACTATAAACTTATTAACATTTAGTAATTTACCACCTTCAATAACCTCATTTTTTAATAAATCTCTTAGGATAGATTCATTTCTATAAAGAGAATCAGTTTGTAAATTGAGAGCCAACTCCTCTTCATTTATTATTTCCATTGTTGTAGTTGTGGTTGTTGTAGTGGTGGTTGTTGTTGTTGTACTAGTTGTTGATGTTGTTGTTGGCTTTATTTCTTTTGTTTTCTTTTCTGAAATGTTCTAATTTATAGGATCTTTAAAGATTCAATTAATATTTTTTCCTTTTTCTAATAAAAAATGTCTATGATCTCTTATTAAAAACATTTATAAAAAATTATAACTTATAGAAACTGTTTTATCCAGTGTGAAACGCATCTTGGCTTTCTTAGCTTTTTGAACTATAAATATTAAATTTATATTTTAATATCTTTTCAAAATACAACAAACTTTGTTTATGTTTCCTCAACGTATGCGGTATCCAAGGCAGAATACTTTTTAGGAGTGGCAATTCAGGGATATTTTTAATTTTCTCCTTATATTTTTCATCCTTCATCTTCCCTTTTTTAACAAATTTCTTCTCAACTTTCTCTTCAATATATTTTTTTGTTTCCTTCCCCTCCGTGGCTTTAATTTTTTCTTCTTTTTTAACTTCTTTTTCTTCAATTTCTGACAACTTCCTCCCAAAAACATCCTCGATTTTCCCCTCCTCTTCCATCTTCTCTTTATTAGTATCCCTCATCTCTTCAATTATTTTTTTCGGATTTGCCTTTTTTCTCGCTTTTTTCTTTTTAAGTTGAACTGTCACTATAGTCCAATCATCATCGTCATCATAATCTTCAAAAAAATCCTCATCTTCATTTTTATTTAAATTAATTTTCGAATAGTTTTTTGATTTTATTCTCGGGATTGGTTCAACGTCTACAACATCTTCGTCTTCAAAATGTGCCTTCCTTTCCATAGGGTTTTCTAGGACAACTTGGACATTAAGAAGAGAGAGCCATTTACCATCTAAATTTTTATTAAGTTTATCATATCTTGACAAACTATTAATATGTATTAATTCGGGATAGTTCTCGATGAAATAAACTAGGATCGTTATTATGTTTGTCGAACTAAGTACGAATAGGAATTTAAATACGATCTTTCACCAGCTGGTTTTGAAAGGATGATTCGCCTAGACTCATTTAAAACGCTTAAGCTGGGTTAAACGATTTGGAAAAACTATCCCCTGTAGCTCAGTGCCAGAGCATCTGCATCGTGTGACCAAGGCCGATCCGTTGGTTAAACTTTTGCTAAACTCTTTCTGTTGTCAAAAAAATTTTCAGTTCTCTGATTTATCGGTTTAGTTATGGTCAAACAAATAAACAAAAAAATCTTAAAAATACAACACCATCAAAGATAACTTCCTTAGTTAGTGATATTAATGCCCTTCTTAACAACCATTATAAACTTGGAATAAACTTTTTTACAATTGAATTTAGTAAATACCTGGAGCCTTGAAATAATGTACTCGATAATCTGAATTATCATTTCCTTTCACAATAAATTTATTAAAACCAAATATTAAAGAATTAATTAATAAAAAGTTTTTAATATTAAAAATAAAGAATATTTTTAACATTTTATTTTAACAATTATTTTGCCTCGACGAACAAAATAAAACTAAATAAATACAGCTAATTTTGTTAATATTTTTAATGTTATTACTAAAAGTACCATTTTATAGGCCCACATAATGCGCACTAAATATATAATTAAGGGAAGTTACGTGTAAAAATTATTGAAGCGGGATATAAATAATAAAAAAATTTTATTTATCAAATATTTTGTTTATATGTTAACGAGGATTTATTATTATTAATTATTCAAGTCTGTTTTTGTTAACAAAAAAATTTTAAACTTAAAAAATTTATTTTAGATTTGATTTTGAAATTAGAAATTATTCTAATTTAATAATAAAAATATAGAGTACAATAGGAAAAAATGCAAAAAAAATCACCGGAATTATAATATTATGTAATAAAGGAATTCATTGAGAATTTAAGTTTATTTGAATTTTAGAATTATAATAAGGACAGGTTTTACTTTATTTTAAGATAGTAAGAGTTATGTCTTAAAACATGATTTATCAAATTGATTTGATCAAATTAGAAGGGGAAGGAATTAATTTAATATTTATTAATTTAATCAGCATAGAATTCCCTTACCATTAACTCATACTTTATATAATTTTAATTTTTAACTATTTAAATTTAATTTTTGGAAGGATAAACTTTTGATGAATTTTTCTTTATTCTTCTACTATTATTATTACTATCACCATTCAATATTTCATTAGTATAATTTAATTCATTTTGTGCTTTTTCTGCCATAATGTTATCATAATTCTCTTCATCATAAGAAGCAAAATCATCTTCTTCCTCTTTATGATTAATTAATTCAATATTCCCATTAAATATAAATTGGGTTAAAACACATGTAACATCTGAAATTTTGTGATAAATTTGTGATTTTTAGAAGGGGCTAGGCCAAAAACTTAAAAAAATCTAGAGCAATGGCGGTAATAGTTGGGAAGTCGCCCCCCTTTTTTTCCCGTTTTCCTGAGCATTTTGAGCTTTTCTTGTTTGATATATAATTCAAGCTTGGTTAAATGATACCATGATCGGCTAGATCTGATGATTTTTACCAAAATTATGAAGCTAAATCCTTTTTGGGATCCAAGGGGGTCCTTGCAAGGTGATAAAATAATCGTAACTTTGTTTCTTTAAGTCTACCGAATGGCTAAAGTCGCAAACAGGCCTATTTAATAAAAATAAATCTCCTTACGATTAATATAATTAGATAAACGTCTATAAACTCCAAATCTTTGAAAAGCCTTTTCCCAAATAAATAAAATATAAATAGCCAATCCGATAGCCAAAATTAAAAGTCCAACAATCGAGGATTTAAAACTTTGTATAATTGTTATAGACACCAAAGAAAGGCAAACAATCAAAAATATTATTGGCAAAATTAAAGGAACACGAATTGCTTTTTCGTGAACTGGACGTTTACAAATATTAAATCGGATACATAAAAGGCTGAGCATTGTAATTGAACGAATTATCTAGGGTTTTTTTGTAGATTTTATTTAAAGATTTGTTAATTAAGTAAAACTACCCAGTGAGTGAAGGCAACATAATTAATTAGTTCCTAAATTAAAGAATTTACTTTTAGAATTATTTTTTAAACGAATCACCTCTAAATTCCCAAGAAATGAAAATGCCATAGAAAGCAGAACCTAATAAATATTTTTTTAAGTTTGGAGTAAAATTTTGAATAAATCATGATATAAGAATTTTATAGTTTAATTATTAATGTATTTAGCAGAATTAATCAGAATTTCCTTTCTATTTTTAAGTAACTAATTAATTCTTAATCATTTCTGATTAAAATGATTAGGTATATACATAAGCTTCAGAATTAAATCTGAAATAAATTCTGATACTTTTAACACTCTAATACTAAAAGTAATAGTACAAACAAACATGAACAAAAAGAGCAGCTCTAGGACTGTCATGTTCTCTATTTATACAAGAAATAAAGGAGGGGAAATGCCTTTCACGTGCAGATGCCCAAAGATAGCGACTTCCGCCAAAAAGAGTTGCATTTAAAGAACTTTAAAATTTTTAAAATTTAAATCGACCAGAGAAAATATTTTTTGGAAGTTTATTTAAATTATACCCAATAAGGACAATGCAGACAAGGAAGGGCATTGCATATTTAAATTGACTTCCCAAAGTTTTCTCGGCAAAAGTCTAAAATTATTTTGGTGTAAAAATATTTTTTACTAAACTAGCCATAGCAACGGCATTAGAAGATTGTACTTCAGGGACTGATAAAACAACAAAATAAGATAAATTCATTGTTATATAAAGTGCTGCGCAAGTAGACATACCAACAATTATAGCAAAAGGCATTACTCTTGAAAATGATTAAATTTTTGTTTGTTTTTGTTGCTAAAGAGAGACTCAGAAATTGAACGTTTTGGATATATTCTTTATTAATTTTTCCGCAGAGAATAAATTGAAACCTAAATTCTATATCTCACGGAATAAAATCAACAAAAGGATTTTCCAAGGATCTCAATATCTTTTAATAACTATACGGGAAAACATAATTGCCGTGTGTGTATTAAAGAGATTATTAATAAATTCATTTACTAAAATAAAAAACCTTCTAGGCTTTTTAACATCCTCAGCTCCATAATTTAGAATATCCCATCCATCATAGCTAAAAAGACCGGAGAATAATGCTAAAGCAACGCTGCCAGGGTAAAAATTACTGTGGGCAAAAGGTTCCTTGAAATTATCAGATTGGACACCTTTTTTTGGAAATTAAATAATTAAACTTATTTTTTAAATACAAGCCTTATACCTAAACTTAACCAAACAACAATTCCACAAATTACAATAATTCCGCTAGCAATAACTTTAGCTCCCATAGCCACCATTTGGAATCTAGCTACAACAGCTCGAACAGAGAAACAATTGAGAAAATAGAGGAGTACTTAAAAATATGTATATTTTAGATATGAAATTAAAGGGTTATGTACAAATTAGACTGAATGATATAAGTTTATTTACAATAAAACGTGTTGATGAATTACAAAATTCTAACTAAAATTAAAAAAAAAATTTTTGAGAATAAAATTAATTTACCTTAAGTCCTTGAATAACATATTCAGAAAATCTAAAGTTAAAAATTATATTTTAAATAAAAATCTGGTTAGAACAAAGTTGTTCTAGACTAATCTTTAATTCTTTTTAGTTATACTCCTTGACAGGGATGGATAGAAAGATAAGGGGTTTGGTGTATAAAAGTCCGGGTTTATGGTAATTGTCCCTTAAAGTTAGTGTGATACTGTGAATGCTCGAATAATTATTCTCTCTCTCTCAAACTCTCAAATAATTTTACCCCTCTTAATCATCCCCTCATCGAGAGGTCAAAGTAATAAGTAATACTTAACCAGGGTAATTATTTGAGCATATTTGTGCAAACTTTAAACACAAAAAAAACGCACTTACGTCTCCATCTGTATAGCCATAGTCCCCGGATTAGTAAAAATACAAGCACAGGACATAAAAGAAAATGCAATAGCTGTCCTATTTTAATAGATAAACTTTGTTTTTAAATTTTTATTGAGATTTAAAATATTCTTTACCATCTAACATGGCACAAATAAGCAAAATCACCGCCAGATTTTCTAATACTTGTACCTAATTCAACATAACACAAAGCCCCCAAAGTAGCTATAATTCCAGCCAATATCCAAATTAAGAGAGAAGCCCCAACAGAGTGAACATTATTTAAAATTGTAGTGGGTGTTATAAATATACCAGAACCTATTATGTTGCCAACAATGTATGAAGTGGCGCCCCATCTTCCTTAATTAGCAAAACTAATTTTTGTTAATTAAAAATAATAATAAAATATTTGTATACATAAATTGCTTTATATTGATAATGAATATACATAATGATTGGAAAGCTATACAATAAAGAAATAAATTTTAATTTCAGCATTACCTTAACAATTATCAGAAAATTAATAAAATTATTTGAGGACGTTAGCGAAGGTGTCGAAACGAGGAGATTTTTTAATTTAAAATTTATAGAAATAATTTTAAAAACTTACCCATCATATTTTTTTCATCGGTTTTAGACATTTTTAATAATTATTAAATTATTTCCTTTTAAAGTAAAATAATAGAAAAGTTCATTCAATAAATTTAAAAATGAAAGATGTGCTCAGAATTTTATTAAACATAAAGGCATTAGGTTGTTCGCTGAATTATGAGTGCATTTAAAATTTAATAAACAATATGATGTACATAATACTCATATGATGGAAAGAAGGAAATTTAAAAAATAAATAATAAATTAATATTATTTTTAAGTAATTATTATTTATTTTTTTTAAATATTTTTTAAATAAAAATTAATTATCGGCCCTTTAACAATTCAATATTTAAATCGTTTAATAATTAAAACAATTAAAATTTGAAAATACTTTTTGAAAATGTAAATTAAAATCTTAGATTTGAATAATTATTAAAAAGTTAATTGAACAATTTAAAATGTTTATGAGATGTGAATACTTAATTTAATTAAATCGTACAAAATATTTAATTAATTATAGTGGAACTTTTTCAAATAGTGTTTCTTAGTTGAAACACCCTGTATAACAATTTATTGCACAATTTATTTTAATTTACAATATTTTCAGATCTAAGGCGTATACTATAAAAAATCTTCAGTAATCTTATTTATAATATGTACCTAAATCTGATCAAATTTAAAATTACTAATTAAATAATTTAAAAATAAACCTAAAATAAATTAAAGAATTGAAACAAAAATAATGAGAATAAATAACTAGAAATTCTTTTTTTTTTGAGAAAAAAATATTTATTTATTTATTTATTCTTGTTTGTAAATATATTACGAACAAATATATTTTTATATAATATTTTATTTAATAAAAAATGTTGTGAACGATGCGTGGGATATAATGTCAATAAAAAAAGGAAGAAGAGTTTATGCGCAGGCTGATTATATTATAGCCTGTTAACTAGAATACATTTGCCTTCTTTTTTTAAAACATTGAAATAAATATTTATTAGAAAAAATATTTTTTCAGAGGTTTTTTTCTGTTTTTTATGTAATCTTGGAAAAATTCAAAGAAAATCTACACTACTAAACTCAACTATGAAACCATTTAGAAGCTCTAACTGAAATAAAAAATTGGATGAAAATCGTTTTTAGAATTTTAATGATTTTTTTAAAAATAAATTAAATTCAAAAAATAGAAATGATACAAAAATTTGTCAATTCAATTATTTTATTCTCGAATAAAATAACAAAGCAAATATATAAATAAATAAAAATGGATAGATGAACAAAAAGAAAATGGGGAAAATGAAAATTTTATTAGTAAAGAGAGATTGATCATTACATGTTTTTGAACGCCTGAATGTAACAGTGGAACGGAAATTTTAAAATAAAATAATTAAAAATCTTTTTATCAAATAAATGATGGGGCCTAATTAATGTATGTATATTTATTACTTAAATCAAAAAACCAAGTCAATAGAAAAAAGAAATAATTGTAAACTTGTCATATATATAATCGCAATTACTTTGCTGATCAAGATGTTGGAGTCCAACCATCCAGAAACCTCGGAGACGTAGCAAAATATTATAACTGTCAGGAATCGCAGCTTTAATTCTTGTCTGTGTCCCTAACTCCAACAATAAAAAAATTAAATCAACATTTCAAACATTCATTATACATATAGTCTCAATTAAAAATATCTCCTTAAATTTGTCCCTTTAATGGCTAAAAATTTATAGATTCGTTTAGATACTTTAAAATTTACATTTTATAAAATTAAATTTTTTTCGTTTATTATTTTAAAATTATTAATTATTATAATTTTAAATTTCATAATAAAAATTTTTCAAATTTAAATTTTAAATTATGACTTGGCATCATTCTAATTTTTAGGTTTATAGCAATTTTTAATATGTATTTAGTAAGAGCGAAGTAAAAATTTATTTTGGGCAAACATCGCTCATGCGACCTCATGGCATTTAGAAAAAATATGGTGTAATTATTAGAAGATGGGCAATTATTGTCTCAATCCCCCACTGATGGATATTTAATAGAGGTGGGGTACCATGTAATTAATAAAGTATATTCAATAATTGATAAAGGCTAATTAAAGGGATAAATGATACTAAATGTATTTTCCCTATTTTGTTACGACTTAATTTATTAGTAATATTAGACCTGTGAATGCACGGATTGTACTATCCGTATCCGGATGTATCCGAGAATATCCGGATATTATCCGTATCCATGCACAGGTCTGGTAATACGTACTTTTATTTTATTTTTTTATTATTTAATAGTTTATATTAGAAAAAAGGATTGACGTTCATGTGTTTTTGTGACCCTAAAACATATGTCCATATGATAGTATAAGTCCAATGAATAAATAAATTATCGTTTTAACTTTTTTAATCAAAATATATTCAGTGTTTTTATTCAATGAATTTTATTTAAATAATTATAAAGAATAATGAAAATTTAAATTTAAATTTCTCAATACTCAATTAACCTGTATTTATAATTTTATTTTATTAGATAATTATTTTATTTTTAGTGCCAATTAACAATTTAAAAGCTTACATTTTAATTATTTCATAAAATTAATTTTTTTTAAATTAATTTTCTTTACTTTTGATGAAAAAAAATTAATTTTATTCAAAAATTAAAAGATAAATATAGGAAACACCTGTTACAAAATTCATTTTAGAAATATAATTTTGTTTTTAATTAATTCTACAAATTTATTCTAGTTATCTAATTTATTTCCAAAAAATATTTTAAAAATTCTAATGTTTAATTAAATTAATTAATTAATACAAAATAAATATAAATTCATTTTATTGGTTTTCGTTTCTATTCTTTGTTCGGTTTATGACCTGAAAGTTTATCACATTAGGTCTTACAGTTGAATTTTTTTCGGAAAATAAAATTAATGCTATCTTGTAGCAAATTTCAAGGGCTTTCAAATAAGCCTAAAATAAAATTTTTATTTTACCTGTAAGGGGTCGAAAATATTTTTTAAAGACGTCTACCCCCTGTTTTCCGTTGATTTTCTGGATTCAAGATCTCAATGATGGAAGTATATTAGAACTTCGTTTCTTTTGTATTTCTTATCTATATTGATAGATATCTTTAGAGAAATTTTTTTGGATTTTTTGATTGCAAAATAAAATTTTTTGAGGAGGGTGCATATACTTTTGGAACAGTGAATAATTGAAGAATTGGTGATAAAAAAATGAACTGATATGGGATATTTTTATTTTTTAGTTTAAACTTACACATTTATCTAGAAGATTAAATAGACAAAAAATCTAATCGAAATAACAAAGAAAAATGAATAAAAAATCAAAAAACTAGGGGTGCATATACTTTTGGAACGCAGTGTATATTGAAAGATTTTCAAAACCCAATAAAGCTAAAACATAAATAAATAATATGTAGTTTCTTATTTAGACTTAAAAATTCCACATCAGATTTTGTGAAACATTTTTTTATTTATTAATTAAATTTAAAATATTTAATTATTTTTAAAAGTTTTAAATTAATTTTAAAATATAAATAATTAAAAAAATTGATATTTCTTCGTATTTTTAATTTAATTCTAGCTAAATTTAATTTTAAAATATTTATTTTTTAATTTTATTTAAATAAGTTATATTTGAATAAATTGTTATTTAATTTATTTCGATAAAACTTTGGTTAATTATTTTAATATAGTTATATACTATCAATGTCAAATTTTGATATAATTAAATTACCAAGTTACTTAAAATTATTTACATTTACTAATAATATTTCTTTTCTTTTTAGGAACATTTTTTTTTTAATTAAATGACATTTAGTATTTTAAAATTATAGAATTTACGTAATATTTTTCGTGATCGATGTGATTGTGGAAAGAATTAGAGTCAGAAAATATAGTTATAAAACAAACAGTTCACATTTTTATTAAAATTCAACAGAAAATCTTATAAGAAGATAATAGCTAGGGAATGGCGAAGTAACCACTAAAAATCCCACAATATGCGCAAATATATGCACCGAAAAATATGCAATTGTATGTTTTGCCATTCCCTAATAATGACTATTTGATTTCGTATTTATATATGCGAATTTTTATGGGGTGATCAAAGCGAAGCATAACAAATGTTCATTACGTAGGCATTCTTCTCAATAAGATTTCAGAATCTCGAACATCCCTGTTTGGATGTTTGATATACACATATAACTCAATTTGTATTTTTATTAAAATGTACTTTTATTTTATTTTTTATAATTCAAAAGTTTTTATTGGGGATAAAGATTGACGTTCATATGTTTTTGTGACCCTTAAACAGATGTCTATATTACTTACCCAATGAATAAATAAATTATTGCTTTAACTTTTTTAATCAAAATATATTCCCATTTTTTATTAATTTAAGCTATAATTTTATTTCTAGTAAACTATTTGTCAACAGTTCTAAAAATTAACTATTTTTTAAGAATGCTATAGGTTAAATTTATATTTCCAAATATTCAATTAACCAAAATTAATGTTTTTACAATAATAACCTCAATTTTTGTATAAAATTTTTACTTATTAACAGAAATACAAATTCTCCCAGTTAAATTCTCCCAAATTCTACCAGTGAAAAAACAAATGCTCCCAATTATTTTAGTGAATCCGCCTATATCCCACTTAATACGCCGAAATTCCATGATACGCACACGATCCATGTTGAATCCGAGTTGAAAATGAATGGATAATATTATTTCTGGGGATTTGTGTAGATTAAGGGGATAACGAGTAATAAAGGAGGAATGAGATGGATATCAAATATTAAGCGGGATATATCAAGGTATTAAGCGAATATTAAGAGAAAACTCTGGAAATTTCGTGGGTTTAATGGGGATATCGTCGGATTCGGTCTGATCTTGAGATCCGACTCTTCTATCTCTCTTTTTGCGCCGCTCGCTTCTATTTTGAGAATTTCTAAAGGCCAATAGGAAACACCTGTCACAATATCAATTTTAGAAATATAATTTTATTGTTAATTTCATAAATTTATTCTATGTAGTTATTTAATTTATGTCCAAAAAAGATTTTTAAAATTCAAATTTTTAATTTAAATAATTAATTAATTCAGTTTAAATATAAATTCTATTCCAAATGGTGGTATTATATAGAAGTTCTCTGCAAAATAATTTTTAACTAGACAATTAAATATTTTAGTAAAGTAATATTTATTTGATAATATTTACAGAATTTAAAAAATAAATATACAATTTTTCATTTTTAAGATAAATTAAAAACATGTCTGAAAATATTTCTTCATTAAATAATAATTCTGTTCAAATATTTTGTAATTCAATTGGATATATTGAACTTTTAATTCATTTAATTTTATTACCAATTTCTTTTATTTTTGTATTTCTTATTGTACGTACATCTTTATTACATTGGAATTTAAAATTTATTTTATTATGGCAATGCTTTTGTAATTTAATTTATGGGATTAGTAGAACTATACAGGTATAATAATATTAATGTAAAATAAAATTATAAATTTTAAAATATAAGTAATAAAGTACGATATATAACTGATTAAAAAATCATAAGGAGATTTTCGTTTTCAAAATTTTAGATTCAATTATAAACCTAAATTTTGATAACGGTCTCTAGCTTTTTCTTAATCATTTTTTCTTTCTAAAATTATTTATTTCTGTTTCAATTTAGATGCTAAACAAATTTCTCTACGGTGTTTCCTATTTTGACGTTCAGTTAAAATATGTACAATTTTTTGCATTGGCAAGTATGATATTAGGCACATTTATTGGACACGTTCTCCTTCTCGAAAGAATATTAGCTACTGTTTTTGTGTCGAAATATGAAAATAATAAAAAGCCTTATTTTAGTATTTTTTGTTTTATTATTGTGGTATGTTTACTAATTTATACATTAGTATAGTAATTTCTAAAATAAAGCCCACGCTGAATTGGAGCCTGGAGTTAGTTGTCCCTCTCTAGGGGGTTATTTTATGAAATAGGGTATTTAAATATTCATAACATTCTCCCATTTCAGAATATCCTCTCATTTGACAATGCTTTTCAACAAACCTATGGAGACTCGGTTCTTAATGTTACCTTAGGAACGCTTATTACTTTATTTGGAACACTGTTTTTGGGTTTAGTGGAAATTGCTGTAAATTTTATTTATTTTTAAAAAGTTTAACAAGTCGAGTGTTTTGAAATATGTATTTTTAGTCATATTTATCATTAAAAATAAATAAAAAATTTTTTAGGTAATTGTCTATGTCGGATATTATAATGATTATAAATACAAATTGGGAAAGTTTATCATCTTTAGACAGAGTCTTACAGAACGATATCAGGCATTAATTAATTAAATATTTCATTATAATTTAATTTTTAGTTATCAGAAAATATTCGAACAAGCCGGCAATTAAAGCCAACATTTGTTCTCCATTTTATTAATATTCTTGTTTCTAGTGGAATAACTATTTCGTTATATTTCTTTAATTTAAAGGTAAATTGAAACACAAAAATATGTATTTAGGTATTATGAATCGGAGGGGCAAGCTGATTGGAGTCATCTTTTTTACCTTTACTTTTCTGTCTTGATCTTGTCTCAATGATATTTATATTATTCATAGCTCTTCATAAGCAAATTTTTTTATATCACGACTAATCAAGTCTTATCAGAAGGGATCGGATATCTAGGTCGTAAAAAGCTTAAAATAGGTACTTAAATAGTTGTATAAAACGCTAAAATAAGTGACAAAAATAGAAATATAGGTTGAAAAATGAAGAAATAGGTTGCAAAAAAGCTCAACATAGTGAGGAAAAAATTCTATTTTTCGTTCAAAAATTTCATCGGTATTTCCACTCTCTGTCAATTATTGCTAGGCTTTTTCGTTAACTTCGTAAAGATGTGAAGTTAGCGATCGGAGCTACTCTTTGATTTGATAGCGCCAACTATTTTTCCTTAGTGTTCAACTTAAATCACCTAAGAGTTTCAGTTGCTATCTATCTAGTCCTCCATAAATTAATATTTCAGGATTCCTCTTTGCTCGAGTTTATTTTTGCTTTTGTTTTCTTAATAACTGCCTTTTGCAATTTGTTTATTGAAATAACTATAATTATGTATTTTTTTATTTTAAATTTCAAAATTAATTACATATATTTTTTAGTTTTCACCCAATTCTCAATATTCATTTAAAACTTTTGTTAAAGAAATTTCGAAAAGAATTTCTAAAAATATATCCATCCAAAGTTGGAGCTGTCGAAACATTTTCATCAAAAGGGGGAATACCTTTGAATATAGATGGAAGTATTTTAATTATTAATGAATGTACTGAATTGAGTCAAAAACATTTTGAAATGCTTAAACAATTATGGACATAAAATAAAAATTAAATTTATAATTTTGATTAATAATGAAATTAAATATAAATTTTAAATTAATGTTCTTGTAATTTTTAATCCTTTTGCCCTAGTTTCCCATTTAATAAAAAATCCCCCATTTAATTCTCAATATAATAAAAATATAACAAGAGCGTATTATTTTTAGAATTTTATATTTAAAAAATTCTTATTAGAACCCTGACCCCGAAACGAAAAGATTTTGCACCTCCGATCCTAACTCAATCCAAAAACAATTCGAACCGCTGTACCTCGACACACCGCCCCCGAGCGTTCAGGGCACGCCCCTAAAAACATCCGACTTCATAAAATATTTCTACATTAAAATATACTTGTATAGCAAAAAAGATTGAATCTATACAAATTTATACAAATTATACACAATTTATGAAATTTATAAATCCATTAAAATATTATATAATTGGAGAGGGTAACTGGAAATAATAAGAATATTTCTATATGTATTTACAACATAGAAATAGCCGAAAAGGAATATAATATATGTGTATCATTCAATTTGATTATTATTAGTATATCCTGCAAGAGTTGAAACTCTATTTCGATTTGTCTTAAATGAAGTAAATAATTTTCTAAATAAAATTTTTGTGTCAGTCCGAACAGTTTTGTTCAATGTTAAGTAAATAACTGGTGGAAACCCTACAAGATTTAAATAAAATAATTGTTTATCCTTTAAAGTATTTGTATTTAAAATAAATATTTACATACCATGAATATGTAACCTTAAAATTAAATATTTAAATAATTAAATAATGTATAATATACCAAGAAAAATGTGCAATCATTACTGGTAAAATTCCATGATTAGCATGATTCATATTGTAAGCATAGACTATACCTGCTGATGTATTGAACATTGAAACAATGAATACTTGGATAAAAACCTTTAAAAATAAATATATTAGGAAAAACTGATTAATTATTTAAAAAATAATTATTAGTATTTTATTCCACTATTTTAACAAAATTTGATAAATTTTCAATCCCTTACATTATGTATACCATGGATTTTTATGATTTTCTAATTTATAAAATTTAAATATGGAATATAATTCTAACCATTTTCTCTTCTTTTGAAACAACGTTGATTAATTCACGGGCTTTGAAGAAAAAACACAAAGAAAAAGTAAAATAAATTACTGGGGAACCAATAGCCAATATTGTATTGTGTATTGTAAATTCTTTTAAATCTTCCTCAAACTAAATAAAAATTATTGTAATCTAATTTACAAATAAGACAACCCAACCTAAATCGGGATCATTAAACCGAACTTAAAAAACTATCCGAAAATTTTCAAGTGAAATTGAGTTAATCTTTGACGAAAATAGCAGAAACCGAAATTTTAGGATATCCGGAACCGAACTAAATCCTTGTTTATTCGGTTCTGTTCCAAACCGACAACCCTAGTCACTCAAAATCCAATTCCCAATTTTTGTGAATCGTACGGCTTAATCGTTGTTAGATACATACATCTTATTTGAAATAAATTTTTCCATAATGAGATTAGCTACCGTTTATGGGCTACTAAGTGATATTTTCAATTTAATAAATTACAACGAATTTATCAATCAAAATGGGTCATCTTATTATATGGTCCAAATTTATATTATAATTAAATAAAAATTTACAAATTCAATTCTAAAGGGTTTATATCCAATTAACGGATCAAACAAAACTTGAAACGTTATTCCATTAAAAATATAGGGATGTCTGAATAAAAGCCAATAAATTCCATATAATGTACAAAAAACAATCCAAATATAAATACGATTATTATGAAATAGTTTTTTAGAAATGTTTGGAAATGCCATTTCAATACAACGATTTATTCCCAAAATCTGAAAAAAAATATTTTTTAATGAACGTATTTTATTTTAGGTCTGTTCGGAAAATGTTCAAATATCCGTAACGGAGCCGAAGAACCGAAAAAACAAATCCTCTGTTCCTCGGTTCGGTTCCGAACAATACTATTCGTATTATAATATACCAAACCAAATCAGCAGAACATTCGGCAGCCCAAAGGACTGAAAGATGAAAAATAATTATCATTTGATTTAAGATTATAAGATTATATTTAATTAGAAAAATTGTATTTTTAAATAAATCTCACATAAATAAGCAGTACCAACAAAATAAGTCAATTTGGGTGAACTGCAATAGACAACGCCAGTTAAACTAAAGAATCCATGAGCAAAAGTTGGTCCCCAAAGAGTGAAAATATCCAATATAGAAAGGTAAATTAAAAGTATATAACAAGGATTTTTGGCTCTATTCTTCCAAAAAGAGTAAATACAAGGGAAATATAGAGGCTTAAATTTTAAATCTTTTTAAAATTAATTTTAAAAATACATAATAAATGCAGCCTAATATTATACAAATAATTGCAGCAATTGGATATCTCCTTTGTTCAATTGGAATATCATCGACATTAATTCCTGTACAATTATAAACTCTGTCAAATTCTTCACGGTTCCATAATATAAATTCCATTATAAACTATCTAATGAAATATAATTTAAATAAATAAGTACGTGACCGTGGCAAAGCAGTGAATTTGAGAGTTTTTTCAAATCACAACCAGGGATGCTCGAAAATATAATTTTTCTCTGAGCGAAACGAAAAATAAAAACTACGAAACGAAAGAAACGAAAAAAGTCTCTATTTTCACGAAACGAAACGAAAAAAACAAAAAAAAGTAAATTTTGATGCAAGAAAGGATGTTTCTCGAGGTTGTCTAGGTTTCCATTATTAAACTGAAAAATTTGATCAAACTCAAATTTTTGCCAAAAAATAATTTGACAACCCTTCAAAACCACTGATATCCTCAATTTGAAGGGAAAAAGGAATTAAGGAAGATCCATTATCTTCTCGAATTCCTTTATTTGATGGATTTGGACATTAAGAGGGATATCGAAGGATTAATAGGATTATTTGGAAATATTCGATATTAAGAAAATTTAGGGAAATATCAACGTTTCCACGATATTTACGTTAATCCATACAATACTCTGGTATTATTTATATCCCCGCATTCACCTGAAATAATACAGAAAAATTTAAAAAATGTCAGGAAATGTAGATTTTTTCGTAATTTTCGTCTAAAAATGCCAAATTACAAAACGAACGAAATTATCTTTCAACGAAAACGAAACAAAAGAAAAAAGGTAATAGATTTGCAAAGAAACGAAAATCACAAAAAATCCACGAAAATCACGAAAAACGAGACGAAATGAAAATTTTCGAGTATCTCTGAATAATTCTAATTTTGTGTCAACTAAGTAGTTTTGTTTTTCCTTTTCTTTCCCTAAATGACAAACAAATTATGGCATTTATATAATTGCTTGTTAAAATAAATGATAAATAAAACGGATTTTGAATAAATAAAAATTAAAAAGTACATTTTAAATAATTAAAATGTATGGCAGATAGTTGATAACCATGTAGGTATATATACATATGTAAGTATGTTTACATAAAAATTGTACCGAACAATTAAAATAATCTTCTTCTCGTACGTATTAGTACATTTACGTATTAAATAATTATTTCAATTTAGTTAGCTCACAAGACATGTGCACAGAAAAAGTTAAAAAGTAAATGAAATACCTAGTAATTTAACATTTGTGGACCTTAATTTATTTAAATATCCACATTAATTATTATAAAATAATTAATTATGGGATTTATATAATTGTTTGTTAAAATATTTTTATAAAACAATTATATACTTAAAATCAAATGTTTAAATATGTATTAAATTTTTAAAAAGAATTATTAAACAAAGTACATACTTTTTATGTTAAAATAAAAATTATAGGGAAATGCATACAAGAGGAAAGAAATTATTATACAATTTAATACAAGAAGAAATTAAATTAAGTAGAAATTAAGAGATATGTACACATTTAAGAATGAAAAATTATATTTATAAAAAGATATATTCCAATCTTGATTCAACCAACTTTTCAAGATAAAAATAAATAATGTCAAAATATACTCTATATTGTTTTTGGTGTGATTAAGAAGATGCAAAATTTTTAAAGAAGATTTTTTGATAAATCTGTAAAAGAATAAAAATAAATAAAATTATTTTTGTGAAATTATTATTCTAATTATTTAATTTTTAATGTTTTATTTAAAATTTTTCATATATTTAAATAATTCCGATTTAAATAAAAACATATATTCTGTTTTGAGATAATTATAATTGAATAAAGTTTAATTGAAAATATTTTTTGTAGAAAATATTTTTTAAATATTTTAAATATTTAAAAAATAAAAAATCATATTTTTCTCATAAAGTTTTCTTTTATTTTTTAAACTATATCTATTAATATAAAGTATTTTTTATTAGATTTTTTCGTGTTATGTTATTAGATTATTAGTTACTTATATAGCAACCTTTTAATGTTTTTCAATAAAATATGCCATATTTATTTTTACATATACATATTTATTTTTAGCCATTTATTTTACTTTAAAAATAATAATTGACATTTTTATATAAAATTTTTACTTTTAATGCATTAAAATAGGTTGTTAATTAAGCTTTGATAACTCACGCAAATTTGCGTGTTAATTAGTAAGGCTATCCCCCTCCCCGTCTCAGCAAATTGTGAGGTTAGTTCTTAGGTAAAAAAATTTTTTAAACTCAATTTTGATACCTATTACATAACTGATGTTTGTTTTTAATCTAAAAAGAGTGGTTCCTCTATTTTGAGAACTTTGTTTGACAATTTTACTCGAACCCTAATCAACTTGCAAAAAATCAATTTAATAGACACTCCCGGTCACCTTGACCTATTATTATCAATTTTAATTTTAGAATTTAGAGAATAATGAATCCAATTAAAACCCCAAGTAATTCTTCTTCCAATATTTCTCAAATAAATAATAATTTTGTTCAAATATTTTGTAATTCATTTGGATATATTGAACTTTTAATTCATTTAATTTTATTACCAATTTCTTTTATTTTTGTATTTCTTATTGTACGTACATCTTTATTACATTGGAATTTAAAATTTATTTTATTATGGCAATGCTTTTGTAATTTAATTTATGGGATTAGTAGAACTATTGAGGTTGTCACCAATTTAATACACAATTTCGCTAAAAGATATTTAACGATTAATTAATTATAATATTTTCCAGAGACGTCCAAAACAGGATGACCATTTTCGAAAAAAAAACTAAAATAGGGCGCAGCCCCATAAAAATTTGACAAGAATAAGTCAAAATCGGACAAAAATATGGTGAAAAAATGAGGAAATTATTTTAAAATTTAAAAATATTTAAAAGTTCGAATATAACAAAGCTCCATAACTAAGCATTTTATGCATTTATTCAAGACTTTGATTTTGGCTCTTTTGTATTTTCCTATAACTTAAAAAGGATCCTAAAAAGGAGTCCTTATTCAATGATAATTTCAACGGCGTTGGTACTTATAAGGGGCAGGATATTTGAGCTATAGAATATGATTCGTACTCAATCTGTAACTTACAAATTAGTTAAATATTTTGACCGATTGAATATAATAGATTTATATTCAAAAAATAATTTCAAAAATTTTTAAAGGTTTTGAACATGTTGATTTATAATGTTGATTTTTATAACTCTCAACACAAGTTTATAGAAATGCTTGGATTAGGCAGCATGATATTAGGCACATTTATTGGTCATGTCCTCATTCTCGAAAGAATATTAGCTACTGTTTTTGTGTCGAAATATGAAAATAATAAAAAGCCTTACTTTAGTATTTTTTGTTTTATTATTGTGGTATGTTTTTTAATTTGATGTTTTTTGGATATACACTTAGAATTAGGAATTTTTCAGTGCAAATTTATAAATATTTACAATATTTTCAGACTTCTCTATCGTTCCAAAATGCATATCAACAGACTTATGGGGATTGTATTCTCGATGTAACCCTTGGAACGTTTATTACATTTTGTGGAACTTTGAGTTTGGGCTTAATTGAAATTGCTGTAAATTTTATTTTTATTTCAAATCATATTCAAAAAATATTTTTTTAATTAATTTTAAAGTTAATTGGATATATTGGGTATTACAACAATACAAAATACAAATTAAGAAAATTTCTTTATTTCAAACACAGTCTTACTGAAAGATACCAGGCTAATTATTTTCTGTTAAATTTAAGTTTAATTTAATTTTTAGTTAGCAGAAAATATCCGAACTAGCCGTCAATTAAAGCCAACGTTTATTTTTCATTTTATAAACATTCTAGTGTCCACTGGGATAACTTTTATTTTGAACTATGTGCAAGTAAAGGTAAATATTTATATATTTCTAAAAATTGAACCTATGGAAAAGACCATTAAAAACACAATGGATATCATTTTGTACCTTAATACAAAATAATATTGCTTCTGAGATATTCTTAATATTGTGAATTAACTTTTACTCGATTATCCGTTTATTTAATTATATTTAGGAATCGCCTTTAATCGACGTACTTTTCGTTTTTGTTTTTGTAATAACTGCCTTTTGTAATTTATCTATTGAATTAACGATAATCATGTAAGTTTTATAAACTTCAAATGTTCAGATACATCATAGTGATTTTAATCATATTACAATACATCATCCGATAGATTCATAGTATTCTTTAGCAGGGTTAAATAATTTTGAATTTTAAAAGACGGAAGCCGAAATATCCATCACTGTTCTATAGCTCTTCTTTAAAAAATTTTTAAATACCTCCAATTTCCATTACTAGAAAACCGTAGAGTTTAGGATTTGTACTTAGATTCAGAGTAAGTCGAGTACCGAGTAATTGGGAAAAAACCGAGCTCGAGTAATCCGAGTTTGAAAAACCCGAGTTCGAGCTCGAGCTCAACTTTTTAGGCCGAGTTCGAGTTCGAGTAGTCGAGTAATCGAGTATTTTTTATAAAACAGTATTTTAAAATAATTTCAATAAAAACAATACTTTTACTAAAGACTATTCATAATCAGTGCCATGTTTTGGGCATCTGTTGGCAGTAATGCGTTAGATCTTCATCCAAATCCTAGTTATTTTCGTTAATCCGTCTATATCCCTCTTAATCCGCAGAAATTCCATGATATGCACACGATCCATGATGAATCCGGGCTCAAGGTTGAACATCAATGGATAATATTATTTCGGGGATCCGTGTAGATTAAGGGGATATCGAGTGATAAGAGGAATGAGGAGATCAAGGGATTAAGCGGGATTTGGGCCGATTATAGTGAGATTGGTTATTAGGAGCAAAATCTTGGAAATTCGGGAGATTAATTGGGATATCGTCGGATTAGGTATGTATATTGATCTCATGAAAGGTGATCATGAGATCCGTTGCTCTATCCCTCTTTTTTCGCGCCGTTGGCTTAAATTTTGAGAATTTCTGAAGGTTAAGTAGGAACACCAATTTTCAGAAGGCCAGATCCCTCACTATTTTTTAGATCCCTTGAAATATCCGGATATCACTAAAATCCACTTAACTTGATTGAATCCTCCGATAAACACATATCTTCCTTTTTCAGCGCCGCAGCCGAAAATTTCGAAAATTTTGGAAGGCCAGAGGGCAAAATTTCTTTTTTTAGCGCCGCAGGCGAAAATTTTGAAAAATTTGGAAGACAACACACTAGATTTCTTCCTTATCAGGCGAAAATTTTGAGAATTTTGGAAGATCCTTAAGCTAAAAATCTTTATTTTTTGCACCGCAGATGGGGGCACAAAAATACTCGGTTTTAACCGAGTACGTCGAGTAGGAAGTTTCCGAGCTCGAGTAATCTATTATGATCCCGAGTTCCGAGTCGAGTAATTACGCAAAAAACCCGAGCGGTCGAGTCGAGTAACTCGAACTCGCTCGAACTCGACTTACTCTACTTAGATTTCTCACAAGTTTACATGTGGGTTCATTTATTTTTGTGAAAATAAGACTACAACAGATATAATCTCATAAAATTTACACTACATTCAAAAAATTTTTTTATTCAAGGTTACACCCAATTCTTCATTCACAATTGAAAAAACTTTTAAGTGGACTTCCTAGAAATTTTTTTAAAATTCACTCAGCAAAAGTTTATGCTTTAGAGACGTCTCCAAAAAAAGGCCCATTAACTATAGATGGAAGTATTTTAATTATTGAAGAGAGCGAATTACGAAAGAAACACTTTGAAGCACTTAAACGATCATGGTCATTATAGAGTATATTTGGATTTTCTTTTTATCAAATTTAAGATTTATTTATGGTTTCCATTTCTTTTCCTTTCCGTATATATTAAAAATTTTAAGAGGAATTTATTTTTTATTAGTTATTTTTTTTAAATTTATTTCCTTAAATTAGTTCAATTTTTTGTAATAACTGCCTTTTGCAATTTATCTATTGAATTAACGATAATTATGTAAGTTTTACTAATAAATTTAAAAAAACAAAGGAACTAATTTTTGGTTTAATTTTTTTTTGTTTAAATTTAGATCTTTTTTTATCAATCTTTATTTAAAGAAAAGTTTATATTAGTAAGTAAATAAATTACACTAGTTCAAATAAATGAACTTAATTTAATATTATTTACTTACTAATTAATTATTAAAGGAAATAAATATATAAAAATAAACAAAGATTTACTAACATTATGTTTTATTTTTAGACTTTGCTTTTTCAAAACAAATCACACCCAAATTTAGAAGCGGCATGGTGATATACTAAATTCTTTGAAGACTTTTAATAATTATGAAAAAATTTTCGCAGGAATACAGATACCTTCAAAATCAAGGATAAATTTTTGGAAAGTATATTATATTTCCGGTTCCAACTAACCGCCACTCTCCAAACTGCCAACCTTAGTTTTAATTCGGTCAACAAAAAATATTTTTTTGAAGTATACTCAGAGAACACATTGCTGATAAGTTCATAGGTTCATTGAATCTGAAGTACAATCAATCGTCTCTGAAACTTCAATCATCATCGATCATTCGTGTACCGCAGACTAAAATTTCTATTTTGAACTGAGTATAATGCAAATTATTATATTTAAAAAATAGAAAGTAATAATAAAAAGGATTGAAGAATATAAAAAAGATCTCTAAAATTTCCTAAAATAAAAAATTATTTAGTAGTATATAACTTTAAGTATCTTTTGAAATAGTATCTATATTATTATCTAAATTATAGTATTCTATTTTCCTATTTTCTATCAAGTTTTTACTAAAATAAGTGGATACATATATCCATCTTATTGTGTAATATATTTATCTCATTATTATTATCATCCTATGCCTCATATTTCTAGCTGTTTTTTTGAACTCTTGTCTTGCTCTTTTATTTGAGCTATTAATAGGTTCTCGGCCATATACTACATAACTTTGTTCAACTATATAATTTAGATAATGTTTTTCCCTCTAGAAGTTTATTAAAATATCATCAAAACAATTTTAAATAACAAAGTAAATCTCTTAATAAAAATATTTATTTATTTAATTTTCTTTCATCAGCTTATTTATTCCTCAAAATTATTTTCAATCAGACAAAGACAGTTGTTCCCCTTCTTTTAAATTCTTTTTCAACTCAAGTGGCTTTTACTTTACTTTTTTTAATTTTTCAATCCCACCGCTGTTTCGTTGTTTAGCTAGGCCAACAATAAGCTACATAATGAGAAAAGAAATAATTTTTAAATAGTTGGGGCTATTTTAGCTCTTGTTCTATACCTTTTATTTGCTGAGACTTATTTACTATTTATTACATATTATTTTTGATAGTTTTACCTCGTGGTCCTTTAGAATTAAATAGAGAATATATTAAATTTTTTGGAAAATAATATTATATTTAGCTTTTCTCTAAAAGACATTTTTGAGGAAAATAATGCCTAAAAATCAGTATAATATAACCTGTATTAATTGCCCTCCCTCAAATAATTACTCAACCTCTATTAATTACTCCCTTCAGCAATAATTATCCAGTGTAGTTAAATACGATAAATAATACGATAATTAAATTTCAAATAATTATTGTTTACCTTTCATCAACTTTTCTAAGAATTCCTCCAAAAAATTCTTCCAAAACCACACAAAATTTCGAATATTAATTATTTTTTTAAATATTAAAAAATACTTTATTAAATAATTTCTTAAAATTCACCCCAAACAGCAAAAAAATCTTTTAAAAAACGATGACAAACATTAAAAACATAAAGTCCCCCTTTCCATTAAATAAATAAAGAATTGCATTAGTTTGATTAATTGTTGACAGTTGTCTTTCTTTATTTTTTTTATTTCACTCAATCAAATCCTCAAAAATACTTTTTAATCCCACCAATTCGATGACTTTACAATTTTTTTTAATTTTACAAAAATTTTTTTCATTTTATTTTAATTCGAGATGCTTCTCCTGACATTTTTCTGTTCAATTTAATTTTCCTCCTTGTTTTCCTTATCTTTTTATTAAAATTTCCTTTCAATTTAAAAATTTAAATTTTTAAACTTTTTTATTTTAAAATACTTTTTTTTATTTTTGCAAAATTTTCCATTTCTTTTCTCTCGCCCAGCGGGATGCTATTTTGCTTATAAGCGTTTGAAACAAATTAAACTTCTTTTCCAGACACATTAAAAATAATTTTAATTATGCTTAAAATTAGAGTAAGTCGAGTACCGAGTAATTGGGAAAAAACCGAGCTCGAGTAATCCGAGTTTGAAAAACACGAGTTCGAGCTCGAGCTCAACTTTTTAGGTCGAGTTCGAGTAGTCGAGTAATCGAGTAATTTTTATAAAACAGTATTTTAAAATAATTTTACCAAAAACAATATTTTTACTCATTATCAGTGCCGTGTTTTGGGCATTTGTTGACAGTAATGCGTTAGATCATCATCCAGATCCCAGTTATTTTCGTTAATCCGTCTATATCCCTCTTAATCCGCCGAAATTCCATGATATGCAGACAATCAATTTTGACTCAAGGCTCCGTTTTGAAAATCAATGGATAATATTATTTCGGGGAATCGTGTAGATTAGTGGGATATCGAGTGATAAGAGGAATGAGATGGATATCAAGGGATTAAGCGAGATTTGGGCAGATTATAGTGATATTTGGGTGTATTAGGAGCAAAATCTGAGAAATTCAAAAGACTAATTGGGATATCGTTGGATTAGTTATATTGTCGAAAGGTGATCATAAGATTCTTTGCTCTATTCCTCTCTTTTCGCGCCGCTGGCTTAAATTTTAAGAATTTCTGAAGGTCCACCTAACTCCATTCAAATAAACTCCATTCAAAACTGCCTAACTCCATTCAAATCCTTCGATATAGGTATACATAAGTCTTCCTTTTTAGCGCTGCTGGCGCAAATTTTTAGAATTTTAAAGGCCAAAGAGCAAAATTCTTATTTTTTCAGCGCCGCAGGCGAAAATTTTAAAAAATTTGGAAGGCCAAGGAGCGTAATTTCTTCTTTTTTCAGCGCCGCAGGCGAAAATTTTTAGAAATTTGGAAGATCCTTAAGCTAAAAATCTTCCTTTTTTGGTCGCAGGTAAGCGCATAAAAATACTCGGTTTTAACCGAGTCTGTCGAGTAGGAAGTTTCCGAGCTCGAGTAATCCGAGTATTATTATCCCGAGTTCCGAGTCGAGTAATTACGCAAAAAACCCGAGCGGTCGAGTCGAGTAACTCGAACTCGCTCGAACTCGACTTACTCTACTTAAAATACGAAAAATTCAGTGAAACAAACGTAAGAAAGGGGGCGAAAAAATATTAGGAAAAAATATTTCGGCATAAATTAAACATAATTAATATTTAACTATTCGGGGTGCCAAATTAAATTCAAAAATATAATTGTAATTATTGTTGTAAAATGACCTAAATACCTAATTTGTTTTTAAATCCTGTTATCCACTATTTTCATGTTATTTTAAAATCTTCAAATAATATTCTACACTTTAAAACTTTTTTTTGGAAATTCTTTACATTTTTTCCATTGTCATTTTAAATTTGCCGTCAAAAACACAAAAAAATTAATTTTTTAAAGCTTTTTCTATTTATTCTTGCCTTTCTACTTTAAGTTATTGATAAGTTTTTCCTTTGGGAAATTTAAATAAAATGTTTGAAAATATTTTTTAGGTTAATTTTTCTTTGTATTTTTACAATTTGGGGAAATTTACAAAATTTTTATTTCAAAATATTTTTCCATTTTAAATAAATTTGTATATTGCCTAAGATATCTTGGGCATCCAAATATTTAACCTGTAATTAAATCTCCTAGTATACCTATCAGATTATTTTTGGTTCAAATTTTGAATTTAAACTTTTTACCGTAAAAATATATTGTTAATTTAATTGGTGGAACAATTTTGCTCACATTTTGAAGGCCAATAAATTATAATACCAAAATTACAAACATTTTTAATTTCTAACAATTTTTCCTACATTCCTTCAATTTTAATAAATAGGGGGACTTGCTTCTAAACTTTATGTGTAGATTTATTTTAGAGCCTGCAACGGCTTCCATCACAAAATTTGAACGCCGTTTAGGTTTATCCCGAACCAAAACTACAACTAACCCTTAACCAAAGATTTTAAAAAATAACAACTGGTTTGAGCTTCTCTTGGCAGAACGATTTCAGAAAATGTTTGTAACCTAAAAAGTCTCTGGTTATTAGAAAAAGTTCTCATCTAACCCATAAAAATAAACCTTAAAAACGTTTTTTTAACTGAAAAAAAATTTATTTTTATAATTTTTTTTGCATGACTGAACGCAAATTGAAGGGTATTATTTGTTTTTTAGTAAAGAAATAAAATAAAAAGAATGCCGTCGTTGAAAAGCTAAATACTCGTCTACTACTAACTACTCTTCTCTTTTCACTCATTTTTGGCCTCAATCCTTATGCCAATTCCATTCTCTTTTAAATTATTTTAAAAAAAGGAAAAGTAAAAATGCTTTTATTTAAAAATTTTTTAAATGTTTTTATTAAAACTTTTTTTTTAAATATTTTTAAAAAATTTTTAAAATCATTGCCTTGATGAAAAAACTAAATAAATTATTGAAGTTGTATATTTTCCATATTCCCCCAAAATTCGGATTGCGCCAAAATTTGCTCTTATAGAAAATTTTATTCGTGAATTTTGTTATTAGGCACTTTAGGATTTGTAAAATTAAACACTTAAAAGAAACGCCAAAAATTCCAAAAATACTTCCCAAAAACAGAAGGGATTAACAACACTATATAACCCAAAATATCCATCGTTATGGATATCTCTAATTTTTCTGATTAATTAAGAAAGAAAATGTGACAAAAAAATTAAAAATTAGGCAATTCCTAAAAAATTAGAAACATTTTACAAAGAACCCAAGTAAAAAAGAAATTTTTGTTAACAAATCCAAAAAGAGAAGAAAATAACTTCTAAAAAAGAGATACTTCCGGGGAATGCTAAAAATATTTTTTCTAATTCAAAAATTATTTGGAAATTGAAAGGCTTTTTCTTTCCAACTTGCAAAATTTTCTCTCAGACTACTCTTGGTTGAAATGAAACGGAAAAGATGCGACACAAATCGAAAATTTTTTTCGGTATTTCTCCATTCTTTTATGCTAAATATTTAACAAAGAAAATTTTTAATAATTAGTATCATGATTTTCAGAAAGGCTATTATTTATTCGAATTTAAAAATTTTTTTGAATAATGAAAATCAACAGTTTATTGTGAAAACTGTCGCCATTTTAAACTGCCAAACTAGTCAGAATAAAATAATTTTTTCAAAATAAAACCAAAAATATTTTTCGCAAATTAACTGGACCCTTTTGGGTAATTGTTCGGATCAATTTGATTTTTATCATTGTTTTTATATACTAAGGAACGGAGGATCTTAGTCATCTAGCTTCTTAGTCATCCAAGAATTCCAAACAAATTTTTTTCTAAAAATTCAAATCCGGCAGATGTCCTTTAACCCTCTATTACCAATTTTTTCTCATTTGGCCATTCTAGTCTTTTCATTTTTTAATAATATACTACACTTTCCTTTCATTATAAAACAGTGTTCTACTACATATTATAAAATAGAATGTAACTGTCCACTTCAATTTACCACTCAAACAAAATTATTGGTTTTGGCATAAACAAATTGCTTTTTCTTTTTATTTACAAAATTTTTAAAGCTTTTTTCTTGTATTTCTTTTTACATACTAAAATTTTACTTAGAATTTGGGCTTGTTTATAGGGTAATATTCAGAGATACATATTGTTAGAAACAAAAAAATTTTCGAAATCGGAATAAAGAAAATAATCTCAAAAAGTGAAAGTTCGGAACAGCTCTTACTGTATAACGAAAGTCTTGTGATAATTATATTGCGCTTTTTGGGGTTGTTAGAAAATGAAGAAATAATAAAGGCCTCGTCGTGTTCCGGGTTTTATTTTAAAAAACTCGAAAATTTGAAAAAAATTTAAAAGATATATTCAAATAAATTTTAATCTCACTGCTTTTATTAATCTTGTAAATTATATTAATACATATTCACATTTTTAATTTCTTAAATTTTTTTAGAGAGAAAATCTCTTTAAATTTAAATAAAAATATTTTTAATTCTGTTGCCCACTAAATGGGCGGCAGCAGCAGCCATATGCAACCCCCAGCAATGTTAGAACATCATCAATTACCACCATCTTTAATACACGATACTACACCTTTCCAAACCCAACAGCAATATCAATTCCCAGATATGAATCAAATATTTAAAGGAATTCCAAAAATGTTACAAGTTGCTGATGATATGCACAGAATGAGTAATTATGTAAGCTTTAATAATTTATTTCCGGAAATCTTTAGATTACTAAGAAAATTTTATATAATTAAATTTTAAATATTTGAAGATCAAGATAAAAAAATTCGGATTGATTTTTTTTAGTTTATTTTACAGTTCTGGTTAAAAAATCGTAAAAATTCCGGCCGGATCTGTTTATTATTACCTTCTCGTTATAGCAGAAGCGGAAAATCCCTAACATAATCTGTTTTTGTTCAATACCTTTGATTTACTCATATTTTGGTTCATTATCGCCTAATTCGTCTCGCACTTTGGCATTCCCCAAGATATAATATAATATTGAAATATACTTTAATATTTTTTGAACCTAGTATTCTTAATTTAACATAATATTTACACTTAGCTAATATGTATATGTCTATATTTTAGATACAAGATCTGAGAAATATGATGTTTGTCTGTTCGGTATGTTAAACTTAAAGTTTAATTTTGAAAAAAATATTTTTTAAAGTTATTTACAATTATTGGCCTTTTTCTATTTATTTTGCTCAAATTCCTTCAGAATCGTAAAGGCACAAGACGGAGGAGGAGAAATACTAATACACAAAATAATGTAAAATAATAATTTATTAACCAAAATTGATAAATACAATCGGACCTCACTTCTAGATAAACCTTTTAGGTTGCAAATCATATCCTATAATGATCATATACTTAATTGAAAAAATTTTTAACTTGAAAATTTAGGTTGTCCTATTAAACTATAAGGTTGTGGATTTTTTAAATTTTCTAAAAATATATTTTTAATTTTCAAAAATCAGCGTTTGGATGATCAATCAGAACAGTCCTCTTTAAGTGTATCCAGACCTTCGAATAACTATAGACATTACCATTCCGCAAAGCCTATAGACAATTGGACACATAAAATTGAGATGGACAGAATGTTAGGTAGAAATATTTTTTAAAATATTTCCAAAAAAATCATTAAAGATTCTACATCTACAAGACACACTAATTTAACTCCTCAACATGGGGCACATGGAACTATCGGTTCACATGGAGGTTCTCATGGAGCTATAATGGTAGATCTTTATTATCATTTTATCCTTGTAATTACATATTTTGGAATTATGGGTTATATGAAATTTCTACTTTTTAACTTAACCTAATTCGGGTTCGGGGGATCTTAGACAGTTTTTAATTTTTTAAATCCCAGAATTTGTGGACTAAAGACTCGAATACATATAGATACCTTAATCCCATAAAAATAAAAAATACATTCTAACAGAAATGACTAAAACCTATTTTTCTATTCCAGTTAAACAATAAAGCAGCAATAGCCTCCTCATCTAGTCCAGAACACCAACACCATTATAATTCATTACATTTACATGAACAACACCAAACTTCGTCCGGTGTAGCTACACCATCACACACTCCGACACAGATAACTGGACAATCAAACGGACAACTTAAGGTTTCTAATGATTGAAAAATTTCTTTAACAAAGTGTTGCTGTGCCATTTTAACAAAAAAATAGGCAATAATTAATTTTCTGAATTTTTATTATTTTCTTGATTGTACTAAATGTACTAATTTTTTGTTTGTATTTTTGAAAATTAAATATAAATTTTTTTAACCTTTGATTTACCAAACTACTACATATAACAAGCTAAAATTAGAATGAATAAGCTAAAATATGTTCTTATATCAAGTTGTCATGTGTCCAAACCTAAAAAACTGTCAAATCCAACTCTAACTTATGGGTTTTTCTAATTTGTAAGTTAATTGAATTGAACGGCTAAATTGAATTTGAACTGAAATTGAATTTTGCCTTCGAGTAAAGCAGCTGGGCTATAGCTATTTCTTCTTTTAGCTAGTGCAAAAGGTTAATCGGCGGCTGGGAGCGAACCAGCATCTTCAGTAGACCGGACTGATGTGTTAGCCATTACACCACGCCGTCTACTGCATAGCCTTAGGAAATGAATAGCTATATGCTTTACATTCGATATCTAAATACCTATACTACTATTCGTTTTATTTAATAATAACAGTCGGATCTCAGTTGTGCAGCACCTCTGTAGAAAAAATCCAACGTTAAGCTGAAAGTGATGTACAAATAGATACAATTATGATCCGACTTTATTTATTCATTTAACAAATTAATTGTTTGTCGTGTTCTTAATATTATTAAGTAAATAATTAAAAATTAAATTAAGAGGCTCGATCCAGTAAAACTTATAGTTGATGAAATGCCCTATGCTGATAATGAAAACGAGCAATAATTAAAAAGATTTTAATTTGTTTCACAGAATAAATTTATAATTTTTCTCCAATTTTTATATTTTTCTGTTTTTTTATTTCTTTATAAATTTTATTTGTTCTATTTGAAAGCTTAAGGAGCTGATTAAGCTTCTTCATCCCGGAAATGCGATTTTGCCGACCTCTAGTATATGTAAATATGTTTACTAAATTCATACATGAATAAATATAAATAATATATGTTGTATGTATAAACTAGTGTTGGTCACGGTACCGTATTACGGCGGTATTTTTCAGTAATACCGCGGTATTTTTACCGAAATACCGATACCGAATACGGTACCGAACAATTTTTAAAAAATCGGTATTTTTTCGGTATCGGTATTTTACCGAAAATACCGATACCGAAAAATCGCGTTTGACCAACACTAGTATACATAAGTTGATTTTATCATTTGGGTGTAATTTGTTTTGAGAAAACAGAATTAATTAGTTTAACTAAATTTTTAAATTAACTTCCTTTAAAAATTAATTAGTAAGTAAATAATATTAAATTAAATTCGTTTATTTGAACTAGTGTAGTTTATTTACTTACTAATATAAACTTTCTTTAAATAAAGATTGATAAAGTTCTAAATTTAACAGAAAATTTAAACTAAAGGCTAGTTCCTTTGTTTTTTAAATTAATTAGTAAGACAAATTTAAATTGATCTAATTTAAGTAAATAAATATTAAAAAATAACTAATAAAAAATAAATTCCTCTTAAAATTTGTAATATATACATATAAGGACAGAAAATAAAAGATTTAAAAACAATTAATTCTTCAAAATTAAATTAAAAATTCTTTAAAAACAAAAAAAAGATGAAATTCCTTTCCCAATTTATTCTTTTTTCTCGCCTTTATTTTAATTTTATCTACATTCATTGCAGCCGAAATGAATGCTGAAATTGAAAATGGAGATAATGGGGGAAGATGTTAGTTGTAATTTTTTAATAAATTATTTTTTATTAAACAATGGGGGACTTAATTTAGTAAATCTTTCTACGATTTTCTGTGCCAATATCTAAGATACCGTTTGACAGCCGTGTTCATTAAATTTATTAAAACATTAAAGAATTTTAATTGTAGATTAATTAAATCTCAATTAAAATGAACGAAATCCCTTCTTTGTCGCTTTTCGATTGCAATATCGTATCAAAAAATTGAGAAGTCTTAGAAAAACGAATCAAAATTAGAACAGCTATAATATTTATCAATTTTTAAATTTATTTATTTTTAGTTCGTCGCTGGGGACATTGGGGTCATCATGGAAGACATCATTGGGGATGGGGAAGACGTTAAGAATCAGCATTTGAATGGATTTTGATTAATTTTGATATAAAATGAGCTTAAAAATAAAAAGATTTATAATATGCTTTTATTGTCAAAAAATATTTTTATTATAATTTGATAAAAATTATTGGCTGATTAATGCTAAAAAATTTAAATAAATTTTAAACTATTTAAAATTTGATTAAAAATATATTTGCGAGTTAATTATTTTTTGTAAATTCCTATTTATCCGCGCGTAAAATAAATTGAATAAAAATTATGTTTTAATCTATTAAGATTCAATTTTTATTTTCATTAATTTCATTTTAATTAATTTACTACATATTTATATTTGTAAATATTATGTATATGTGCATATTGTTTTTAAAGTTTAAAAATTTATTTTTATTTTATTAGAAAGGGTGTCAATTAAAATTCAAATGCCATGGCTCTTTTGACATTTTATAAATATTTTCTTTATCTAAATATTAATTTATCTCCTAATTAATTATTTATATATTTTATTATAGAGAATTAATAGATTAAACGTTGAGAATTTATTTAGCAATTTTGTTTAAATTATTAAAAATTAATATTATTTAGATATTTACTATTTTTAATTTATTAGCATCTGTTAATTTAATTAATAAAAAGAATTTTTAATCGCAAAACTAAATCTTTTTTTACATTTTTTTACATTTCTAAAATACAAAATCTACAAAAAAAAATTTTTATTCAAATTTTAATTAAAAATTTTTTTGTGTTTTCATATTTCCTTGTAATGGAATTTTAAATTTTTAAGTAAAATTTTAAAAGAAATATTACAAAAATAATTTTTTTTAATTTATTTTAAAAATTTAAAATAAAAAAATTAAAATGGCAACACAAAATATTTCTCAATTAAATAATAATTTTGTTCGAATATTTTGTAATTCAATTGGATATATTGAACTTTTAATCCATTTAATTTTATTACTAATTTCTTTTATTTTTGTATTTCTTATTGTACGTACATCTTTATTACATTGGAATTTAAAATTTATTTTATTGTGGCAATGCTTTTGTAATTTAATTTATTGAATTAGTAGAACTATACAGGTATTTAATAAAGTATATTGACTAAAAAGAATATCTAATCTGGAATCTGTGAATTCTGTGTATAGAATTTGCTCCACAAGATTTATGGGCAGATATGGCATGCCTATATTTGCATACCATTTATGTCGATTTATTTTACTCTTGCCGGGTGTATAACAAATTTTTTCGAAAGTATTTGTAAAATATTCTAAATCGTCTAACCGTAATTTGTATTTTTGGAGTATTTCTAAAAAGTTGTTTCGAAATTTCGATTTTCATTTAAATTTTCGATTTTTGCGGGTTTTTTTTCTTTCGATTTATTATTTTCGAATTTTGAAAAAATTTGTATTTTGGCGCCAAAAAGGAATACCAAAAAGAAGGAATTTACTAACATATCAGGAATTTTACTCAAATCCTCCATTATCCACACAAATCTCATACTGAGAGTTCCACATACCAAAAATTAATTTTGAAATATTTTATAGTAAATTTTTTTCGATTTTCGTTTTTCGATCTTCAAGGTTATTTTTCTTTCGATTTCGAAGATTTTGAAAAATATTTTCGATTTTTGATTTCGATATTTTTGGATTTCTTTTGATTTTCAATTTCCGATTTTCGAAGATTTTTTGTTTCGAAACATCTCTGTTCCTGATTGTCAGACTTTACTCCTGCTTTTATCAAAGCCTGATCCGTATAAAGTTTTCAATAAAAACATTTTCTCCAAATTTTTAGTTTTTTTTTCAATTACAATATTTTTGTATCATACAATTAGATTAATACGTAATTATCAATAATTTATTTAAAAATAAATTTTAAAGATTTTGGGCAAATTAATTAATGATATCGACTTTTATAATCAATTCAAATTTTTACAATTTTTTGTATTGGCAAGTATGATATTAGGCACATTTATTGGACATGTTCTCCTTCTCGAAAGAATATTAGCTACTGTTTTTGTGTCAAAATATGAAAATAATAAAAAGCCTTATTTTAGTATTGTCTGTTTTATTATTGTGGTTTGTTTTTCTTTGAATTTAAACAAAAAAAATTAATTACTTCATACATTTTAAAGAAATATAGCAAAAACAATTTTTCTAAGAATTTCTAAAATTTTCAGATGTTTCTTTCATTTCAAAATGCCTATCGCCAAACATATTATGGCGATTCTGTATTTGATGTTGCCTTGGGAACGCTAATTACTATTTATGGAACTTTATTTTTTGGTGTACTTGAAATTGCTGTAAATGATTAAAATTATATTTATTTTTGGAATTATTTTGAATTTAAATTTCAGATAATTGGATATATTGGATATTACAACAATACAAAATATAAATTAAAAACATTCCTTTATTTCAAACATAGTCTTTCAGAAAGATATCAGGCAATATTTTAATTTGTTTTAATTCTTTATCAGAACCTCAACTCGTTGCTTTCCTATTTCTAAAACTGTATCAGATTATTCCAAAATTATGGCAATTCCGGTTCCTTCCGGTTTTTTAAACAGGACCATGAAAGCACCACTCTAATTTTTGCTCTACCTTTCAAGCATATTTTCAAACAAAAATTTATGCGGATAATATTCTAGCATTTAAATAAATATTTATTAATTTTAGTTATCTGAGAATATTCGCACTAGTCGTCAATTAAAACCAACTTTTATATTACATTTTATTAACATAATAATTTCCAGTGGAGTAACTATTGTATTTAGCTTCATACATTTAAAGGTATGCTTAAAGTACAGAAATATAATATAAAAATTATCCCAAAACGCTCAGAATATTTAAAAAAAATTTTCCTCTATCATATAAATTTTTACAAAAAAATATTTATTTTAGGATCAACCTTCCATTAATCTAATTTTCACTTTTGTCTTTGTAATAACTGCTTGTTGTAATTTATCTATTCAAATAACAGTAATTATGTAAGTTTTTCAATTTTAAAATGTCCCTAAATCTATTCCAATTATTTACTGATATTTTTTTATTATTTAATTCAAATAGGGCTTCGAAAAAACAAAAATTTTAAAAATAACTTTTTAATTATCAAATTTTATCAACAATTAATTTTTAGTTTTCATCCAATTCTAAATAAAAAATTCAAACAACTTTTGAAAAACTTTCAAAATAAAATTTTGAAAGTTTCTTCAACTAAAATAGTTCCAAGTGAAAAATCTCCAACGTTGTTAGGACAACTTCCATTAAATATAGATGGAGAGCATTTAATTATTAAAGAGAAAACTGAATTGTGTCAGAAACACTTTGAAATGCTTAAAAAAGCTTGGGAGTGAAATAAAAATTATTTTGTTTTTTAATTAAATTTTTGTAAATAGTATAAATAAATGATTCTTTTATTATGACTTAATAATTAAATTAATTGGGAATACTCGATCTAGGATCTAGGGGAATATCGGGGGATAAACTGTTGGCAATGTTTCTTCCTTTTTCTGCGACGCTGGCGAAAATTTTGAGAGTTTTGGAAGGGCAAGTAGATCTGAATGTGATGATTCTTTTTCCTAAAGGACTATATAATTAGAAATTCTTGCACAAAAAAAGAAAGGATGAATTAAAAAATAATTTTTATTAGTCGTTATTTCCAAGCCAACCAAATTAAAAAATATTTATTTCCCAAATTAATAAGCTAGTAAAATAATGATAAGCGAGCCATAAAAGGGTAAGCGAAGTTCGTAAAAATCAACACAATATTAAAAACCAGAATAGGCCAACAGTGAACATCAAAAAAATGAGAATTTTGAAAGTTTAAACTTGTATAGTCAGTCGGAAATGATTGTGAAATTAGTAAAATAAATGCGGGTTGAAAAATGACAGACTACTAAATAATTTACATTAAAAAGGAAAAAGGGATGGCAGATACTTGGAAATCTTCGGATATCCGGATCCGATATCCGAATTGATGATTTCGCATATCGCGTCTTTTTTGAGTCCGGATCCGCCAACCTTAATCAAGAATATTAAAGCAAACATAAATTTTAGAAAGGCTAAAAATAGGAAATATATTTTACAAATTACATCAGAATAATAGAATTACCGCATATGCTCGAATAATTACCCTGGGTAATTATTGTTTCAACATCTCGCTGAAGGGAGGTAGTTAATAGAGCGGAGGTAATTACTATTTGAGCTTTTATTAAACAGGATAATTATAACTATTTTTAAGAGGGGTAATTATTGTTTCAACCTCTGGTTGCAGTGGGTAATTAATAGAGCGGGAGTAATTATTCTAGAGAGGGTAATTAATAGAGCATATACGGTAGGTATTTCATTGGAATTAGGTATTTCATTAGGTATTTCACTCTGGGTAACATCTCGATAGAGAGGAAATTAATCGAAGGAAAGAAATTGATAGAAGGGTACTTTTCCGTTAAACGTAACCCCCTAAATTAATGATCAAAATGTCATATATAGGGTAGAAAAAAAAGTCGACTCCAGTCATCGATGACTGGAGTCGTCCACCCAGCGAGTGGTATGGTTAACTACTACCACCTCATCGATGACTCGAATAGGATTATGTTACGACCCCAGAACAAAGCGACCGTTGAGCGACCAAAACCTCGCGCGGGGTTTTGCACAAGCGCCTAGCCTACGCCTTTTACGTTGACCATTTTGAGCTTGTTCATCTCGTCTCAGAATAAAGATTTCGATCTGGTTACGTCAAACGGAAAAGTACCGATAGAAGTTATACAGTACTTATTTTTAAAAATCATTTATGTTTAATCAGTTTTTTCCAAAATTTTATTAAAAAAGTCTGGGCATTTAAAGTAGTAGAGTACACCCAGCGAATAATATTTCAGTTGGTGAGAGACAATTGAACGAAAAGTATATTCATTTTCAATACTTCGATTAATTAAACGAAAACATTCATCCAATCTTTGAGCCCCTTCAATTAAACCTAATCTTCGTTGATTATATCGAAGTAAAATATTTGTGTATTTAACAGATTCGTTATAAAGTAATTCTTTTCCTTCGGGAGACATGCCTTCAGCATCTTTTTTGAAAAAATTAAGTTATTAAATGAAAATTTAAAAAATTGCGATAGAGGGACATGTTTAGGCACTTCACCTCTATTTCAAAAATTATATTATCCCTTATATCAAATTAAAGTTTTTACCCGATTTTGTAAAAATAATAGCTATTAACAAAGCAAATTCAACGCTTGTTAATGCAACACGTTTGAAGTGAACGACAGATTTTGTAAATGAATAATCTGCCCAATTAAGCAACCTAAAAATTAAAAATATATGTATTCCATATCTTCTCAATCAGAGATTTTTTAAAATTATTTTACAAGGGTGCGGCAAATTTCCACCCCTTTTGCTGTAACATTTATCGCTTTAAACACCTTTAAATTTTATAATTTAGTCTGATAAATGTTATTAAAGTTTGAATTATCTATTTTTGCTGAGTATGAAATGAGGTATTGCAAAAATAAGAACGCGGTAAATTTGCCAGACCGTGTATGTAGAATTTTATTAATAAGATTAAAATTTTGAATAAAATTATATTAGAAAAATATTTACTCTTCATCATGTGCATATTCACTATTATTCTTAAAACCAAGAGCCGGCATAACAAAATCTTTACGTGTCCAAGTTTCAGAACCTAATTCCCAAGCTAGGTAGGTGTTTGTAAATGAAGTAAACAAACGACAAATCTGCCTTAGATGTGCAATCTATTTTAAAGAAATAAAAATTAATTTTTCTTACAAAGAGCAGACCCCCCCCAAAAATATTGGTTAAAGCTCTCCGAATTAGTAAAAAACCAAAAAAGGATAATTTTCATTTTTAGTTTTAAACTAAACTGAATGAGGAAAGTTAGCTTAATACAAAATGTAAAGTGTACCTGATCAGATAAAGTCAATTTTTCAAAAACAGGCATAGATTTAGCTATACCAACACACAAAAGTCTGTCAACTAATAAATATTTGTGATAACGATTGTTAAACTTTCCTTCATTTTCTGTTGAAGTTTCACGACTTTTTAATTTATCAAAAGTTATTGGGATTGGATTTGGCTTTAAAACAAAATTTCATTTAAAAATTAAATTAAGATTTACCGAAAAATTATCAAGTAAACGAAAAATATTAAAATTAGATGAAATTATTTCTTCAAACAAAATCGGGCCTTTAAGGAATATATCATCCAAATCATTAAATGCATGCATAATACGTTTTTTGGCTTCAATAATTGGTAAAATTGAGTTTATTAGTTTCTGGTCTTTGATGGTTATGTCGACAGTTGGGGAATTTAGTATCTTAAAAATAGAGAGAATTTTAATTATTGTTTTGTTATGTTTTGTTTTTGTTCCTTTGGGTATTCTACATATGTATATACTGCAGGGGGTATGGAAAATTTTGAAATTTTCTTATTCCTGTATAAAATAAATAAATTTACTTTAATTTCATTTTTTTGTTCTTCCATCACTTCCCGACATATATCATGACGTAAATATCCAATATCTAAAATACTTTTTTTATTAGGTAATAATTATTTTTAAATATTGGATATCGTTTTTCCGGTAGTAACTACCCTGGTTGATTATTGTTTCGACCTCCAGCTGGAGTAATAGTGGTGGGGTAATTATTTGAGAGAGGGCAATTATTATTTCGACCTCTATATATTTTATATTATATAGACATATAAACAGGGATATACACAATTATACATAGTACGATACCGAATACAGAGATAAAAATGTTGACGTTCTTACTTTTTTCTATATAATGTAGAGACCGGGATTTTGAGACCGGAATTTGCAGAAGGAACCCGTTCGGGACCCGGAAGCGGGAAAAGCGTTTCCATTTTTCCCGGTCAAAAAATGGCCGTGTTACCTTTAATAATACCTCCAAATTTAATGATACCTCCAATTTAATAATACCTCCAAACCTCCAATTAGCTCCGTAGGCGAAAATTTTGAGAATTTTGCAAGGCCCAAAAGCCAAAATTCTTACTTTTTCTGAGCCGCAGGCGAAAATTTTGAGAATTTTGGAAAAATTCTTTACAATTTGCTGCTAGAATTTTTCCCGGTTTCCCGGTCAGAAAAGCTGGGATCGGGAAACGGATAATGAAATTTGACCGGCCGGGACTCAAACCGGGAAAACTGGAAATTCCCGGTTTCATCCCGGTATCTTAAACAAAGCCGGGAAAAAGGACTGGGAAACGGGACCGGGTCCAGATCCCGTTTCTGTTCTAATATATTGTCCATAAAATGGAGTTATACCAATAATACACCCGTCTTGAGATGTTTCTTGTATATACCTCACTTGAATCACCATGAAGGGATATAAAAGAATTATAAGTGATAAAGAGAGTATCAGGGGATAAGGTGTTACCCTTATTTTGACAAACCCAATTTTTTCATTCCAACAGAAAGACATTTTTGTAGTCTGCATTTTTTACATTTTGCAAAATCTGGTTGGGATTTTTCGCCTTTATTCTCTTTTGAACATTTACATAAATTATATTTCCACACATTTTCGTTTTCAAGATAACGCCTTTTGGAAGGAAATTTTTGGAAAAATTCCGTCATATCTCCCATACTCTGATTTGGACAACCAATATTTCATTCGAAACTGCTCGACTAGCTGCGTCGAATGACATCAAAATCAGCTTGATTTGACAAATCAGTTTGATAACTAAAAAGTTGGTTAGAAAGAGGAGATTTAGTTGCCCAATATCTTTAATCTTGGCGATTCGAACACTCTCGTTCAAAAAATACTTTTTCGGCTGAAATAAGTTTCACTTGACTTACGAACTGCGTAAGAGGTTACTTGTAGTCTTCGCTAACTGGTAAAAAGTTGAATTTTTCTGAGATTATAGGGCACCAACAACAATCTTTCATCGCGCTTTTTCTCATCAAAACCTATAGATTGGAGTATACTCGAAATTTGAGCATGTTCACGTTATCAGGCGTGCCTCTGATCCTGTTCCGCCACTTACTTTAAGTTAATATTTATGACATAACTTTATATATTTATGACATAACTTTACATAACCCAGTGTCCGGAAGCTATTTTAGTGTCGTCCAACTCAGCTCGTCGAGATTTTTCGACCGAAATATTGGTTGTCCATATCGGAGTATGAGAGATATGACGGAATTTTACAAAAAAAAATTTCAAATTAAACAAAATCAAAAATACCTAAAAAAAGACCCACAAGCTGTACATGTACGAGCTCCATAATGATAACAAACACGTTCTTTTGTCCCACAAACTTTGCATTGTTTAATAAAATTTCTTTGCATTTTTAAAATAAATTTGTATTTTTTCTAATTAAAATAAAGTTGATAAATGCTTATTATCAAGCTTTTAAGGATATTTTTATAAAAATTTAAATAAACGGTTTAATTAAAAAATATCGTTTATAAAATTTATTTCAGGCAAAAATACCTAATTTTTATTTTAGCCTAACAAAAAAGCACGGCTTTATTAGCTTTTAAAAAATTAAATATTCATTTTTTATATTTCATTAAATATAAAAAAATTTGATGGAAAATTGTTAGAATACTAAAATTTAAAAAATTAAATGGACGATTTTAGGGTATGAGAACGTGTTTAATATTCGTTTTGGTTCGTTAAATTATCAGCTGAATAAACAAATAAATTTTATTAACAAAAATTGCATACCAGAAAGTTAAGTTGAATGATTGGATTTAATCAATTTAGTTAAACTCAAAACTTATCTCTCATCTTTCTATGAATGAATATTTTATTTTATAAATAAAATTTTATTTAAAAAAACTTAAATTTATTCAAAACAGCTAATTAAACACACAAAAATTTAAATGAAAAAGAAAAATTAATTTTTATTAACATTAATCTAAAAATGGTTATTTGCCATCATCGGGCATTTTGGCTAGAGTCATGCTTGCATTTCACACTGAAAAATATTTTAAATTAAAAAAGGTGGTTCTGTTTTAGTTAATTTATTTGGAAATTAAGGAGGATTTGGTGAAGGATGCCTCCACATCCCATGTGGAGGGATATGGATGCCTCAATATCCCTCCACGATATATCACTCAATATCCCTCCATATACCCCTCCTCAATACCCCTCCACGCCTTAAGTGTATTCGAACGTGTTTAATTTTAATTTGTCAGCTAAATAAACAAATATTTAAACAAAAATTTAAAGGGATATTCTGGCATTAGTTGAAGGAGAATTGGAAGAGGGTCTGAGAGAGAACGAGAGAGAGAAAGAGATTATTTGAGCTTGTAACGTTCTGAAAACAGAATAAAATTTAATTATTTTATTGACTAATTTAATGCCATGAAGTTAAGTTGAGGAAGGGATAATGGATAAAAAGGGAGTTGGTGTAAAAAATTGAATATTAGCTAAAATTTATTTAAACCAGCTAATTAAACACATAATAAATACCCAGATTAAACGAAAATTAATTATATTATCGCTAATCCAAGGGAGTTTTGAGAGTTATAGTTTTGACGGAAACCTTTTTTGAAAAGAAAAAATTCATTTTTATTGATTTTTGAACCTAAATAATTTCGTTGTTTTACTCACAATTTTCCAATATAAACTTGAAGCAACTTAGTAGAGACGTCCAAGACTTTTGGTCTTGATTCTTAACTCAAGACGTTTCTTGAGAGTTGTTGTTTTTAGGGTTGCCAAAATGGCCCGACTCGGACCGAAAGATTGAGTCAGGCCTAAGATATTTGGCCCGAAAAAGGCTCGTAACGGCCCGACGATTAAAACAAGTCCAAAAAATGCTCGAAAAAATTCGTTCTGACTCGAACAAGACTCGATAATATTTTTACCCGATTTGTGGATAAAAATGGGAGAAATCTGGCTCATTGGCCTTCCAAAATTCAAAAAAAATTCCAAAAAAATTTCAAAAATGAAAAGAAGAAGTTTTAGCTCCATATTAGGCTTGACATACGAACTGACGAGCTTTAAGCGACAAACTGGTTTAATGGGCGCTTCAATGAAGGTATACAGAGGTGTTAGGAGAAATTATGAAGATTTAGAGCATTATCAAGGATCACGAGGGACTTTAGGACTTCGACCGACGGTCCGACTCGAAAACGGTAACCCTAGTCGTTTTGACATCGTGGTTAAGTCATGGTCCTGCAAAGATCCAATCTGTCTTAGATCTTAGAAAATTTTTGGCTCTGGACATCTCTAGAAAAAATTGTAAGTAAAAATTCCGCCCATCCCTGATACTGGGAAACATGTACATATTTTAAAAATTATTTGATACAGTGAAGGAGAATTTGAAAGGAAAATAAATTTTTTAAAATAATGAGTGAGAAAAGTTCAAAAAAAATTTTTATTATTTTTTCCCTTTTTTTATTACCCTTATTTTTACTTTTATTTTTCTATTTTTCATAATTATCATTTATGATTTATTATTTTTATTTATTTACAATTTTGTAATAAATTGATTATTATTTATTTTTATTTTTCATTACTTGCAGAATTTATTTTTTTACTCTTATAAAATTATTAATCAGTTGTTTCCCTCATTTCTTAAATAAAAAATAAATAAATGAGTTTTTCCAAACCCCAAAAAAATATTTTATTAATTTTTGGAGGAACTGTTGTAAACGATGATTGTATGTTTGTAGCTGATGTACTTGTTGAAGGAAATAAAATTATGTAAATAAATTTTTTCTTCGGGAAAATTTTGTGAAATTTTGTGAAATTTCCAGTGCTGTTAAACAAGGGTTGGCTAAGGAATTTTCTAAACAGAGTAATATTGAAGTAATTGATGCTAGTGGGCGTTTAGTGATCCCTGGAGGTAAATGATGGGATTTTTTTTTATTAAATATGATTTACTTTCTAAAATATTTTAGGCATTGATCCACATGTAAGTGTGTCTTTGTAAATTAAATAATTTTTAAATTAAAAAATTTTTGGATGATAAACACGTAACATTTGTTTGTCCTCTATTAAAGTAGCAATATTATTAACTAATGGTTGATATAAGATGGGGGAGAGGAGAACAATATATCCGCCGTACTCTTTATATTCTTCCCTTACAAACGTGGGCAAATCTAATTAACAGAGAAAATGAGTTAGGGGTAACTGTGTACAAATAATAGATAACAAGTAAACCCATTTTACCTATCATCGCTACTAAGGTAGAGAATTGTTGGAAATCTTCGGATATCAGAATCCGGATATCCGAAACGAAAAATTCTCGATATCCGGCCTATTTTCGGATCCGGATATCTAGATCCGACAACTCTACTTTCATAATATATGATACAGACACATATGCAACTCCCTTTTATGGGCACAGTTGCCGCCGATGACTTTTATCATGGAACAAGAGCAGCATTGGCTGGTGGAACAACCATGGTTACTAGATTTAATTAACTTAAATTTAAAAAATATTTAAAAAAAGATCATTGACTTTGCTATTCCACCAAAAGAAAGTACTCCATTAGATGCTTATAAACAATGGAGGGAATGGGCAGACCCTAAAGTTCGGTTTTTTTCGGTTAAGAAATTTTTTAAAAATAAACAGGTTTGTTGTGACTATGGCCTTTCTATGGCTATTACTAATTGGAATGAAAAAATAGCTGAGGAAATGGAAATATTGGTTAAGCAAGAATTTGGTAAAAGTTTTATTTGTAGTTAAAAGTAAACTAAAAAATCTGGATTTTAAAATTTTAATCTGTTTCATATATTAATTCAAGTTATCTTTGGTTAAGATCGAGGCTGTTATTTGATGTTTAATTTCAGCTCGAAAATTCACGTTTAGAGCCACAGCCATTAGTGTACTTACTTAACCAAGCCTTTTTCCTGGCCAATCCACTAATTTGTTATTCAATGCAAAATTTCACAAAAATATTTAACAAAAAGAAGAATTCTAAGGTAGAATAAATCCTTAAGAGATTTCACGTGAAAATTTAACAGTATTAAGATTTTTAATACAAAATTTTCATCTTGAACAATTACATATTTACTAATTATAAGGGAATTTTTTTACCAAGTTTAATATTTAATTTAAAGGAATCAATTCCTTCAAATTTTTTCTCGCCTACGAAAATGTTTTTATGGTTACCGATAAACAATTTTATCAGGCTAGTTTGTACCCAAAAAATAATTTCTTAAATAAAATCAGGGCCTCAAACAGTGTGCAAAATTAAGAGCTTTAGCACGTGTCCACGCAGAAAACGGGCATGTTATAGCCGAAAAACAAAAGGAATTGTTAGAAATTGGAATTACTGGGCCTGAAGGTGTGAAAAGATTTTTGAGGAATTTTTGAAAATTAATTAAGTTTAGGACATGTTCAATCAAGACCTGAACAGTTAGAAGCTGAAGCTACCAATAGAGCTTGTACTATTGCAAAAATGGCAAATTGCCCTCTCTATGTTGTTCACGTTATGACTAAAGGTTTCCTTGAATGCTGAAAATCTTAAAGAAATTGAAAGAGCTCTTTTTTGTTATTTGAAGGGATGAGACACAAAACAGGGTTTAAAACTATGTATTAGGCAAGGGTTAGTGAGAAAAGAAATCAAGTTTTCTTGTCGTATCTCGTTAGGCACGTGCAAAGGGTTAAGTGTGCCCAAGCGAGCATTGTCTTGGTGGTCGCATCTACGAAACTTGCTAAACTCTGACTTATTTTTAAAAAACCAGAAAAAACTTTGGATCCTGAATCAAATGTCAGGCACTATTTTAAAATTTGAAGCCCCAATCCATATCCAGAAAAATCAAATAACTAATTAAAGGAGCAGCATCTGCTATAGCTGCCCAAAGGCAAGGTAATGGAGGTCTTCCAATTTTCGGAGAGCCAATAGCTGCCGGATTGGCGCTTGATGGATCACATTATTTTAATGAAGATTTTAGTCATGCAGCTGCATTTGTGCTTTCGTAAATATGAAGGATTTAAAAAAATTAATTTTCTAATTTAAGACCTCCTCTGAGCAAAGACCCGAGCACTCCAAATGCTTTAATGGATTTATTGGCATGGTAGGAATATAATTTATTTTTAGTCAATATCATTTGAAATTTGGACCTCAATATAAGATATACCATTAGGGCAGAAATCGAATTTTAGAATGAGGTATTTTAGAATAAGGTTCGTACAATAATAACGTAGTTACCGGTTAATTGGCCAACAGCTATCCCCATTTCGTACACTACCGTATTCCTTAAAAAATAGCCCCAGGAGCTATTTTTATTGTGTGGACCCTAATGGATGGTATTCTGTGATCTTATAGTAAGGTCTGGCAGTAAAATAATTTTAGCGGGCAACTAGATTTAGTCGCCACAGACAACTGTACTTTTACTTGTCAGCAAAAGAGAATGGGTCTTGGGGATTTTACGAAAATTCCGAATGGTGTGAACGGTGTTGAGGACCGAATGTCACTAGTTTGGGAAAAGGGTGTCTGCAGTGGAAAATTAAATCCAATGCGTTTTGTGGCTGTTACTAGGTTCCTTGAGAGGAGTATTTAAATCATTTGCCTTATTTTTAAGTACAATGGCAGCAAAAATATTTAATATTTATCCACAAAAGGGAAGAATACAGGAAGGGTCTGATGCAGATATTGTTATATGGAATCCAAATTCTAATAGAAAAATTTCTGCAAAAACTCATCATCATGCTACAGATTTTAATGTTTTTGGTTTGTATAAAAATAGCTTCAATTAAAAATACTCTTCTTCAGGGTCTCTTTCTTAATCGGAAATATAAGGGAAGCGAGGGAAGCACCATATTTATTGTCAGGTTTTTCCAAAAATAGACCAAAACTAATATACCTAATAATAATTGTTATAATTGAATCCATTTTCCTGTTACCACGATGCAATTATAACTGGAAACTGGATTTGAGGATCGTTTGATATTCGAGATCGGTATCTTTAAAATCTTGATAACCAAGATTTTTGAAAAGGCTCTTGTCTCGCGTCGATCTCTGACTATATCCCTTTATAACGTGCATCCAACTCTTAAAATTCTAAACTTTTCTAACTAAAACTTATTTATTATTTAGAAGGAATGGAAGTACGTGGAGTACCAGAAGTGACTATTTCTCGAGGAAATGTTGTTTGGAATTGTGGTGAACTTAAAGTTGAACCTGGATGGGGAAAGTTTGTTCCTCTACTAGCGAATTGCCCATATATTTTTGGAGCACAAGAAACACGTGAAAAAGTATTTAAACTTTTATTTGGAGTAAATTTAGAAAATATAGTAAAGGGATCAGGGTTGCCGCCCGAAACCCGATACTTGAAACCCGAAATCCGGCATTTTTTTGCACCAGAAACCCTTGACCCGGAATGAAAATTTTCCAACCCGAAACCCGTACCCGAAAATTTTTTGAACCCGCAGCAACACTGAAAGGGATTCTAGTACGTGACACAAACATTACGTTCCGTTCGAAGTCTTGGAGTTATGTTCTTTGACGATTAAAAATCAAAAAATGCCCCTCAACTTTTGTATACTTCTATAGATCCTTTTAACTTTTGACAAGCCAATTCCGTAAAAACCTCTATCTAATAAACACTCCACCTAGCACACTTTCATTTATGGGTTTTGGAATTTTATAAACCCTTCATTGGGAAATGAGGGACCTTCATTGAATGACCTTAAAGACGTTTACCTTTAGTTATCTAATTTTTAAAATTCTGTTTTCAGGCAAGCCAACAAATTAAAATTCACAGAAAAGAAGATAAAAATTAAATAGGTATTTAAAGAATTTTTATTGAAATTTTCTGATTTTTGTTCTTTATTTTATATTCTACTACTATTTATGACAACAAAATATTTTATTAAATAAATATGTAGATAAAATAATTATTAAAGTGATCACATGCTAATTAATATTTCTTTAGATAATAAGTACTTGATTTTAGTTGAGAAGGAAATTATGTAGAAATAAATATTTTTTGTTTAAATCAAAAATCTTCCTGAGAAAAAAATTTATTATAAAAAATAATTTATTAAAAAGATTTTCGCTTTTAACCGAAATTTTTGAAAAGGATTTCATTTTGGTATATTTATAATTTAAGCTGTTATCTTTGCTGAAATTTGAAGAGGATAAAAATCAGATTAAAGAGATTAAAAATTTTCCTTCAAAATTTTTTATTAAAACCGCGTGCCCGACACGAACCTCGACCATATTTTGCTCTCCCAACCCGAACAACGCCCCGAAACAACTTTGAAAACCCATTACCACGAATCCATTACTCGAGCGTTCAGGGTGCAATATTACAAAATAACAGGAGATCGGATTAAAATTTGAGGACATAAATAATTTTACTTTACTAATTTATTAAATAGAGAATTGTCAGTTTTGATCTAAGCTGTTTAGGAAAATAAAATTTCGGTTCTTTTCTTGAAATTTTTAATTTGAATATATCGATAGTTTTAAATTTTTTTATAATTTTTTTGTTTCGAAAAAAGCCCTTTGATTTTTTAAAACTCTGATTATTTTTTGTTTGAACGTGAACTCTAATTTTTGGACAAAATTTTATTCACGTAAAACAAACAAAATTATTATCATACTTTTACTGACAATTATTATTAACACTTTAGTTAACAAAATATATTTTCCAGCAAACTACAATTCTTCTAGTTTCCTCTAGTATAAAGTAATCAAACAAAAATATTTTAAGCATTTTATCAAAAATACTATCAGTAAAATTATAAAAATATAAACACGTTATTTACTCTTAAATGACTGTGAAGCTATAAAAAATTTTTAACAAAATTACATATAAATACTCTCAAATTTATTATTATTTATTTATTTTAGTAATTTATTTTAAGTTTATTTTGCCTTCTAAATTTAAAAATGGATTTGTCATTAAATCTTAATGGTTTTGGAGGTGATAAAATTAGTATATGTATAAATTATTTGTCAGGGTATTCTCTTCTTTTGACAAATCTTAGGAAGGATATAACTGAAATATGTAGCTTTGAATTGATTTAATTATGTAAGGGGGTGTAATAAATAGGGGGTATGCTCAATTGAAAGAAATTTATCCTAATGTTCCAAGATTATCGAATACCAAAAAACAGCATTTGCCAAATAAGCATTTGCCCCCAAAACAGCATTTGCCAAATAAGCATTTGCCCCCAAAAACAAACCGGTATTTGCCTAAAACTCAAAACCGAAAACCGGGTTTCTAAAATTTAGATTAACCGAAAACCGGGGGTACCGGTTAATAACCGGTCGCCAACAGCCCTAATAAATAGGCATCTTAAGAGATCTTGTCCTTAACTGAAATTTTTAAAAAGGATTTTTTCTGCCTTATTTACACTTTAAGTACTGTTCAAAAACAAGAGACTCTCCATAATAACAAGAAACTGCAATTTGAGAGCATTAATGGGCATTCAAAATCTATGGGTAGATCAGAAACAACCTCAAAAAACTCGAATTTTTGATTATAGCCTTTTCCTATTGATATCTAAAATTAAATTTTATTCTTCCAGATAAACCATTAATTCAAATTGCGGATTTGAAAGAAGGAGGAAAATATTCCAAGGAAGAAGTAGAAGGTCGCAATAAATTGGCTACGCTATACCGTCTTGTAGACTTGTTTCATTGGTCTCAGGCTATCTACAATCATATCTCTGTCAGTTATTTTCTACAATTATTTTCTCAATTCTTTTTTAGCTTCGTCTTCCAGGAGAGGGCAAACACGAAATTTTAATTAATCCTTTTGGTCTACTTTATCGTGAAATAACTGCTAGTTCCTTAGTGAAGGTATGTCTAGATTCATTTTAATGGCCAGATTTAAATTTTATAGGGTCTTAGGTGATAACTCAATCTAAACTGGCTCAAAAATTCAAAGGATACCATAATTTACACTAAAATTCTCTAATCATATATCCCAGGCCTTGGCAACAAGCCAAAAATTATTATACATAACGATTTGTAACATTTACAGATTACTACTGATGGGCGTATAATAGATTCAGGCTCAACACCATTGGGCATGTTTATAATTTGCTTCGAAAACTTTTAAAAAATCCCTCCCTCTCCTTTAGGTATTAACCAAGCTGGTTATATTCTCCACACAGCCATTCATGAAGCTTTTCCCGAAATTAAATGTGTCCTTCATGTTCATACTTCTATTGGCGCGGCTGTTGCTTCGATGGAATGTGGACTTTTGCCTATTACGCAAGGCAAGCTTTCTTAAAAATAGGGATGTTGCTTCCTAGGGATTTTGCTTCATCCTCTTCAGCATTTTCTACAATTACAGTCTATTCCCTTCACTCACACTATTAAGTTCTATCCAAATATTCTGAAGTTTTCTTATTTACAACCCTATTTCTTAAGATTTAACATTAAAATCTCGAATTTCACCAATATAAAACTTTGAAAATATTTAAGAAGCTATGGTTATTGGCCCAGTAGGCTATATTACGTTCACTGGAATGCTTTCTGTTGAGGAAGAAAAGGCAGAAATTGCTAAAGAATTGACCGGCAAAAAAGTTAAAAAAAATTTTTTTAGTATTAAAAAAATTTTTTAAAAAAAGGTCATTTTCCTTCGAAATCATGGTTTTGCATGTTGCGGTACAACAGTAGAGGAAGCTTTACATTTAGCCTATCATACACTTAATGCTTGTAAAGCACAAATTTCAGCTTTGTCTGGCGGTTTAAAAAATATTATTTTGCCGGGTAAAGAAGAGATAAATAAAACTTATGAACTTGCTAAACATGGAGGTAAATAAATAAATAAATAAATTAAAGAAAAATTAAAAGAGATCGCTTGACTAGAAATTGTTTCTGAATACTGACAAGATTTCTGAAAGACATAAAATTTACAAAAAAATTAATAGAAAAATTCGGAACGCCTCGGAACAATTTTTTATTTCGCTCCGAGACTAAATGAAAAAGGACAAAAAAAAAAGTCCAAAACAAGATTTCGCATAGCACAGTCTCCGATTGGCATTTCCTTTTTTTATCATCTAGGCTGGGAGTACCTCTTATCTGGGGTATCTTCCCAGAAAACCGACGGATATCCGAAGATTTCCAAGAACCTAAACCCTATTCTTATGCCATATAATTTTGCCTTCTTAGACAGAGTTAATATTAGTTGAAAATAGAAAAAAAGGGGAAATTTACATCAAATAAAAACCCGGAAATAAATTTCCCTGTCAAAATTATTCAGTTAAATTTTATCCTTTAGCAAATGGAATGAACCGCGTCGCTGCTGATAAAAACGGTGACAAAATGGTGCACACTTTAGAGCGTATAGGTGATATTGAATGGGGAGTTGGAGAATTAGAATGGGAGGCGTGGATGCGTCAATTGGATGGGGCTGTATGTTTAAACAAACAAAAAAATTCTTTCAAAATTTTCAAAAAAAATTTCAAGGGTTACAAAACTGGACATAAATACAAAATACCACAACTTATGGAAGTTATAAATAAAGTTGGAAAATGATAAGAAAAAAAGTGTTGAATTAGAAAAATACATATAAACTCCAAATTATTTTATCCAAAAAAGCCATTAATTATTTTATTTTTTAAAAATCCATTTTATTTTTAATTAAACCAATTGTGGATTAACGTTAATAAAAATTAATTTTCGTTTCCAATTCTTGTTTAATTAGCCGTTTTCTTATTGAGCTTTCCCACTAGATGAGGGGGAAATTCTTACGTTTTTTTCAATTTGGTTGCCCACTGGTTGGGCTAAAATGCTTTGGTGACAATTCATTTTAGTTTAAGCAAAGAGTTGACTGTATGAGTAAAAATTTCAAAATTCAGTTAGAGAGAGAACAAATTAAAATAAATGTTGATAGATATAAGTCTTTCCAAAGATATACATAAGGATTGGGAAAAAAATCAAAACAAATAATTATTTGATTCATGCCAAAAAAACAGCCAATCAAATTTGATTCAAAGTATTTGAAAAAATTATATCTCAAAATTTGATTGACTTTAAAATTTTATAAAAAAGGCTAATGCACGTTAGACTGAATAATACTACAATTCTAAAGTTTTTAAAACTGTGTTCATTCCAGCAAACATCATTTTCTTTTGTAATTTATTAAAAAATAGAAAAAACGGATTCTTTAAAATAACACCCCATTTCCTTTACTTCCTTAGTTGCTTCCTTTTTAAACAATTCTAAAAAAATTCAACCTTCCCTAACATCAAAACCAAAATTTTTTAAGTCTAAAATCAATACAATAGAAATTTTTTTCTAAGTTTCCACGTTTGATTTTAGAGCGTTAACGCACGGATAAGCGATCCAACCATTTTTAGATTGACGTTAATAAAAATTAATTTTCGTTCCATTTTTGTTTAATTAGCCGTTTTTAATTTTTATTTTTGTAATTGAAAAGAATTTTGTTTATTGAATAAAGCTTTCTAACCACGATAATTCGTTTTTTATACCCATCGACATATTATCCTATCAACAAAACTTGCCTGTCTTTAAAAATCTCTTTAAAATTTTATTTAGAAAATTTATTTGTTTAGCCAAATCTCAAACAAAAAGCCAAAAATTAAAATTAAATACGTTCTACATAGCCATTGAAAAACTGCTTAGGAGGGAATTTTCTGCATTGAATATATCAATTTTTGCCAACAAATTTTTGTATTTATGAAATATTTATTGCTACCATTGAAGAATATTTTATAAGCTTATATAACCGGAGTGTGGCCAGTATAGCCCCTCAGTCTTTAGTTTTTTAAAATCAGCTTTATTTTATTACCCTCTTTATTGAAGAATTGAAACAATAATTTTCCTACCTCAAATAATTATTTTTCCTAATTTATCTTCACAAATAAAGCTGAAATGTGCTAGCAATTTTTCCCTCAGCTTATGTAAAAGGATAGGTCGGACTGATATGTTTCCTTTTTTAGCCTTTGGATTAAATAGATATATGCTTACAGTATATTCTTATATATCCAAGGGATCTAGCCGACATAAACATTAAATTCTTCGATTTAGGGAACAAAATCAACATAAAAACCGTTTAATATTTTAGTGAGAAATTAAACAGATAGCTGTACAGAACTCTGCAGAAGATAGATATACCGAAACTGATTTAAAAAACAAAAAAAATAACAAAACATCCCTTCTCTCTCTCATTTATTCATTAATTATCTACTTAATTAAGCATTGTTAAAGGACTTTAGCCTTATTCGTTTAATAAAAAATACCAATTTAATTTTAAAAATGCAAAGAAACTTTATTAGAACATGCAAAGTTTGTGAATCAACATTAAATGTTTGTTTTCATTATGGAGTTTCTACATGTAGGGCTTGTGGAGCTTTTTTCAGGTATTTTTTATTTTGTTTAATTTCAAATAATTTTTTCAAAAGGCGTTATATTGAAAATGAAGGAGAATGCAAATATAAATGTAAATGTTTGCAAAAACGATTATTAAAAGAGAATAAAAACGGAAAATCCCAAACAAATTTGGCAAAATGTCAAAAATGTAGACTTGAAAAATGTCTTTCTGTTGGAATGAAAAAATTGGGTTTGTTAAGATAAGGGTAACGCTCCGCAACTAAACACAGTCTGATCGGTTTAGCGTCTTCGTTAACTGAAAGTCTCGACCCCCGACATGCCATTCCAGGCAAACCCCTATCCCCGATACTCTTGACCACTCGGAATGTTATCCTAGTAAAAATATTTAAAAATAATTTTAAAAAATAATTTTAGATGTCGGATATTTACGTCAAGATATATGCCTGGAAGCAATGAGAGAACAAAACAACGAAATTAACGTAAATTTATATTTTTTAATTGGAAAGGGAAAGGGGATACTTTAAAATTTTAAATTTTTTCTATCGTTAAATTATTCTTCCTTTCCATTAAATAATTTTTTCAAACTTAAAAGCTTGCGTTAATAATTGAGCAGCAAATTAAATAAAAATTTTCTTCATTTTAACGATTTTCCAACACCTTATAATTTCCAAACTTGCTTTAACTTTTGTTTCATTTTTACTTTTAACTTTCTTTTCATAACTAGAAATTGAAGAGAAAATTGAATTAAAGCCCTAAATGAACCACCACTAAAAGCAGAATATCCAAAAATTCCAGATATATTTCTGTGTATAATAGAATATATCTTATCAAATATTTCTATTCTTCATAACATATTTTGATATTTTCATGATAAATTAAATGATAAAATTGTCTAAGCGAGGGCAAGAGATCTATGTATGTATGTATTAATGTTTGAATCCTGCCCCGAGGCTAAACTTTTATTTTTTAAGCTTCAAACTCCTCCAATTGTCGACATATCTTTCACTGATCAAAAACAAATTGAATTAATTTTGGCAATTACTGAAGCCAAAAAACGTATTATGCATTCATTTAATAATTTGGATGATAGTATATTCCTTAAAGGCCCGATTTTGTTTGAAGAAATAATTTTATCTGTTAATATAAATATTTTTAGTCTAATTGACAATCTTTCGGTGAATTTTAATTTAATTTTTAATTAAAAAATATTTTTTTAATTTTAAAGCAAAGCTCAACTCCACTATCTTTTGGGGAATTAAATCGTTGTGAATTTTCAGTACAAAATGAAAGCATGCAAAACCAACTTTGTCACAAATATTTTTTAGTTGACAGACTTTTGTGTGTTGCTATAGCTAAATCTATGCCTGTTTTTGATAAATTGACTTTATCTGATCAGGTATATAATTAGTCTTGTTATAGGTGAATGAGTATTATTGGGGAATAGACACAGAAGAAAGCACAACCATCTATGCGACCAACAACCGAAATGTTGGGTTTTCTGCGAGCGTTGGGTTTCTGCGACCTTCAAATCAAATTCTTTCATAGAGCTAAGGTACAATAGGTACAATAAGATACAATACACCCTGTACAATCTTAATATTTTCTGGAGTGGGATTAATGATGGGATGGGATAATCTGCGGTATTAAATCATTATTGAAGTTAGTTAAATGACAAAACAAAAAACGAGAAAGCTTGATTAATGCAAAATTCATTTTTCTTTTAATAAAATAGATTGCACATCTAAGGCATATTTCTTATATGTTTACTGCATTTACTGGCTCTTACCTTGCTTGGGAATTAGGCTCTGAAACTTGGACACGTAAAGATTGTGTTATGCCGGCTCTTGGTGATATGAAGGATTGTAAATATTTATATAATGATCGGTAAATTTAAAAAACATGAAAATATTTTTTTATTTTTAGAATGATTAAATGGTCTGAACTTTTATTTACAAAATCTGTTGTTCATTTTAAACGTGTTGCATTAACAAAAATTGAATTTGCTTTGTTAATAGCTATTATTTTTACAAAATCAAGTAAAAACTTTAATTTGTAAAGACAACTAACGGGTGGTTACTCTAATTTAGATAAATAAGGACCTGAAATTTTGTATAGATATAGTAAAGCAGCTGGGCTATAGCTATTTCTCTCCTTTAGCTTGTGCAAAAGGTTAATCGGCGGCTGGGAGCGAACCAGCATCTTCAGTAAACCGGACTGATGTGTTAGCTATTATGCGCCTATTGCAAAGCCTTAGGAATTAAAGGCTAGGCCTAAGGCTTTGCCTATTGCAAAGCCTTAGGAATTAAATAGCTATATGCTTTATAATATCCATAATAACATTATCTAACTTCCTTAAGAATTTAGAATGATAAAATAATTCAGAATTTATGACTGAAGAAAATTTAAATAAATTTTATAATTTTTTCTAAAAAGATGCTGAAGACTTGTCTCCCGAAGGAAAAGAATTACTTTATAACGAATCTGTTAAATTTACAAAAATTTTACTTCAATATAATCAACAAAGATTAGGTTTAATTGAAGGGGCTCAAAGATTGGATGAATGTATTCGTTTAATTAATGTTGCTATTGAAAATGAGCATTTTATGCGCTTAATTCTTTCTCATCAACTTGAATGTTACCCTATGGATAGCTTTAAATTCTCCAATTTTTTTGAAAATTTCTTGAAAAGAAGTGATTAAAATACTAAGAATGATTGAAAAAGTAATTTTTTTAATTTTAAATAAAATTAGTTTTTGTAATAATTAAATTATTTGATTCGGTAAAATATTTATTTGCATATTTTGTATTCGGATAAAGGGCTGTGCGTCATGGCGGATGACATCCATTTTTGGCCGATTTTGATTTGTGGCGTTTGGCGTGTTTTTATCTTTTAAAACCCGAAAAATTTACAAACTCAAATTATGAAGATTTTTCAAATAATTGCGAGGAGGGGTGATCAAAAAAGCATTTTTCTGCCTTCAGTTTTCTAAGTTTTCAAAATTTTCGCCTGCAGCTCTTATATGTAGAAGGAAGAAATCTGGCTTCTTAGCCTTCTAATTTATCAAAATCTAAATATCAATAAAATGCAGTAACTCCATAACTTGAAGTCAAATTTGAATATCCTTTAAATCCTATGATCTCTCGATATATGTTCAATTCCCTTGCTCTTTTCTTTAATCCCCCGATATACTTCACATATAACACTCTGAGTGCCTATTGTAAAATATTATCCCTCGGCTTATATTTATTACAGCATTTACGGTATATCCAAACAATGGTAATTAATACATATATCATCTCTTTATTGCAAGTACATTAACATAAAAAAGCTGAAACCAAATAAATATTTTAAACCATTTATTAATTAATGATTATAAAAATTAATTTTCTTTAAATTAAAATTTTTTATATGTGTTTAATTTTAATTAATTTAACTTTTTTTTTAATTTAAATAAAATTTTATTAATAATTTTCACTCCCAGAAAGATAAAAGAAAAATTTACGTCGTTAATAAATTGATTAAATTCAATCATCCTTTTTTAAATTATATGTAGTCAAGTTTAATATCTTTTAATTCTCGAGTATCTCTCTTTAATTTTTGTTTAGAAAATTTGTTTATTTAGCTGATAATCTTTTAAAAACTAAAACTAAAATTGAATTCAGCAATACCAGTCATTTACATAATTTTAAATTTAATATAAAAATTTTGCCAACAATTTTTTTTATATTTAATGAAATAGAAAAAATTAATATAGTAGAATCTAATAAAGTACATACACTAAATTATTATCCTTTTTTATGATAATAAAAATTATTTATCTGTGTGGAAATTTTTTATTATGTTTGCCAAAATATGCTCAAATTTTGGTAAAAATATGAAAATTTCCCAAAATATGCACAGAAAAGCAAATATACACAAAAGGACCGCAATATGCAAAAATATGCATTAGGAACCGGGTCCTAAAGTGGTCGAACCAATGTAAAAACACTATTTTTGCGCTTCTCTCATCATGGCATATCCGCACAACTTTTGAGAAAATTTCAAAATAAAATTTTTAAAATCCCTTCAACTAAAATAGTTCCAAGTGAAAAAGCTCCAACGTTGTTAGGACAACTTCCTTTAAATATAGATGGAGAACATTTAATAATTAAAGAGAAAACTGAATTGTGTCAGAAACACTTTGAAATGCTTAAAAAAGCTTGGGAGTGAAATAAAAATTATTTTCTTTTTTAATTAAATTTTTGTAAATAGTATAAATAAATGATTCTTTTATCATGAGTTAATAATTAAATTAATTGGGAATATTACTTACTGATCGGCTTCTGCCACTTTTTTTAAAGTGAAAAGTCATGGCTACTAGTCTAAATACTTTTTATAAAAAATTTTTACAGAAACCTTCCTACCGGAATTTTTTAAAGTTTTTTGGACGGTGCTTTTTGAATTTTGCGAGGAGATGATGATTTTCTTGGAAAAAGTCCAATAATGGAACCGGACTTATAGGAAATGAAGGAGGATTGTTTGGGCTACGAAATGAGTTTAAAAATATTTAAAAATGTAAATTAGGAAAAAAAACTTATAATTAGGGCGGGGTAAAACATGCAAATTTTACCATTAAAAGTTTAATACTTATTTAGTGATAAAAATATGATAAATTTCATGTGATTTTACAAAGATTGATATTTTCTTTTTGTATTTAATTCTGGACATTTTAAATACATAATTCAAATATTAAATGTATAATTGCTGTATACGCTATAGTACAAAAATAATCAAATACCGCCAAACATTGAAATTTAATCTTTATTTGTCCACGTCTAATACTTTCAAATCAGTTCTAAGAAAAGTTCCAATGTCGTATTTAATAGAATTAAATAAATAAAAATATTTACGATTTGTTATCGCATTTAAGCATTAAATTACACATTTGGCTACAAATTTTAATTAACAAAAATTTAAAAATTTTATGTCACGCATATGTACTTATTAATTTTTCAAATAATTTTTGTTTCGTTCCCATTATTTAATATTAAATATTAAAAAAATTAATTAAAAAAAGAAAATTAAATTCAAAAACCAAATTAATTTAAATTAATGTCTTCTAATTTAACAACTCTACAACAACAACCACCAAATATAACAATTATTATTCCCCCACAAATAATAATTGATATAGCCTATATTTTTAGTATCTTAGAATTAATTATCCATCCAATTATTTTATTAATTTCTTTGTTAAATTTATTAATTCTTTTAAAAACAAATATTTTACATCCAAATTTACGTATAATATTAATTGGACAAAGTTTATGTAGTATATTTTTTGAAATTGGGAGATTTTCTCTTGTCTCACAAAAAATAATTTCTGGGGATATTTTTAATCCTGGATATGTTATTTTTCAGGTTTATAAAAATTAATTTCCCTCCAAAAAATAAATAAATATATATACTAGATGATTGCCAGCTTAACAGGGGGGTGTGCAGGATTACTTAGTCATATCCTCTTCATTGAGCGTTTAATGGCTTCATTATTATTTAAAAATTATGAAAAAACAAAAAATGCGTATTTTGCTTTTATTGCCACTTGCTTAGCTGTAAGGTTTTAAATAATAATTATTGAAAATTGTTGTAATTTTATTTATGTTGCTTCTAAACAAAATTTAGTGTTTAATTAAAATGGCCATAGGGGCTAAGCAGCTTACGTTTCTTCACGTTTCACGCGTTTTTCTTCATTTTTCGTTTCTCGCTACAAATTTTTGTGTCGTGTGAAATTCTTCCTATCCAAGAGTTTGGTTCGAATACCCGACTCTCATTCAAAGAAAACTTAGTGAAGCTTACCAACATATCCACTCTACCTGTCATTTCTTTCAAGCCTTCGAAAATGATTCTGACTATTAATTAAACATATAAATTTTAGTTTTATAATTTAACTTTTCTCTTATTTTTAAAGTATTTTTAAAGACAATAATTAATTTTAAGTTTATATATTCACTGAGCAATACATTAACAATTAGTAAATCTTGGGACGTAACACTTATGAGTATTATACAATTAATTGTTTCAATCATCGCAAGTTTCATTGAAATTCTGGTATAAAATTTTTTCACATTAAATAGCTGCAGGTTTTAGCAAAAAGAGGGGTTGTATTTAGCTGAGGTGGGTCGGAACAGTCAAAGGTGTCGGAAATCGGAAGAGCCGGAAATCGGAACTGGCTCAAAAGTCGGAAATCGGAAAGAAAATTTTTTTCGGAAATCGGAAATCTAGTCGGAAATATGCTTCAAAAATTGTCGGAAATCGGAAGGAAAAAACGTCGGAAGTGGAAATCGGAATTCCGACCCACCTCTGGTATTTAGTAATAATTGATGGTATAATTTTGTGAAGTTTTAGATACTAAATTAAATATTAACCATTTATAGTTTATTTATTTAATTGGTGGTTATTATATGAATAAATACAAAAATTCTATAATATCTGGAATTAAGTATTCGTTGAGTGTAAAATTTCAAGTAATTTTTCTTTAATAATGAATCGTAATTAAATTTAATTTTAATTAATTTAAAATATTTACTTAATAAATTTTAATTAAAGATGTCAGAAAACATAAAAACAAGTAAACAACTCTACCCAGTTTTTATTTGTTATTTTATCAAAAACATTAATTATCCAATTTCTTTATTATTACTTTACCTACAAGTACCTAATTATATAATAAGTCTGGCATTTTTATATATAAATATGTCTGCATCTATTCTTAATGGAATTATTGAATATATTATAATTACGTTAGTAAATATAAAATTATTTTTAAAAATTTTATAAGCAAAATTGTTATCATTAAAGGAAAAATTTTGAATTTAAAATTAGGGTTGCGCGAGGTTGGGGCATGCCGAGGCCGAGGTCCTCGCCCATTTTCCACTCTCGGTCTCGGAACCTCGGTCTCGGTTCTCGCCAAGTACCTTGCCTAGGAACGTTGCTAAATATACACCCCTAAAAATCGACTTTTTTCTAAGAAATGGAAGACTGCCTCGACCTCAGAATTCGACTCAATTTTGACCTCCGATCTCGAATTTTTCAGTCACGGTGATCCTAGGTCTCTGTTTTTTCGAAAAACCTAACTTTAATTATGTAATTACTGATTATTTAGACAATAAATATTTTCTAATTCACAATCTTATGTAGAAAATAATAAAAAAAATTAATAAAAATATTTTTCAATAAATTAATCAAATTAATTTTTAAAGTCATCACTCTACATTGAAGAAAAATTTAATAAAAATTATTTATAAAATAGAATTTAAAAAATCTAACAGAATAAATACTATTGAAGAAAATGCTATTCCAACTACAATTAATGGAAGTAATTTAATAAATAATGATGAAATGGAAAAACATTTTACAATGCTTAAAGATGCTTGGAAATAAAAATTATTTTGTTAAAAATTATTATTTTATTTAGAGTTTGTTCCGAATATCGTCTTTTTTATGCAAATGTGCAGCAACATACATACACAACTCGCATTGTACTAACAAACATCTGGAAAATTTTGGAAAAATTTCGGTGGACAAATAAAGAGCAGCAGAAAAGAAGTGTAGTAATTTCCCGAGATTTTTTCAGATTTTTGTTAGGCTCAATGAGAATGTATGATACTAAACATTTGCATAATAAAGACTAAATTCGAAACAGGCGTTCGGAACTCTAATTTTATTGTTACTTTTTTCAAATTTAAATACTACATATAATTTTATTTTTAAAGTATGTACATTTCCTAAAATTCCAAAATTTTTGAGTCCGATTTTCTGAAAAATTTTTAGTCCCGAAAAATTAAAACCATAATTTAGCCAAATATTTTTTAAACTATGTATATTTCAGACTTATTAAAGATTAACAAAACAGTTAAATTATCTCTCAAAATTCTATCAAATTAAAAATTCATTTCAAGAAAAAAATAGATCATGCAGAAAAAAAACAAGAAAATTTATTTTAATAAGAAAAACACCATAAAAAGATTTTATTTTGTTCACTCAACCATTTATTTCACAAAGAAAACAAATTTGTTTAATAAATAAATTTTTATATATTTTTTTTCATTTTTATTAAAATAAAAAAATGCGCGACATATAGGCTCCTGAAATAAAAAACTATGTCGGAGAAGCCTGTTATTTATTAAATACAAAAATAAATATATGTTGTAATGATGAGTTTTGTGGGGGATATTTATGGATATATAATCATTATTTAGTTAACATTTTTATTTTTTACAAGAAATAATATCTGGTATATGTATAGCTTAAAATAGATATAATTTGAATATTTTTAAAATAAATATGTCTGTAGACATATTAACTAGAGACGGGCAAAATAATGTTTGCGGGATACCGCGCGCGGGATTTTTTCTTAAAATTTCTGCGTAAAAGGATTTTGCGTGATAAATCCCGCATTCTGCAAAATCCCGCAAATGCAAAAGGTGCGGGATTGTGGACACGGGATTGTGTGTCGCGCGGGATTCTTTCTTGCGCGGTCTCTAATATTTAAATTGCTAATTAATATTTTTATTATTTTTATTAAATTAATTTTATTAATATTTTTATTAAATTAATATTTTAATTATTTTTATTTTTATTAAATTAATATTTTATTTATTAATCTCTAATAATTAAAGTGGAAGAAGGCGCATCCATGTTGTTTCTTTCCTTTTTAAAATTTATAAACCTTCTAAATTAATTTTTAGAAATTATAAAGTTTATTTAACAATAAAATGTCCTCGTCAATTAAATCACCAAATATAATAAAACAAACAATTATTGGCCCAATACTAATTACAATTTCTATTTTTATTATTGCTACATTAATTGTTTGTGCTTCACTTTTGCGTGAATTAAGCAATCTTTATAATGAAATTAATTTGGAATTGGAGGAATTTAATGTAATTAATTAGTGAATTTTGATGTTTTTAACAAAAAATTAAAAAGATTTTGGAAAATAAAGCTTGGAATAAAATAATGAATGTTAATCAGAATAATTTAAATGTGAATTCATTGAGAACAAAACGTCAAGGTTACGACAGTCTGGGAACAGCTGCTGTTGAATCAGTAAATTTGGGGAAACAGAATTTCCAATTAAAACAACAACAACAAACTTTAAATAACCGTAACTGTGGTAGTTGTGCTTTACGTTCTAAAAATTGTCCTCCTGGTAATAAATTTATATAAAAGATTATTTTATTGAATTATATAGTCTTTATTATGCTGGTCCTGCAGGAGCTCCAGGAATTAAGGGAATTCCTGGGGAAGATGGAATCCCCGGACAACCTGGGCATCAAGGTATTGCAGGAATTGGTGTTGTGAGTAATATGCAAAAATCTGTTTGCATTAAATGCCCTGTGGGGGCAAAAGGGGCGCCAGGAAGTGATGGACCGCCTGGAAAACCTGGCCCACTCGGAGAGAATGGAAAACCGGGATTACCAGGAAAGGAGGTTTAGAAGAACTAAAATATTTATTTTACATTTATCACTGCAGGGTGATCCAGGAAAACCAGGTGCTCGAGGCGATAAAGGCCAAATAGGAGCACCAGGCGAGCCTGGTGTGAGTGGAAAACCAGGGGCTTCAGGACAAGCATCTTCTGCTAAACCTGGACCGAAAGGAGCAACAGGCCCTCCAGGGAAGCAAGGAGAGCCTGGTCTGCCAGGAGAGTAAGAAATAATAGAAATTAATAGATTTGCATATTTATTTAAAGCACTCCAAAAATTGGAGAGCCAGGCCCTCCAGGACCAATCGGACCACCTGGCCCGCCTGGAGAACCCGGAAAGGATGGAGAAACAGGAAAGCCGGGAGGTGTTGGTTCTCCTGGCTCTGATGCTGAATATTGTGGTGATTAATTTATTTAATTTGAATATTTTTAAATCTCTTAGCGATTAATTATATTTTTAATTTTAAGCATGCCCTCCAAGGACAGGGGAATTTGCTGCAGCTATAAGACATACTACAGTTGCAGTCGAACCTAGCGGATATCGCTTACGAGTTTTATAAAAAAAAATGAGAAAATTAAAAATTTAAAAATAAAATTTTAAATTGATACTTTAAGAATTGATTTCTACATTACATATACAGGGTGACCCAAAAAGTTTAGGACAAACCTTTTATTCCATAACTTTATTTATTCTAAAGATAATGAGATCAAATAATGATGAAATTATAGAGAACTAAATGGAGAATAAAATAAAAAAAATCTTTTAGAATTTTCCCTGTTCTACTTTGAGATCAGGGGTGAGCGCATTGAGTTTTGCGTTTTGCGTTATTTGCGTTAAATTTTGGCCTTGCGTTGCGTTTTGCGTTTTTTTCGATGAAATTAACGCAAAAATACGCAAAAAATATACCCAATCTGAGGACAAAATTGGAGAAATCTAGCTTCTTATCTTTCCAAATTTCTCAAAATTTTCGCCTGCGGCGCAGAAAAAGGAAGAAATCTGGCTACTTAGCCTTCCAAAATTTTTAAAATTTTTGCCTGCGGCGCTAAAATAAAGAAGTATAATGAGTGGTTAATTGAAAGATCAGTTGTCTAGCATCATTTTAATTTAGTAAACCTGCACCAATTTTATTTATATCCTCTTAATCCTCTTATATCTCTTCAACCCCTGATACCTACTTTATGCCAAAATCCCTGTTATCTTTTTAATCTGAGGGCAAAAATTGGAAGAAATCTAGCTTCTGGATTTCCAAATTTCTCAAAATTTTTGCCTGCGGCGCCAAAAATAGGGGATTAATTACCATGTTTCCATCATGGAGCAGCTCAAAAAATATCTGTTCAGTATTTGGAACTCAGATCTCACGTTTTCTCCAAATCCCCTGATTCCCCGGCATCAATTCATAACTACAGTAGCCCCTTATCCTTCGATATATCCCCAACTTAACCGACATCCTTCGGTAATCACATGGATTTTTTCAAATATATTGATCCCTCCAAAATACATCCGTACTAACCAGCTACTTTGTTAAACCCCTTGATCCCTGTAAATCGTCTGATATCCTTCATAATCCCTTATACCCCCTATATTACTCCAAATCATTACCCATTCAACTTACATGTATCATAAAATCGAGTAGGACTCCCCAACTTATAGTAATACTTCGATTTTTAACTGAAAATATGGCTAATACTTGATAAAAAAATTTTTTCCCAATTTTTCGTTCTTGCGTTTTGCGTTTTGCGTTATTTGCGTTAAATTTTGGCCTTGCGTTGCGTTTTGCGTTTTGCGTTTTTTGAGATTGGCTCTTGCGCTCATCCCTGTTTGAGATAAGGTTAAAGGAAAGTGTGAAAAATTATTGCTCCAGGTCGCACCTTTTTTTGAGGCATTTTGCCTATAACATTAGAACAGATTGCCGGAATTACAAAAAATTTTTTCGGCATCTAGAGCAGTCCTTTATCTATAGAAATTATAAAGCAAAAATTTTTTTAGATTAACGCTTAAAGAGATATTCGATTGCGCGTAACCCTCCCAAAATGAGAAAATCGCATTCCCCCCAAAACTGATTTACATCTACTCAGAGCCATCCATGTAGGAGTTGGAGTTTTTATCATTCAAATTTGTCCGGTTCGCTAATGATCTTAATTAAATTCTGTTGAGATCATCCTGTTTGAACTTTTCCTATCTGAGATACAGAAAATAAAATTTTGTGGGGAAAATTTTGATATGGTGTACCTAAAATTACATAACTTTCTTAATCCTGAATCAAAAAATCTTTAATTTTACTATATGATTGAGAATTAGTTGAGCTACAAAATAAACGAAAAAATATAAAAAAATATTTATGAGAAAAAAAGTTATGGCAAAATTACTTTTGTCCTAAACTTTTTGGGTCACCCTGTAAGTAAATTTATAAATTTTGTATATTTTCTGTATAATTTTGTACAAATTTTGAAAAAAAAATTTACTTAACATACACATATACTCAATAATTGCCCTCTCTCAAATAATTAATTAACCCAATTAATTACCTTTCCAATTAATTACCCTCTCCGGGTAGATGCTTAAATAATAATTGTAATTATTTGGCATATCTACTAAATTTGATTTAAAATTTAAAATATGTCTTATAGTGTTACTACTAGAATAGCTAAAGAAATCTATAAAGAAACAAACAAAAAATCTAAAAATAATTTAAAAATAGAAATTCCAGACAGTTCATTTAATGTCAATTTTTAAATTAAATCTGTACAAATAAAAAAACTCAAAAATAGAAAGTAAATTTTAAAAATTTCTTTTATTTAAGATTAATTTGTACTTTTAAATAAACAAAAAAAAATTTTTTTGAAAATTTTTAAAATTTTGTTTCATTGTTAAAGCCTAAAAATAAATATTTAAAAATATTTTTGTTGATTTTTTTAAAATGTTTATTGGCTGAATAAATAATAAAATTTAAAAGAAAATAATTTAATTGTTTCAATATTTGCCAAAATATTTTATATAAATTGTAAGTGAAAACTGAGAAAATATATCCAAAAAGAAAAATTATTTTAAAATTTAAAAATTCAAAAAAAATTTAAAAATGAAAGCCCTCATTAAAGCTATTATTTTTTCTTTATTTTTTGTTTCAATTAAAACGGCAGACGAACAAACTTGTTTAAGTTGTATATGTAAGCATGAATCTTTTGGATGTACACCTCGTCCTTGTGCATGGGATGATGATGCTGTTAGTTGTGGATACTTTCAAGTATTTTTTTGATACATATAAGATACATATATTTTTAAATTAAAAAATAAAAACTAAATTTAAAATACAGCTGTTAAGTGGACCGACCTAAGAACTGATCCGACCTGAGATCTTTATTTCGAAATTTGAGTTTAAAAAAACAGTTAAAAGATGTAACAAAAAATTCAATAATATTTTAGAATATTCAATAATATATTAAAGAATTTTTACGATTTTATTTATGAAAGTCCAAAAATTATCCATATTTTGAAATTTTCTCATCGAAAAATAGAATGCCATGGCATTTTAATAGAGGAAATACGGTACTTTTCATTTGATTACACAAAAACTTTTTTTGGTAGAATATCGGGTACTCAACGAAGACATAATATTATTTATGTCCTCGGATAACACTAAATAATCATTTTATTGTTTATTTGTTCTCATGTTGTTTTGTAAAATAATTTTCAATTACAGATTAAACATGTCTATTATCTCGATTGCGGCACTCCTGGCCTTAGAAGTGGAGAAAGTACAGAGGATGGGTGGAAGCGATGTGCTTTAGATTATGGTTGCTCTGTTCAATGCATTAGAGTTTTTACAGAATATTTTTATATTTGCACTTTAAATATATTTTTAGGCTTATATTAACCGATATGCAAGTCAGTGTAATAGACCAATTAGTGATTGTGAGAGAATGTCACGTCTTCATAATGGGGGGCCAAATGGATGTTCTTTAGCTAGAACTGATGTTTATTGGAATGCTGTTAAACAATGTGCTGGAGGAAAATAAAAAGAAATTAGATGGAAATTAATTTTGGGATTTTAGATTAATTTGGCATTACACAAATTATTATTTTTTAATTATTTTTTTGTTAAAATTACAAAATATTTTATAATTACATATTTGAGAGAATCGTACTTCCGCTGTACATTTTTTCCTGTGGATTTTTTTAGACCTTCGTCATTTTCGACCGACCCCTGGTGCAGACTCGATTTTTCTCTTTTTCTTTTCTCTATTTTTTCGCTTGCTATTCTTAGGATAATGTCATTTTTGAGGTGCCAACTTCGCAAAGCTTTATCACTATAAAACTCTGTAAATTTAAATTTTGTCTGATAATTTCATAGTTTCGCACTTATTGATTCTTTTAGAAAATTAAACGATAAAGTTTCGTTTTGTGTGACGCATTTTTGCTTATTTTTTCATCTCCCTAGAAAAAAAGTAAGAAGTCCATTTCCGATATTTTATAAGTTTGACAGTAGGTATGCTGAGTTCGAATCAGGTGTGAGCGCAAGAGACAATCTCAAAATTTAACGCAATGCGCTCACCCTTGATTCGAATATTCAAATTTTATTTATTTCGAATCCCGGGCTCGCATTTGACTCCAATTTGAAATTAGTAGTTAAAATAGATAAGTTTTCACTAAAATGTCTCCAAAACATACATATTTGTACACAAATCTTTGATTACTTGACATGATTTAGTTTTCTACTCTAATGAACTGATTCCGCCTTTCAGTTATAAATTTTAAATTAAGCTATTGGTTCTAGTGTTGGTTTGGGTCTTTGCCCTGATTAATGATTTTTGTAGTGAATTTTTTACTTGAAGAAACTGGACAATTAAATATTACAAAAATTTATTCAACCCAAAATATTGCTGGAAACTAATTCACAATTTTATTCAACTTTCATATTTTAATCACATTTTTATTCATTCAACCAGCAAAAACCCAGATTACTGCAAATCCACCTTATCGTCCTCCTCCTAATTTTGGATTATGTGCTTTATTTGCACCAGTATCAGGATAATCTTGAAAAAAATTTAGTATAAAAATAATTATATATTTTTTATTTTGCGTCATTAAAAAAGTCGAACCAGCCCCAGGAAAAGTAAAACATTGGATGGGATAGACCCCCCGAGAATTATCCAAAACAAGCTCATAAACATATCTACATCTCTTTATCCTGATCTTGTTAGGGTATAAATTCTACAATTAAATGACCGTTATATATGAGCATTTCTGATAGACTATGATTCTGTACCCAGGCAGTATTTACTCCATAATATTAAATCTTATATCAGTTATTAAATACCCATTATGTTGGCTGCTTCAGCGAATGATAAGTAAAGAATAACATAAATAATTGAGAGTGTAACAAAATTAAATAAAATAGATGTATTCATTTTTCAATTTTAATTGATTATGAATTTTCTTGGTTTAGTTTTAAAATGTTCCTTAGAAAGATAAGAAGTTCCTTTTAATAATTTGCTTAAATAGGATATAAATTTTACTTTAATAAATAGGTGAATAAATATAAAATTATATAATTTGCCTCTTTAAAATTTAATAAATTAGGCGGAAATTTCTTTTAAAATTTTTTTTTATTTTAAAAGAGATTTTATGCTGTGTAATTTTAAATAATAAAATAAACGCCAAAATATCGTTTTAGGGCGGCCTGGTTTTAGGTAGAGATCGGAATTTTGAAAAAGCAGGGTCCGGTAACCGGGAAGCGGGTTCTGACGGTTGACCGGGAGAGACCCGGACCGGGAAAACCGGGAATTCCCGTTAACGGTTTCATCCCGGTCAGAAATGACCGGGTCCCGGCCGGGAAACCGGGAAATTTTTAATTTCCTAAAATGGGGCTGTATTTTAAACTTAGGGCTGTATTTTTCAACTATCCTCCTATACTTATTCTAAATAATTTCTATTAAAGTAAGTAAATGCCATTCACGATTATTTAACTCAAGATCAAATTTCCTTTTCTGAAACATAAGTTCATCGACTACTGCCTTTTGTTCTTTCGGCTATCCGACCGTGTTCCTACAAAGGATCGTCACATAAAGGGATCGCAACGGCTAAAAACGTTCAAAGGATCGCAACATCTAAAACGATTACAACGGTCACTAAAATTTTTCGGAACTTTGGCCACCAATTTTTTGGAATTTTGGTCACCAAATTAAAAAACGGAATATTGGGCACTGAAATTTTTTTCACCAATGGGAATTTTGGTCACCAAACGTAAAAAAGAATTTTATCTAGAACTGATATCAAAGTGACAAAAAATTGTTTTTTACTCACCCAGTTGATCATTTGTCTGGTTTTCCGGTTGATTACTTTTCAGAATGATTTTTAAGAATAAACTTTTTAAATTTTTCTATCCTTAATAACGCCATTTTAACGCACATTGACAATTTATTTTATCGATATCCTTCTAGCTTTCATGTGATACTTTAAATTCTAATAATCAATTTTAGCAGATGAACAAATAATAAAATTTATTTTATTTAAATTTATTTAAATTTTTGCCTAAGCGACTATTAATCTCGTTTAGAGGGGTTAGGCTGGGAAACGTGGCATAAATGTTTAGTCTGAAAAAATTATTGAAAGCATAAGATTATATGTATACAGTTAAAAAATATAATTTGGTTATCAATTCAAGTATCATTTAAACTGATCAACAAACTGAAGATAGACAAGATCGGTATCGTATACGATAAATTTATTTTTGACAAACTTTAAAAAAAATAAGCGATGTGCTTTAAATTTTACAAAGGGTTTGCAAGGTCGCAAAAATACAGAAATTACTAATTAAACTACATATACTTAAATGACCAGAATTTTTACTCTACTCGGCATCACTATGCGAATTCGTCAAAACATAACTAAAAACTTTTAATTTATATCCAGAAATATATAACTAAAAACTCATAAAAATGACATAGGTAATCTAAGGAGATTTCTTTGTGTATTTCTCCAATATTATGCCGATTCAACTATCAAGAATGTATTTCGAACAGCAATATTTAGCATAACAGATTTTGTTTATATTTTGATGAAAATAAGTTAAAATTGAAAATATTTGCATTTAAATATATTTATTAAGGTATTTATTGAATAAATTAATACATTTTATTTTTAATTCTGAAAAAGGCACGTATAATAGCTTGAATTTATCATTTTAGGGTGCTGGATAAATAAAGTACTTTCAATATTTTTAATAAAATCATACATATTTTAATCTAAGTATTTAAAATAAATATATTTATTTTGTCTGGTATTTACTAAATTATAAACAAAAAGTGCATTTTTAAGTAATATAAAAAGCAAAATAAGTAAATTAGAATTAAAAATTTTTATTACTAAATAAATTTATTTAAATGCTCTATAAAATAATTATTTTTATTATTTTTTATTCAATTATTGAATATTTGTCTGCAGATGAAGCAAAATGTTTAAAATGTATTTGTAATCACGAATCTGGATGTAAACCTCTAAAATGTCATTGGGATGTTAATAGCGATAGTTGTGGTTACTTTCAGGTAAAAATACCTGGGCACCTTTTATATAATAATAAAATTGAGAATTAATTGAATATTTTTACTTGTTGCCATAGAGAGAATTTTTGGTGTAAATATTTGTATCTAGTCTTTACCTGGACGCATCTTGTAATATTTATGAGAAACACATAGTTTTTAAATTTATAAATATTTATTCCCAACCCAAACGCCGACCTCTAATGAGCTGCTTCCCTACTTTCTTAGTATAAAAGGATTTAAGTTCGTTTCTAAGGAGACTTACTATTTAAAGTTAAACAAACAATATACTATATATGTAAATATATTCAGATAAAATTGCCATATTACAAAGACTGTGGAGCACCGATGCGTAAAAGTGGAGAATCTATTGATAGTGCCTGGAAAAGATGTTCCGTTGATTACCAGTGCTCATTAAAGTGCGTCCAGGTAAAGACTAGTTTTTTCACAATTTTTCATCTGTTAATGCATAATCTTTAGGCGTATATTAAGAGATACCAAGGAAAATGCCCAGCAAATATGAGTGCCTGTGAGAAAATGTCTCGTGTTCATAATGGAGGGCCAGGCGGATGTCGGAGCAGTAGTACAAACGGATATTGGGCTGTCATAAAGAAATGTCATGGATAAAGAAAACTAATTACTATTTTTCCTAATTAGTTAAAGAATATAAGAGATATTAATTGTTAGATTTAGTAATGTGTTTAGAGAAAAACTAATTTGTTATACGTATTATATGAATAAACGCAATTGATATTTTGATTCAAATTTTGTACAGCGGTTTTAAATACCCACTTGGGACGGAATTACAGTAGATCATAAATCAGGATATTATGAATAGAGGTAAGATGCCCTAATTTTGATTCATGAATCGATTTAAAGAGTAGATTGTAACGACCCGAAATAATTACGCTGGATCAAATCTGGCGAATTTTACCCTAAGTTAATGGTTGTTTCATGCTCAATTATTTTTGCTTAATCTCGATCATAAAAACTATACCTTTCACACCTAACCTTCCTCCTAAAATTTTTAGTAATATAATATTGTATAGCAAAATACAAAACATTAACCAACTAAAAACAGTTAAATATACCTAATATTTATTCATTACTAGGCCACTTTGCTGTTTTTTCCTCATTCTTCCCCATTCATTATACATCCACTTATCCCCAACATTCACTCATTTCCACGGCTCTCCTCTCCTCCCCATTCTCTAAAGCGCGCAAATCGATTTTCTCGGATGATTTTTCTTGAGTTTAACTAAAAGTTTTTCTGGATTTGTACAACTATATATATTCAATATCTCAAAATAAAGTTAAATTTCCTAAGAGAATTATACAAAGTTAAGCCTATCTCTCTCAGAATTTCATTTACTTCACGCTTCTTATTAGAGATCGGCTCGATTCAACCTTTTTCTGTTGTTTTTTTATTTTTAAACGAAAAACGAGTGCCGACCTTCTCACTCTCTTTTGATATTTGAAGATATTTTAGTTAAAATTTTGATAGTTTTTAATTACGAATCCTAGCAAGTTGTTCTTAAATCTCTTTAAAATCTTTTAACATTCATGAGATGGGTGAAACTATTCGGCTGCCAACTGGCAGAAATTCAGAAACAATTCAAGGTGTTCAATTACAAGAAGTTTTTCAGCATGGGACGATAGGTAAAATTAATTTTAATTTATGATAATATCTTAAATTTTTTACCCATAAGTTAACAATCAAATTTATCCAAAACAAAAATTTTAAAAAAAATTTCATTTATTTATGCAACAAGTTTATTAAATTAAAGTTTTTCTATAATTCATATAATTTTTTATAATTTAAATTTTAAATATAATTTTAAATTTATTTATAAAATTAAGGCGATTTTATTGGCTCTTCTTTGGAAGGTTTTTAATTAAATTTATTCAAATTAAAATAGTGTCGAATCTCACTTGTATTTAAGTACCTAGTTAGCCTTAAATTTAGTATGTCATTAGGGGTCTGATATAACTTAAATTCCACCTTTCGGGGATCTAACATCAATGTAGGAGTTCTGCAAGTGAGATGTCGTACATACAAAATCTGTCTGTATTTACCTAGTTCTTTAAATAGGTGTAGATTCTGGATTTATTCGTTGTGTATATAATGCAAAGAATCAAAGTGGTAATACAGTTACCCTGCTCTGTGAGAAAATGGAAGGTTGTTGTGTAACAGGTTGCTGCCCTAAAGATCAATTTTGGTATTTGATAATTTAATGTTGAAATAAATAAGTGGGTAGACTAGGGTTGGAAATAGAAAGCCGAAAATTTTGATATTTCTTATCAAAAATTATTTTTATTAAATTTTAAAAACCGAAAATTATTGAAAATGAGTGATTTTTTAAAGAAATTCCTCCAAAATAAACCTGGCAATTTGCTTCTTGCGAATAAATAAAATGCCCCTTATACAAAAATAATTTTTCGGTTAACTTTAAATAAAATATTTTGAGGATTTTCCCACTCGTTTGTTTTCTCATCTTTGTACTTGTCGTTTTTTGTGTTGGAACTGTTTCAATTATAATATGCTTTCAACGTACAAAAGGCAAACAAAGACGAACGGAAAAAGAGATTTATTCACAAAATAGAGCTTCAGAGGTTAAATTTTTGAAAAATTATTCCTTGGGTTTTCCGAATATTCCCTAATTTTTCCTTAGAAGACAATAAACTAACTAATAAACATTAATAATAACCGCATTTAAGGTAGGAGCAGGTCCCCATGGCAGCAATCGACCAGTTGGGTCGAGTCAACCACCTCCGCAACAAAACAATTATGGCACAGGCCGATTCCCTAAAACAATTCCAAACAATCCCCCTCAACAACAGGATCAATTTCAGGAGGCCATTCATTATCAACAAAGGCATTTACCACCAAGAAGCCATCACCAAACACAATATTTTACATCACATAGATTTTAAAAGAATTTATTTTTTTGAATTTGAAGGATAAAATACTAAAAGCCTTATAATTTAGTTAAACTAAGACGACTTGATTTCGGTATCGACCGATTTTTTGGGTAAGACTGGTTTAAATCAACGTTGTTTTACTTTTTTAATTTTTTGTTTGGTAAACTTCTTATAATCCGGACTCCGCAGTATCATAAAATTAAAAAAATGAGGATTCGCTGAACAAGCCAAAATAGGTATATAAAATCACAATTGTTTGGAAATTTCAACTTTACTTTTCTAAATATTTAGTTGATATGTACATATTTATTAAGTTTTTTTCTGTCAGTTTTCACACTAACTATAAAATTGTGTAGAAATACTTATTCTATCACTATATGGTAGTTGCTGATGTAATTTTCCCACGACGGCACAGGTTGTCAGTTTATTTGCGAGAAAATCAGTTTTATTTAATTAAATGGCTCGTTAAAAAAGAGTGTCAGAAAGTAAAATTAACATGAGCTTCATAGGCCTTTATTAATTTCTCACGCTTTATTATTATGTCTTGCACATTTTACGGGTGACCAAAAATATGTGGCACTTTTCATTTCATCATAACTTTTTAATGATATGTATGTAAACATTTTTTATTTACATTTTTTATGTATCTCAAACAATTAACTTTTTCAATACAGTATACCGTATTTCCTCTAAAATAGCTCCCTCTCTTCTGAAATAACCCCTCCCTCTAAAATACCTCCTCACTCTAAAAATGCCTCAATAAAATGTTTGATTATTTTTGCAGTTGATTTTTCAAATAATTTCATTGTTGAATCCCTAAATTTCATTAAAATCAATAAGATGGATACCTGGGGATTTGGGGGTTTAAAGCGAATATCAGGGGATGGTAGCATAAAATCGAGGGATCAAGACGTAAATAGGTACATTTGGAGGGATTTTTAGGTATATAAAGGAATTCTGACTGAGTAAAGGTGATATTGTGTAATTACCAATATTAATTAGGATATTGGGGATTTGGGGGATTAAGAGGGGCATGGTAATTAAAAGGGATTTAGGGTGATTCGAAAAGATAAAGAGATTACATCAAATGCACGAATATTTCCGCTAGCACGTCTTGAATTATGCTTCTTACAGTGTTACCGACACTGAACTTTACCGAAGAACCTAAATAGGATTTTCCGTATCTGTTCTTCGTGTTGGTTCTGGAAATAACGATAATCAATCAAAATAAAACTTGATTGAGAAATAAAGCCATAGTCTCCATTTGAACCCCAGTCTCTAATATAACCACACAAAATGGGAGGGTTTAAAAATAGAACCACAGTTAATCTATTAGGATAAATATGGAAATAGTTAAAATTTAATTTAAAATTTAGAAGAATTTGAATATATAATGGAATATATTTTGTGGAATCGTAAGGATTTTGACATCGTATATAATTGTACAGGAATTAATGTTGATAATATTCCAAATGATCAAAGATTTCAAATTGCTGCAATCGTTTGCATTATATTAGGCTGCATATATTATGTATTTTTTAAAGATTAAGCAGAAAAATTTTAATTATTTAAGCCTTTATATTTCCCTTGTCTTTACTCTTTCTGGAAGAATCGAGCCAAAAATCCTTGTTATATACTTTTAATTTATCTTTCTATATTGGATATTGGAGTGCTTTGGGTGCCAACTTTTGTTTATGGATTTCTAAGCTTAAATGGTGTAGTCTATTGTTCTTCCCCTTCTTTTGTTTATTTTATCGGGTGTCTTGGATGTGAGTTTTCATCATATTCATGTTCTAATCCAAATACCTATAGCCTTAGGAATATAATTCATTAGTTGACCTTATTTAAATTTAACTAACGAATCGAGCCAGAAAGTCATAAATGAATAATATCGGGGCGGACATAACGTGACGGACACTTAAAAATCAAGAAATTCAATTTGATAAATCGAAAAAAAATCTTTGTGAAAATATAATTAAATTAATCGTAAATGCATTAATAAATGCATGAAAAACCAGCAAAAGCTTTCTCCAACCTAAAGATAAAACAATAATGAAGCGATCAGTCTGTTCGGTTTTTCTTAAATCACATTTTAATCTTTGCAATATTTTGAGATGGGTTTGGCCGCTTTATTTATAAAAAATACAGGAGATGCTCTCTAAAAGTCTCGAAAATTTTTTATACAAGAATTGAGAGGACCATTCATAAGAAAATTTAAAAATATTAATTAAAACTTTAAATTTGTTAATTTTATTAGTTCTTTGGATTGCTGAATGTGCTGCTGATTTGGTTTAATAAATAAATATATATTTATATTAAATAAAATATTTTTTTAGATTTTGGGAATAAATCGTTGTCTCGAAGTTGCATTTCCAGAGATTGCGAGAAAGCTTTTCCACAATAACCGTGTTTATATTTGGATAACTTTTTGTAGTTTATATGGAGTTTATTGGCTAATATTTTTACACCCGTGTATTTTTAATGGAAGACTTTTTGAAGTTTCATTAGATCCATTAAATGGATATAGACATGGAATTAGTTAATAAATTTAGATAATTTTATATATTTTAATATTTAGTTGAAGGAAGATTTAGTACCATTTACAACACACAATACAATATTGGCTTTAGGGTCTCCAATAATTTATTCAATTTTTTCAATTTGTGTTTTCATTAAAGGCCGTGAATTAATTAGCAGTGTTTCAAAAGAGGAAAAATTGGTTAAAATTAAATAATAATCATTTAAAAATCAAACACTCGAAGTACTATTAGACATCCTAAAAATCTTGGTTCCTGTCAAAATTTCATTTCACTTTTGGTTTCCACCAAAGGTCGATAGAAATTCCGATTACCGAAAAGTTTCTATAATGTCCGAGTTCCGACTTTTGAGCCATTTTTGATTTCCGATACCTTCGTCATTTCTATCACTTCTGGTTTTTACTGAGGCTTATTGGGGAATTTAATGTTAAAAATTCTTTAATAGGCAGAACTAATTTATTAAAAATTAAATTTTTAAGGTTTTTATTCAAGTATTTATCATTTCCCTAATAAATGCATCAACAGGTATTTTCGCATCTTACACTATGTACCTGTCAGAAGGATCTGGAACTTTAGCATTAATGATTGCACATTTCTCTTGGTAAAATATAAATATTTAAATTTACATAATTTATATTTTTAAGGTTACATATCCACGGTATTTTTCAATTATAAAATTTTATTTTTTAATTTATTAATAGTAAATAATAAGCAATCGTTTTTTAGAAAAAAACTGATAATAAATAACTAAATAGGTTATGAAAAAAGTTTAAATAAATATGTAAATAGGTTGAAAAAAATCAAAAAGTTGCAATATATGTAGGTACGAATTTTGGTACTCTTCACTTATAGCGGGTTTTTAATGCTTGGATGGGGTATCATTCGACTCAGCTCGATTAGATGACTCGAATGAGGTGTGAGATAAGTTTATTCAAGAACTATGGATCGAGTTATGACCAACTGAGTTTTCGCTGGAAAAAGTTTCTATGCTGCTATTACGGGGGATATATCGGCGTTTAAATGCTGAAAATCGGTAAAAGGAATGATTTATGTTACTGGTGTCAAATAACACCCTTACGTCCTCGCATTAAAAACCCGCTATAAATGAAAATTTTCAAATAATCAAAGGAAAGAATTTTTTATTTAAAGGATTACCTCCAGTTATTTACCTAACATTAAACAAAACTGTTCGTAACGACACAAAAGCCCTTTTAAAAAATATTTTTAACTCGTTAAAAACATATAAAATTTCAATTCATGGAGGGTTTATAAACAATCAACAGAATATGCATAATATGACTGGATAATTATTTAAATATACCTAATTTGTTGTGGTTCAGTTTGATTAACCCTATTTTAGAAAGTAAATAAATATATAATAATTAAGGTTGCAAATTTGATTTTAAACTACAATTTTGAAACATCTAGACCTGTCAAAATATTCACAAAAAATCTTTTCAATGTTCGATTGATCTCTTTTAATTATCAACATATTTTTAAAAGTTTAGAAAAATTAATTTAACGTTAAATAAATACTCATTGAATTTGTGTATTATATTAATTTGAGTAAATATTTTTTATCAAAATTTTATCAAAGTTAGAAAATATTTAAAAAATAAACTTTACTAAACAGTTTTTTAAATAATTTAACAAATACTAATAATGCCATGAATCTTGTATCTGACTTGTATGCAACTAATTGCTGTTAGGATTTAAAATAAAAAAAGTTGGGATATTCAATTCTTTCAGTAACTTTTTCATTTTTATCAATTTTTTAACTTGTTAAAAAATTGATAATTTATGTTGATGTATATTTGTATTTATTAGTGTTAAATCCACCCTCCGCTAAATCAGACTAAAGTTGGCGGTTCCTGGGAAATCTTCGGTTAACCGGAACCGATAACCAAACCGAAAATTTTCGGTTATCCGGTCTTTTTTCGGTTCCGGATAACCGGAACCGCCAACCTTAAATCAGACTCGTCTGTTTCCCTTATGTTTTTAGTTTAATTGATATTTTAAATGTTTTGCCTTTCTCTTCTTCCGTATTATTATGGTAACTCGTAGTTGCTCTTTAATTTATAAAAATGAACATCTTTTAGTTCCTTTTCTAGAAATAAGGTGTTTAATAAGGTTTCGCCGGAGGTTCCGGTTCCGGTCAAAATTTCGGTTCCGGTGAAACCCTAGTGTTTAAGTGTTGTATTTTTAAAAACATTTTTCTCCAAAACCTACAGTTTATAGACTTTACTTTAGTCTAGACTAACTTTCTCAGACAAAATTTAACCAAACAATTAAAATGTCACAATAAATTTTGAAATAAACAAAAAAATTTTCTCAGAGATATCTTTTGTATATAATTAAAAATTCTATGTTGGTGTGCGAAAAGGGCTCATTATTTATCTGACAACCCATTATATAAGTTTTTATTACTTTATCATTCAAAAAATTATTTTAAATTAAAAAAATTAACTAAAAATGTCAATAGATTTAACTGATATTTTATTTAAATTTGATTATTTTGTCTGTTTATTAATTGGGTTTCCTTTAAATATTATTCTGATTATTTTAATTATTTTTAAAACACCAAAAGAAATGAAAATACACAGCAGAATTCTGATACAAAATTGTGTTTTGGATATTTTATTGTTAATTGTTCAAATGTTTATTCAAGAGGTAATTAAATCAGAAAATATTCTAAAAACATTAAAAATTACAGTTTTATGTATTCGATACAGAAGGGAAAGCATATATTATTTTTCCCAATGGAATTTTGCTACTGTACGGAATTTTCATCTTTGGAACTTTCGCCTTGGAACTTACTTCTCCAAATTTTCGGAATTGTCGTCTCCAGCGGAATATTCGTCAACAAGTCAAAAAACGGAATACTCGTCACTAGAAAGTTGGGCGCGGGGATTTTACGGCATTTCAATGCTAAAATCAGTAAAAAGGATAGGTTTATGTTACTATTTTAGAACTCAGCGACCTATGACTCTCGCGAGGCGCGTGTCGCAAAATTTGCACAAGCGCCTTGCCGTCCTCCATAAGTTTAAGTTGTTTGAGTTTGTGGTATTTTTCGAATAAATCAAAAAATTACTCCAACGCCCTCAATTCCCCGCGCCTAAAATCCTGGAGACGAAAATTCCGATTTTTGACTTGATGATGAATATTCCGCTGAAGACGAGAATTCCGAAAATTTGGAGACGTAAGTTCCAAAGACGAAAATTCCATTACCATTTTGCCTAGTTTTATGAAAGAAAATTTTAACCCATTTATGTGTTATATTGTTTTAACAGCTTGGCAATATATTGGTTATCTAAATTTGAGTGGATTGACTGTTCAATTTGTTTATAGATATTTAGTTTTGAATAGGTAGTAATAATACTTGGTTGAAATAATAATAATAATACTATTGGTTGAAACCAGAGGTGGGTCGGAATTCCGATTTCCGACTTCCGATTTCCGACGTTTTTTTCCTTCCGATTTCCGATTTCCGATTTCCGAAATTTTGGAAAAATTTCCGATTTCCGAGAATTTTTGAAGCATATTTCCGACTAGAGTTTTTCCAAAAATTTCAAAATTTTTGCCTGCGGCGCAAAAATTGGAAGAAATCTAACTTAAGGATCTCCAAATTTCTCAAAATTTTCGCCTGCGGCGCAGAAAAAGGAAGAAATCTGGCTTAAGGACCTCAAAATTCTCAAAATTTTCGTCTGTGGCACCTCATACTTCCTTTTTCAAATCGCTTTATATCTCATCCCTCTATCAGTCCTCAATTTTAATCTCCAAATATCACTATTAATTCTATAAATTCTCTGATATCCCGTCTAATCAACCAAATCTCACAAAATCTCTTATAATCCTTTCGAATTTGCTTTTTGAGCTGCAAAAAGAACTTTTACTCCCATAAATTACACTCAAGAAGGCCAAAATTTGCCACAATACAATTTTAAATATTTTTTCATTATGAAAATAAAAATTTTATTTCCGATTTCCGCCTTCCGATTTCCGATTTCCGGCGTTTTTTTCCTTCCGATTTCCGATTTCCGAAAAATAATTTTGATTTCCGATTTCCGAGTTCCGACAGTTCCGATTTCCGACACCTCGGGCTGTTCCGACCCACCTCTGGTTGAAACTAGAGGTTGGCACGACTTTTCGCCAATAGAATTTCCGTCAATGGACTTTCCGTCAGTACTTTTGTCAATGAATTTGAAAAAAATTCTGCAATAACAGAAAATGTGGAGTTCTTCTGCGCCGCGACATTTGCGCCGCCTGACCTTAAAAATAAAAAAATAAATAGGTATTTAATTAACAAGTCGAATGCCAAAGCCAAATGCCAATCTTACAAAAATTAATTTACGCGATCCAGTTCAAATTTGAAAAAAAATAATTGGAGATCAGAAAATTGAGATATAAATTTTCAAACTTTAATGGTTAATTTATTAATGTTTCAACCAAAATAAATAAAAATAATATTAAAAATCTTTTCATAAATAAATATTATTAGGAATATGAAAATTAATATTCGTCGTTATTTATTTATGCTGTCCTTTGCCTTATTTGTGTCGCTATTATATCTTTTAAACTCAATTTTGTTCATCAGTCCATATTCTTTTGGAGGGATTAAATATTTTGATAATTTTAACAAAACTTGGCCGTTTATTGAGTATGGTGAAGTGGAAAAAGTATTTTCTAGAAATTAATTTTTTTTAAATTTTTTAACAAAAAGATGAGCGTCTTGGCACTTTATCCTATGGCTATAACACAAACCCTTCCTTATATAATAATAATTATTTGTGGATTCAAAATGGTTAGATATGTCAATTTAAACACTAATTTTGATGGAGAGCTAAAAAGACTGAATAAACTTTTAACAAAAGTTTTGATTCTTTTGGTAAATTTTTTTGATTGAAAATTTGTTTAAAAGAATATTTTTAGGCTTTTGTGCCATTTATCAATCAAGCGGGGATTTTATTTTTCCATCTTACTTTTAGAATAAATAACAATACAACCAATTTTATTCGAATATTAATTTTCATTTCCTTTCATTTAATACCCGTATTTAACCCAATTATTTGTATTTTAACAAACACCCCATATCGAAATGCCGTTTTTAATCGTTCACAAATAAATCCACAATAATTGAATAAATGTTATATAAAATATTTTGGTACTTTGGGAATATCTCCGTGCATGTCCGCAAATGTTTGTCTCCAACTTTTTATTCCCCTATTTTAGAGAGTAAATACCTATATAATTGTTAAGGTTGTCAATTTGATGTCAAGCTCCATTGTGAAATAACCTGTCAAAATATTTACAAAAAATCATTTCAATGTTCGATTGACCTCTTTTAATGATCAAAATACCGTATTTATTCTAACATAACGAGATGTCGTTTTAATTTTCAACCCTCTTTTTGGGTGTCGTTATATTGGAGAATGTCGTTATAATAGAGACTGTCTTTATATTAGGATAAATACGGTACATATTTTTAAAAGTTTAGCAAAATTAATTAAACATTAAATAAATATTCGTTAAAAATTAATGTATTATATTAATTTGAGTAAATATTTTTTATCAAAATTTTATCAAAGTTGGAAAATATTTAAAAAGAAGAACAAATAAAAAGTTAATGAGAGAAAGATATCGAAGTCTTTACTTTAATAAAGTTTTTTAAATAATTTAACAAATACTAATAATGCAATGAATCTTGTATCTGACTTTTATGCAACTAATTGCTTTTAGGATTTAAAATAAAAAAAAAGTTGGATAAATAAAATTCAATCCTTTCAATAACATCTTCATTGGTTAAAAAATTAACCAGTCCACAATTTCTGTTTTGATGTATATTTGTAATATTTAGGGTTAAATTCACCCTCCTCCAAATCAGACTCGTCTTCCTTCCTTTTGTTTTTAGGTTTTTCTTCTTTATTTTCAATTTTAGTTTTACCTTTCTCTGCTTCCGTGTTATTATGGCCACTAGCCCCTTAATTTATAAAATGTTTAAAAAAACATCTGTTAGTCCCTTCCCCCCCCCCCCGTTACCTTACCTCCCTTAATCCCCTGAACCGGAAAGTAAATCATGCGTTTATGAGACTTAAACTCACTATTTCAGACCGCAGTGGAAATTTTAGAATTATACTGAGTCGTATGTGAAGAAAATAAAAATTTAAAAGTTTTTAAAAAAATTTTTAGTAAATCCCGATTTCGAATCGGGATCTCCATTCCAAATCCCGATTTCGGCCAATCCCGATCCCGTGTCGGGTTCCGGGATCGGGATCACAATTCCAAAATCACGATCCCGGGTTTTTCTCTGAATCCCGATACCGCTGAACTCTATTCTAGACTTGAAGAATTTTTAACTGATAAAATTTTTAAATTCATTTATTATTAACCTGGGGGTGGTGTATATGTAGATTTTGGAAAGCTATTCTGTTTTCTATAAGTTTTTCTTCCAACTTCTTTTCCCCCCATACAACATAAATGAATAAAAACAACGGTAAAAACAACAAAAATAATAAAAATTTTAGCAGACATCTTAAGAAATATTTTTTTTATTTTGACTGTAAATGATTGATGAATAAAATATATTTTTAAAAATTTTATAAAGCCAGTCATATGAATTAAATGTAGAGAAAAATAATGGTGTACGGAATTTTGGTCACCGGAATTTTGGTCACCAAGGATTTTCGGAACTTTGGTCACCAACTTTTTTGGAATTTTGGTCACCAGCGGAATTTTGGTCACCAAGTCAAAAAACGGAATATTGGACACTGGAATTTTAGGCGCGGGGAATTTGGGCGTCGGAGTGAATTTTTTGATTTATTCAAAAATAACACAAAATCAAACAACGTAACTATAGATTACAAATAGATTTGGATAAAATATGTCATTCGAAACAGCTCGTCGAACTAGGTCAAACGACTCCAAAATCATCCCGGTTCAATCATTCTCAACAAAATTATGATTAATTGAATCTCGCTTGAATAAATAATTTTGTGCTGATACATAGCGGGTAGGTCGGCATTTCAATGCTGAAAATTAGTAAAAAAGGGATAGGTTTATGTTACTGTTGTAGAACCCAGCGACCGTTGACTCCCGCGAGGCGCGTGCCGCAAAACCCCGCGCGAAGCGCGGGGTTTTGCACAAGCGCCTCGCTGGTGCCCATAGGTTTACGTTGTTTGATTTTGTGTTATTTTTGAATAAATCAAAAAATTCACTCCGACGCCCAAGTTCCCCGCGCCTAAAATTCCAGTGTCCAATATTCCGTTTTTTTACTTGGTGACCAAAATTCCGTTGGTGACCAAAATTCCAAAAAAGTTGGTGACCAAAGTTCCGAAAATCCTTGGTGACCAAAATTCCGGTGACCAAAATTCCGGCACCCAAAAATAATTACATAATCATGAGTGATAGACAAATATTTAATTGATTACGCTAAAGAGGACGGCAAAATCTATTTATGTGAAAAAATATTTTTTATACATTTTTAATTGTGTATGTTAATTAGAGGTCGGCGCGGGACGGGATCCCGTCCCGGCATCGCTTAAGAAAAAAAATCCCGACGGGATCGAAGAAGTGCGATTTTGCCGACCTCTAATGTTAATTAAAGTTTTTGTTTATTAAACCAAATTCCATTCAAGATTTTCGTGAATCGTGAATTCACCTAGCCAAGAATCGTCGTGAATTCACGATTTTCGGGAATTTCAGGTATTTTGCTTTTTTGTTGGCGGATTAGAAGTAATTACAAGGGTTAAATGTACGAGAGATTAGAAATACGGGGATTGAATTGAGGGGTTCTTAATTAAGGGATATTTAAGTGATATCAGTGTATCAAGGTAAAGGGATTTGAGGTAATAAAGAAGGATTGAGGGAGGAAATTAGGGCGTTTTGTAGGAGCAAGAGGATTTGAAGATTTACTCATAATGTTGGTGGTCCATACCATAGAGTTCTGACATAAGTGGATTTCTTCATTTTTCAGCGCCGATTTTTTGAAGACCAAGTTACCAGATTTCATTTTTTAGCTCCAATAATTAATAAAAATTCCCTATTTTTTTCCGATTTTTAGAAAAAATGTCGTGAATCGGGAACGTGAATCCACGAAAATTTTGAATTCATTTTTAGTGAATCGTGAATTCATGAGCCAAAAATCGTGGGAACTCACGATTTTCGTGAATCGGGTCGGCGCAATCCCTGCTACTATGGAATAACGCCTATAAATAATTAAAAATAAAATTGGACAAGAAGGGTAAAGTTGGACATTTTAAAAAAATTACAGCCCGGCCTCTATTCTACGCAAACATTAAGGATTGAAAAAAATTTTGAATAAAAGTTTAAGTAAAATAAGAAACAAAAAAATGAAGAGATTTAAATTAAAATTTATTTTAAATTATTTAAAAAGAATTCCAAAGTAATAAAAAACATTTCATGTCCTCAAATTTATTTATCCAGCAATAAAATCAAAAAAAAACAGTTTTCTAATTCAATCATTATCAAATCCTTTCTTCTCATTTTTTGTTTTGATTTTTAATATTTATTTGTTCAGAATTATTTAAATTGTTTTTATCTTCAATATCGGCATAACCAAGTCTTTCCCACTCTTCAGAATCCATTAAACCTTTATCCATCCGACATTTGAAATAATCTCTAGCAAATATACGACAAGGGCCGTTTTGACTTTTTTCTTTCTAAAATTTAAAATTTTAGTAATTTTAATGCTCTCGTTAACCAACAGAAGATTTAAAAAAAACACTGGCCGAAAATCAACTTTTTATTTATGAAATTAACGAGATTTTGACATTTTCCTAATCTCGAATCCGGTAAATGTCCAGCTCGGGGCCTACAAAAAGGCCTACATCTACTCCTCTGCCTTTCTTTCCCTTAGTTTCCCTTAGGTAATTTAATGATAGTTTTCGGTACTCCCGATACCGGAACCGTCCCGAACAAATTTTGGAATTTTCGGTACCAATTCGGTATCGGGACTTTTCGGTACTCCCTGTGCCGAAAAATCCCGAACACTAGTTCAGAAACAACGCCGTCAAACTGTTACCTATCATTTGATTACCTGACGGAAACTAAAAGAAAGAGGCATTGTGCAAAAAATTCCTTTTGGAGAATGCCTTTTGCGGACATGTATTCCGCGAGCTGGCTCCCAAAACCTTCTACTATTTATTTAAAATTTACATTTAAACAAGCCATATATTTAAGCATTTGTAAATGACATTCTTTTTCATAATCTAAAGGAAACGATCCTTTAAGTGGTGGGGTTGTTTGTTGTATACGGCCATAAGGACCGAACATGGCAGATGGAGAAGGTTGACTTCCAACAGGCATTTTTACTAGAAAATAAATTAAATTTAATATTTTGAAAAATAAAATAAATAAATTTTCAAAAAAAAAATATTTTTTAAATAAATTTTTTTCATCTTTAAAAAATAAATTTATTAAATTGAACAAAATGTGGGTAATAAAATTAAGTAAAAATTTACAAAAAAATTATTATAGAAAGAACAACATTTAAGTAAACATCAGATAATTTCAAAAAAATAGCTTAAGTACCCAATATTGACAGTTAAGTATTGTTAAGGATAATTGTCAAAACAAAACGTTATATTATGTTTTCGAGAAAGGTACGATCCCTAATATACACACAGAAAACAATCAAAAAAATTAAAAGTTTACAACAAAATTAAATATAAATTTCTATCAAATCCATTTAATTCCTCATTTATTTTCTTCTTCTTCTTCCTCTTTTAAATAAAAAAATTCAAGTCTATACGCATCAGGCTTTACAATTCTCCAAATTAAATAATAACTAGCAATAAATTCGGTCTGTACAAATCCAAGTTTTTGATAAAAAGCTAAGGCAGGTTCATTACATGATTGGCAATGTAAGGCAATTTGCTTAATATTAAAAATTTTATTTTTTATAAAGAAAATTTATTTCAAATAATTTAATTAAAATTTAGAATTTTTGGAAGAAAACAAATTTTTAGGGAGAAAATGAGGAAAATACCCTATATCCTTTTAATAACTACCCTGGTAATTATTCTTTCGACCTGACACTGGAGGGAGTAATTAATCGAGGGAGGGTAATTATATGAGGTTTGAAATTTGAACATGTTTTAGGGCATTTATTGGGGGTAATTATTGTTTTAATCCATCGCTGGATGGGGTAATTAATGGAAGTGGGGGTAATTATTTGAGGGAGGGCAATTAATGCAGGTTATACGGGAAAAAAGAAATTTTTTTTCTTTTTTTTTAATCAAAAAAGTCCCAAAAACTACTTTAATATTTTTCCATTTGTGTTTGAAATAATTAATTGTATCCAAAACAAGTATACTTGCTACACCACGACGGCGAAAAGAAGGAATAACACTGAAAATTATTTAAAATTTTAAATAATTTTTATAAAGAATTTCCTTACGCTAATGTAAGAATATATAAACATTTTTTGGAATTATTTTCTTTTTGAGAATAAATTGTTTCTATACAAACAGTAATTGCACCAACTAAAGCATTTTTATAATAAGCCATTATTGTCCAATATTTTGTCTTAACTTTGAAAAAAAAGAAAATTTTTAATCAAATGAATTTTTTTTGGGCAGATAAATAAAAATTAATTTTCAAAAACCTTTCTACATCAAGAAACACCAAAAAAGGGTATTCCTGGAAACTAAAATTTTCAAAAAACAAAAAGCCAGATCTTAAAATTAAAAGATCTTTGACGGTCTTCCCCCCAAAAATATATACTAAATTAATCTTTTAATTAGGGTTACCAATTTTCGAGTCTGGCCGTTATGAGTCTTTTTCGGGCTTGTTTTTATCGAGTCGGGCCGTACAAATCTTTTTACGGTAAAATATCTTACCGACTCGATCTTTCGGTCCGAATCGGTCCATTTTTGGCAACCCTACTTTTAACCCAAAATTTTTTAAGAAAAAAATCCCTCTCAAAAAAAAAACAATTTCCCTACGTTCATCTTCATCATCTTCATTTTCCACCCCTTCAATTACCAATTCATTTTTAAGTACTTGTTTATAATGCAAGGAATTTATATCCCCAAAATTGATTGGTAAAGCAATAGAATTTAATAAAATTAATTGTTTAATAATTTGTTTGTTTGGTGCAATTAATTCCAAATCTTGTATTGATATTTTTCTTCTTTCCGTCTTAAAATTTAAAAAAATAAAATTTTTAAATTTTGAGGCTAAGAAAGTATTGGAAATTAAAATTTGGAATGTGTCTTGCTCATAAATTGAGGGGTTTTCCTAGTCATCTAATGTGAATACCGTAAATGCTCGAATAATTACCCTCTCTCAAATAACTACCCCTTTTTCTATATAAATTTTAATTGAAAAAATCATTGTCGCTTTTAACTATTGAAACATTTTAAGACATAATATCAAAAAATAAATCGATTTCCTCCTCGATCTATTAAGATGTACTCCAAATTTAGCACCTCTTCTTAATTAATTACACCCTCCAGCGAAAGGTCGAAACATTAATGACCCACGGTCATTAATTAAAAAATGGTATTCGAGCATTTTAGGTACTTGATATTGACCAATTTAAAATTTTAATGTAAAAATTTTCCCAATAAAATTTTTTTGTCACATAATATGAATTTTATGGGAAAAAATTAATATTTTTTAATCAAATTTAAAATCATACCCCATCATTTTCTGTGTCATTTTCATTTAAATTCTCCATTTTAATTAAACTTTCAATTAAAAATTAAATTAAAAATTTGTATAAAATATTTTTCCGAATAATTAAATCGGTAATCCCAGGAAAAAATTTTTTTAATCCAAAAAATTTATTAATCTAAAACAAAAATTCTAAACAAATTTGTAAAATTATTTTAAGGTTCTTTCCCCATTTTTTTCATAATTTCAACATAAGATTTCCAGGAAGCAGCTGGAATAGGGTCTGTTTCTATACTTTTATTGTCTAATTTAATTAAATAATTGACTGTGTAGATAAAGCCGCATGCAGCAAGAAGACTAGAAAACATTCGCATGTGGCCTTCAGTTACCATTTTTTGACTCTGAAAGTATTAAAAATTGTAATGGAGTTCTTATTAAACAAAAATAAAGAGCAGACACTAAATGTTGGGTATGTGCTTAGTATAAAAGGCTGCGGCTTTGGCCATTCGTGTGTTAGTGTCCGTTAGTTAATTCTTAGTCTTTCTATTCGGTTAGTCTTATTCTAGTGCTCCACATATTCGACGTTAGCCGTATTCCTATTGTTCACTACTATTGTATTTAGACTTGTAGATAAAGCAAAGTTGTTAGTTACTGTCTTATCTTGTTATTCTTGTTAGTACGTAGACATAGAAGTCTCGTACACGACACTAAATCTCTCCTTCCATTCCTAGCCTATTCTTAAACCAGTAACTGACTTTTGAAAAAGAATTCTGGGTTCCAATAAAAAAAAGTATTCCAACCTCCAACTTTAAACATAAAAAGTAGGTCAACTTCTTCTAGACAATCTTTCACCTTGATTTTAGATAAAACTTTTGAAAATAAAATCTAAATGAATTAAAAATTAAAAAAATATTTTTTAGGACGTAACCCTCAAAAAATTAATTAAATTATTATTTAACATAAGATTTAAATTAAACATAAACTAAAAAATGTAAACAAAATATAGCTAAATATTTTCGAATGAAAATTAAATAAATTTATCTTTTCAGTCTTGGCCTTTTAACTTTCTCAACAGGTTTTTCATTTTCTTCTTCCCATATATCAGATAAAAGTGTTCCAGCTAAAAAATTTAAAATAAAAATATTAGAAAGTATGTAAGTTTGTTGGAACTCGGAGATAAAAATTGAATAGAAAATCTCACTTAAGCTTAGTTTTGAGGAATTTAATACAATAGGGGAAAATTGGAAAAAAATAATACTAAAAGGACTAAAAACAGACCTTTTCCCTAAGATCTTTTTTTCTAAATTTTTATTTAAATTTCTAACTTAAGATCACAAAACGAAAATTTCATTATTATAACTGGAATAAATTTTAAAAAATATTTCAATAATACTGCGAGCCCCCACGGAACCAAAATATTTTATGTATTGAGTCAAAACTAAATATAAAATATACATATTCTACAAATTTAACCCAAAAATAATTTTGTTAATAGTGTAAAGCCTACAGCTATTTAATTCCTAAGGCTGTGCAGTAGGCGGCGTGGGTGTAATGGATAACACATCGGTCTGGTCTACTGAAGATCTCGTTCGCACCCAGCCGCCGATTAAACTTTTGCACTAGCTAAAGGACAGAAATAGTTATAGCCCAGTTGCTTTACTATAGCAATAATTGGAGATATTTTATTCTAAAAATTTTAACTTTTCCATCTTGTACATCTCTATAAATCCACTTTGCAATATCATAGTCTTGTTGTTTATCACCCAAACGCTCTCCAAACGAAAGGACATTTAAACCCCAATAATAAACTCCCAAAACTCTAGGATAATTTTCAAAACAATAAAAACGATTTTCTTCATTATGGCGCAATTGTTTCCAAATCCAATAACCTCCAGCTAAAGCAGAAACATCAAAAATCGCTGCAAAAGTTAATTGTTTAAAAAGGAGAAAATTACAAAAATTAAAAACCTGCAAAAGTAAAAAGTTTAGGTTTTTTTAAATGTTGTGATTTAATTGTTTGCCATACTTGATACACAACCATTCTCTTTTCTAAAAAGCTAAATATGTGGATATTAATTAGAAAATATTTAAATTTGTAAAATTACAAACGAATGAAATAAAGAAAATTTATAAAAAAATACAAATTTAACAAAAAAATAAATTTAAACAAAAAAATCAAATAGAGATCAAAAGAAATTTTTAGAGAACTTTCAAGGTTAGCTTCTTAATTTTCCATGGTTATTTGTTCATTTAATAAAGGCTTATCTTCTTCCATTGAAATTTCTTTTTCTTCTGTTGATTTTAATTTATCAATAACAGAAGTGGGAATATCAACATTTATTTCAGGTTGTAATGATGTTAGGTGGGGAAAACGCTAAAAATTAAATTGTTAATTTTCTGAATTAATTAAGATAAAAATTGATATAAATTTTTAATTAACAAGGTAAAAATTCAAATTAGTAGGTGGAATCAAAAATAGTAATTTTAACTTATAGAATGTTTATGAGTCGGAAAGTAATGAATAAAGAATAACTCAAAATTTGAGAAGCATAAAGACAAAAGAAACAAATATAAATTGATACAGTAAGGCTAAAATTAGAGGTCGGCACTGGACAGGATCCCGTACGGGATTTTACGGGATTCTGTCCCGAAATCCCGTATTTTAAGCGACGAACGGGATAAATCCCGCGGGATCCTGTAACAAAAAATTCTTGAAAAGAATTCCGTTACAGGATCCTAGAAATGCGATTTTACCGACCTCTAGCTAAAATAAAATTTTCTAAAAAAAAATCAATCTCACAGTGTGCACATTTGATCCTAAAGCTTTTGAACAAATTTCAAATTTATGCCAAATAGTTTCTCTAGCAGTATCATCCCCCTCAATCTCAGTCCACGGCTTTCGCTGTGCAATCTTTTCTAATAAACCAGTTAAAAATCCATTTAAAGTAGGCTGTGCTTCGTTCACTTTTTGAATTGTATAGAAGAGAATAACAGGGAAAACTTTGTCGTTTATAAGTGTTTCTATTGCAATAGCCAAAACATCTTTACCAAAAGAAAACTCACGGGCAGTGTCAACTAATAGAATATCAAGATCTAAAATTCAAATGAGTAACTTTCGAAATCCAAAAAACTCCAAACTTTGCATAAGAAATCCTTGTTCCTTTCTATTTGCCTTAAGTCTGTGTAATTCAAGCAATAACTCAAACGGGCTCAAAACAGCTTGATTTGTATCTGTATGTCGTCCAAAAAGAAGTTTTTTGAAAAATATAGGAACAGAATTGCTATTTTTAGCAGAGAGAACAAAACTTGGGATCAATTCTATAAGTTCTTCCTAAAAATTTTTTCAAAATTAGCCCCTCATTCTTAACAAAGAAACCTTTTTTAAACTATTCAAAATTGGAATTAATGATCTGACATCAGTATTCCTTGCCTGGTGTAATTTTCGAACACGATCAACAAGTGCTGGTGTTGGGGCATTTCTTTCAGTTAACTTTAAAAAATTTTTAAAATTCCTTTATCAAATTTTTTAAAAAACCAAGTGAACAATTCGAGCAACCAAAGTTTCAGCATCAGGCTGACAATTTTCAATCATATCTAAAAGATCTTCTGAATGCATACCTATTGCTTTGATGGCTTGTTCTATGCTGCGAAAAGTTACCTTAATAATTAAAAGATCAAAACTTTCACAGAATCTCAATGTCATAATTAAGAATAATTATTTACGCCCATTTTCAATAGCGAACGAGAACCTGCCAAATAGATTCATTCAATCTCAAGTTTTCACATCGACCCAAAAGTTGGCCGGTTCTCTCTCCCTTTTATTTTAATAAATTTATTTGTTGGATAAACCCTTAAAAAGAAAGCTTTCTATTTATTTGGTGGTTCGGGCGCAAGAGTGGGTTGCACCCTTGGAGCCCAACACCGACTAGTTCTTGTAACTAGGATATAATAAATACTTAATTTATTATTTTTATAGATCGAAAAATTATAGCATTTTGATAAACAAATTGTAAATATACCCGTTTAATCTCCGTTCCTGCTCTAGCATAAACCGAAGCCAATTGCTTCAATAAAGAAGGCTCTTGTGGCAACAATGACAAAAATAGGAAAAGTCCAGCCCTAATAAGGGATTCATCCCATGGCATTTCATCAATTATTTCCTCAAGTTCTCTAGCCAAACGTCCATTTGCGTGCCAAATAACCCTGGGAGCCGTTGGTGCAACAAGTAATTCTGACATTTCAACTAAAAATCCACGGACATCAGAACGGAGAAAATCAAGCTGATAAAGTTCTTTGATTGTTTTTACACACTAAAAAAGTTCAAAATATATAAAGAATTCTTTTTAAATATTTATATTAGGGGAGGAAATTTGTAAATCCCATTGGCACGATTTAAGATCGAAATAACCAAAAGAAAGTTTTATGGTCATAAGAGAATTTTAAAAAACTTATAAAATTTTTTACATGCTCTCGAATATCAACGCGTTCAAAATAACTAAATTCTATGAGTAATCGGAGTAATTCCTGTCGTTGTCTTGCTCGAGTCAAAATTAGCTCACGAAGAGTAGTAATTGCAAAAGCGCCGTATACTTTGTCGAGGCAAGCCTTCCTGAGGATTTTCAATGAACCAGATGTTAAAAAAGGTGCCTCGAGGAAAATTCGGTGGAAAAGACTGAAATAAAAAGAAAATTAATGGAACAAAAAATTATATGATCCACAAGAAATCATAATGGCTCCCATTGTCAAGGAAAGAATAATTATGAGTTCCACAAAATTCACATATTAAAAATAAATCCAATTATCCCCAAAACTTTTATTTCTCTTTAGTTCTTAAAAGAATCTTCTTAAATAAACATAACATTATAAGTAGAGTAAGGGAATGGTCAGAAAATACCAAATAAACTAACGTTTCCTTGTGTTCTCCTCTCTCATGAAGTGTCGAAAGTAAGGTACACAAATACGTATCATAGCGTTGCTTTTTTTCTTCATTCGTCAATTGATTAAAAGCTTTGGGAGAAACCAAAGTGGAATATCTTGAAAAATAAGTTTAAAATTTAAAAAATATTAACCCCATCATTTGAGCATATAATTCGGCTAAATGAAGAAGTGCCAAATCAACACGTGTTTTTTGTTCTTCAATAACATAATTAAGTAGAGTAGCTTCCAATTCAGAAGTTAAGGCGGATCGAAAGCGTGTACACAATCTAATTAGTAATTTTTGTTGAGCTAAACCAGCCCCGCCTTGTACAGCTCTTTTCTCATTTCCAAGTATCCTTTGAAAAATATCAAGTTGTAGTTGCTCCGATTCTTTGTGGAAAAGTTCCCTTGTAGCGTTGAAAAGAGTCCAGTTTTGAATTCGAGTTTTTTGGGTTGTTGGTGGCTGAAAAATATTTTCGAGTTTTAGTTAACAATAAGTAGGGAATTCTCAAAAAATCTCAAACAACAGAAAATAATGTAAAGAAAGTCAGAGATGTAATTTTACGCAAGGTTCATGATTCTCTTGTATTCTCATTAAGGTGGGGCCCGAAAAATCGAGTCGGGCATCGAATTTTGGCCTAACTTGATCGGGTCGGCCCGAAAAATGACAGAAACGACGGCCCGCCTCGAAAACCACAACCCCAATTCTCACAAAAACGAGGTATAGTTGAATAAAATCCAAAACCTGAGCAGTTTGTACGAGTGAAGATGTAGTTCCCTCATCGATAACCTTTTTAGTTTCATCATTAGACTTTTCCTTATCACTAACTTCAGATGACCTAGCAGCTGATTGTTTCTCAACAAATTGTTTTTGTTTTTCTGCTTTAATATATTCAACACCCGGCCCCTCTCCTTCTCTAGTCATCTGAATAGCCATCATCCTTGCAAGATGACGCTTTTGTGCCTCACTTCCAACTTCATCTATTGGGGTATAGCTGCTAGCAAAAGCTGGAGGCATCTCGTCAGGGAGGGTGTAAAGGCTAATTATCACAAGCTTGGAGACCTTTATGAGTACAAAAAATTAATTGAGTAAAAATCCTAGACTAATCGAAAAATAAAGGATTAGAAGTCTATCCTGCACTTAAACTTATGATACCCACAAACAGGAAAAGAGCCGAAATTTTGTTAAAAATTGAGAATCCCAATTAAAAAAATATTTTTTTTTCAATTTTTTAAGTAACTCTTTAAAATAACTAACAACAGAAATCGACAGCCTTTCCAATACAAATTCTGTAGTTATGTCAATAGCCTTTTGAGTAGCAGCACTGGCAGAATCAGGGTCATCCAATTGTCTATAAAGATCAATAGTTCCATCATCATAATCTTCATCTTCTCCCAACTAAAAAACTTTCAAAATAAATCATAAAAATTTAAAAACCTTCAGTCTCTTTGTATCCCTCAAATCCAAATCCTCATCTTGCAACGAATCTGACAGCTTTTCACCGCTATGAGGCTTTTTTCTAGATGGTTTCTCGTCTGTTCCAGATTCAGTTTGTTGTAGTTTCCTAGCTGCTGTTGCAGCTGCAAGTCTTCTTTTTAGAGCTGCATCAATTTCGTTTGGGCCAGGCATTGCTTTTTGAATTTCTGATGGGGTTGCGCCCAATTCTATAAAAAGAATAAAAAACTTTATAATGCAAAAAAATTAACAATAAAATTCAAGCTAAATATGTAGATAATAGCCAAAAATTTTAGTTATACATAGTTTTTTGTTCCGGACGCTGACACAATGCCTAAAGCGAGAATGGCAGAAATGAATCCGCTCGAAAAGCTTCTCTATACCCCAACAAGAAATAAAAAATTGTAAGCCGCATCATAATTAACTATAACCGTATCAAGGAAAGAAAATGGAAACCCCAAATCCAATACTAAATTTCAATATTTAAATAAACCTATCAAAAGTTGCTTCATTCTTGCATGTAAATTATGTAAAGTAAAACTTCCAGGATGCTTCATCATTCTCAATAAATGCATTTTAAGTTCTTTTCTCACACTTTTAACTTGACTGGTTCCCAATGTTGGAGGTAAATTTAGATGAAGTTGTTCTAAGGCGCTGACAACCTAAAAATAATTTTGATAAAATTAAGAAAGAAAAATTTACATCAGCCATTTTTTCGGGTCTTTGCCTTGCTATATTACAAGTTGAGGATATTGCTGTAACTAAATTAAGTGAAGTAATGTGAGTAGAGGCCATATGTTCAATTAATGAATTAAAACTTTTAATTGCTTCTGATTGTAATTGACGCCAAGAAATAAAAGAATCACGTCCAATTTCGTCCAAACTAATTTGGTGATTAGATGTTCTTGGAGTTTCACTGAACTAAAATTAATTAAAGTTAGCAATTTCTAATTTTTGTTGATCAAAAAAAAACAATTTAAAGAGGATGTACTTATGTAAGGATAGTTATTTTAGTGTGTCTCAATGGACGAAAATAAAATATTTTCGAACATAATATGTTTCATTACTAGAGGTTAAGGCATTCTAGGAAAAAACTAAAGAAAAATTTTCGGTTTAGACAAACATTCTCTTCCTGACCCCTGACCATTTTGAGCTATTTTGCTTCATCTACTATATAATTTATCACATATCATTCGATACAGCTGTTTGAGCTGTGTCAAATGATATCAATATGGATAATTTGGTAAATCTAAATAAATTATGAAGCTGGAACCAAGCTGGGAAACCTTTTGTGCAGTTTGAGAGAGATTAAATCAATAGGGTATAACTTTGTTCTTCTAACAATAAGATTCAAAAATAAATTTAAGTGCCATCTACCAGATTTAATTAAAATAAAACCCCTCAACATACCTCAGTTTTCGGTAATTGACAAATTATGAGCATTTCAAGAAATTTAAAGGCCATAGTTTTTATTCCCTCATTTTCAGAGTCAACAGTTTGCATTATTTTATTTTTAAGCATCGAAAATGTTTCCCAACAATTTTTTGCTTCATCATCTGTTGAACGTTTTTGTGAGGCCCAGCGGAGAAGAACAGGATAAAGTTGGGTACAAGTATTTATTGCCTAAAAATTAATTTTTTTGAGTTGTTTTTAAATAAATCCAAACCTTTTTCTGTATAATAACACCTCCAGACTGATCAGTCAATGCCCAACTAAGTGTTGCTATTGCTCTTTTAAAAACTTCAGGGTCTTTTTTACTTAAATTTGAATTTAATTTATTTAATTTAGTGAAGAAAGTCGAAGCTAACTTAACAAAAATGTGGAAAAATACTAGAGAAAATGAAGAACCACAAATTAATTTTGCTACTAATTTATATATACGAGAACATAATTGTTTAAACAATACTAGACTAAAGTGCTAAACCGCTTAAACACATTATTTACGATGTCAAAATTTAAATAGTAAAATAAAAAAAAGCAAAAGAGATAACCCAATAAAATTATAAAAAAATGACAAATGAATATAGTGAAGATAGAGGAAGAAAAAAGCTGACCATGTGAATATTCTTAAGGAAAAGAAGGAAAAGGGAGAGACAAAGCCCGGAATTATCGAAAATCGAGGAAATTAAAAAAGCAAAAGAAATATACCAATAAAATTAAAGACAAATCATAAAAAAATAAAGAAACATACCAAGCCTTTTCAATAAAATTAATAGCAAAACAGCGAATTTTCTGTTCCCTTTCATGAATAAATTGAACCATTTCATCCAAAAAGTTGTCAAGAACTGAGGAATTGTCTTGTTTCAAAATCATTTCTTCGGCTCTAGCCAAATGCATATAACGCTCTTCCAAAGATTTTCCCGACATTTGGAGAGCTTCATTAATTTCGGAGCCAATCTAAATTTTATATTTTTTAAGGAATAATTTCGGAATACTAAACAGACTCCGATTGGGACATATTATATGTCATTCGACTCAGCTCGCCGAGCTGAGTCGAATGACATACAATTTGTCCCAATCGGAATCTATTTAGTATTCCGAAATTATACCTTTTTTAAATAAATATTAGATTAAAAAATACCTCGTCGTATAAAGAATTTCCTTCTGCCATTTAATTTACTAGAACACTTAAAAATCAAAAAGATTAAAAGTTAGGAATTTAAAAGAGAAAAAAAAATAAATTTTTACGAAAAATTAATTTGACAAAAAATTTGGGACATTTTGTCGCGAGCCACTTTGTCGCAAAGTATCAAAATATATAAAAGAAAAATGTGAACAATTTTGTCTATTTAGTTGAAGAATTTCACTTGTTGAAACAAGCGGTTTTGGTGGATTTTTATGGGTGTTTTTCGATCTTATTATTAAATGGAGTCTGTTGGAAACAAGGACTTCCCACTTGTTTAAACAACACGTCTTATTGTTGGTAAATGAAGAATGTACAAAATTTGGGGAAAATTTAAAGCCTTTGTGACAAATACTGGATCTGCATTACATTTATTTTAATGTTACAGATACATAATTATTTTCAAGAACAATTACTTTATTTATTTATTTCCTCAACAAAAATTATGCAAATTCAATTAGTAAAAAATGAGTAAATTAAACAAAAATTTCTCAAAATTTCAACAAAAATCACTTTAAGGAAAGGAATTACAGAGTGGATAATGATGGAATTACCGGGAACTCTTACAATTAATGACCAAGTTGATGGTCAGAATTTTGGAAAATTATTGTGGGAAAAGAAAGATGACGGGAAGGAATATGTCAAAACAATTATTGGCCGTCAATTACTGCAAGGAGAATGTGTGGAATTAGAAAAACCTTTTTTAGTAATTAATCGAGCTTCTCAACGAAAAGAAAAAGTATAGGATTAATTTTTAAAGAATTTTCTCCCTTAGATAGTGAAATAAAATGGGAGGGAGATACGTAGCAGGGAGATATAAAAATTTTATTTTTTAAGCCTGGAAATGCTTCAAAAGGAGAGAAAAAGTCTTGTGATGTTGTTGCAATCATTAGAAGGAAGATTTATTTTAGTGGAAGACCGAAACCTATAATTGACAGTTTTTGATTTGAATTAAATTTATACACTTATTAATTTAGGAATAAAATAAAAATTATTATTATCTTCAAAATTTTTAATTTAGAATTCTTTATTAAATTTGGAATTCTTATTTGAACTTTTTTTTTTATTTATCTAGTGGACACTATACCTGTGATGGTTATAATTCATTTTGTTTAAGCCAAAATCTATTTTTCTTATTTCCATTAGTCTGACAGTCGTTTTATTATTATTAACTGACAGCAGTTTTTTAGGTAATACTAGTTATATCCCCCACTACCTATAATTTATATATGATTTTTTTCTTTCGAATATTAGAATTAAATAAAAATTCATAAAAATTTCATAGACCTTATTTCCATTAGTCTGAGTTCCTTAACTATTAGGAACTCAGACTAATGGAATTTTTTTCTGATTTTTAAAAGAAAATTTTCTAATATTTATAAAGATATAGTAAATGGACAAATATTTAAAAGTTTAATTCCTTCAAATCTTTTTTCAATCTCTTCTTCCCCTCCATTATCCTCAACAATTTCAGCACGCAAAAATGAGCTTATTAAATCAGCAGCAATAAAAATCTGATTTTTAAAGGAAAATTTTCTTTTATTTTTAAAAAATCTTCCAACTTGTGCAATAGCAAATACCCAAACAATGGCAAAGAAAAAATTGGCATTTCCAGATCCGATATGTACCCACATACTCCACATAATAGGGGAAAGTATAAATGTTGCCAAAACTGTACAGCCAGTTACTAAACTTTGGCGAAGATCTGTGGGGGGAATTTTTTATTTTTTAAATTAATTATAGGAAAGTTTGGTTCAAAATTTTTAAATTTTAATAATTAACAGAGCCAAAATTAACCAATTGAGCCAAAATTAACCTAACAACCATAGCTTATACCTTGTACCAAAATTCGTACTCGTACTATGGTACCAAATACTAGTGCTAGCAGTGTGGTTCTTTTGCCTCATTTGGGTGGCATTTGCCCCGTTTTTGGCCGATTTCGCCCCTTTTTGGGAAGCTGTGCCTCCTTTTGGTGATTTGGAAAAGGCCATCCTGAGTGCGAGACCAAAATTAAAATTTATAAGCACTGCTAACAACTTATTATTCAAGAAACTTCTAAACATAATTTCCAAATCCAGAAAGTGTTTTATAATTTTCAAATTCCTTAAGGGGAGTAAATTGGGAGATTCTGGGTGCCAATCCTAGCTTTTAAATATTTTTCTGAAAATCTCAATTATATCAAAATTACAAACATTTATGTAAGTCAATAAATGCAACAAGTACAGGCAAATAAAGTGCAGTCTCCGCATATGAAGGATATGGGGAAAATATAGCAACAACAATTAATAAAATTGAAAATAATAAATTAAGATTATTTCTAAAAATAATTATTTCTTTTTTTCAAAATTATTTTAACTAAAAATTACCTTAACAAAACAGTTATAGGTACAACATATAAAATTGTATTTAATTGAAATACACAAAGGAATAATGAACGATAATGGTCGAAAACCTTTAAAAATATTTTTAAAAAATTTTAAATTTATTTTTTAATATTTTCATTAGGGTTAGACAAAACCGTTTAACTTTACCAAAAAACCCGTTTATCGTATACCGTCTACCGTTTAGCTAAACGGTTTTGTCCAACCCTACTTTATATAAATAAAAATAAAATTTAAAATATCTCCACAAAAATATTAAAATTAATTTTGGCTGTCATTTAAGATTATTTTTCAACCTGAGTGAAGAAATACCAAAAAATTCCAACATTTGGTGTCAAATCGGGAACAGTTAAACTGAAAATAATTGTTTATTTTAAATATTTAGATTAAAAAAATTTTTTGAAGTCTTTTGAAAATTGAAAGTTTTTAGCCTACTTTTTAACAAATTTTCCCATTTTGCAAATAATTTAATATACAAAATCAAAAATAGAAAAAAATTTCCCCAAAAATTCTAGAACGGGATAATAAAAAATTAATAAAATAAATAAACTAACAAAAATCCAAAAGTATTTCTAAACATATCTTTCCAATTCTCTTCCAAATATAAATTTAAACATAAAAATAAAATTGAAGATGTAACAAAAATAAAAATTAGAGAAAATTTTCGTTGATTAAAATGCAGAATTAAAGGTGCCAATAAAAGTAAATAATAAGGATTTAATTGGATTGTTAAACAAATTGTGAAAATTGAAATAAATAAATAATCTTTAAAGGTTAATTAATTTTAAATTTAAATAAAATAAACCTTTATTAAAATAATAAAGAATTAATGAAACAAATAAATTAATCAAAGAAGAAAGATTCGAAATTGTCCAACATCCTATGGTCATTGGATTTAATAAATAACTTTAAAAAAATAAATTTTAATTTTATTTTGAGAGAATTACAAATGCAAATAATTTTAGTAAAGCCCCTTTTGTTTTTGGCATAACTTTCTTCAAATTTAAAGGAAACTGATAATTCTTTTTTTTTGATTCCCAACACTATAAGAAAATTTTTGGTCAAAAATTTTCTCTAAATTTTATAAATTAATTTGAGTATTTTTCCCAAATTTCAGACAACATTTTTTTGACCAAAAGTCGTCTGAATTAAGCGATATATGTCTGACATGGGAGAAGTTTATATCAAACGAATAAGCTCTTTTAGCTCAAAAATTTTCTTATTTGTTAGTGTTGTGTATATAATAAAGAATTATCCGTTTTGGTTATTTTTCTATTTCGAAATCGGAGTTATTTTATTTTACGCACAGAAAAATTTTTTAACTTTAATTTTTTAGTTAAATAAAAATGAAATTTTTATTTAAAACAATTTCACCAAATTAAAATTAAATTTTTCTTAGATTTAAAAAATAAAACCTCGAAAATGCAATTAAACCAAAGGATTGAGATTTTTCCAAAGAATTTTCTATTGAATACCCCAAATAAATACATTTCTTCAAAATATATTCTTCAACAAATTTCCCAATAAAATAAGCGCAAAAAATATCAAAAATCTTTTTTTAAATTAATTTTTAAATTTTAATTAAATTTTAAGAAAACCGTCCATTGAAGTTTTAGCAAAAATGGATGTTCAAGAGAAGTTTTGAAAGTGTAAATAATTATTGGTAACTAGTTTTTAAAACAATTTTATTAAAATTTTAATAAAAAATAATTTTTTCCCCTTTACATAAAACCGATTTAAAAATAATTTTTTTATTTTTAATTAAGCTTAAAAATCCAGTCGGGATTATTTGAAATTAAATTGTCGAGTAGTTTTTAATGGGATAGTTTTACAAGGAGGGGTCTTTCCTGCTTTAAAAAATTATTTTTATTTATGAGAAAGCTTAATTAAATGTCAAAATAATTTTTTAAAATTTTCACAAAACTGTAAATAATTTTAAAAAATTCAAATAAAATTTCAGCAAAAAATTACCCAGATTCAATAAAAAAATTCGTTTAAATTAAAAAATCACCACATGAACTAAATCTCCATCATAAATATTATTTCCATATTTTTGAAGGAAGACAGCTTCCTTTAATCTTTTTAAATTATTCCACGGAGTTGAGAATGTTGGTAATTGTTCAATAAATTCATTTAAATATTTAAATGAAAATAATCGAAGAAATAAAGCCAAAAATATTATCCTTTTTTAATTTTAAATTTTAATTTAATTAATTTTTAAATTACCATATTTTTTTATTATTAAATATTTTATTATTATTTTTAATTTTTAAATTAGTTGTAGTCATTGATGAGTCATTATTATTAAATTTTATAGTTGTTTTTAATTAATTAATTTGAGGATTTATAAATATTTTTAGGTAGGTAAATATTTATGTATTAAGGTAAATAAATTTTTATTTTTCTTCTTATAATTTTTTAAATTAAAAATATTTTTTCCAAATTTAAATAAAAATTGGAATTTTTCGTAATTTCTGAAAATTTTAAAATTTAATCTTTGATTTAAAAAAATTAATTTTCGTAAAAACTTTCATTAAATTATGATTTTAATTTTTATGAATTCTTATAAATGGGATATATTTATTTTGTGTAAGGCCGGCCTAGACTCATCCCGTATGTATTTATTCACTAACGTTACTCAACAGTTCTGATTTAAGGAACAATAAAAAATTGAGTGAATCATCTTCTTCGATTAATTAAAAAATAAAATTAAATTAGCAATCTAATTAAAAATCTTTTAAAAACACCAAAATATTAAATGTGTTCTATCCTTAAAATTATTTTCCTTAAATTTAAATTAAATCTAAATAATTTAAAAAAATAAAATAAAATTATCGTTGATCTATAATTTTACATATTTACATTGTACCTACATATATTTTTAATTATAATTTAAAAAATTAAAAAAATAATTTTAAGGGGTTTAATTTAAAAAAATTTTCTGAAAAAATGTTAAGCAACACTAAAAACCAATTTGAACAAAAAATCTATGTTGTAATTTGTAATTTTTCGTCACCCTCCACATCTTTGGAAGACAACAAAAATTTAAAAGAAAATTTAAAAAATGCAATAAAAATTCAACAAAATTCTTCCAAAATAAATTTTTTAAATTTATTTATTGGTGATTTAATCAAAATAATTTCGTTTAATGGAGAATGGTGTTTTGGCTATCGATTGGAAGAACCTGAACAACGTGGAATTTTTCCATCAATTTTTGTACAGGAAATAATGATTAATAATAATAATAAAATACAAACATTTTTTAATGTTGGGGAAGGAAAAAATAATAAAAATTTGACTGATGAAAAGGAGGTTGGAAGGTTGGCTTGTGATATTAGCGAGGCATTAAAGGTGTTTTTTGTGAAAGAAATTTTAAAAATAAAATTTTAATTTGAGAAGAGGGAGTAGTAGTTAAGGGTTAATAAACCCTGTAATTAATAAAACTTTATAACTAATAAACTAATAATTAATAAAATTAATAAACCCTGCTCATATAAGGAGCCTAAGAAGGCTCATGTAAGGACAAAAACAATGGAAAATTCAAAAAAAAATTCCAAAAATTTTTTTTAAAAACTAAAGGAATGGATAGAAAGAACTAAATTCGATTATGGAGAAGGTATTTCAACTATATGCCAATTCGAACAACAAATAGCTTTAATTAAACAATTATTGGTTGTTAGAAGGCATTTGTGTTCTGTTACTATTACGGCTGAAGAAATTAAAGAAATTAATTTGGTTTGGTTTTAATTAAAAAAATAATTAATTAGGAAAAGTTGGGGAATAGTCGGAGATTTTGGATAAGTATTTAGATAATTTTAAATAATTTTATAAATTTGTTTTTTTTTTGAATTTTATTTAAAACCCCACAAATTATGTTGGCAACCTAAAAGAGAGGAAACCCCTCAGGAAGGGGGCAATTCACACTAGAAAGATAAATAGATAAGATAAATTAAGATAAGATAAATTAAAAAAACGTTTGCTATTTGCTAAATATATTTTTTAAATATTTATCAAATATGCTTTGTAGGCTTTACATATTTACGTAAATGGAATGAAACATTTTTAAAAAAATATTTAAAAAAATCATTTTTTTTATTTTATTCAGTTAATGATGATTAATAGATAAAAATTATTTAGCCTTTTTTAAATATAAAAAAATATTTTTTAGGTATTAGCGGATGTAATAGACGCTGGAAATAATTTATTAAAATTAAATATGAATATAAGGGATGATTCGGGAATTTATGCAAATTTAGATGGTAATTTTGATTAAAAATTAAAAAATTATTTTTTCAGATTTTTCAATAATAACTTCATATAAAAAACACGAACAAATGTCGGAACGTTTAAATAAAAATTCTAAACAAATAATTGACTCATTTTTGGAGGATAATTTTTTAACAAAAATTTCAACAAAATTAAAAAATAATTTAAATAAATATTCTTTATTAATTAATATTAATTTGAATGAATTAATTGAACAACATTTAAATAATGAAGAAATTAATAATAATTTTGAATTAATTTTTGGATTGGGGAAAACATCTAGTAAATTAAATAAAAATACTGGAAATACTAAAGTTTGTGATAAGATTTTAATAAAAAATATGGGAAATCTTCTTTATTCAAACAGAAAATTAGGATAACCGGACTATTTTCGGTTCCATATTTCAACCTTAACCGCCAACCTTAATTACCAAGTAGTATAGTCAGAGTAGTTAATTTGAGGGATTTTATATCTGAATTGAGGGTGACCTTCTATAGGCAGTGACGATGAACAGTGATGGGAGAGTTTCAGTTTCTGAACTGATCGGTTCCAGTTCCGGAACTGCAACTGAAGAAATTCAAAAGGCAGCTCCAGAACTGGAAGCGGTTCCAAAGAAATTTTTAACTTTCCCATCACTTATGATGTATCGGTTATATCTTCGACTTTTATTTTTTACAATAATTTTTTTTCTTATTTTGGATTGTCTAGTAAGATGTCTAAATTATAGTTGGTACGTCGAGGTTTAACCCAAACTCTTGATTTTTTATAATCATAATCAATCTCCCCTCCCTTAAACTCTTCAATAAACATTTCCAAAATAAAATTCTCATTAACAGGCCACCACCCAACCAATAACAGAACCTTTTACCATTCGTTTATCTAAAATAAATAAAAATAAACAACAAAATAAAGTTTTATTTATTGGAATATCAGAATCTGATTTAGAAAATATTTCTTTATGGATGACTTGTTTAATTATTGGACCTATTGGAAGTACTCTTTTTTTGTTATAAAATAATTTATATTTATTCTCTCCCTTATTTTTCCTTTAGTTTCTGTCCGTGGTGGAGATGACGTTCGCCAATATTATGCGAATGGTCATACTTTGTTGGGCGAATTAATTAAGGAAATGGTTGATAAAGAACAACGTGAACAAACTTTGATACTTCAAAGGAAGGTTGGAAGCAAATAAATTAGTTATAATCGTGGCTGTAAGGGTTACATTTTTGTCTGTACTGTTGAAAAGATTGAATAGATTCTTATGGGAAGTGACCATCTAACCCAGTGATTGGATTCGCTCATATTCCTCTTGTATACATAGTTTTCCCATCCAAGGACCCAAAACTAATTTTTTAATTTTTTACCTTAGAAATTTCTCCAAAAAAGCTACTCCATGTTTTGGTCCCAATTTATGTTTAAAAGAAATTTTTAACAAATTTTAGTTTCTTCCCCTTTAGACAACATCTCAAATTTTTCTTTAAAATTAACTACTAGTAATTATTATTCCTCTTATCTTTTAGGAAACAGATTTAGCTTTACCTTCTAATAATTATCAAAATAATTCTTCCTTAATTACTAATACAATTAAAAATGAAAAAATACCAATTAAATTAAATATACAAATTTTTAATGAATTTAATTCTTTAATAACAACATCAACAAACATCCAAATCCTTAGACCCCTAAAACTTGAAAATGAACATTTTTGTAGAAATGAATTATTTATTTGGTTAAGGGATGCTGATTTTCATGGAATTGCTAGATCTGAAAAAAGTATTGAGGTATGGTGGGGATGAATTAAAAAGATTTTTTATTACAAAGTTGACATAAATCAAAAGTTTTGTCCCCACAAAAAGTGCCCAAGCGATAGACGGGGGGGGGGACTCTATTCTTTTAAAAATGGAGGGTATTTATTTATTTATTTATTTATTTATCAGCAAACCACAGGTATTTTAAAATACATTAAAGTGGTGCATAAAAAAAACATAAAAATACAAATTAAAGAAAATATGTGAGACAACAACAAAAAAAAAATGAAATGAAAAAAAAATATATAAATAGTAAACAAACACTCTAAAAACCACACACGCCAGGGCTCAATGTCTTTATTATTTAACTTTAATTATTAGATTTTAATGAGCTTCTAAATTTTTTCGGATCATTTATTTTATATGGCTCATTTGGAAGATTATTCCAGTTATTCACCACTCTGTGAAAAAAATTATTTTTTGTTTTATTTGTATATTTTTTTGTCCTAAGAAGTAGAGGCCTGCGAAGAGATCTATTTGATAAATTAAAATATTTTTGGGAATTAAGGGATGTAAAACCTTTTATAATTTTAAAAGCGGTGGAAAGATCGGCAATTTTTCTTCTATCTATTAACTTTTCGAGTTTACAAGTATTTAATCTTTCTTCATATGGGACCTTGATTAAACCACATTTTTTGTAAATATTTTTAGTGAATAGTTTTTGAATTTTTTCAATTTTCTCTATTTGATATTTCATCTGTGGATTCCATACTTCAGTTGCGTATTCTAGTTGGGGTCTTATATATGTCTTATATATATTAACGAGGAGATTTAAATTTCTAGATTTAATGATTCTTATTATTTGGGAGCTTTTTAAATATGCGTTTTTTATGATCATGTTTATATGATTGTTAAATGTTATTTTTGAATAACATTTAACATTATATAACATTTTATTATAAAATATTTTGGCATCTTGGCTAGATTTTAGTTTTTACTGGAACCGAAATTTTTACCGGAACCGGATCCTAAAAAACGCAAAAAACCAAAAGAACCAAACCAAAATTTCCGGAACCGGAACTTCCGGTGAAACTCTACTAGAAATTTTTTATGTTGACTTAATTATCCTCTTATTAATATTTAATTATTTATTAAAGGCGGTTGTTTCTGTGGTTGATGACGAGGGTATTTTCCTTCCCGAAGCAATTGAGGTATAGAAAGTTATTACACAAAATCAATCTCTATGTTCTTTCCAAATCAAAAAATATCAGGTCATAACCCCCGAAGGAGCTATCCGAGAAAGCAGTTTCCGTTGTCGTGTTTGGCCTTCAACTGATCGCCCACGATTTAATGAATTAATTAAAGTTTTATTACCCGATCAAGAAGCAAAGAATTTACATTTACAAGTAAAAAACTAATTTTAAAAATTCCTTTTAATTTTCCATAATTTTAAGATTTTATTCTACAATAAATCATTTATCGATAGAAAATCATTATACAGTACCGGAGGAAGTTATTCTACAAACTCCTTAAATCCCAAAAAGGAAAATAATACTAATGGCCCTTTTGCTCTAGCATTTCTTCACCTTATCCGTAATTATGTTCTTTGTAATGATGATGAAGATGAATTATTTATTTACCGGATAGACCGAACAAAAGGAGGAAATTCTGATGGAACTAAAATTCTACCTCTTAGTGTTGCTTATTTAAGTAATCAGTCGAGGAGAAAGGAGGCTCAAGGCATTACTAGCAATGTTAGGTAGGACTAGGAGATATTTTTAAATGTTAGACTGTTCGGGCCATCTATCTGGACGAATTTCGGAATTCATCCATAAAACGATTGATAGCATAACTTAAAAATATTCTTCATTCCCTTTTATTCCCCCAATTTTTTGCAGTGATGACCAATCATTATTCTCTTCCAAATCTCGTTCAAGTTCAGTTGCTACATTACCTTCAGCTTTGGATTTAACATTAATTCAACAACAATTAAATCAAAATTCGTTTTCTAATGGTTATATACTTTGTGAAAGAAATACTTTACATTTTCAATCTTTTATTTGTTCACAATTACATTGTAACAATAAATTGTTAATTCAGGTATTTAATGACTTAAATTTATTTAAGTTCAAGGTTGGGAATAAATTTTAAGCTTTTGCTTAAGAAATTTTCTTTATATAGGTATCTATTTATCAAAGGAAGATCCATATTTATAAATTCAGTTCATTAAACAATTTAACCCTTATATTTAAATTAATACATAGTTTAATTAAATGGGGACATGTACTACTATGTATAATCAAGATTTATTAAAGCCTTATGGGCAAGATAAAAATTTTTTAGAAATTTTTCTCTGTTCACCTAATAAAAATATAAATTAAAGATTCTTCGTTGGCGTGATTATTGTAACAAAGAAAACCAACAAATTAATGTTCTAAAACAATATTTGTTAGAATTTTCCCGTTCAGATTTAAATTCAAAAAATTATTTGAACGAAATTACAAAGTTTTGTCATAATTTTTTGGATTCTTTATTTCAAATTGCTGATGAATATTTTCAATTACAAGTACCTGTTTTTGAGGCTTTAATCCATTTATTTTCTTATAATGGGGATTGCCCTCTAATAAAAGAAAAATTGGAAGAATATATTCAAAGAATGTTTTGGCCTAGAGCACATGAATTTCTTTTGGAAAATTTTATTAGGTGAATGTTTATAGTAAATATTTTAATGTGATTTTAACTTGGTCAGCAACATAGGTTGATCGGAATTCCGATTTTCGACTTCGGATTCCTATTTCCGACACCTTCTTCATTTCCGATCGACCATTTCCGATTACCTCTGTTCAGTAAGGGTTAGTTAATAAGGAGGGTTTTGTCATGTTTGATAAAAACGACGATAAACTTTACCTGATATATGTAGTTAGTATAAATGGGGGCGGGGGGGGGGGGGGGGGGGAGTGAAGGGGGTAGAGCAAACGAAGTAGATTACCGGTCAGGAAAACCCAATATGCTCTCATACCTGCCTATTAATAGTACCCAATCCTCGTCCCGGAAATGTGATATTTTTATGAATTTCGAGGAAACACTAAAATTATAAAGTCAGACGTGTATAAGACAATTCTTTAATCTAAAATAACTATAATTTAAATATTCGAAGATGTCTAAAAAACGAAGCAAACTTCAATAATTTAAATAATAAATCTTCAACTTCCTCAATTTCTAATTTATCTTCTCATCTTTCTTTTCATTCCAACACTACATTAAAAACAACATCTTTTACTTCTTTTGTAAAGCCTGAAACAACAGAAGAAGAAAAACAAACAAATAAACAACAAGATGAACATTTAATTTGTTTGTTTCGTTCAATGGAATTTATTGTAAAATTAGCTATTGCTTCTAAAAACTCAAAATTATTATACTATGTCCTTCCTGTGGATAATTCTGGTAAAAATATATAAGTTAATTTTAATTCAGAAAATATGTATGTCGAATTTCAAATATTTATTCCATCTGTATTATAATTACCCCTTGCAGCATTTCTCCTTTAACTATTTTAAAATTAAATGTAAAAAATAAAAACAGTAATTAAATAAAAATTTAATTTTTATAACGGGATCATAAGAACGTGGTTGGTGGTTAGGTGACCTTACGACAGTGGTTACCACGTGGTTTTCATATGATATCGGGTTAAAACTACCTTGTGGTTACTTGAAAATTTAATTTTTTATTTAACGATGGACCATGGACCATCGTCAGGTGACCGAGTTCTTGTGATACGGGCCCAGATGTTGAAAAATTTGAAAAAAACCTAGAGTAATTATTCAGGGAAATACTTCTATCATTAAAATAAATTTTTTTATTAAAAATTAGATGAATCCATCGATAACTCAAACGATCAACAAAAATTTATTAATTATATCAATTCAATTCTCAAAACACTCATTCAATTTTTTGGCGGTGATGAAAATACAGATTTAAATTCAATAATAGAAACCTATCAAAATCCTCAAGTTTCATCTAATTTTAATGTTATAACAACAACAAAGATGAAACAGCATCGAAATGTTTTGTTAAAATATTTACCTCCATTGATCTCCACACTCCTTGAGAATTTCATTTGTGCATCTATTAATTTAGCAAAGTGAGATTCCTTTGAATAGAGATATTTTATAGTTTTAAGGGGGATTACCGTCTTTTAGTAATTTTAATATTATAACGACTAAAATGAGATTATTTTTGTGCTTACAAGAAATAGAAATTACGAACATACCGTATTTTCTTGATTAATTCCCCTCTCTCGATTAATTTCCCATGTCACGGAGGATTGGAACATTAATTCTCCACTCCCAAATACCCTAATTCACGTTCAAATGTCAAAACTCGAATAAATCCCCATCCCATCCACAGGGAATTAACCGAGAAAATACTTATAAGAATTTTGAATTTCTTCAAGCATTTTATCTTTTCCCTTATAAAAATATTATTCAGTTTTGATCAAATATGTAATTTATCAATTATAAATTTTGTAGTTTTGTCAAAATAATAGTCTCAAACGTCTCTGCAAGCATTACTTCCCATTATGAAGAGTTGATACCTTTCTTGGGTACAATTATTAATTCGGAGGTGAACTTTATGATTTTTCACAAAATTTCATTTAAATTATCTTAAACAATTTTTTTATTTTTAGCTTTTTAGTGATTTTAAAAGCCGTTCTTTGCTTTTGGAACAATTTGTAGACCAATTATTATCTCAAATGCAACCCCTTTCAATTAATCGAGAAAATAACCAAAAAAATATTTTACAAAGACGTGCTTCAATCACTGCTGTTTTTGTAGAAGAAAATAGCCAGTCTTTAGGGTTAATAATTTAAATTGGTTGAAAAATCTAAAAATTATTTTGTATACGAAATCGAAAACTGAAAATGGGAGAGAGGGAGAAAAAATAATCCTCTCAACTCTCAAATAGGTTAAAAAAACCCTTAAAAACCCAAAATAAAATTCTCAGATAGGGGGTTTTTGTAGGGTGTACGGAATTCTGGTCACTGGAATTTTGGTCACCACGATTTTTCGGAACTTTGGTCACCAATTTTTTTGGAATTTTGGTCACCAGCGGAATTTTGGTCACCAAATCAAATAACGGAATATTGGACACTGAAATTTTGGTCACCAAGAGGAATTTTGGTCACCAAACGGAAAAAAATAATCTTATCTAAAACTGATAAAAAATGATTTTTCAACCCCCATTTGATCAATTTCAATGTTGATCACTCTCACAGCTGATCACTCTCTCGGTTGATCACTCTCGATCACTCTCCTGATGATTGATCAGCTGTGAGAGTGATCAACATTGAAATTGATCAAATGGGGGTTGAAAAATCATTTTTTTATCACTTTGATATCAGTTTTATATAAGATTATTTTTTTCCGTTTGGTGACCAAAATTCCTCTTGGTGACCAAAATTTCAGTGTCCAATATTCCGTTATTTGATTTGGTGACCAAAATTCCGGTGACCAAAATTCCGGCACCCTTTTGTAGCATTTGTTTGATTTTGTAATTTACAATATTACGGTACCTATACTCTATTGTAGATGTATAAGTTATACCCTATCATATTTTACTTTAAATTAATATTTAATTAAAAATTTTCTTTTTAGCAATCAACCTGAAGCTGTTGAAATCTCTGCAAAAATTCTTACAGAGCTAATCGAACGTTTATTTCCACATCAAAAAGGCGCCAATTTTGGACAGATGGGAACTAGTTCTGAATTAGAATTAATTTTACAAAAAACACTTCGTCCGGTTATTCAAACAATGTAGGGAGTATTTCATATTTACTCGATTAATTAACCCGAGTCAGTCTACTCTCCCAATTTTGATTTAATTTTTGAATTAATTAACAAGAAATAGTTCTATATAATTATTCTAGTTGAAACCTAATTAATTAGCCCACTTTAGTTATATCTCCCTCAGATTCACCTTTATCTTTAACTCCTGTTACTCCATCTTTAACTCCTTTGCTTTTAACTCCCGCTAACTTAATTCTATGATTCTGATTTCTTAGCGAAAAATAGGCAACTCTCTTATGATCATAAAGAAAAACCATTTGAAGTCCGATAATATTCTGTTGAATTTTAATAATTAGTTAATCCGTTAAACTCTAGCAGGGCTCATTATTTATGTTTCAACTTAATTAATTTTTAATATATTTTTAGGGTCACTTTATTAGGCGATCCTCAATTACAACGACCTCTACATTCTCTTTTACTCGCTATTTTGGATAAATTATCTGCACAACATTTTTCAAAATATTTTTCAAAATTGGAACATACTTTGAATAAGTATGATAATAATAAAATAACACGTTTTGAAAAAACAATGAATTTATACTATAGTTAATTCCTAATTTTAATCAGGATTGACGCTCTTTCCGAAATGCTTCATATGTTTCGAGATCTTCTATCTCGATGCCCTGCACCTAAAGAATGGTCACAAATTCGTTTAACTCAAACAAAAATTTTTCTAAAAATTCTTCGCTTCTCGAGTGCTTATTTACAACACAAATTCTCTTCTGAAATTAATTTTTCTGGCCAATTATGGTTAGAATGTATGTATAGCTGTGTTGCTGTAATTAAATGGGCATGTTTAGAGAAAGGTGGAAAAATTGTTTTTATGTTTTCTTTGATTAGAAATTTTTTAGTTTTCTCCCGACAAAAAAGGGATAATAGACGAAGCTATTTGAACAGAGATTATTACAATATATGTAAAATTTCTGTTAGAATTTTATTGTGAGTTTATTTAAATCCTTTTTACAAAAATTTATTAAAGAATATTTTTCAAAAATCGTATACCTTAAATGATCCAATAGAAGCTATTTTTCAAATGGGTCCCATTGGGTGGCTTCTAATTAGACATGGGCTTCTATAAGAGCATGGGCATTTATTCTTCAATACCCCTCATCGGATGGGCTTTTAATACATAGGTCAAGGATTTCTATTGGAGCCAGGCTTCTATTAGAACATTTACGGTAATCTTGTCTTGATTCAAATTCATTATTAACGATAAATAAATTATTTAATATCTATTTAATAATTAGGTCCTTGTGGCACTCACTTAGTCCAGACCAGAAAATTCAGTTAATGCCTGAAATGATTAGTCCTTTACTTGAGGTAAAAACTAAATAAATATTTAGTTAAAATTTTAATTTTAGTTATCTCTTTGTAATAATTCACATATACGTCTTTTAATTACTCCAATATTTTTTGATATTTTATATACAGAATATTTTATACAAAATACAAAAACATTAATTACCCCTTCAGAAGTTGTTTTAAGAAAAACTTTTTTCCAAAAACAAACTCAACAACAAAATTTAAATAAAAGTTTATTTTTTGAAGAATTTGTTAAGAGATTGGATATTGCTTTAGATGAAGCTAAAGATGATTTTTTGTTTGGGGAATTTAAGGTGGTTTTAAATTCTCTTGATTTTTAAAATATTTTTTGGGGCCGTTTGGTGGCAAGGGCTCCTCCTCTTTAATTTTAGATTTTCGAAATTTCTCAAATCGTTTTGATTTTTATTTCTATATTTTAATTTTCGGCACAGTTCTGACGATTGAGAGTGAAAATATAGAGACTTCTTTTAAAAATTAAAATTTTTAATTAAAATTTTAAGAAAACCTTAAATGAAATATTTGATGAAAAAATAATTACTCTAGAAAGTGAAGAAATTAATGCTGTAAATGTTGTTGACTCCTTGGCGAGTATAACTAGATTTTTTGTTAAGGTAAAATATTTTAATTGATATTTAACTGTTTAAATCTGTGCTCCGATCGTGAAAATGTTAAGTGTAATTATAAAAAGTTCAATTTGGAAGTACTATGAAGGGGGGGGGGGGGATTTTCAAAATATAAGTACGCTACAAAAACACGGTCTAAAAATTTATTCTCGCTTATATTTTTATATCTTCCAAATCAGCCTTTCTCTGAGCTGCGGGTGAAAATTTTGAGAATTTTAAGGTTAAATTTTAAGGTTTGTAAGTACTGTACTTCCAAAATAAGCACGGATCGGAGCCCTGGTTTAAATTAAGGGATATATGCTAAAAACTGGATCGAGACGAGATCTTGATAAAAAATCTCGGTTATGGAGATCTCGAATTTTTCGAGATCTCGATTTTCGTACGACACGTCAAGTCCGGTCTCTAATATTTACTTGATTAAATAAAATCTTTGGATGTTCACTTGTTTAAAAAACACATTTATTTGTTAATAATTAATTTTTAGAATATAAATAAATTACTTGATCTCTACTCTTCATATTTATCTGTGTTAAATATTCAATCACAAACTCAAATTGAAACAGGACTTTTTTGTACAGTTCAATTAATTGAATTCTATCTAGAAATGGGGCAAAACAGTCTTTACCTTATTTATTTGTTTGTTTTTGATTTTTCTTTTTTTCGTTTAACAAAAATGAGATTGATGATAGGAAAAATAAAAGTTGAGTAATCCGTCGCCTCAAGGGTTACTTTGATTCTCAATGGATTGCTTGATTTTTAACATTCCTTTGAGAATTTTGATTGAATGTCTTTTTCAAATTTTCCTCCAAATTTTCATTCATTTTTAAAGATATAAATTATATGATCTAAATATTTCTGCTGGAAATTGGGTGGAAGCAGCAATTACCCTTCAAAGACATTCTTCTCTTTTAAACTGGACAAACGAACGTCCCTCCAAATATCTTTATGGGGCTCGCAAACAAAATTTAGTTTTTACTACACAAATGGCTCTAAAAGAATATATTTGTGTTGAAATGGCTAAATTATTTGAAAAAGGTGATTTTAAATTTGGGAGATCACTCCCTAACTAGGGCTGGCAGATACTGGGAAACCCCAGCTATCTGAACTCTTACAAATGGCTTAGCAGATATTTGAGAAATTGAGGCTACATTCTTTAATTATTCTTGAAAATTTTTTCTACTTTCCACCTTATTATTTACCTCAATTCGCCTTCTAAAAATTCGTCTTCTAAAAATTAAAATAATTAAGGAATTAAATTTGGGAGCTATCTGAACTCTTACAAATGGCACTCCCTTACAGAGGTGGGTCGGAATTCCGATTTCCGACTTCCGATTTCCGACGTTTTTTTCCTTCCGATTTCCGATTTCCGAAATTTTGGAAAAATTTCCGATTTCCGAGAATTTTTGAAGCATATTTCCGACTAGAGATTTTTCCAAAATTCTCAAAATTTTCGCCTGCGGCGCAAAAATTTGAAGAAATCTAACTTAAGGACCTCCAAAATTCTCAAAATTTTCGCCTGCGGCGCAAAAAATGGAAAATTTTTGGCTTAAGGCTCTCAAAAATCCCAAAATTTTTGCCTGCGGCGCTGTAAATGGAAGTTGAATAGTATATCGGAGGATTAGGTTAGATTAATGTGGACTTTGAGTTATATCGTGTGATTACGAGGGGTCATAGGCTCTATCAGTCCTCAATTTTAACTCCAAATATCCCTATTGATTCTATAAATTCTCTGATATCCCGTCTAATCTACCAAATCCCACAATATCTCTTTTAATCCCTTCGAATTTGACTTTTGAGTTGCAAAAAGAACTTTTACACCCTCAAATTACACTTAAGAAGGCCCATAATTTACCACCTTACAATTTTAAATAAATTTCAGTTATGAAATAAAAATTTTATTTCCGATTTCCGCCTTCCGATTTCCGATTTCCGGCGTTTTTTTCCTTCCGATTTCCGATTTCCGAAAAAAAATTTTGATTTCCGATTTCCGAGTTCCGACTTTTGAGCCATTTCCGATTTCCGACAGTTCCGATTTCCGACATCTCTGACTGTTCCGACCCACCTCTGCTCCCTTACTAGGGTTGATTTTAAATTATTGTAATATTGTTGTAATTTATTGAGTCAATGGAATTTTGTTTTTAATTTGCTAACTCAATTCGTCTTTTAATCCCTCCCGTTCTCCACTTAATAAAAACTTATTTTTAATTTAATTATTTAGGCCAACATTGGGAATTAGCAATAGAAACAAATAGAGAGTTAATTAATGTTTACGAGACAATTTTGTAAGGAAATATTTTCAATATTTTATTTTATTTTTATTTTTATATTTTTAGTTTTGATTATTCAAAATTATCAGAATTGTTGAAAAAGAATGCTTCTTTATATGAAAAAATAATTAAAGAATTAAGGTTTGAATGTAATTATTTTTTGATTGCTTTTTATGGAAAAAGTAAGAGAAAATTAGGGATTTTAATGTGAATGTTCCCAAATATTTATTTTAGAATGCCCTTCTTATTTGGCAAACAAAAAATTTATTTTTCGTGGTCAACCATTAGAATCTTGGGCTACTTTCAAGCAACGTTTCCTTGCGTCATTTTCGGATTTTAAATTTATTGAGTCAATGGAAATTACTAGTGAGGAGTTGGAAAAATCAGAAGATAAACTTGTACAGGTTGGTTAATAATAGATAATTATTTTTTGATATAATAATTAAAAATGTTTTTTAAATTTAATTTAAAAATTCTCTTCATCATTTAAATTTTTTCTTCTTCCTCATTTCATTTCTATTCCTTTATTTCTGGCACGGCACTTCCCTCAATTGCCGCAATGCCTTCAAATCTTTTCCGAACTTTTTCAATTAACTGATTTAGTTCCTTTTAGTAAGAAATAAAATTTTTTGGAGAATTTTTAATCTCAAAAACCTCAGAATTTAAACGATTTTTATTTTCTCCATAATTTAATCCCTCATTCTCCAATTCTCTTAAAATACTAACAGCCTCTTTATAATTTGACCGACGAGATTCGAAAATAGCCAAATTGTAGCGAGCTATCCATAATTTTGGTTCTAGTTTTATAGCTTTTTTATATACAGCATATGCATTTCGAAAATCTTGTAGTTCAGTTAAAATAACTTAATTGGGTGTAAATAGTAAATAATAAATTAAATTTACCTTAAAATAAAGGCATAGGACTAACTTAGGAAAATTCTCTCTATACATATTTTAAAATAACACATACTTCATAATTAGGGTTATTTCCCGACGGGTGGGGGCGGGAGGCCACGGGGATAAATTTTCGGGTTTTCAGGGAGGCAGTGCCACGGGGACGGGGAATTTGCAAAAATCTCTCAAATTCCCCGACTTTCGGGGGCAGGGAATAACCCTAATACTAATTTTAGAATTAATTAGTCTTCTTATTTAGATTTCCTTAATTCCAAATTTAACACCCCAAATTATTTTAATTCACTTATTTTTATTCAAAAACATACGAGACATAACGCATAGAATACTTGCATTATTTGAATTAACCGCATAGGCAGCAGCTGCAAAATGATAAGCTGACGCAAATTGCCTTAACGCGCAATAAACAAGAGCCATATTTATTAAAACCTTTTTTAAAAAATAATTTTTAAAAATTAATTTTCTGTTAAACTTTCCAATCCAACGGACACAAATAATTAGCGCGGTGTAAACAAGAAAGTGCAGCAATTAATTTACTTTTACCAAAAAAGCACATTCCAATATTATTCCAAATAGCACAGGAATGATCAAAATCAGCAGCAACAATTCTAATTTAATTTTTAAAAATTTAAATTACCCTTTATCCCACTAAACTTATTAAAAAAGTTCATTTTTGAGAAGTGAGGATTGCCGTCTGAGGATAGGATCTTATGGGTAGACTAGGAGTTAGGCAGAAATTTAGTCGCCGGGTACTAATCAAGCATGTTTCGCTTATTCGTGAATATAGCTAACTCTCTAAGCGTTTTCAATGCTAGCTGGATTACATTAAGAACCTGAACCTGTTTAAGGTTTACAAACAGAAAATAACTTTCTGGAGTTTACTTAATTTGTGAATAATAAAAATTCACTTCTCATATTTACAAAAATATCGGTTATCGAGAACTACCTACTAATCTATACTACCTACTAACTTATATTTTGAAAGAGCCACATCCCAATCATTATTCATTTGCAAAATTGAAGCAATAGCTAGCACAGATGGTACATAATTAGCATCATAACTTAAAGCTTTTCCAAAAGTTGTGAAAGCATTTGACTGATCCTCCATCTATTTATTTATTTTAAAATATATTTTATTTAAAAAAACTTTTAAATATAACATTCCAAGTGAATGTATTAAATCAACATTTTCTGGTTCCATTTCTATGCTGCGCTTATAAGCTTCAACTGCAGCGCCGGTTTCGTTTTGTTCATCTAATATTTTTGCCAGAAACATTAACTAACAATTTTATTTATTAATTATTAGACATTTAATTCTATATCCCTAATGATCTTACCCTTATCTATTCTTATTTGTGTCAGCGCTTTAATTATACCGGGGTTAATGCCATTCCGATTTCCGAAAATCGGAAATTTTTATACTGCCAGGATTCCTGATCCAAACTTGGCAGGATTCTAACTTACTTACCTAATCCCCTTATCTTACAGAAATATCTCGAAAATACAGTTCAAAACTATTTTACCATATCTGCACTCGAGTTAATTTTTGGACATGCCAACATTACATCCTGAGACTAAAAATAACAAAATTATTTTTTAACCTCTCTAGCTTAAATTTTTTTAACCTTTTTAACTCGTTCCGGTGATTTATAGACATGATATACAGCAAGAGATTGCCAATAAAATAATCTCTAAAATATTTTTATTTACTTTAATAAACAATTTTTTGTACCCAATCAAGCAACCCACGACCTTTTTCCTCATTCCTCTTTTGTTGTGCTTCCAAAGCAAGTTTAAATAATTCAATCGCTCGTTGGTGTTCACCCAACAAGTAATGACTTTTTCCCATTTCGAATAAAACCCTAAATATTTAGAAAATATTTCTAATATGTAGGAAGTCAGATCCTATCAAAACCCACGATTTTTAATAAAAGGAAAAATTTTAAAATTTTTAATTTAATTAATACTTGGGTGAGCGATGATTGTCTTTCAATGCTTTGCTTATCCATTCTACCTAAATAATTTTTTTAACTAGCAATTTAACTTCCCAAAATTTTTTACCGATTCGCATATTTCCCCCTCTTCCCTCGCAATTTGACCTCTTAGTAAAAGAGGGTATTCACAAAGCATTTCGGGTGTATCATCAAGGATTTCCTTTTTTCATTAAAAAATAATTGAAACAATATCAAATTTAATTTTAACCTTTATTTTTTGTTTACATTGAGAGAATTTTTGTTGAATAAAAAGTCTGTAAATTGTTGGATTTAATCTATCTGGGGGTTTATAACGAGTAAATCTTTGTTTTATTTCAAATAAGCGACGAGTTTCTGACTCATCTTCAGCTGGGTGTATAGTTAAATCTGTGGTTGACATTTTTCTATAAAATATTGAAGTGGGGAATTTAATAATTAATTATTTTTATTTATGTATGTTTAAACGATATCAAAATTATTAAACATTTATTAAACTGCTGACCTGTATAAAACCCCTAATATAAAACCCCTAAATAACCTAAATATTTGTTGATAAAAGGAAATATATGTAGGTAAGTGGAAGGGAGTTATATCTGCGATTTGGGATTTCTTGTGATAATTTAGAAGCTAAAGCTATCAGTACATAAATACATAGAAAGCTTCTTGATATTTGGAGCTTGTTCATTTCAATTAATAATTTAAGAAACCGATATAAAAATATAATATAAAGCCTAAATAAAATAAATTTGGGGAATATTTTTTATGTTGCTATGACAACTTTTCTCTTTATATTTTCTTTCTTCTCTAAAAAATAAAATAAATTTTAATTAAAATATTTTTAAAAATTATTTTCAGTTCTAAATTTACAATTTCAGATAATTACTGTAACTCCAATCCCTTCTCCCTTTTATTCAGAATTATTGCTGTCCCCTTCTCGTTTAACTTCTTGGTATTATAAACATCACAAAATCCAGCGTTTCCAACTTATTCGGAGAGAATTTAAAACAAACACAAAATGGACAGAATTGGAGGATAATGAAACTATGAGGTTATGGTTACACAAGAAAATATTTACAACACAACGGTGCGACTTTCTAAAACAATAAAAAATTTTATAAAAAAAATAAAGATGAATTAAATTTATTTTTTATAGACCATTACCGAATTTACTAAATTTTGCCCAAATAATTAATGAACAAGAATTATTACCTTCACACCCAATAGAAGTAGCAATTGAAAGAGTTAAAGAAGCAAATGATAAACTTGCAGATTTATCTAGTAGGGTTGCTGAGGGTTTTGTTTCTGAATTTCATATGAATTTGGGTGGGATGATTCGTGGAATTGTACAGGCAGATGTTGGTGGCGGAATTAAAAATTATCAGGCAAAAACTTTTTTTCAAATATTTTTTGAAAAATATTTTTAAATTGTTAATTTTTAAAATGTTTTCTCCTACGTACACCCCTGATATCACTTGACTGATCATCTGATTGCGATCAATCGTTTAATCAGTCGATCACTTGACTGATCACTCGATCTCTTGATTGATCACTCAATCATTTGATAAGGAGCAAATTTTAAAATATTTTAAATTAATTTTTCAATAACATTCTGTTGTTCAAAAGATTGTAGGTCCTCAGGGTCAAGGGTCTTAAGGGTGTCGTCCTCAGAGTTGACCCTGTTTCCCTCAGGTAAAAAATATTTTAGCTGTTAAAGACTAAAATAGTTATCCTTTTAAAAGCTATGATTCAATAAAAATTTCAAAATTTTGAATTAATTTAAATTTATTTTTACTTTTTAGCCTTTCTTCACCGCTCAATGCCGTATTAACTGTAGTGAAGAAGAGAATCGTTGTATTGAAAATTTAATTTCACTTATATTCGAACAAATAACTTTATTAGAATATTCTTTATTTATTCATTCAAATAATACCCCTACCCCCACAACAACAACAACAAATTCATCATCTTCTAATGCCGCTAGTTTTCACAATTCTTTAGTTGCTTCATTTAATTCATATAAATGTCAAATAGAAACACAATTTGGAAAAACATCAAAATCCTTATTGCCAGAAGGGGCTTCAATCTATTCAAAAATTGATCAAAACGAACTGATGGGGAAATTGCCTACAAATATTGTTGTTAATAATAATGCTAGGTAATTGAATTGGGTTTTTTAAAAATATTCAGCAAGCTATTAAGATTATTAGGTGGGCGGGATAAAAAACAGACGGGTTACTTAATTCCCAACAATTCATCATCTTGACTTCAATTATAAATTTAACTAACGTACTTCCTCTATTAGAATGCCATGGCATTTTATTTTTCAATTACCTTCTAAGGTGGCATTCTAATTAGAGGAAATACGATATTTTTATTCTCTACTAATCTCTTATTAGTAGATTATAATATTATAATATTTATTAATATCAAAATTATTAGCAATTCCTCCTACCTCTCCCCTCCATCTACAATTAACAATTCACCAACGGCCACAAGAGCATTCAGAAGCCATTCTGTTAGCGAATTTCAAAGTAAAATTTAAATAAAACCCGAATTTTGTTTAAATTTATTTAGATTCACAAAATGAAGGAAATTTAAGTACAAGAAATTCACAAATTTCAAGTTCTTCATCTACAAATAGTGGAAGTGGAAGTAGCAACTTTTTTAAAAATTCGCCTCTAGGGACTGCCGGAAATTTAATAAAGTCATTACAAGTAAATTAGAATTTAATTTTTTTTAAATTAATTTTTAAATCCATATGTATATGTTTTTTAAACTTTACTGTGCATTATTGGGGTTATAATTATCGATCACCTATTCCAGGGAAAATCTGTAAAAAAATTAATTTTCAATTTTTTTCTAGCAAAAATTGTGAAACTTTGGGAATTTTTGTAGACAAGTTAATTGTATCGAAATACTAAGTTCCGAAATAATAGATTAGCTAAACATCAAAAAAATAAAAATTAAAGTACTTATTTATGTACTTTTGAAATAGAGTGTATGAATCAGGGATCGCGCCGACCCGATTTACTAAATATTCTTGAAAATCGGGAATTTGGTTTTCTGTCGGCGCGATCCCTGGTATAAATAATAAACAAACATAAAAATAATTTTAATACCAGGCCAAATCCAAACAAAAACAACAAAAAAATTTAGTAGCAATAAATAAAAGAAGAAATACTTCGACAACATTTTCAACAAAAACAGATCAAAACCAAACAACATCAAAATCCCCCCAATTTCTCCGTTTATTTTCACAAAAACAAAATCAAAAACAACAAATATCCTCAACAATTCCACCAACATTTAATTTAAATACAAGAATTTCTGATTGTTCTTTAGAAAATTTTTGTTTTCCAATGGATACAAATGCCCCTCCATTGCCTCCTAGACAATCAAGCTTTCATTCTGATGTTTTAATTTGTACAAAAATGAAAGGAGGAAATATTTAGAGGATCTTAAGAAATTTAATTTTTGTTTAATAATTTAATCCTTATATTTTTCGCCTTATTTTTTTTTAATATTAATTTATGTAATTAGCATTTATTAATCAGATGAATAAAATTTGTTTTATTCAAAACTAGTTGATGTTTAATAAAAGTATAAATCAAAATACACAGTTCATTCGACTTTTCGAGCTGAATCGACTGATGTTTGTCTCTCAATCTCAAGATCATACGCTCACAATTTATCTCATTAGAATTATTGTAACTGTAGCTGTTATGTCCGTGATTAAGAAAAATATATTTAAATTTTATAGACATTTTTTATATTAATATTTTTGCCTTTTTCCTCACATTCAAATTTTCCCTTTGTTTACCCACTCATCAAATTATAATCTTTTTATATTTATTCCCCATCTTTCCAATTTCCTTTTACATTTTCAAATACCCGACACATTGACCTTTTCCTTATCATCATTTTACTTTGTACTTTTCCACCCTTTTTCACCTGTATATAAACCCCAACTTATTTCCTCATTTTTGGGGACCTCCTTGGCGAGAGCCCTCCATAGAGAGAGAACTTTTCCTAGCCCCATACCCCCTTGACCATGGGATATTAGGAGATTTTGGAGTTTAAGATCTCCCGATAGCCCCCTCAAATTTTTTTATATCACCTATATGTATTCCTCATCTAATTCCCTTTAATCCCTCCAAATCCTCTTGATGCTGATTTAATTTTTATTTAATCCCTCCAAATCCACTCTGATCTTCTCTGTGCAATAGTGATATCAGGGATTAAAAGATATCGAGAGATTCAAGTATTTGTTGGGTAGCATTAAAAGAGATTGTGAAGAAAGACCTCTAACCACCTATATCACCTGATATCTATACAAATCCCTTCAATTGGAAGGCAATGATATCAGATGATTAAGGCAGGTCTAATGGATTTAGAAGGATAAAGATGGCTTAATCACCAGGTCCCTTGATAGAATCGCACTATACACTAATTTCCCTCAATCTTTCCTCCAATAATACCTCCAAATTTATCCGTTCCAAATTCTTCCGCGAAAATTTTGAGAATTTTGGAAGGCCAAACAGCCAAATTTCTTCTGTTTTCAGCGCCGCAGGCGAAAATTTTGAGAATTTTTGTAAAATCTCCAATATTTTTAAGTCAAAAATCAAAACGCCAAGCAAAAATATTTAAAATTAGCCGCTAGAATTTTTCCCGGTTTCCCGGTCCAAAAAAAGCCGGGATCGGGAACGGGAAACGGGAAATGAAAATTAACCGGCCGGGACCCGGACCGGGAAAACCGGGAATTCCCGATCCCGGTTTCATCCCGGCATCTTCAAAAAAGCCGGGAAAAAGGACCGGGAAACCGGGAAACGGGACCGGGTCCCGATCCCGTTCCGATCTCTAGTTTAAAGTATTACTAGTTTTAGAGGATTTTTAAATTTTTTATTTTGAATATTTCCATTTTGAAAAAAATTTTTATTTTAAAAATCGATAAAAATATAGCCAGACATGTAAACAAGCAAGTCCTTCGATTTTTAGACATAATTGAGGGTCTAGACATTGAATGCCTTATTTACGAGTGATAAAAATATAAGAAAAACAACATATGATTCACTTAAAAATAATTTCCCGACACTCCACTCCTCTCCATATTTTTTAAATAAAAATTTTTATATACACCTTGTCAAATACATACAATGCAAACCCAAAATTTATAAAATAATTTTTTAAAAAGTTCTTGCTTAATTAACGTTATTAAAGAGAATAATGTTTTACAATTAAGATTAGTTTTAAAAAAACGACTGACAATTTATTAATTGTATAAACGCACATACCTAAATATTCTGGAACCAGACTAAGATGAAAAAAAGGAAAAAAATAATGTGGACTGTCAGTTAACCGTGGACTGTTTTTACAACAGAGGGGGGTAACTTAGAGAGGAGTGAACTAAATTTAATAAAAACCTTTGGCAAATAGGGAGGGGGAGGACTGTAATATTAATTTACCTACGGTCTTGATTCGATTAAGAGTTTTGTAAAATATTTAGATAACACTAACTATACTAATTAAAAACCTTTTTTACAAGCATGAAAATGCGGAAAAATATTATTGTTTTATTATTTATTATTGTTTATTTTGTCAATTCTAGCGATAGTATTAGGAAGAAAAGGATGAAAAGTATGAAGTTTTTTATAATTATTAGTAGGGCTTCAAAGAGAGAGAAGAACCCCCTTTTTCATTACCAACCTTGGGACCAAAATAAGTTGACTAGAAAGGAAAATATCGTGGGAGGGGTTTTAATGGGGAAGTTATGGGGCGCCCTCTTAAAGTTTAATGGGGACGGTTATAGGGTCCCTGCTATTTTTTAATATCAGGGATCAGGCAGATCAGATTCCCGAAGATTGGGGTGAAGTTTTTGAAATCAGAATCTCTATTCCTTTTTTACTAGAAAGGGTAAAATTATATGTGGGAAATAAATAAATTTTAGTTTGAATATTTTAAAATCAACTGAAATAGTATATAAAACCCTAATTTATTTAAGAATTTTTATCAAAAAAACTGGGTTGCATAAGAGACGCAAATTATGGGAAAGATGTTGAACGAAAAATAAGTTATTGAAATCTAAACAAAAAATATCCATAATTTTTAAAATTAAGACAAAGCAAGTACTTCAAAAGAAAGGGAATTAAGCCCGGAAATTCAAGAACAGAGCGATAGTGAAGAATCTGGTAATTAAATTTAAATTTAGTATTTCTAGAATTAAATTTAAAAGAAAAATATTTTTAATCCTTATTTTAAAAATTTTTTAATTTTGGATTTTTTTGAGTTTGGTAAATTAAAAAAATAAAAGAATATTCATATAAAAAATAATCTTAAGTTATAGTTAACACGTCCTCTGATGAAGGAAAATGTTATTGTAAAAAATACACCCTTGAAGAACTTAAAGAAAAAATAGATATAAAAAATATTTCATTAATTTACAAAAAAGATGAAAAAGAAGGGGAAGGCGGATTTGGCAGAGTAAGTTTTCATGGGGTGAGGGATGGTTTATCGGTCGGTCTCCTGTATTCGAGATTAAAATAAAAAAATTTTTCATAAAGATAATTACCAAACTTAAATTTAAAATATACAAACTTTTGGAAAAACTATTTTAATCTTTTAAAGGTTTATCATGCATATTGGCCTGATAATAATATTTGTGTGGCTTTAAAAGTATCTAATCTAAAGATGGGGGGAACTAAACAAAAACATAAATTAAGTAGAAGAATGATAGAAAACGAAGTTAAAATCCTCAAACATTTTTCTAAACTTGAAAAAGAAGAAAGAAAATATATTATTTATATGTATGAAAGGTAGAAAAATATTCTGTTTAAACTATTTTTATTGTTTTTTTAAATTTTAAGTCAAGAAAAAATAATTGATGGAGAACCAAAAATGTTTTTTATTTTAGAACTTGGTGGAGAAAGTTTAATAGATTATTTTAATAGAAAGATGAAAAATGCTATGGAAACACATACTTCGCAGGAAACAAGAATTATTGCATATAATCTTATAACTAAAATTAGTATGTGCGCTGCTAAAGCATTGCAACATTTCCATAAATGTAAGTGTAATGATGATTCCCAGCAGTATTTAGAACGCTTAGGCTGGGGTTAAACGATCTAAAAAGGAAAAAGAGAAAGCATTAGTCGATGCCCCGACTAATTCCTATAAGCGGTGAGTGAAAGCGCCTAGCAATGACTGGAAGGAGGTCGCAGGTTCGAATCCTGCCCAGTGGCTAAACTTTTGCACTCTTTCTTAAGAAATGTTTAAAAATATCCGATAATCGTTAAATTGGTTTACTATTAAATTATTTTATGGTTAGGTCCACAAAAATGTCCGAGGTCAGTGCCTTCGTTTTCGGGGTTGGCGTTTTAGCCAAAAATGATTGAAGTTCGGGATCGGGCTGCAACCCTATGTCTATATTTTGATTTTATTTAGGGGGTGTGAAATAACCAAAAAATACTTGAAATTCTTATCAGACTAATTAAATTTAGATGGAATTCATCAAGATATTAAATCATCCAATTTTGTTACTTTTCCAAAACATAACAAAAATGAAGAAAGACTAAAGGAAAAAGAAAATGATTCAATTGAAGAAATTGAAGATGATCAATTAGAATGTAAAATTATAGACTTCAACACTTCTGTTCTTTTTCCTGCTGAGAATTCTGTTGCTATTAAATGGTATGCGAATGGCACACGATTATATAAAGCACCAGAAATACGTCAAACTAATTTAAATGAAAACTACAATAAACAATTTTATGTAATTATAATAATTTAATTATTTTAAAAGAAAAATTTTAAATTAAAAGATGACTAGAGCTGTGGATAATTGGGCATTTGGTTTAATGATATATGGACTATGGCAAAATGCAAATCGGTTTTATGCAGAAATACTTGGAAAGGAAAACGATTATGATTTACTTGATATTCAATTGGAAAAAATCAGATTTGAAAAATATGAGACTCAGCTAGATCAGATTATTAAAGTATTAAAAATTTAAAAATATAGTAGATTGGATATATGTATACTAGCTACATATGTGATAAATACTTGGTATCCTATAGGCTATTAAAAGTTTAAAAAAGGATAGATTGTTGATAAGATAAGGGCATATACAAATCTAGATTCTTGGAAATACCCAGTTAACTCTAATCACCAATTCTTAAAAAAACAATATTTCCGTGCCACGCAAAATGATAAAAATATTTACATAATTAAAAAGTAAATATTTATTTAATTCTAGGCATGTATTCAATCGAACCCCGAAAATCGTCCTAATATGGATTCGATTGTTAAATTCCTGCAAAATGGTTGTAGCATCTTCCATTATGAACAAAATGTCTTTGAGGTAAAATATATTTACTTTACTGTTTATAATTAAAAAGATTATTAAATTATTATAAACAATAAAATTAAATTAATCAAAGTTTATAAGATTTCTTTCTCGATTTTCAATTAACTACAAAAAATTAGTTTATATAACTAATCTTTTACCAATAAACTTATTTAGGCAATAGAACGATATTAAAAAGTTAAAATTTTCAGGTCAAGATCCAATTAGATGCTTCTGAGAAATTCATTGACATCCATTCAACTATTAGATATTTAGAAGGAAAAATTGAAGAATTTAATTTAAACGGAAAAAGTCCAATAAATGAAAGAGAGTTATGCTAAAATTAAAAGAATTTAAAAAGAAAATCTAGTAAATTGTTTTTGTGAAAGTACATATTAGACCGAATTCTTCTAAAATTAAACTAAATCCGACATTAGGAAATTTAACAATAACTTTATAAAATTCCTTAAATTATATGTAAGTTTTTAAAATTTATTATTTGTAGCTATGTAAATGTATAAATTATTTTTTTTAGATATTTATGATCCTTTTTTAAATTACTAAAGTATGTAAATGCTTATTGTCTATGCCACCATTTATTTTACCTTAATGCCGTTACTAAAACTAGAAAAAATTTCAAAATATCCAGCCAGAACATATGTAGATACTAATGTTAGGCACTACTTTTTCCTAGACTTTGAAATTATCTTTTAAAAGGATGTACATAATAGTTTATATCGTTAAATTTTCAAAATTTAATCTATAGATAATTGATGTATATAAAATATTTATGGATAATCTAAAATATAATATGTACAAGTCGGTCATCCGATATTCTCACATTTACGACAGTTTCTGCACGAGATAATTAACTTTAATCATTATTCTCGTTTTACATCCAAGTATTATTTCTGATATTTTGTTGATTATTACTTCCAACAGACGAATCTTTAACTTTTTTTAAGGAAGAAAAAATCTTTTTAAAAAGGGCTTTTGTGTCGTTACGAACAGTTTTGTTTAATATTAGGTAAATAACTGGAGGAAAACCTGAAAATAAATTTTTAATATGACCGAGGATTAAGAGAGAGAGTTCGAGTGATTAAGAAGTATAAAGAGGATATGGGGATATAGAGGAATTTGAAATTTGGAGGAGATCACTAATATCCACTATATCCAACCAAATCCACTTAATCCCTCATTGAATATTTAGTAACCCACTCAATTAGATTGTTCCTTAATTTTTGTATTGATATTTAATTTCTAAAAAGTTCAGAAAATAGCCAACCAAAATTTAAACCTGCTGGCCATAGGTTCCGGAGTCTGGAACCTATGGCCAGCAGGTCTAAGGTTAAATTTAGAATATTAGTGATATTAGGATATTAGTGAGTGATGTTGAAAATAAAACCGGATTTTTAGAAAATGAATTTGAATACTGACATTATTAATAAAAATACTTACCATGAATATGTAACCTAAAAATATAATAAATTAAGTATATTTTAATTATTATAATAAAGTTACCAAGAAAAATGTGCAATCATTAAAGTAAAAATTCCATGATCGGAATTATGCATATTGTAAGCATAAGCAAGACCTGCTGTTGTATTTAACATTGAAACAGTAAATACTTGAATAAATACCTTAAAATGTTTACTTTTATTATAAATTGGTAATTATTGTTTCGACTTTCGCTGGAGAGAGTAATTAATCGAGGGAGGGTAATTATACAAGGTTTGAAATTTGAACGTGTTTAGGGCATTTGTTGGGGGGGGGGGGTAATTATTGTTTCAATCTATCGCTGGATAGGGTAATTAATGGAAGTAATGTAATTATTAGTGTGAGGGCAATTAATCATGTTATACGGTAAGCATTTTTATATAATTCAAACCATTTTTTCCTCTTTAGAAACATTGTTAATTAATTCACGGCCTTTGAAGAAAACGCAAATTGAAAAAAATAAATAAAGTATAGGAGAACCTATAGCCAACATTGTATTGTGTATTGTAAATAAAAGTAAATCTTGATTAAACTAAATATTGTACATTATATTAAATATATTAAATTAAATTAATTCACCAATTCTATTCTGAAAGGTTTATATCCACTTAATGGATCAAATGAAGTTCCAAATGACATTCCATTGAAAATATAAGGATGTCGAAATAAAAGCCAATAAAGCCCATATAAATTACAAAAGACAATCCAAAAATAAACACGATTATTATGGAAAAGAATTTTTCCAATTTTTGGAAATGCCATTTCAAGACAGCGATTTATTCCCAAAATCTAAAAAATACTAATGATTGAAACATTTATTTAATTAAAAAACCAAATCAGCAGAACATTCTGCAGCCCAAAGAACTAAAAGTGAGTTAGAATAAATGATAAATTGAAATTTAAAGATTAGGATGTTATTAGATAAACTTAATATATTTAAACAGGGACACGCCCAAGGCGCAAAGCCATAACTACTTGGAAAATTTTTGGAGCTTAATAATTTTGGTATCAATCTCTTTAGCTCGATGAGAGGAATCGTTTAATACTAAATTTTGAAAGATTTGGAAATTTTGAAGCAGGTTATGGCTTTGCGCCTACTTGGGCTGTACCCATTTAAACAGTTTGACATTTCCTCAGATCTCTATATTAGAGATAGGAACGGGTCCGGGACCCGGACCCGTTTCCCGGTTTCCGGGTCCATTTTCCCGGTTTTTTGAAGCAACCGGGTTGAAACCGGGAACGGGTTTTCCCGGACCCGGTTCCCGCCCGGTCCATTTTTCAGAACCCGTTTCCCGGACCCGGACCCGGTTTTTTCAAAATTCCTAGCTCTACTCTATATAATATATTAAAGTAAATAGTTGCCTTTAAATTTTATTTAAAATGCTACCCAACTTTTGTGTATATTAAGCATAAATTTATCTATATCAATAAACGAAAAAATATTTTTAATCGTTGGCATGTTTTTATAAAGGTAACCTGACCAATAACTTTATGCTTAATTTAATGAGGATTATCCTTAAAACTCGTTCTACGAGTTAAAAACCTTCATGCATAAAATAAATTATTTTTCTTTGACTCTATATTGTAACTCTAATTAATTTATGTCTTTGATTGAAATTTTTTTGTAGTAGAATGAAGGAACTCACATAATGCACAACAACCAATAAAATATGTTAAAAAAGGTGAAGAACAATAAACTACTCCATTTAAACTAAATATTCCATAAGCGAAAGATGGTTCCCAAAGATATAAAATATCCAAAATCGAAAGATAAATTAAAAGTATATAACAGGGATTTTTTGTTCTATTCTTCCAAAATGAGTAAAGACAAGGGAAATATAAAGGCTTAAATTGCGGCTATTGGATATCTCCTTTGTTCAAATGGAATATCATCGACATTAATTCCTGAACAATTATAGGCTCTGTCAAATTCATCGCGATTCCATAATAAATCTTCCATTATATATTCAGATTCTTCAAATTTAAAAGATTTAATAAATTCAATTTAAAATTTAAAAAATCCAAAAGATCTAGACGAAATCTTAAGTCTTGAAACTAAAATTTCCTTTGTAAAAATTGAAATATTTTTCAAAGTATTAAGAGATAGGTGAAACTACATATGGACATAAACGGAAAAGTACCAAAAGCTTATCTTTAAATTAAAAATAGGTACTCTATGAAAACAAATCTTTAAAGTTTCCTAAAATTTTCACCAGCAGAGCTAATTTTATTACTATAATTCTAGAAATTTAGGAATCTTAGTCAGTTTTTTTGTTTTACTCAACATTCTGAGTAACAAAACAGAACTTCGAGTTAGAAAGCCTATCGACTTTTGCTTTCTTTACTATAATATTCAGTCATAAATCTCTCGTAGGGCCTTCGGCCCGCCACATGTAATCGCGCTTTTAGATTGTTAGATGTATGCAAATCGCGGGCATTCGGCCCTCGAAGATATAAATTTATAGTATATGTACTAGATAAATTATAAAATAAAAAATAAAATCCTTTTAATTTACAATTCCGCGAAATAATAACTTGTAAATATGTCTGAAAATTTTATATCTTGTATAAATTATTTTATTCTGTATTAAAGATAATTAAACATTAATTTAAAGAAGTAAAAAATTTTCCCTTAAAGTACATATTTTTAAGGGAAATATTTGTATTATGACGGAGATAGTGGCTGTACGTTTTGAACCAAATATATTTCTCTAATGAATTTTTTAATAATGTGTTGAGAAAATTAAATATAAAGTAAATATTTGTTTAAAATAATATTTAAATTAAAAAAGTAGTAATCTTTAATCTCTAAAAGTACTTGTTAATTAAGTAGTATCGGAGCTTTATTATAGAAAGTTTCATGGAGATAAAACTTCTGTTTATAAAAAAGTAAAATTAATTAAAAATTCCAGGATTTTTTTGCAAAAACGATGAATAAACATTTATCAATCACTGTGAAAATCGTGTCTGGTGATTTCGGCAGAAGTGACGTAGGCAGTGGTTAAATGGGCAGTGAGTGATTTAGGCAGTGAGGTGAATTGGACAGTGAGTAATTTGGGCAGTAAACGTTTTTTAAAAAAATATTTTCCACATAAAAACAATTTGAGTGTACGACTCTCACATTAGCGATATTCTGCACGAGGTATTTAATTTTAATCATTATTTTCTTTTTACATCCAAGTATTATTTCTGATATTTTGTTGATTATTACTTCCAACAGATAAATCCTTAACTATTTTTAAGGAAGAAAAAATCTTTTTAAAAAGGGCTTTTGTGTCGTTACGAACAGTTTTGTTTAATATTAGGTAAATAACTGGAGGAAAGCCTGAAAGTAAATTTTTAAAAAGACAGAGGATTAAGAGAGAGTTCGAGTGATTAAGAGGTATAAAGAGGATATGGGGATATAGAGGGTCTTGAAATTTGGAGGAGATCGATAATATCCCCTATATCCAACATAATCTACTTAATCCCTCATAATATCATTAGATTATTAGAGCCAATTCAATGATATTTTTTTATTTAATTTTTAAAAGTTCAGAAAATAGATAACCAAAATTTAATATTAGACCAGCTGGCCAAAGGTTCCGAACAAAAAATGAAAGCGGATTTTTTAAAAATGAACTCGAATTTGAATACTGTCATATATCAATAAAAATACTTACCATGAATATGTAACCTTAGAATATAATAAATTAAATATATTTTAATTATTATAATTAATTTCTAATACCAAGAAAAATGTGCAATCATTGCAGGTAACATTCCATGATCAGGATGATTCATAGTGTAAGCATAGGCAATGCCATCCGATGTATTTAACATTGAAATAATAAATACTTGAATAAACACCTTAAAATGTTTATTTTTATTTAAAAAGTTTTTTCTTAATGAATGAAGGTTGGGATGAGATAGGCATTGCTCTTTAGACCTGCTCCTTGTTTCATCCCATCCCATCTACACCTTTGCTAAATTTTTATTTCTACTATGAATAGAATTTTATTTATGGTCCCACATTTCTAGCTAATTCTCACTAACTTTTACTTTAATTATGTCGGAAATTTCTGTTCTATTTAATAAAATATAATTTTTTAAATATAAATTTCTAGAATTAATTTATATATGTATAATCTTAACCAGTTTCTCCTCCTTTGAAATACTTTTAATTAATTCACGGCCTTTGAAGAAAATGCAAATTGAAAAAATTAAATAAAGTATTGGAGAGCCTATAGCCAATATTGTATTGTGTATTGTAAAATCATTTATATCGTCAGTAAACTAGATAAATATAATTTAAATTATAAATAAATTTATAAACTACTAATTCAATTCTAAATGGTCTGTATCCAATTAGCGGATCAAATGAACTACTATATGCCATTCCAGTAAAAATATACGCGTGGCGAAATAAAAGCCAATAAAGTCCATATAAATTACAAAAAGCAATCCAAATATAAACACGATTATTATGAAATAGTATTTTCCCGATCTTTGGAAATGCGATTTCAAGACAGCGATTTATTCCCAAAATCTAAAAAATATTAATATAAATAAATAAATTTTAATCAAAAGACCATATCAGCACAACATTCAGCAGCCCAAAGATCTAAAGGATTATTTAACATTGTTAATGTCATGATTTTTGAGTTATAAGTAATCTTATGTTTATGTGAAGTTATTGTCACCTACTGAAACTTGAAGCTGAAATAGATTGTAACCTATTTTGAGGGTTTTTATATTTTTATCACCTATTTTGGCAACTTCTTAAAAGCATTATTTAATTTTTATTTTTTACTTTACACAGTGTATATTCGTTTTAAAATATACATATTTATGAAGGAACTCATATAATGCAGTACAACCAACAAAATACGTGAAAAAAGGTGCTGAACAATAAACTACACCATATAAACTAAAAATTCCATAACCAAAGGATGGGTTCCAAAGAAATAAAATATCGAAAATTGAAAGCTGGATTAAAAGTATATAACAAGGATTTTTGGCTCTATTCTTCCAAAAGGAGTAAACACAAGGGAAATATAAAGGCTTAAATTATTAAACTTTTTCAACTTAATTTTTAAAAATTACATAATATATGCAGCCTAATATTATACAAATAATTGCAGGAATCGGATAGCTTCTTTTTTCAAATGGAATATCATCAACATTAATTCCTGTACAATTATATATTACGTCAAATTCTTTACGTTTCCACAAAATATCCTCCATTGTATATACAAAATTTTAGGAATTTAAAATTAATGTATAGTCTGCTCTTATATTATTGTTCGAATCAATCTTAAGAATGTGTGATTAATAGTAAGAAATTAATAGTCCATTTAAATCCTCGGTGCTATCCGTTAAACGAAACATTTTCCTTTCGTTTTCTCTAAATGTCATGCTCAAAGTCATTTAGATAGTCGACTTCGCCGACGTCGATTTCAGCAGGTTTATTGTTTACCGGAAAATCTTAAAATATCTGTAACCGAAAAATCTCTAAATGTACATGCACAAAGTTCGGTTACGGAATTCCTTCCGATTCCAGAAATTGCAATAAAATTTCAGATTTCTGATGGAACATATAGTATAAGTATGCGCATGCTTTCTTTTCATGTTTCTTAGATTTTAGAGAGAATATTGCAATTGTTTTTGCTAATAAATATTTTTTCAGCTTTAAAAGAATTATTTTAAAGTAAATAAAAATATTTATTTAAATTTTTTACTTAAATTATCAAGCAAATAAATACATATGCTACAAATACGTATGTACTTTTTACTTTTTAATGAGGATTAACATACCTATCATAAAACCTTTCTAATTTTTTTGTGTCCAACTTCCTCAAAAGTTTAAATTTAAATATAAAATAATTGAAGCATGCATAGTAAATTAGAAAAATGTTAAACAATTTGTACTTTATTACAGAATATTTTAAATTAAATAGTATATTAGGGATATATTCATTACAAAATATTTATAATTCGTTGATTATGTCGATGTAAATAAAAATTAAAAAGTAGTTAGTTTTAGCTGAGATAAAAAAATTTTTACTTAAATTTTTCCGAATTCTCCATTTTATGATCTTATAATGGAGAAATTTCTACTAATAATTTTTATCAAAAAACGATAATTATGTGAGAATTATCGACTTTGGGTAATGATATGGGCCTAGTTTTTTTTAATTTTTTCACGATATCAATGTATATGTTTGCTGGAATTTTTATAGATTTTTCCCAATGTTTTGTAGGAAAATATTAAGGTGAACTCATAATTTTGGGACATTGGTTTTTAAGAAATTTTGCCGTAATTTTCGCCTTAATATTGCAAATTGTCTGAGAACTTGCAATATACTTCAGAATACGCTAAATAAACATATTAAAAGAAATTTTGATTTTGTAGTCTGAAACCCATATTATGATGAAATTTAGGGGTGAACTCATAATTTTGGGACAGAGTGTATAAGGGGCACTGAAAGAAAATAAAGATATGTATTTCTTTCAATTTTTTATAAATAAACAAAATTTTCAACCAAATTTCCAGTCATTTGTTGTAAAATAATTGTACTATAAATTAAAAATGGTAATAGCACTGATTTTTTTAAAGCTAGGACTGATTTTTAAAGATTTTTACTGATTTTTAGGCAAATTTTAAGAAAAAACGCTAAAAAAGGCAAAAATAGTACAGGGTGCGGCAAATTTTGCGCCACTTTTGTTTTTGCCATAACTTTCTTCAATTTCGATGAAACTTGCTAATTCCTTTTTTATTTTATTCCCAACACTCTAAGCAAATTCTTGATATCAAAAAATAGAAATTTAGTTGAAGGATTATAAAGATATACCCGTCTAAAGTTCGAATCGCATCAAAAAATATTTTTTCATGCCAAAGTTTACTTAACCGTAACTTCGCTCAAAGTCATCCAATCTTAACAATTTTGGTACCAATCGACTCGTCTCGACAAGAAACATCGAAATAGTCTATAATTTCATTTTTGAAAATTTTAACTAAAAAAGTGAAATTTAGCATTTTGTTCCTAATTTATCATTTAAAGACCCATATCTCAGCTCATAAACAAGATAATTGCTTTATTTTGACGTTATTCGAATCAGCTTAAAGAGCTTATTCGAATGATATGAACTTCTCACATATCAAACAAATAGCCTCTAAATCAGACGACTTTTGGTCCAAAAAATTTTTCCAGAATTTTAAGAAAAAACAATCAAATTAATTTCCGAAGTTTAGAGAATATTTTGGTACCAAAAAATTGCTTAGAGTGTTGGGAATAAAATAAAAAAAGAATTAGCAATTTTCATCGACAATGAAGAAAGTTATGGCAAAAACAAAAGTGGCGCAAAATTTGCCGCACCCTGTACCAAAAAGTCCAAAATAAGCAAAAATAGGCAAAATAAAAGTCATGCTAAACACTTAGGACCAAGCTAAAAACACGTTTTTCGAACGTATTACATCATCCCAAGCCTGCAGAAAAAACAGGCATTTGCCTATAAATCCTCGCTTTATTAATAACTTTTTATTACGTTGACAGATTTTAATAATTTTTGGTACTTTATATCTATAATTTATGAGAATTTTTTTGACATAAAATTTAATGATTAAACAATATAAATAATAACATATTTTTATGAAACTTTTTTTGATAGTAAACAAAAATTTTCTTATAAAAATTGAAAGTGACTATTATATTAATTATTAAAGTGCTTATTATATTAAAAAATTTTTAAAGTTTAATTTTGTTTGCAGGTGTATTTCTAATTAATTTTTAAAGTTTAATAAATATATTCATTAAAAAACAGATTTAAAAGTGAACTTTTAAATTATAAATCACCATTATACTTTAGATGAGTTGTAAGGTAAATTAGTAAATGTTTACAATCTAAAACTAGAAATTAAATAAAATTTTTAAAGTTTAATATGTTTTTATTTATTAAAAACAGACTTTTGAAAAATTTAAAAGTTTCGTGACTTTTAAAAAGTTTAAACAAAACAAAAATATTATTGAAATATTGTACAGAATTTTAAAAGCATTATCTAACTACAATAAAAATTTAAGATAATTTGTTATTTTAATTAAAAAGTTTTTAATGTAATAAATGTATGAAATGCCCTTTAAAAGGTACGAGACCAAAAATATAAGTAGTAAAAATGATAAGGACAAAATTTCTTGCCAGATTTTTATTAAAAAAGAAGTTAAAAAAAATTTTTTTCTTAATATATTGTAATTTTTTTGGAATATTTTCTTCGAGGTCGAGAGGCAAATTTTGGCCGAGGTTCGAGAATAACCGAGGGTTTTATAAAATTTTATAACTTTTCAAAATCTGCTTAAATTTAATAAATTTGATCAAATATTCACTAAATTATATCAAATTTCGGTTCAGTATTTTTCCTAATAGAGATCGGACAAATCAAGATATATTTTTAAACACTGGATTTATAAGTATATCAATCAGTCTTGAATTGTTTAGCATCGTATGATTTGAAACTATTTGATCATTGGTACAACGATACGTATATCTGAGAATCAATGGCGATATTTGTAATTAGTATAGTAATTAAGTAATTAGATATTTGTAATTTTGTTCAGAATCATCGCAGCAGCTGATGTTGGTGTCATTCGATTTAGCTCGTCGACTTTTTCAATATTTTATAAATAGATAAAGTTTTAAAAAGTTCGATAAATAATTTACTAAGATTAATTATAATATACAGGTTATCAGAAAATATTTATTAGAATTTAAAAATATGTTGATTATTGAGAGATTTACTAATTAAAAAAATATTTTTGTAAATATGTATTTGACAAATCCAGTTCAAATAATCCAGTTCTAAATATTAAAATATGTAAAACTAATATCTAAATTTATTAACTAATTCCATTCTAAAAGGTCTATATCCATTTAATGGATCAAATGATACTTCAAACTTTCTTCCATTAAAAATATAATTATGACTAAATAAAAGCCAAGAAAGTCCATATAAACTACAAAAGACAATCCAAATATAAACTCGATTATTATGAAAAAGCTTTTGCGCAATCTTTGGAAATGCAACTTCAAGACAACGATTTATTCCCAAAATCTAAAATAATTCAATAAATATTTTTTTTATTTTTACAACCAGGTCAGCACAACATTCAGCAGCCCAAAAAACTAAAAGAATTATTTATTATCTTGCTTCTTGCATTAAAATTTTGTCATTAAATCAATTTAAACCTGTACAGTTCTGACCATGGATTGAACGGGTTACCCGAAATACGACCCGAGAAATTTGCGAACACCCGCCCCGAACCCTGCTTTATCCACGCCTCTCTCAATTAAAGGAATAAATCTGGCTTCTTGATCATACAAAAGTCTCAAGATTTTCGCTTGCGGCGCTAGAAAAGGAATATGTATATCCTTGCTTATCCGATCAAAGTAGTCTTAAATACTTAAATTTATTACTTTTTATTAAAATTATGATTAAAGAACTCACATAATGAAAAACAACCGAAAAAATAGCTTAAAAAAGGTGAAGAACAATAGACTAGACCATTTTTGTTAAAGAATCCATGAGCAAAAGTTAACACCCAAAGAGTTCCAATATCCAAGATTGAAAGATAAATTAAAAGCATATAACAAGGATTTTTGGCTCGATTCTTCCAAAAAGAGTAAAGACAAGGAAAATATAAAGGCTTAAATTATTAAAATTCAATAAAAAGTTAATGAATACTTTACGTAATATATAAATCCAAGTAAAATACTAATTATTGAAACTATTAAAAATCTTTGGTCAATTGGAACATCATCAACATTAATTCCTGTACAATTATATATTGTATCGAATTCCTTACGATTCCACAAAATATATTCCATTATATATTCAGATCTAAGAATTTGAAATTAAATTTTAATTTTCTGATGTAATATTAGACAAACCTAGTTAAAGTACTAAAACAATAAACAATTCTTTCAATTAAATCTATTTAGAATTAGAAACTTATAAATTGGGGTAACTGTTTTAATTCAAACTAGTGTTCGCAAATGGACTTTTCCGGTACCGGTAGTACCGAAAACTACCCAAATAACAACACAGCTCTTATTAGAAAATTCAAAGAGAATTTTGATATTTCTTTCATTTTTTGTTCAAAATAATTACAAAGTAAATCTGCAGAAAATTTTCTAATTTTTTTTTCTTTGAATTCCTCTAAAATGGAATTTTAGGGCGTGTATACCCTGAAATCCTCGAAACTTTTCCGGGTTGGGGGCCGGGGTCTTTGAATTGTTTCGAGGCGGGGTTCGGTCGGGGAAATGTTGAAAAATTCTTTTGGGAACGCGGATCTGGTACGGTTTGTCTAGCTCCAATTTCTAAGGTTATAAAATGTAAAAGCTCTTTATCTAGATAAAAGCCGAACATAATGACTAAATAAACATCTTTATTTCCCGTTAATATTTATTAGAAAAACTTTAAAAACAAAGTTTTTTAGTTTTGTAAACATTTTAAACTTTCACATGGCAACTGTAATTGTATGGTTCGCATTTATTCAAATTCTTAATTTCTAGATAGAATATTACAATTATCTTTTTGTTATAGTAAATATTTATAAACCTTTAAAAAATTATTTTCAAGTAAAATTTTCACATGGCTAGACTTAAAACAAATATTTTTAATAGAATACCTTTATTCATTAAGAACCTTTATTCTTTATTCATTAAGAAAAAACTTTTTAAATAAAAATAAACATTTTAAGGTGTTTATTCAAGTATTTATTATTTCAATGTTAAATACATCGGATGGCATTGCCTATGCTTACACTATGAATCATCCTGATCATGGAATGTTACCTGCAATGATTGCACATTTTTCTTGGTATTAGAAATTAATTATAATAATTAAAATATATTTAATTTATTATATTCTAAGGTTACATATTCATGGTAAGTATTTTTATTGATATATGACAGTATTCAAATTCGAGTTCATTTTTAAAAAATCCGCTTTCATTTTTTGTTCGGAACCTTTGGCCAGCTGGTCTAATATTAAATTTTGGTTATCTATTTTCTGAACTTTTAAAAATTAAATAAAAAAATATCATTGAATTGGCTCTAATAATCTAATGATATTATGAGGGATTAAGTAGATTATGTTGGATATAGGGGATATTATCGATCTCCTCCAAATTTCAAATCCCTCTATATCCCCATATCCTCTTTATACCTCTTAATCACTCGAACTCTCTCTTAATCCTCTGTCTTTTTAAAAATTTACTTTCAGGCTTTCCTCCAGTTATTTACCTAATATTAAACAAAACTGTTCGTAACGACACAAAAGCCCTTTTTAAAAAGATTTTTTCTTCCTTAAAAATAGTTAAGGATTTATCTGTTGGAAGTAATAATCAACAAAATATCAGAAATAATACTTGGATGTAAAAAGAAAATAATGATTAAAATTAAATACCTCGTGCAGAATATCGCTAATGTGAGAGTCGTACACTCAAATTGTTTTTATGTGGAAAATATTTTTTTAAAAAACGTTTACTGCCCAAATTACTCACTGTCCAATTCACCTCACTGCCTAAATCACTCACTGCCCATTTAACCACTGCCTACGTCACTTCTGCCGAAATCACCAGACACGATTTTCACAGTGATTGATAAATGTTTATTCATCGTTTTTGCAAAAAAATCCTGGAATTTTTAATTAATTTTACTTTTTTATAAACAGAAGTTTTATCTCCATGAAACTTTCTATAATAAAGCTCCGATACTACTTAATTAACAAGTACTTTTAGAGATTAAAGATTACTACTTTTTTAATTTAAATATTATTTTAAACAAATATTTACTTTATATTTAATTTTCTCAACACATTATTAAAAAATTCATTAGAGAAATATATTTGGTTCAAAACGTACAGCCACTATCTCCGTCATAATACAAATATTTCCCTTAAAAATATGTACTTTAAGGGAAAATTTTTTACTTCTTTAAATTAATGTTTAATTATCTTTAATACAGAATAAAATAATTTATACAAGATATAAAATTTTCAGACATATTTACAAATTATTATTTCGCAGAATTTTAAATTAAAAGGATTTTATTTTTTATTTTATATTTTATCTAGTACATATACTATAAATTTATATCTTCGAGGGCCGAATGCCCGCGATTTACATACATCTAACAATCTAAAAGCGCGATTACATGTAGCGGGCCGAAGGCCCTACGAGAGATTTATGACTGAATATTATAGTAAAGAAAGCAAAAGTCGATAGGCTTTCTAACTCGAAGTTCTGTTTTGTTACTCAGAATGTTGAGTAAAACAAAAAAACTGACTAAGATTCCTAAATTTCTAGAATTATAGTAATAATATTAGCTCTGCTGGTGAAAATTTTAGGAAACTTTAAAGATTTGTTTTCATAGAGTACCTATTTTTAATTTAAAGATAAGCTTTTGGTACTTTTCCGTTTATGTCCATATGTAGTTTTACCTATCTCTTAATAATTTGAAAAATATTTCAATTTTTACAAAGGAAATTTTAGTTTCAATACTTAAGATTTCGTCTAGATCTTTTGGATTTTTTAAATTTTAAATTGAATTTATTAAATCTTTTAAATTTGAAGAATCTGAATATATAATGGAAGATTTATTATGGAATCGCGATGAATTTGACAGAGCCTATAATTGTACTGGAATTAATGTAAATGATGTTCCAATTGAACAAAGAAGATATCCAGTTGCTGCAATTATATGTATAATTTTAGGCTGCATATATTATGTATTTCTTAAAAATTAAGCAAAAAAATTTAAAAATTTAAGCCTTTATATTTCCCTTGTATTTACTCTTTTTGGAAGAATAGAGCCAAAAATCCTTGTTATATACTTTTAATTTATCTTTCATTAACGGATTTGTGCATACTTTGGATGCCAACTTTTGCTTTTGGAATTTTTAGTTTAAATGGAGTAGTTTATTGTTCTTCACCCTTTTTAACTTATTTTGTTGGATGTTGTGGATTATGCACGTTTTTTTATTTAAATGAATATTTGTTATATACTATAGGAAACTTTTAATTTTACAAAGAGTATCTGAAGTGTACATATTTTAATTAGTGTCTAATTAACAATACTTATATGTACTTTTAAGAATTTTTTTAGTTTTCTGGGCTTGTGAATGCTCTGCTGATTTGGTCTTTTAATTAATTAAAAATACGAGGTAGGTAACTATGATATATTTTTTAGATTTTGGGAATAAATCGTTGTCTCGAAATGGCATTTCCAAAAATTGCGAGAAAACTTTTTCATAATAATCGTATTTATATTTGGATAACTTTTTGCACTTTACATGGACTTTATTGGCTTTTATTTTGTCATCCTGTGATTTTTAGTGGAATATTGTTTGAAGTTTCATATGAACCATTAATTGGATATATACCTTTTAGAATGGATTTAGTTTGAAGAGTATAATACACTGTGGTGAAAGGTTTATACACACGCACAAGTTTATTGCATATACCGTATTTATTCTAATAGAATGGCCCCTCTAATAGAATGGCCCCTCCAATAGAATGGCCCCTTTTTGGGGGTATCGAAAAATAGAGTGGCCACCTCTATTTGAATGGCCCCTCCAATAGAATGGCCCTTTTAACTACAAAACATATACCTAATACATTTCTTTATTTTCTTATTACCTGTTAAATAGTACTCTTTAGTTAGGATAATCATAATATTTTTGAGCAAATCTGGAGTAATAAAAGGGAGATTAAGAGGGATATCAGGGGATTTGAGAGGATTAGAAGGGATATCACGAAGTTACAACGATTTACTGAAGATAACTAATAGCAAGGAATTAAGAGAATTAAGGTTAGATATTCATGGATTGAATAAATCTATTCCGATTCCAGTATATTACGTCCAAATTCCAAGATCCTACGAAATTTTAGGAGCCAACTGTACCGGAAATTTTGATTGTGTGGCACCGAAGTACATCAAAAGTTGCCTTTTCAGCCCCGCAGGCAAAAGGCTCTTATGTTTTATAGTGATACGAGAAGAAAAATTCACTAACCTAAATCAAAACTTTAGAATTTTATAAGAAAAATCGATTAAATTTCGAAGTCGAAAAATATTCGAGTGGACAATAGGTTCATCCAATCTCAGATTTTAACCTATGAAAAATAGAATGGCCACCTCCATTAGAATGGCCCCTCCAATAGAATGGCCCCTTTTTGGGGGTATCGAAAAATAGAGTGGCGGCCACTCTATTAGAATAAATACGGTAGTACAGCTTATTGGTAAAGCTACGTTGTAGGAAATTAATTTAATTTTGACCTGATTGAAATAAAGCAGATCCTTTATAATTGTAATAAATACTTTGAATACATTCAATTTTTTCGTAAATCTGCAATGCCCCTTAAGTGTATAACGATGAAGCTAATTATTTCTAGTTCGTAAAGAAATACTTCAAAATTCAATACGTTTCAAAAGTATAGCACATTATAACTTTTTACTTTTTCGAAGTTTAGTTATGTATCGTTTCAAAATTAGGAACATTTAGCTAATCTAACCCAAAATTTCATTAACTTTTGTCAATGCAAAATTGTAAAGTATTTTTTAAATCTTCCTAAAAAATTGTTTTATAAGTAAAATTAACCCTTAAGCTTGCTTCGGGAGTTTAAGTTTTCTCTTTATGAAGTTTTTCTGAAAAATAACAATGTTGCTATTTTGTAGCTTATTTCAAAGACTGCTAGAAAAGCTCAAAATAAAAATTCAAAATACCTATAAGGAATCCAGAATAATTTTTAAATAGGCTTGTTTTACGTTGATTTCTAGGTGGCAGGATCTCAATTTCGAGTTTTTTTTTTTATTTTTTGGAATTTTTCTGATCTCAAAAATTAAAGGGGGTTGTACTTTTGAAGCAGAGTGTATAATATTCTCCAGCTAAATATTAGTTAGAAATATCAGTATATAATTTCAGTCTTTGTGTATAAATATTTGCACCACAGTGTAAACGGACATTTTTTAAAAATTGATTTAAAATTTTTCAGTTCGAAAGGGATATATTTGAAATTTCAATACACAATACAATATTAGCTATAGGGTCACCATTAATTTACACTTTATTTGTCCTTTGTTTATATTTCAAAATTAAAGAAATGACAACCAGAGTTACAAAAGAAGAAATTATGGTAAAATTCTTCTTTAATAAAAAAATTCTAAGATATTTTCCCCATAAATATTTTTAAATTTTATATTGTCCCTTACTTTAATGATTGTAAAACAAATAAATATGGAAACGACAATTTAAATCGAAAATTTTTATTAATTTTTGAGAAATTCAAAAATCTGAAATTTATTTTATCGATAATGACTTCCTCCAAATTTTAACTCATTTTTGGGAATTTATGAACAAAATGTCTTAATTCCAGATTTGACAGATAATGTAAAAGACTAAAAAATTATTTTTAGGTTTTTATTCAAGTATTTATCATTTCAATGTTAAATACAGCCGAGGGGTTGGCCTACACTTATAAATTTAAATATCCAGATAGCGGTTTTTGGCTTACAATAATTGCACATTTTTCTTGGTAAATAAGTAAATGTTAATTTTTAATTTTATTTTTAAGGTTACATATCCACGGTAGGTTGTACAAATAGATTCAATCCTAAAAACAAATTAGCAATTAAGTAGATATATTATTTTAATTTTCAGGTTTTCCTCCAGTTATTTACCTAACATTAAACAAAACTGTCCGTACAGACACAAAAGCCCTTCTTAAAAAAATTTTTTCCTACTTCAAAATATTTAAAGTTTCGGTTGGAGTAAATAATCAACACAATATGCTTGGATAAATACATACACATATGTAAAAACAAATCAACGAATTGTAAATATTCTGTATTGAATATATATTTTGATATATTCTCGATTTAAATATTCTGTAATTAAAAGAAAAGAATTATTTTTTAATATTTATGCATAATTCAAGAGGGAGTCATTTAGGATAATGGGCGAGGGCCGGATGCATGAAGGCACTTTTTACGCCTAAGGCACGAATTATATATCGAAAAATTAAATTTTTGGTTAAATAATCTCATGTATTTGAAAAAACTCCTCTATTGATCAGCACGATTAACTGATCGCACGACCGCCTTGCATATGCCTCTGATGTCTCAATAGTTCATTCTGACGAAAATCGTTAACGAAATCGTTTGAACGAAACTGACTACCAGATAATAAATTATAGATATAAAAACTGGAGAATAGGCGAACATTCTTCATGCCCAAGTTTAATTAAAGATAACTAGTGTTTTTAGGTGCAAAAAACCGTAAAATAGATCTAAGTTAGGTCAAAAAAATTTAGAAGTTCAAAAATTCGAAAAAGGCCAAAATAGGTCCGAACTTCTAAACAGACTCGAAATTTTGCAAGAAACTCGCAGATTATATTACAAATATTCACATAATAAAATTGAGCGATAAATTTTAAAAAATGAAAGGTTTACTTCAAATCACTAAGTAAGGGGATGACGAATAAGCTTTACAAACAATAATTGATGAGCTTGAATTTTTAAAGCTTTCATTTTGGTTTTAGTAAGAAACCCTACTAATTTAAGAGTACCAGGAATTAGTAGCTTAAAGACAATATTCAGAACAATCTTATAAAGTTAAAGACTGTTACAAATAGACAAAACCTAAAAATTTTTAAATTTAAAAATCCAAACTCATTTTTATAAAAAATTTAAATTAAAAATTAATGACAAAATTATTTTCAAAGACATATGTATATGTAAAAGAGCATATAAAATTAATTAATTATTAATAGGGATGGGATAAAACATATTTTGTATGCGGATATGCCTTGAAGTGGGAAGCCCAAAAATGGTGTTTTAACATTGGTCCGAGCATTTTAGGACCCCATTCTTAATGCATTTTTTGCATATTTAGGTCTTTTCAAGCATATTTGTGCATATTTTGGGAAATTTTGCAGATTTTGGGCTTTTTCGGTGCATATATATGCGCATATTTTTCGACTTTGCGTGCGTATTTTTCCCATCCCTAATTATTAAATATTATTTAAAATATAAAAATCTAAAAAGGCCAACCATGATTTTATTTATTAAAATTTAGGTATTTTTTATTTATTATTTATGTTCTCTCCAAAATTTTTTTTTAAATTTCAAATAATTTCACAACAAGAATGCCTTTGTTTTTGCCTAGCACTTTGTACATAATTAATTTCCCTAACAATTTCAGCAAAAACTGTGTTTACATTGTGAGCACTTTTTGCAGAACATTCAGCAAAAGGGCAAGCCCAATATTCTGAAAATAAATTATTTTCTGATTTTTTATAATTAAGAAAAATAATTTATGTTATACATAGAATTTATGCCCTATTATTATTTTTTCCTATTATTTTTAATTTTGCTGTAATAGCAAAAAATGATAGCACATGCTACTCGAGATCGGGGAAAACTTTGAACAGAAATACTGGACATCGAATTTGGAAGTATTGATCTAACTGTGATTATTCTTTTATTGGAAAATCCATATAGGTAGCAAGTATATGAATAGGTCTTCGATTTTGACCCATCTTTTCATTAAATAATAGGGTGTGGCATACCAATAATGTTAAATTAAACTAAATTTTAATCATTCAGAAATATTATGGAATTTTAATTTTTCAGCTATTTTTAATCTCATTTTAAAAAAATAACGGAGAGAAAAAACCTGCTAAAGCAGCACCATCTTCAGACCGAACCTAAATATATTTTTTATTATTTTAAAAATTTATTTTTTAATACATTATTAATTTAGCTGATAAATAAATTAATATTTTAGAGAAAAAAACAAATTTTCTTATCCTCCTCCTAAAAGTTTCTCGAACTTCAACGATAGAATAAAACTATGGCCTATTTTAAAATACGAGTGTTAACACTCTTGTATTAAAATATATTTTTAGCTAAAAGACTTTTTCATTTAAATTTACAATCTAATCATAATAATTAATTGACCGTTAATTTTCACAACTTCTTAAGAATTATCGTTAGATAATTTTGAAATTCTCAAAATATTTTAAATTTTAATAATTATTTTAAAATATTTATAAGAAACTTTAATCAAATATTTTTTATTCAACCTGTCTCTGATGTGCCAAATCACACTTATTTCCAACTAATAAAATCGGAACTTGATCAGTACCCTTAAAAACATTATACGAATATTCTCTTAATTCCAAATAAAAACCTTAACGCGGATTATTTGATCTCTCATAGTTCGGATATCGTGAAAGCTCTGTTGATTGGTAATTGAATATATCACGAGGAAACCCTGGCCATTTTTTATATATAAATCCCGCATTGAGGCAAATTGTTCAGTCCCGGCAGTGTCGAGAATTTCAAGAACACAAGGCTGTCCATCAACCTAAATAAATTATAATCTGGAATTGTTTGGAAAGGGATACTTTTAGGGTATATTGGGAGAAAATATTTTACCATAAAAACAATATTAACTACCCTGGGTAATTATTGTTTCGACCTCTCTCTGGAGAGGGTAATTAATAAAGGTTATTTTAGAAAGGCAAATTATAACTATATTTATGTAAGTGAGTAGTTATTAATTCAACCTTTTGCTTGAGGGGGTAACTAATAGAGGTGGGGTAATTATTTGAGGGAGGGACATTAATATAGTTTTTACGGTATATAAATTTTAATTTTCTTTAAGCTAAAATTAAAGTTAATAGTTTAATTTAAATTTTTTTAAATTAAATATTGATTCTTAAAAAGTGATGAGTCATCATCTTTTTTGTCTACTTCAAAAATAAAAAACAATAAAACCCCTTCCCTCAAACGAAAAAATTTTCTTTAGGTCTTTATTAAAAATATTTTTAATAAAAAGTTTAAATCAACTTTTTATTAATTAAAAAAATTATTTTTTAATAGTCTTTTAACTCCAAAAAACAAATTAATTCAATTTATATTTTCAAAAAAAACCTCAATCTCTTTTCTATAAAAATCTTCAATTGTCGGATCATATTTTACAATAAATTTATTAGAAACAAATTGGACAGTTAAAGCAGATTTCCCAACTCCGCCTGATCCAAGAACAACAACTTTAAATTCCCTCATTTGTTAAAATTTTAAAAATCTGAATTAAATTAATTTAATTGATTAAATATTATTTAAAGAAATTAAATAATATGTATATAGGTAATTAGAAATTGTAATTTTAATTATTAACGGCTTTTTATTAAATAGCTTTTCTACCGCCCACAAAATCAACACTCTAGAAGACAACTCTTTAAAGTTGTCTAAAAACAAAAAATAAATAAAATAAATTTTTTTGTCAAATATTTTCAAATCAATAGGTTCTTGCTTCAGAAAAATTTCATAATTTTTCGACTTTTAAGTAGGAATTTTCGAAATAAATTATTTTGTTTGGAATTATTTTTGTGATTTTATGAAAATTTTAATTTATAAAAAATAAATTTAAAAAAGGGGAATAATTTTCCTTCAAGTTTTAATTTAATAAATAATTAAAGAATGATCAACAGTTTTTACACATTTTTGTGAAAAAAATGAATGAAAATTAAATTTTTTTCCTCTACTTAAACATTTAAAGTGTTCTTTTCTTGTTGACCAAAAATTGAGGTCAATGACAGTTCGGGGAATATTTTGTAAAGGAGAAAATAACTAGAGATGTGGTGAATGTACATTTAATTTTTTTTATTAAATGCGGGAAAAGATCAATTTAATTTTTAAAAATCAAAAACATCCCTCAATTTATTTTGTGGCTAATAGCGACGAGGAGAATTTTTATTTAAAAAACAATTACAAAGGAGAGATGATTTGTAATCAAAAATACCGTCATTATTCGATTGATTACCCTCGGTAATAATTAATAGGTATTTTTATAAAGATCACCGAAAATAACTTTATTCTAAAAATATGTAAAGTTTAAAAAATGTAAATTTTAAAAGTTTATGTGAAAAGAAAAAACAAGGTTCAAAAAGAATAAAAAAAGTTCAAGACTGAGCCCAAAAGTAATAATAAAGAAATACATAAATATCAAAATAGTCGAACGTGTCTAAAAAAGTATAAAAATGACAGCAAAAATTTAAACTTACCGTGTTTATTCTAATAGAATGACACCACTATATTTTTCAATACCCTCAAAAAAGGGCCATTCTTTTAGAAAAATATGGTATATCAATGTGAAAAATCAAAAAAACCCTGGGTAAATATAAAAAATCACAATTAAAGAGGTATGTTGCGAAATATTAGAGCTCGCCAGAATCGAAAAAAATCTAAGAACCCCGCTAAAAATGCCAAAAAAAAATCTGCAAAAATTTCCACAAATCGAAAACTTAAAATTTTCTGTTCGTAATTTTCCCTCCTTCCGTGCCTGAATTTTTTTCGTTGCAGTTAGCCAAAAAATTTGGTAAAACTGACAATCAAAATTTGAAAATGAAGGTCTGTTAACTCTAAATTCAATGGATGTGTAACAAAAAAAACTCAGGCTAAGCTCTACCAAACATGCTAGTTTCAAACTTGAATAAATAAATTACGCTATTGGTGTCCGTGCTCCCGTTTTAAAATTTCGTTAATCCCATATAATATTTGATCAATATCAAGGCGCTCGTTAGGGTGAACAGCAATGCAATCCTAAAATTATAAATATTTATATACGTAATTTATAATAAGATTCTACTGCTAGTAAATGGAGTAATAATTTCACAAAAATGTTAATTAAATCGAGTAATTAAATTATAAATCCATTTATACCTTTATAATAGAGTCTAAAGGTGAATTTTTGCTGTGATCATTTCGATAAATTTCCAAAACCTCTAATAGTTCAGGTCGTCCTTCTATTTAAATTAATAATTCTATATTTAATAAAAATTCATGAAATTATTACTTGGTAATTCTCCATAAACAATTTCATAACTCATTAAACCAAAAGCCCAAATATCTGCACTTAAAGATACCTAAAACAAGATAAAATTAGATACAAATTAATATAAACATTTATCATGATTAAAGTAGGGTATGGTCTATCTGTCTACCAAATGTCATCCCAAAGTCCCACGGACACCACAAGCTCTCTGCTTTGTAAGGTGTTTAAAAATTATATATAAAAGTTTATTTTATTTTTTAGTCCAAAAAATGTTGAGAAAATAGTAAATTATAAAATATTTTTACATAATTATGTTTAGACCTACATTTTCAATATCATTTCTTTCAAGCTCTGGAGGCTTCAATACACTATTCATAGTTGTTAATTGAACTTCATCAATATCCCATCCACTGATTACAGAAGAATTAAAGTCTATCAATTTAAGATTAATAACAGGCCTAGTTACAATGCTAGTTTGATTGCTTTTATAACCAAGTACAAAATTGTCTAATTTAATGTCCAAATGAATAATATCTGAAAATTTAGATTAAAAATTAAAATTAGGTAAAATTATACTTTTATCGTGTAATTGTTTAATTGCTATAGCAGCACTTTTAAGAATCTTCATAATAAAATTATTCTTGGATGTATCTTCTAGCTCCCCCATTTTTGCGTGAAAGTAATTTAATAAATTACGACCGCAAAGTTCTAAAACGGTGTACATCCTTTCATATTCTTCCATGCTTAAAAGACAAAATTTAAAAATATATGACAAAGTTAACAACATCTCCCAAAAATTCTAAAATCAAAAATAGGAAAAAGGGACGAAAATCAAAATTTTGGCACACCTGAGCAAGCTTCAAATTACCTGTATTATCAAGTGAAAATAAATATTTAACTCACTTTCCATATATTTCGATAATTCGGTTTCTGGTTTCTTCGTTGTATTCGTGCTTAATATGCTTTAGCACTTTAACTTCATTTTCAGCAATTTTTTTGCGGGTTTCAGTGATGAACTTTGTAATTTTTAAGGCTACACAACGATTAGTTTCTACAGAGTACGCATGATAAATCTAAATTAATATTCGTGACTGATATACAAAATTATATAGAAAGTTGATTTTGGCTATTAATCAACAGTTTTTTTTACTATTAAATTTTATTAATAAAAATTTAATATTAATTTTTAATTTTATTATTAAATTTATTATGTATTAATTATTAAAAATTTACTAGTTACCTCTCCAAATGCACCCTGACCAATTTTATAATTTTCATCTAATTTATAGAGGATACTTATATCCTCAACTGTCATTATTCTTCCCAAATCAAATCTAAGTCCGTGAACACATTGAAATGTTGTAACTATATTAACAAAACATTTATTAAATTCAGGGTGGCCTTTTTACCCTATTTATAGAGGATTTCCCCTATTTTTGATCTTTTCACCCCATTTTTTCCATATTTTGTACAAATGCCATATTTATCCCTATTTTTATCAATTTTTAAAATTTCAAGATGACGACAGTCATCTTGACGTGGTTGTGGTCGTCGACAGTCATCTTGACGTGGTCGTGGTCGAAGACGGTCATCTTGACGTGGTCGTTGTCGAAGACAGTCATCTTGACGTGGTCGTGGTCGAAGACAGTCATCTTGACGTGGTCGTGGTCGACGACCGTGGTCGTGGTCGAAGACAGTCATCTTGACGTAGCCGTGGTCAGGGGTGGGCGCATTGCGTTTTGCGTTTTGCGTTTTTTGCGTTTTGCGTTGATTTTTGGCCTTGCGTTGCGTTTTGCGTTTTGCGTAAATTTGGCCAAAATTAACGCAAAAAATCGCAAGAAATATACCCAATCTGAGGGCAAAATCTGAAGGAAATCAGGCTTATGACTTTCCAAAATTCTCAAAATTTTCGCCTGCGGCGCTTAAAAAAGGAAGAAATTTGGCTTCTTGGTCCCAAATTTTTCAAAATTTTCGCCTGCGGCGCTAAAAGTAGATCATGGAACTGTCAGAAAAATATCAGTTCAATATCTTGAGCTCCGATCTCCCTTTATCCCTCCAAATCCGCTGATATCCGCGGTATCAATTGAGAATTACAGAGAGGCATTTATCCTCCTATCTCCCCAACCCATCCGACATTCATCAGTAATCGCATGGTATCTTTTTAAATTTCCTTGATCCCTCCAATTTTCCTCGATCCCTCCTTCATAATCGCTCTAAATCCTCTAATATCCTTCATAATCCCATTGTATCCCCTTCAAATCATTACCCATCCAACTTAATTGTATCACAAGATCAACTAGGACTCGCTGACTTATAGTAATACTTCTATTTTAACTGAAAAATGGCTAATACTCGATTTAAAAATTTTTTTCAGAATTTTGCGTTCTTGCGTTTTGCGTTTTTTGCGTTTTGCGTTGATTTTTGGCCTTGCGTTGCGTTTTGCGTTTTTCACGATTGCCTCTTGCGCCCACCCCTGGTCGTGGTTAATGACAGTCATCTTGACGTGGTCGTAGTCAACGACAGTCATTTTGACGTGGTCGTGGTCGACGACCGTGGTCGTGGTCGAGGACATTCATCTTGACGTTGTCGTGGTCGACGACCGTGGTCGTGGTCGAAGACAGTCAACTTGACGTGGTCGACGACCGTGGTCGTAGTCGAAGACAGTCATCTTGACGTGGTCGTGGTCAACGACAGTCATCTTGACGTGGTCGTGGTCGAAGACAGGCATCTTGACGTGGTCGTGGTTAACGACAGTCATCTTGACGTGGTCGTAGTCAACGACAGTCATCTTGACGTGGTCGTGGTCGAGACCGTGGTCGTGGTCGAAGACAGTCATCTTGACGTGGTCGTGGTCAACGACAGCCATCTTGACGTGGTCGTGGTCTACGACGGTCATCTTGACGTGGTCGTCGACCGTGGTCGTGGTATTTTTGAGCACCTGCGCCCTATTTTAGTGGTTTGGAAAAGGCCACCCTGATTAAATTAATTAAAATTTTTATTTTTGAATTACCAGTTGTGTTATCTTGTTGATGAGTACTTAAAGATTTAAATAATATTATTAGAATTAATTAATTTGTTAATTAAAATAAAAAAAACTTTCTGAGATTATCAGACAAAAAATACTTAATTAATTTTTTTAAATAATGTTTACCCGCTAGTTGATGGAATGTTGGCAAGGATTTCTGATTGCTGAACATCATTTTTATCTTTACTAGTTATACATCCCGCAAGTGATGCTGAAAGTATAAATAGCTATATTATTTATAAATTATTTAATTTGATGTATAACTATGAAGTTTTTATATTTGATTATAAATTAATGAAAAGATTTAGAGCAAAAATATGAAATTATACTTCAATTATATTAAATTATATCATTGAAGAAATCATAAAATTGGTAAGGAATAAAAAATAGAAGAAAACAAATTTTAATTACAATTCTATTATAATTTAAAAAATTGAAGAAAACACAAAATTTAAAAAACGTCAAGAAAAATATTTAGCAAGAAAATATCTAGAACTTCTAATTTTTACATGAGAGTAATTTGTATAAATACCTGGCAGATGTTGTAATAGTAAAATAAACGGTAGAATCATAAATATTTTAAATAAATACATTTTTAAATAACTAAAAAATTTTAATTAGAAAAATTTAAATAAATTTATAAACAAAAAAGATAAGAGATTAATTTTTTTCTTTGAAATCTTAATTGTTTTTTTATTTGTTAGTGGGAATGGAAGCGATCCTCTGTGATAGTGTATTTTAAAAAGATGTTTTTAAATTTAAAAATGAATGTTTATTATATATTAATTTAAACAACATTTATTAAAGTCTAATTAAATTAATTAATTTTAATGATTAATTTTATTCAATAATTAAAAATTTTAATTTAAAAAATTTTAAATAGAAAATCGAAGACTATCGAGAGAATGGAGGTAATAATATAAGTCTGTCGAGAGAATTATTTAAGAAGGAGAGTGAGGGGGGGGGGGAATTTTAATTCAATAAAAAAAATTGTATGTATGTGGCAAACATTTACTTGGGGAAAAAAATTAAGTTTAATTTTCTTTGGAAAACCAATAAAGGAAAAATCTTAAAGAATTCCTGTGGCGGTATTCTAAGAACGAGGTAGTTCTAGAAATTTTTATTATTTATCTCAACAAAGAATTTTTTTAAGAGATGTATGTATAGAACCTATTTTATAGCAAATTTTATGGGTTTTAATTCATAATGGAAGAGAATTTTTATCTGGGTCAGTTGGGAGGAAATATTTTTCAAAATTAAATCACCCGCAAATCAACGCATTTTCCGTTGATTTTGGAACTCGACATCTCGATGAAGTGGTGAATTTAAAATTATATTCGTTTGCGATTCTTCATCATATCGATAGGTAAGAATTCTATTTTTTTCAAGTAACATATTTATTTTCTTGCCTAGAAACACCAAAATCAACGGAAACAGAGGGTAAACGTCTTTAAATCATATAGACCGTATTAAGTTTTTATTTTATACCTTTCTGAAAGCCCTTTAAGTAATCTATAAGATAATGCTTTTCATCTACCGAAAAAAATTTTTGAGTTATAATACTTTGAATTTTTACGTTGATAAAAAGACTTTTTATGGGGTAAATTCAATGCTTTCTAAAATCTAGTGAATTTCCTCAACTGAAAAATTTTTGAGTAAAATAACATTAAGAGTTTCCTATAGCAGATTTAAAGGGCTTTTGGAAAAGTATAAAATAAAAATTTAATACAGCCCATGAGGGGTCAAAAATATACTTTAAAGACGTTTACTCCTGTTTTCCGTTGATCTCGACAAAGGAAATAAGATATACCTAATTTCGTTTCTTTTGTATTTTCTATTGATATGAATAGATAAGTTTACAGAAATTTTTGTAGATCTTTTGAATTTTTTATAATAGAAAACATATGTGTAAAATTTCATTGTCGAAACTTACATGTAAGTTGGAAAAACTTGAAAATTACAGGTAGTCTTAAAGTTTATTAACAAACTGTATATACAAAATAAACTAAATTTTTTGTAATTAACTATTAACAAATAGTTATGTAGAGAGTGATAGAGATATGTACATACATATGTAATATGCATATTCTGTTTGCAGAATTAAATAACATGCTGATTTAGGATTTACAAGTAATCGCCTCTTTATAAAAAATTTTTGAAATAACTTTTATCTATGAAAAAAATTAACAAATTGAAAATAACACATTAAATCAAAAATAGAAAGGATTTTTTAATAAAGTCTAAATAGATTTTTGTTTAATATAAAATAATCAGAAAAGATTGAAAATTCCCAAAGTAAAAAAAAGAATAGATAAATCACAAATTTCTTCTAAAATAATTTTGTTTGTTGGCAAATGTCCACAAATTTAATTAAAATTGTAAAATAAATTATAAAATAAACAATGTATTTTCTTATATTAAAGGATTCTTGGTATCCGATAGCATTTTATCAGAAAACATGAAAAAGCCTACCGAAGAGGAGTGAGAGCAAGAGACGACCCCAAAAACCAGGAAATGCAAAAATAAAATTTTTTTACTGTAATGTCATCTACAATAGAGGGCTTGCCAAATCTTTGTAAATTAAATTAGGTTTCTGATAATTCCGATTTAATAGTCAGGATCATACAAATCTCTTGGTTCCGGCAAATCTTTTGTAAGATTCCGATTCCTGTCCTTTATTTCCTGCTAAACTGTACTTATTTACATCATTAGACCCTTTTAAGGAAAATTGGACGGTGTAGGATAATGCAATACGCTCTGCTCTTCAAAAAAACAATACAAGCAAAAAAGTTTTACATTTCAAAACCTGATCCTTAAAATATACCATCTTTTAGAAAAACTTAAATATTTAGAGTATTCTTTAAGGACTGAGCCTAACAGAAAAATAGAGGAGTATAAACTAAATTTGAAGACATTTGCCACGATACATTTTAGATTCATTCTATGCGTAAATCTTTACATCCAACACCACTCTCGTATTCAAATACTTTCAATTCTGTCGTTAAGAAACTTAAGAATATCCAAAATAGAAGGACGCGTTTCTGGATCAATTCGAATGCAAGCCTTAATAATTATTTTAATTTTTTCAAGTAAATATGTTAATGAAGGTTTTTAAATTTAATAAATCATAACAAAAAAAATTTCAGATAAACTCCAGTAATTAAAAAATTTAGTCAATAAGATAAACAAAAATCAAGTAAATTTTCATTAAAAAATTATATGGGCTAATGTATATAGCCTAACTACTAAAAAATTAAATATCCAATAAGCTAATTCGAATGCAAGCCTTAAATCTCGTAATCTAAATTGCTATATAAAAAAAGTAATCTAAATTGCTATAATTTAAATTATTAATAAGTTGTGCTTACCTTTATAACAAAATCTAATTTAGTGTTTGCATTAACATTGTTGCGATACATTTCCAATTCATTGTCGAGCAGCTCATAACGATCATTCATTTCATCCAATTCACTTAAATTTCGATTCTTGGTGTAGAAAAGACAGTAGATCATTAATCCAAAAGCCCAAACATCTGCCTTGCGTGTAACCTTTTGGATTAAAAATTAAAAGATCTAAACTACGTAGAAATTCTGTCTCTTATTTAAGATTTGTGTTTAATTGATAAAATGATATAATTTCTTATTAATTTTCCTTTAAGTTTTTACATTTAAAACTTATGACATTGACAGTAATATGTTTAATTTAAATTTAAAAAATAATTTTAAAAAATGTATAAAAGTAAGAATTACCATAACATGGTCATGTATATCATCTTCACGAATCTCTGGAGCTTTATAAATTAGAGTTCCATAAGCTGGAGATGATTTTGAATTTCTTCCTTCTAAAAGAACAGAAGCATTGAAATCGATGAGTTTAAAAGCGATGACATAATGGTCATCCTGATTGGGAGAAACAACGAAATTGTTTGCTTTTACGTCCAAATGGACAGCATCTTAAATGTAAAAATTATCTTAAAATAAAGTCGAATAATTTTGACGTTGATGGAATTGATTAAGTGCTCGACCAGCTCCCTTGATAGCTTCGATAAGAAGTTCCTGAATTAATTCACCGCCATTGACGTCTTGTGGAGATAATCCTGCTTCTCTAAACTTTTGAACAGCATAATTATGTAAAGTCTGTCCACCAAGCTCCATCAATGTATACATTTTCCACTCAGTATTTTCAACTATTTCCACACTTAAAATTTTTTATTTAAATGGAAGAATTTATAAAGCGGCAATTTAATAATAAAGAAACAGAAAATGGAAGAAATATGTATTATTATGTTAAATATTTCATAATTTCTCTTGAAATTTATAATTATATCTATATGTACATATGTGTAATAATAACGAAACGATGAAATTAAGGGGTAAATTCACCTAAATACTAGTAAGACATCTCATAGAATATTTCTAGTTACTCGATCAATTGTTAGCTTACTTTCGATAAATTTTTATAATAAATGTTGATTGTTTCTCATTGACTACATTTTTAAAATAATTAAGCACTTCAACTTCATTTCTTATTAAAAATTTTCGAAAATTCTGATATTCTTCATTCATTTGAAGATCCACACTAGAAACCTTTAATGCCACACATGAATTATCTGTTGGCCAATATGCATGGGAAATCTAGATTAAAATTTAATTTTTTGCAATTAAAATTAGTTTAGTTGTGATAAACAATTTGCTTTTATTTATTTAAAGGAATATAATGAGCTCGTAAACTGAATCGAATTATAAAAATTTATAAGAACTATTATGCAATTAACTATGGAAACAATAGTTGATTCTCTCAATTAAAAAAAGCTCATATACATATGTATTTCAATTTATGAAAAATAATTTTGGTTATAAAAAATTAAATATTATAAAATAGTATATTTACTATGCCAAATCCGCCTTTTCCCATTTCAACAATTGTATTTAATTCTATATTTTCATTCTCTGGCGTGGTCAAATTAACAAAACTATCATAATTAATATTGTTTTGTTGACAACGACATTTGTTTCCACCACCGTGTGAGGTTGAAGCAACATCTAATTATGCATGTTTTATTTTAATTATTATATATAACGACCTTTTCCATGTTTCTTGACATCGTGTCTTTTACTACCTCCACCTTAATATAAAAATTATTTAAAAAATGTTATTAACAGAAAGATAATTTGAGCAATCACAACCAGGGTTTTCGTGGCTTTCTAACTGAAACTGTTATTTTTGACGAAATAAAGTTCTTTGTTTTTAGTGTTTAACTTTGAAAATTCGGCTGTTCAGATTAGATAAAAAAATCTCGAATAGAGCCTGGGAACTTGAACGGCCGGTATTCTAGTTACACCTTCTCTACGTTGAGACATTCCAATTTCTTGCTGTGTATCATCCTTACTAGCAAGTTTACTATTAAAACAACCAGCAAGCGATCCTGAATTAATAATTTAGAAATTTTGTTTATTTTATTTTTACCTGGCAGATAGATAATAACCAATAAAAATTTAAATAATCTCATTTATTTAAATTTAAAGCTAATTTTCAAGAAATTTAAAATAAAATTAATTTTGAATAAAAATCTAAATATTAATATCTAAGACCATGTATTACTCTCTCTCTCTCACTCCCTGTATTACTTTACTGTATTACTTTCCAGTTGGACCACAAAAACTATTTCTATTTTAAATACTAAATAAATGTTTTTAAAAATATCAGTTATTTAATTTGGTTTTCTGCTTCTCCCCGCTCTATCTCCAAACCTTTGTCGACTCTACGATGGTGCCTAGACCTAAAAGGTCTGAACGCATAGCTCCAAGAACCTACAATATTTTTACAGGTTGTTTGATACGGTAATATAAAATAATAAATGAATATAAATTTATATTTAAAATTATTTTTTAAAAGCAGGCATTAAGTAAAGCGCTTTATTAATTAATGAAATCGAATAATTTGCCTGTATGCCCACATAGGGTCTAAAAATGGCAACATAGCTTAAAAAAGGCCAAAGAAAAGCGAGTAAAAAGGAGAAAGAGAAAGAAGAGAAGAAGAAAAATTTTCCAATAATTAAATAAAAATAAATTAAAATTTTAAGTTTCAACAGACTATCTCAAACAAATTTTATTTTGTTTCAGTTGGTTTCAACTTAAAAAGCTATTCAAAATGAGGTATTATTTGGATAGTCTCCAATAGATGGGATTGGGAGATGACTGATAATTGTTAGCAATTATTTTTTGATTTAAAACAATTTACATATATCAAACTCTTCAATTTATTAAATTCAAATTGTTTTTAATTTTTATTAAAATTAAAAAATAATTTTTTAAAAATTTATTAAATGAAATAACAAATTAATTATTAACAAAGAGATGTTTCCCCAGATAATCCATAACGATGATTATGTCCTGAACGATCTCTTAAGTGAATAGTTGTAGATTGTGTTGCGTTTGCTGGCAAACTTGACTCTACAAATAAGAGGAAAAATACATATTTTTTGAAATTTATTTAAAATTAAATTCTTTTAAATTCCAATAATTATTAAATAAAATAAATTAAATTTAATATTCTTTTCATGTTTTCTCAATTACCTTTCCATCTAGAAACGGGCGTTGCTTCACGATAAAATTGATTTGAATGAAAATGTGGAAATTGGGTAACAGAATTTTGATTAGCATTTTGTTGTAAATTGTTTTGAGGGCTGTCTAAAATCATTGGAGATATTACGTGGCCAACAGAAGGTTTTTGTTGAGCAGCACTTACTATTTATAAATAAAATTATTTTGATAAATAAATTATTTTAATTTGAAAAAAAAATATTAAAATAACTCTTAGGAAATAACTGTTTATTGGCTATTATGAAATTGTTAACTAAAATCTCTATTTAAATTTAATAACATTCTATTAAAACTTTAATCTTCAAATAAATTATAAATTTAAATATAACTGATTCCAGTTATTTTACAAAAGGAGAAAAGATTGATATAATTAAAAGAAATTAATCAAAAATAATTAATTCTTATATTCCCAAAATATTTTTAAATTACCATTTAAATTACCATCACAATCATTTTGTTGATTTTTTCGAAAAGAGCGGCTTCGATCTAATACTTCCAACATCATCCTTTTATAAACTTCGTCATTCTCAAGGCGAACATTTTCTTTCATTTTTTGTTGACGTTTTTTCTAAAAATTTAAAGAATTACCTAAATATTTTTCATAAAATATTAAATTATTTCGGAATTGCTTTTATTATTTTTATTTGTTTTTATTTAACCCCCAAAAAATAATTTATTAAGAATTTACAAATTTATTTTGTTTAATTAGATAGTATACATTTTTAAATCAAATTTTAATTTCTATATTTTATTTGGTCAAAAAGTTCAGAATTAGCAATTATTTCAAATTAATTTCCAACCTCCATATATTCACCCTTATCAAATCCTTTATGCATTCCTTTTCGATACCCCAACCAATGACAAATATATCCAACCAAAATAATTATGGCTATGGCCACAATACTTGCAACACCGCCCCAAAGAAGAATGTGTCCTCGCACAAAACAAGGCTCATTTTTTCCTGGACATTCAGGACAGGTTGGGCAATTGCCCATTATCATAAATAAATGAAATAAAAAATTAAACTATTTTTAATTGAAAAACATAAATATACTAATTTATTAAAATAGTTTTAAAAAGTTAAAATATTAAAAAATAAAAAAATTATTAGTAAGCATATGTCTTTTTTTATTCATAGACACTATAAAATGCAGAATAATACAGAAGGATAAATATTAAAAATTAAAAAAAAAGGAAAAAATAAACAATTAAGGTCCTTAGAGTTTAGAAAGTTTTAGATCTGAATACAAAATTGTGAAGCTGCTATATAAAAATAAAAGCCATATCTGGAACAGAAATGAAAATCCAAAAAATGAACAAAATAATTTTAATATTATGATAAGACATTGCTTAGTTTACATTAATTACTCCATTAATTACTCTTATGAGAAGAAATTTCTTATAAACTTTTGTTATGAAAAACTTAAAGAAAATATATATTTACTTAAATTTTTTTACAAAATTATAAAATAAAATAAATATAAAATATTGAACCTTAATAAATTTAGTTATTTATTAATAACTAATTAATTTTCAAAAAATATATAGAAGATAGATCAACTTTATTAAAAAGAAAATTAAAAATATTTATTAAGAAGATTTAAATCAATGAAAGTATTAATGTGCTTATTTTGTAATGTAGATAGGTATATAAAATGTAAATTAAGTTTTTTATTTAGCACTTTTTTAGTTAAATAAAAAGAGATGTGATGGCTGACTTTGATGAGAAAAACTATTTTTTACTAGAAAAAAATAAAGGAGAATTTGCTTTTGAAATTTTTGCTTTTTTAATTATTTTTAAATGTTTTATCTAAATTTTAGAAAATTGTCAGTTTATTAGATTTATCAAAACTTAATTCATTACTGATCTAAAATCCTTCTAGTGCTGAATTTTAAAAGTAACATCTTGACGATAATAACGATAAAATACGTAAGACGTTGATAAAAATTTCTGGAACTGGTTTAGTATGCGTCCAAATCAACAAAATTTGATTTCTCTTAATGTTGTTAAGTCGGGGTATGGTTCCAAAACATTTCCTCATGTTTGCGACCTACGCCCACTGGGTCTGGGGCTGTTCCTTACCCTATTCCTCGAAATTTCTGAAACTTATAATTGTTTTTCTAAAATTTTAAACAATTGGCTATAACTTTCAAAATTTCGAGGGATAGTGTAAAATTAAAGTAAAATTTATTAGAAATGTTAAGAAATATAAAACAAAATATATTCAAATAATTAAAAAACTTTCCAAAAAAAATTTTTATTTAAAATATATATTAAATAAATATTTTAATTAAAATTAAGTATGAGTAATTCTTGTTTTGAAAATAAAAAAAGAAGCATTGATAAATATAAAAAAGTAGAAGTTAATAAATATTTGTAGGACAAGTATGGAATATCTCTTTTTAATTTTAAATATAAATGTGAAAAATAGGATAGAAAATGATTGGAATGACTAATAAAAATAAATTCAAAAAATTATTCTTAAAATTTTTCAAATATGTATTTAAATATTAAAAACAGGTATTTCAGATTCTACAGCAGCTTCAGGAAATGTTTTGATTATCATAATGTTGTTAGGGCGAGATTTGTTTTTACTTAAAAAACTTAAGCTGTCAAGAATTAAATTTCTGTCATCTAAAAAATTTTATCAGACGTCTAGCCTTAAAGAAGATTTAAATTGAGTAAAATATTTTAATTGAAGGACAATGGAATTTAGACAGACAAAAATTTGAAATGTATAAATTAAATAAAGGCTAGTCTAGACATAATTTATTAAAGGTTATTTAAATTATTTGAAAAATAGAAATTCTTTTAAATAAAAGGGGTAAGTCTATTAAGGAAAGAGAAGCATTTAAAAAATCACTCCCTCAAGAATAAAATTTTTTGTAAAATTTTTCCCCAAAAAATGTCAAAAATAATTTTTGTTTACAATATTATGTTAACAATAATTTTTATTAAATGTTTTGTTTGTACGAATGATCATCATAGGAAACCAGGTTTGTATTTAAATTTCTTTAAAACCAGAATTTAAAAAAAAAATGATTTGTGTTTATCTTTGTTACATTTCTTACTATTTACCTAGCAAATAAAGCAAAAATGAAAACAATCAGTAGGTGTTGGTAGTTTTTGGTACGGTTATGTACTACAGAAATTTTACCCATTTGCCGAACATTAGTATTGGGATATTGAACGGTTAGCAAGTATTGAGATATATAACGGTTAAAAAATGCCTGAAATATTAAAAGGAAAGCTTTTAAGATTAAGTCACAAACTGGAATTTCTGTGAGTTTCAAACCATATGTAGAAAATATATGTAGAAAATACATGTAGAGTTATAGTTAGATGGGTCTTTCATTGAAAAAAATTTATCTAGGTATATTCAGATTATTTATTTAATAATATTAAGAAACCTATGACAAATGGCTAGCTAAAAAAATGCCTGAAATAATAAAAGGTTAGATTTTAATAATTTTAAATAATTAATTTAATAAAATTAACAGAACATTCGAAAGAAAAAACTGTTTTTGATAAAATGAACAAATCTTTCAAAAAGTTATTTAGCGAAGTTAAATGTAAACATGGATATATTTTTCAAAAATCTAAATTAAGAAAATTGGAATATCCAAAAGAAATGTTAATCAGTTTTAATGAAACGTATGTTATTGGAAAAGGAGGATTTGGCACTGTAATGATTTTATTTTTAAATTAAAATAGGATTTGAAAAATAATAATAAATTCTTAATAAATTTTATTTTATCAATGAAAATGGGATTCTTTCAATATTTATTGAAAATATTTTATCTGTATTTATCGTTAGAATTAATAAATATATGTATATTATTCTCGAGTAATTAAAAAATATTTAAAAGGTTTATCATGCTTATTGGCCTTTAAAAAAGAAATGTGTAGCCTTCAAAAGTACTTGCAAATTTGGTGGAAAAAGAGAAATTCAAGTACTTAATTATTTTAAAAATTTGGGGAAACTAAATCCGAATGAAAGTAAATATATTGCTGAAATGTATGGATAGTAAGTTAATTTTTAAATTAAAGTTTGGGTATTTTATTTAACACTTGATCCTTTTTGAAAAAAAAGTTGTTAATAAATTAATGAAAATTTTTTTACAAATTTTGTTAGGCTAGTATAATACTTTTAATTTAATTTCAAAATTTGATTTTTTTGTTTCTTACTTCACGTACAATACCCAAAAAGTTACCCTTAAGTAATATAGGTATAATAAAAAAAAAGAATTTGTTAAGATTAAATAAACTTTTGTAATTTTATTTTCTATTTAAGTGTTGAACTTAAAGAAAAATTTGCAATTGCTTTGGAACTTGGACAAAATAATCTGAGAGGATATTATTTTAAAAATATAGTAAACGGCAATAATCGTTACCTTTTTTCATCCTATTTTTCAACTTCAATCACAAAACTTTTAAAAGGAGCTGCTAAAGCTTTAGAGCAATTCCATAAACGTAATTATTTTATTAATTAATTAAAAAATATATTTTTAAAATTAATTTAGATGGTATCCATCTAGATATTAAAGCAGATAATTTTATTATCTCTCAAGAACAAAATGAAGGAGATAATGTGATTGTTTGTAAATTGATAGATTTTAATACTGCCTTTCTTTATAAACATCATAATTTTGATGATATACGGATTGAAAATACTACTGATTTATACAAGGCACCAGAAATTCGAAATAATGATAAAATGAAGGTATGTTGAAGAAGAAATATAGATTTTTCCTAAAGTTAGAATTACAAAAACCCAAAGTGAATCTAAACTTTTGTGGGTGTCCATTATGAGAAAAATAATGTCGAAAAAAATTGGATTAAATTTATCATTAAAGCACACAATAAAATCCCAAAAAACGGTTCAGATTTTTATATGTAATAACTCGAAAGATTTATGTGTTTTAATTTTGGGTGGACCAATATATTTGTATTTTAAATTAAACAAATAAAAATTTTTAAAAAATTATCATTTTTAGCTTACTAGAAGGGTGGATGTTTGGGCTTTTGGTTTAATGAGCTATAAACTATTATATACATTATCAGGTATTTTATTATATAAAAATTTAACAAATTTAATTTTTAGTTAAAAAACCTGAGGATTTGGATAATTTATTAAATGAATACCGAAATAATTTAAATAAAACTAGTCGTTTAGATAGAATTATAAAGGTTTATTTCTTTGTTTTTGAAAACATTTAAACAATTATTTAAGGCTTGCATTCAAATAAATGAATATAAAAGGCCTAGTATGAAAGCTATAAACAATTTTTTGAATGGAGAATGCCATGCTTTTAATTATGAAAAGGAAAATTTTAAAAATGTAAATATTTGTGAAGATGACTGGTAAAAGTTGAATAAGATACCGTATTTTCTCGATTAATTCCCCTGGGGAATTATTTTTTCAACCCAACCTTGGAATGGGGAATTATTCAAGGGAGGGGAATTATTCGAGTTTTGAAATTTGAACGTGTAGTAGAGTATTTGGGGATGGGGGATTATTGTTTTAACTCATCCGTAGCAGGGGGAATTATTCGAGAGAGGGGAATTATTTGAGGGATGGGAATTAATCGAGTAAATACGGTAATCAACTTTTTGTTAATTTTTTTTGTATGTAAAGATATAAAATTAAAAAGACAATTATGTATTATATTTTATTGTATATATACATAACTTTTAAATAAAATTATTTAAAAAATTGTTTATTTAATATTTTATAATTACTATTAAATAATTAAATAACCCTATTAAATAACCCTTCCAGCTAGATGGTGAAACAATACATACACAGGATAATTACTTAGTTGATCATGTTCTCCATATTGTATATCCTGGATGTAGTTATTAGGCAGTTCTTCCATTCATTGCCCAACTAAATTTAAAAAGAAATTTAGTTTATTACATTTTTATTACATTTTCTCCGTTTCTAATCAATTTGATCTAAAAGTGTTTGAATTTACTTTAAAAAAGTATAAAATGAAAAGCATGCTTGTTTGTAAGATTTAACAATTGTTAGTAAAACCAATTTTCTTTTAGATAAAATGAAACATACATAAACTATTTTTATTTTTTAAATATTATTTGCACAAAAATATGGGTATAATACTTAAATATACCTACACATCAGGGATCCTGCCGACAAAAAACCGAAATTCCCGTTTCGGGAAATCGGGATCCCTACCCAAAAAATCATCGGGAATTCCCGATTTTCGGGAATCGGGACGGCCCTGCTACACATAGAATACTTTCTCAATTAAAAAATGAGATAATTTTTAACAAAAATTTTTTCTCTTGCTTTTTTAATCTTTCGAAAATGTTATTTTTCAAAATATTTTCCAAAAATGTCATTACCTTAAAATAATCTTTACATATGATTTTTAAAATATATGTAGTCCACAGTTATTATTTTAGAGGAATAAACATATTTATTTACATATATTCAAATTCCACAATAAAGTCCGTTCCAAGCATTACTTTAAAATCCAAATATTTATTCCTTTAACACAAATTCAATTTTATTCAATTTCTCTTTTCTCTAAAATAAAAACTAAATAATAATTTTTCCTCAAATATACATATTTTAATAATTCAAAACATTTTTAAATAAATATATATTTTTATTATTTATTTATTCTCTATTGAATAACAACAAACACTTGTAGTACATATTTTAGAACAATTGGCCATACTTAACACACAAACCCCCTTTCTCTCTCTTTCCCTTCTAAATTCAAAATGCGTGCTTGTCTCTTCCTTTTCAAAAACCAAGTTTCCAAATAATCATGCAAGTTGGGCCAAAACAGAAACTAAAAATTTTTATTTGGTCTTTGACCATTTCTTTCAAGTTAATTTTATTGTTGCCAATTTTGGTTTCATTTATTCTTTTTTTATTTTTCTTTTATTTAAAGAAAAATAATGTTAGTTATTAACATTTTAATATTTTTGGAATATTCCAAATTTTTATGAACAAATAAAATAATATGAACTTTTGCAGCTTTAAAAAGCAAAATTTTATTATAGAGCAAAAAAATAATAAATTTCGCCTTAGATTATTATTTTTAAAAAATATTTTTAGGATATAAAGATTTATTTTAACAATCATGTGACTTTAATTTATTTATATATTAAATAAATATAACAAAAAAAAAATAAAATTAACAAAACAAAAAAATATATAAAATTTATTCTTTATATATTTTTATAATTCAATTAGTACATATGTACATACGTCCTTTCTATTATTTAGCTTTTCATGACCAATTTAAACGAGCACATGTTTCTATTTTATTTGAAAAGAAATTATAACAGAAATGCCTTATCCGCTTATCCTTCTTTTTATTATTTTCTGTTCTTTTGGCCAAAATAAATTAATTTTAGAATTTGTTTAAAAATGAGAATAAATAATTATTTAATTTAGATAAAATCCAGAAAATTTGTTTTAAAATAGAATCATACCTTGTTTAAGTTTATGGTTTGAACTCTAAAATTATTATAACCAGAGGTGGGTCGGAACAGTCAGAGTTGTCGGAAATCGGAAGAGCCGGAAATTGGAACTGTCTCAAATGTCGGAACTCGGAAATCGGAACTCAAAATTTTTTTGGAAATCGGAAGGAAAAAAAACGTCGGAAATCGGAAATATGAATTCAGACCCACCTCTGATTATAACCCTTTTATAATTTATATCAAATTTATTTATCTACCGCTTCAAAATTCTTGAAAGAAAAAATCTTTTTAAATATATTTTGCTTGTTTTTCTTAGATACTAACACAAAAAATATTTTTACTATTTATTATTACGTTCTGGCTTAATTCTTTTATTTAGCTAAACGTTTCCAATGATCCTACATATTCTCCTCTCTTTTTACTTCAAAAAATAAATCTTGGCAATTTATTACCTAAACGTTGGATATTTTTTTCTTTTTCCGCCTTAAATTCTTTCGTCTTTTATATCCGTTGAGCAATTTATTTTTTATTTTTCCACATTTATAAATCAAAATATATTTTTATATGTACACTCTGTTTCAAAAGTATAACCCACTTTAATTTTTTTACATTTTTCGTTGCTTAATTAAGTTATCTTTATGAGATTTTGTATTTAGATACATTTAACTGATCTACGAACATTCCCAAAGTTTCGTAAATTTTGTTCGATCCAAAAATTTTAATTAATTTTTTTTCGAAATTTCTGCTGAAAAATGTGTTTCATAAGTATAACCCACTTTTATTTTTAATATTTCCAACATTAAAAAAATCCACAAAAATTCCAACAACCATATATAGGAATATTATATAAAAATAAAATAAAATTAGGCCCATATCTCTATTCAGTGGGCCCATATCTCTATTCATTGTTGCAAATATGAAAAATAAAAGTGGGTTATACTTATGAAACACCTATTTTGGGGAAGATTTTAGAAAAAAATTAATTACAAATTTTGTATTGGATAAAAATTGATGAAACTTTGGGAATATCCTTAGATTAGTTAATTGAATCAACATACCAAATTTCAAAATAATACATCAACTGTACATCGAAAAATTTAAAAAATCAAAAATGGGTTATACTTTTGAAACAGAGTGTACTTACAAAACACAGAAATAACAAATTAATTACTTTTAATTACAAAAATTAAAAAATATTTATTTAATTAATTTAGTAAATTAATTTTAAATATTTTTTAAATTTTTTTATTTTAAAATATTAATTCTATAATAATCTTATTTTATATATTTATTTATTAGTTCCCATCATTTTTTGCAAAACTATTTTAAGAATAAAAACTTCAGAAATATTTTTTAAGTTTTTGTGGATTCTAAATATTATTAAACTAATAAATTTCCAAAAATATAATCAAATTAGCATTATTTTTTGAGATATAAATATTTTTATGGAAAATATTCTTCAACAAGAAAAATATTTATGTTTCAGATTAAAAAATAATATTGCCAATTTATATAAAATAAATATTATCTATATATAAAAAATTTTAACAAAAAATATATTTGATTAAAAATTTCTTGTTTTTATTTTTTACATTTTAGATTATTATATATTATTTTATTCTAAAATTAATATTTTATCAAACAAATTAATATACATTTTTTTAATTTGTTAAAGAATTATTTACACTATTAACCAAAAAAATATTTTTCGAAATTTGGGAATATTTTCGTTAAATCCCTTTCTAATTTTACTTTAAAAAATTCTTTTATTTGTCAGATGGCGTGAAAATTTGATGAAAATTTTTTGCAAAATTCTAAAATTATTAAATTATAAACAAATTATTACCTAATATTTTTTTTAAATTTACTCTCAAACTTGGATTATAATAATTTTCTTTCCTTTATTTAACGCTCAAATGCCCTTTTGTTTTCTTCCTTTTTATAGCCAGTTCATTCCCCCCAAAAATATAATAATAAAAAAGTGCGGCTTTTTTTTCTCATTTTCTTTTTATTTTTCCAAAATTTTTACATGCTTGGGCAAAACTGACCAGCACCCCCCCCCCCTTCCAAAACAAAAATAAATAAATATATTTTTCTTCTTTAAATTTTCATGCTTTCATAGCGCCAACCTTTTCTTTCATTCAAGGTCTGTTGTGATTATATCCGGTCAGTATATATTTTATGTCTGTCCAACCGGCAATCTTTTATTTTCTTTTTAACCTTTTTTCTTTACTTTTTTTGAGATAAACAATAATATTTAGAATTTATGATTAAATTTTCTAATTATTTTTATAATGATTACGAAATCTTTACCAAAATTGTTAAGGTTCCCTTTTTATAATTTTCTTAAAATTTTTGCCTTAGCGAGGTGGTATATACACTAAAGTATTTTTTGAAATATTTCGTAGCAAAAAATTATTAAAAAATAAAGCTGCGCGATAAAGAGAAAGATCAAAAGCAATAATCCGATTATTATTTTTTCCTGATTTCTGATATTTCAGATTTATTTCTGCTACGTTTTTCCTCTTTATTTTCGAAAAATATTTCTTTTAAATCTCTAATGCAACAATTTCTAACAAAGAATTTTTTTCTTAATTTTTCTCCATTTTTCATTTTTTCTTAGACAATTTTTACATAAAAAGGCAATAAATTTAAAAAATTTTTTCATGTTTTTTAACTACCAAAGTCGCCAATTACCCAAAATTCCAGTCAAATTTATTTTATTTTTCGTTTCTTCAATTTTGCCCCTTTGGGATGTCAAGTGTTTTGTTAGAGCTTTCCGCGCTTTAAATAAATAAAAAATTTTTGAGTTGTTTGACCACAAAACAACCAAAAAATAAAAATGCCAAACAACACTTCTTAACATTTTAATTTTGGTAAAAAATTGCATTTTTGGTTTAAATAAGAGGGGAAAATTAGGGGAAGGAAGGGTTATTCTGTCTGTTTGATTCATTCTTAATGAGTAAAAAAATTAAATGAAAAAATAGAGGGAAAAAATTTAAATTTTGGAGAAATTAATTTATTTAAATTAATTACATTTTCATTCATTTTGTTAAATTGCTTGGATTTTTTGAGATAAATCTGCATTTCCATTTATGCATGAGGGCAGTTTAATTAAATTTAATTATAAATGTCTTTTTTTCAATAAAAATTTTTGCAATATACTTTTTATGAATTTATCTTAGATTAATTTTATTTTGTTTTCTCATTCAAATTTTTAAAATTTTATTTTTCTTATCAAAATGTCTCAAAAAAATCTTTCTTTGTAATGCTCACAAAAATCTGTACTTTATCTGACCAGGACCATATTTTAGAAGGCCCTGAGTATATATTTCTATTTTAAATTTTTTAAAAATTTCCTTCATTAATTAAAAAATTTTTTCAATTCTCCACTCAGTTTATTAGGTCACCCAACTAAATTAATTCACCCATTGTCGGAATAATCAAAAATCTAGATATAATTTATATATTTAAAAAGTACTTTTTAATTATTCAAAAATATTTTTAACCAAAAAATATGCTAATGTTCTTAATTCATTTTTTCTATGCGCACGTTCATTTCCCGCCATTGTTCTCAAAACATTCAAGCGAAAAATATCTTTATTTTAAAAATATTTTCTTTGTTTGTTTGACTCTTTGATGTACCGCCGGATTTTCCGTTTTTTTTTGCATGCCTCAATGGAAATTTGTTGAATTAGATAATTTTTTATTAATGAAAAATAAAATACATAATTATTTTTATTTTTAAATAAATTTTTATATTTAAAATGGAGAATTTTCATTTTAAAATTTATTATAAAATATTTAATTTAATTATGTTAATATTAAAGACAAAATTATTTGTAATTTTAATAAATATTTAAGTTTTAAAAATTTTGATAGTTCTAAATATTAAATTATTAATCATATACATATGATAGGAAATAATTATGTGAGTCAGAAAATCTCGAGTTTTTTTAATGTTACCAAGTTTATTATTAAATTCCTCCTTACAATTCGTAAATGCCTAAAATAAAAAAATATTTTTTCCAATCTTTAATTATGATTATTTTCTCATTATTTTCCTCTATTTTAACAATTATTTACTATATTTAATTAATTAAAACAAATGTCCATTCTAAAAAACATACTGGCCATTAACTACACAACATTTTTCCTTTCCACACCTGAGCAACGCAATTTTAAAAACATTATTTGTCCATTAACAGCCTTTCATTCAAAAGGTGGTCACGCGGCAACTAATTTCAAATAAAAAGGCTTTTTTCTTTTAAAAATAATTTTATTTTGATGGTCTTCTTCTTTTTTTACCTTATTCTTACATAATTTTGTTTTGTTACTAATTTGCATTACTGGACAAATATATTCTTCCTAGGATGACCAACGTCGCGGCTAATTTATGCGTTTTTATTTTATGTAATTTGGGATAGTGGACGAAGGAATATTTTTAATAAAAAATATTTTTATTTATTTTTATGGAATTTTAACTTGACTTTTATTTACCGTATTCTATCTAATTGAATGCCCCCTCCAATAGAATGCTTCTTTGGAAGGTGAATGAAAAATAGAATGCCCGGGAATTCTATTAGAGAGAAAACGTTATATCAGGGAAATTTAATTATAAATGTCTAATAATTTTTAAAATTTGGAATTAATATTTTATAAATTCTAAAATATTAGAAGAACGTCTAGAATTTATTCTTTTGGGGGAAAATTTAGAATACTAGGTACTTTAATCGAACTAAACTAGTGGTTGGAATTAATCATTTAAATATTTAATTTTTAACTTAAAATATTAATTTTTATTTTTTTGGAACTATTTAAATAACTAATAAATAGAAAACAATTAATTGTTTGCCTCCTTTCAAAAATATCATTTTTCCTCTTATAATTTTATTTTTTGTTTAACTCCTCATCATTGTCTCAAATCAACAATGTTCACTCACTCAACCACTTTTTCCTTCTATTATATTCAAATAATTCACTCATTTTCCCCTTCAAAATATTTATTTATTCATCTGCCAAATTATCCTCTTTTTTTATTCATTTCCTCTTTTCATGATTAATGGAAGTAAAAATTAGGTAGTTCATCTTTTCTTTATTAATATTATTTAAATATTTGGTCACTCATCATTAACAAAAAAAATATTCGGAAATGAATAAGGAATAGAACTTATCTAAAAATAAATTCATTGTTTATCACTCACTATTTTAGACAGATACCATTGTAATACTATAGAAATTTGGAATTGTTTTAATTTTCTTGTATTCTTTAAAAGGTTTATTTTTATGAAAAACATTGATTTCAAAAAAACTCTCATTTATTTTTATACCAAAATATTTTTTCATGGACAACAGTTGTTTGACCAAACACAATCTGTTGCTTGATTTTCAAATGAATTCGGCACATGCCATTTACAACAATGTCAGATGTGATTTTTATGAGCGCTTCTTTTAAATTTTTCTTTGACGAAAATATATATTTTTATTAAAATTAAATGATTTTTTCAGAAAAACAAAAATTTCCTCAAAATTTTCTAATTTAAATATTACAAAACCACAAAAATTTTGAATTTGCATATATTTAATATTTTCAATCTCCGCTTTAAATAAGGAGACAGACCGTTATTTTTCCTTTTTAATATTTCAGAATGAGGAGTAGATCCTCTGTTTGCCAAATTGTTGCTACTTTTCTTTCATGTCCATTCTCTCTGAAATTTAGGGTTAAATAGAAGAAAAATCCCCTCCGCATTCTTTTCCACTTACTGACCGCTTTCATGACAAAGGAGGGGGGGGGGGTGTAGCGTTAATCCTTTCCTTTATTCTTCTTCAATTTCAAATCTCATTATTTGGCCATAGTGGTGCGACCTATTTTCCGCTTCTTTTATTTTTTTTAAATAATGAAAAATAAAGGAAATTGAGAAGATTTCACCTCATCTCTCCTTTACTTCCCATGTTTTCTTCAATTTTATCTTCAACCCTCATTAACAAAGATAAAAATGAGGTATGTGAAGAAGAATAAATTAATAAGAAGATTTTTTTAATTTTTAATTTCTCTTCATTCTTTCTTTCTCTATGCTTTTCCTTTATTCTTCATTAATCTTTTCACCCCAATCTTCACAATTACATAATCTCTTTATTCTTAAATTCTTCCTCAATATTTTTTGTTGCAATTAAACCAATCACAAAAGCTGTTAAAAATTTTACTTACTTAAGTCAATACCTTGCTTTTTTACTTAAAATTTTTGCATCACCATACATATATTTTCCTTTCTTTAAATTGCAAAAATTTTTCTGATTATTAATTTACTTAACTTATTAAGTGAAATATAACATATAAAATTTCTAAAAATTATTAGCTTTAATTCATCATTTCCCTTTTTTGATTAGCCAATATAAAAATAAATTAAAAAATTTTTCTCGTCCACACATTCTTTTCATCAACATCCACTTAAAACAATTTTTTTGTTTATCTTTTCCAAAGCTTATCTAAAATTAACATTTTTTTTTTTGTTTTTTTCCCGCTTCATTTTTTCAGTTTTTCCTTGTTTTTAACTTGACCTATATTTTAAAAAATGTTTGGGACTAAAATAAAAATATTTGTGTATTGCTACATAAAGATAAAAGCTATTCTTTTAAAAAAGCAAAGAGCTAAGATTAAATTTTTTTTAGATTTTTAATCTAAAAATTCCTCTTTTTTAATAAAATTCCTATCAAAAATTTGTAATGTAAATTTGGAAAAACAAATGCAGTAAATGCTGAAATAATGTCCTCTCTCAAATACATAATTACCTCTGCCCTTTTAATTGCTCCCTCTAGCAAGAGATTGAAACAATGATTACCCTGGGTAATTATTTTAGGATTTACGTATTTAGCTAAAATTTTAAAAATTTACAGTGTATTAAAATCGGTAAAAATTAGGGTGAACGTATCATTATTGGACAAACTGTAAATTAAAATTAATTAATTGTAAAGCTGATCTTAGTTCTCATTCTGAAATTTAAAAAAAGTCAAAGTTTATTTTAATATAGATATACCTATTTATATAAAATTTATTTTAAATATTTTATTTATAAATTCTAAGCGAACCCTTAACCCTTAAAAATCAAAACTTTAATTTAATTTTATATAAAATAATTTGGCCGGCTTTAATACATAAATCTTTTATTTTTATTTAATCAAATAAAAAACATTAACAAACAAATATTTTTAAATCCAAAACAAACATTCAAAACAAAAAAATGTTTACTTAAAGGATTTATTGAGAACGTTTTTGACCTTTTTAAGACCTTTTAAGAAATAAATTGATTTCATTTTTTATTTATTTAATTAAAATATAATTTATTTTAAAAGAAATTCTCAAATATTCAAAAATTGTCAGAAATTATTTAATTATTAATATTTTTTATTCATTATTTTATTTATAAAAATATTATAAAAATAAATTTTGATCAAAAAAATAATATTTTCTAAATTGAATCATCAAAATACCCAAATAACAAGCAAATCATCACCACAAAATTTACCTACCCTCATTTTTACTCCCCAAATTTTTTTGTTTTATTTTTGGACAGTAAAATGTTGTCTGCTTTACATTTAAATAAACTTTTCTTTTAAACAATTTTTTGGAAGGTTCTATTCACATTCCAATCATTTTTTGACCTTCCCTTTTTGGCTAAATTTTTTTTACTTTTTTTTTTAAATATTTTATTAATCATCGCTATTACCTGCTGAGTCAGATGTTTTATTTTTGTAACATTTTTATTTAATCCCAAATAATTATTTTTTATTCTTCACACTTGCATGGTTTAAAAAATCTTTCATCAATATACACAAACTGACACACAAATTTGCGACAATAAATTATTTTTCGTAAAAATATATTCTTTGATGTTTAGTATTTTCTCCGTTACTTTAATTCACAACTTTTGAATTAATTTTTAATATTTTTATTATCGCCGATTTTTTTAATATTTTCTCGCTTTTGAGAGATCATTCGATTTTGGCCAAAATATTATTACTTTTTCTTTTGAATATTTTTATTTATTTATTTTTATCTTAAATATTTTTATATTTTATTTTTGATTCTTAAAATTTAGCCTTATTGTTTTAAAAGACGAAAAAAATTAAAAAAATCTTTTCCAGCCCCATCTTATTATTTTTTTGTTTATTTCTTTATTAGCAAATTTAGGTATATTAAATATATTTCTTTGGTTCTGTTTTCAAATTTTTTTGTTTAATTAAAATTAATGTTTCATTTTATTTTTCTTTTAATTATATTTATAGTCTTTTGTACAAACATTTTTATTAAAAACTTTTTTATTCTCCGATGAAGATCAAAGCCTTTAAAAAAGAATTGGCAAAAGAATAGGCCAAACAACTTTATTTTTCTACAAAAGCGCGGCAGCTTAGCTGCAACAGCTTAACCGAGTTTTTAAATAAATAAAAATGGTATTTTCTTTATTTTAACACAAACACAATTAAATAAAAGCATTCCATTAAATAAAAAATTTTCTTTTTAAAAAAATTATCGCCGATCTTTTACTATGAATATATAGAGCTCTGTATTTATTCCTTTCTGCTTTTTTGTATTCACACTTTTGCAAAAAAGTAAAAAAATCTCTGTTTTAGTTGATCGTAAAAATTCTTTTCTAATTAATTAATCTTTAATCTTATCATTTTAAATAATTAATTAAATAATTAAATTAATTAAATTCGACCGCTTTTATATCAAATAAATTAGCAATTGTCAAAAATATTCGTTCATAATTTTGAGAATTTAATTTGTTATCCAATTCCCTGTTATGACACCTTATGGCAGTTAAGTTATGCCCCGAGAGGGATGTGTTAAAGAGACTCGACTGTAATTATTCTAATAATTATAAAAATACTATCTAATTTATTTTACAAAAATTTATAAATTCAAAAAGAGTTAAAGTTATAAGACTGACATTAACAATATCCTAGTTATAAGAAAGCCTCAATAAATTGCTATAAAGCGCAATAAATGACCTGTAAAAATGCAAATAAAAGAAGGAAATTTTTTTTCAAAATCAACAAAAAAACAATTTCTGGTAATTAGCTAATTCTTCTCTTTATTTCACACTAAAAGTTAAAAAGATAAAATAATTATAATGGGATATCCTTTATGTGAATTTTTATTTTTTTAAATTATTTTTTAGGTTTTTTTATTTCTTAAAATTTTATTTGGGTGTGGTTAGCTAGCTACATTGAATACCCAATACCCTTCTCTATCAAAACTAACAATTTTCTTCTTATTCAACAATTATTTTTAAATTTATTTCACGGATATTTGTTTGAGAATATATAAAGAATTGGGAGAAAAAAAGTTTTATTGCTTTTCCCAATAGGCGCGCAAACCCGACCATTTTCTCTTTATTCCTATTATTTTCTGTTGTGAAAACATTTTTACCTTATATTTTTAAGCTTTAAATTTATTTAAAATTTTAAGTAATTTTATTATAAAATATATTTTCTTTATAAATCCGTTAAATAATAAAATGGCTAATCATTTTTGACTTTATTGTATGTGTAGACCAGACAGTTTTTACTATAATTTCTTTATAAAAATTATTTAGTATCCTCTACCAAATATATTTATTTTGTAAATAAAAACAAAAACAACCAAAAATTTAAATAAAAATTTAAAAAATAATAAAGAAATTCGCACGCCTAACTTTTGAACTTTTCTCACAACAGGTTGCAATTTTTTGAAATTTAAACTGCGTTTATTGCGCATAAATTTTTGAAAGAAAAGGACATGAGAATAATAAATAAATAAATATTTTTTTTGAAAATTAATTTTAAAATATTTTCTTTAAAGATTTTATTTTAATTTAGAATCTATTTTCTTTATTCAATAATATGTATACCGTATTTACTCGATTAATTCCCCACCCTCGAATAATTCCCCACCCCCTATTAATTCCCCATGCAAGGGGTGAATTGAAAAAATAATTCCCCACCCCCAAATACCCTAATACACGTTCAAATTTCAAAACTCGAATAATTCCCCACCCCCTAATAATTCCCCATGCTACGCATGGGTTGAAAAAATAATTCCTCGGGGGAATTAATCGAGTAAATACGGTAAATCAAATCGAAATTTACATAAAAATTTTAGAACTATGTAGAGGTGTAGGTTTCAACAGTCTCCTCGGTTAATCGAAATCAACTAACAAACCGAACCAAAAATCTTCGGTTTTCCGATTCGGTTCGGTTTGAAACCGCCACACTATTCAGACTTAAAACAAAAAATTAAGAATTTCCAATCTTTCCCTAAAAAGTATAAAATAAAAATTAACGAAAAATAAGCCAAAAACAAAATTTCTTTTCTTTCATATTTTCATGTGTTAATGTTTTCGCCTTCTCGAATTTCCCAGATATGTACAAAACAAATAAAAATGCTTAGATGCCCCTAAAAACAACAAAAACCGTTCTTTAACACATTTCCCAAAAAGCTAAGCGGTAAAATTAAAACAAAAATTTTGTCGACACTTTTAACTAAATTTACCTTTATTTTATTATCTTTTTTTGTTTAAACAAAAATTTGTTTCTCTTTATTTTAATTCTTTCCTCACCCCTTCCCTCCGTCCCTCCTTCACTTAATTTTAAAGTCCTCTTCAACCTTTACTTTCTCATGTTAACTTGTCTGGGTCAGTCGGTGCTACCTGATCATTTTTCTTTTAAACAAAAAGAATTATTATTTAGAGCTTTTTACATTTACCAGCTGCATTTTACTTTAAAAATAAATGCAAATATTTATTTTATTTTTGTTTTAACATTTTTGTAAAGCTTTTTGTAATTTTATACACAGCTGCAGAAGTTTAAAAAGTTAATTTATTTTTGTAATCAAAGCTTTAATTAAACATGAATATTAAGTTTGGAATTTATTGGCCTCTTTTGATTATAATTATATTAATTATTTAATTTTAAAATTAATAAATCGAAAAATTCTAATTAATATTTTTTTGATTAAAATATTATTAATTATATTTTAGTTTAAGGCAATTCTACCAACAAAAATAATTAATTAATTGCACATCAAATAAATGTTTTTTGTAATGTTCCGCTATTTTGATTATTGTCCTTGATTAATATTTTTTATTTTATTTTTTATATTTTTGTTTATTTATTTTTCTTATCAGATTGACCGATTTTTTGAAAGTATCATCAATAATCACTCAATATTTATTTTTATTAATTAATTATTTAATTTTCTCAAATATTAAATATATTTTTGATTTATAAAAAATAATTTGCATTTTTAATTTTAACCGTTATTCAATTTAAATAATCGTTGATTGTACTATTATTTATATGTAGTAGCATCACTTTCATTTCCAAATATTTATAAGTACATTTATGTAAATCTTCCTAAATTTTCTCTCATCCTTCCCCCGTGCTAATGACTATTTTTAGAAAAAAGCACCTGCCCCTTTAAATCGGCATTTTTAACGAGCTGAGGAAGAAGAAGAGCTTGGGCGCCCACACACATGGCCTCTTCTTCCCTAAATTTTCTGTGTGTACTCTTCCTTGTTGTTCCCCCTTCACCCATAACAATCATTTTCTGTCCCATCCTTAACAATAACAACAACAAAAACACAAAATCCATTTTTTACATAATTTTCGCGTTGCTTTTCTGCAACGATTTGGCGTTGACAACATTCTTCCCTATCCCCTTCCTATTTCATTGTGACCCTTTCCCTTATGCTTCAAGTCACTGTCCATGCTGATGAGGGGGAAAATAAGGGTTGTTCTGAGGGAAAAAAGGCAAAAAACATAGCGGCAAGGCTGGGAATGAGAAAAACGCAAGGGGAGTAACCAAATGAAGAAAAAAAACGGAGGAAGAAGAAGAATAATAATAAAAGTGACGGCCAAATCCGCTCTTTTTTTATTCAAAAATCTGCCTTTCCATAATAACATTTATCTTCACCTTATCCCCTTTATTTTCCTCAGCCTCTCCCTCACCCCCCCCCCCCTTACCCCCATCCCTCCTTGAATGAGCAATAAATCCATGCAAGCCACTTTTCATTATTATTTGTCTTCTCAACGGGAAACCTAAATAAATAAATAGTTACTGTTTTGTTCTTTTATTTGTTGAAAGATTTACTTAATTTAATCTTTCTATTTGTGTTCCTTGCGCATATTTTTTTATTTTACTCCCCTCAGGTTATTTTTTGATTTTTAGGTTGAATATATTCATTGCGTTTTTTTAAAAATTTTTCTATTATTTAAAAAAAACGGTTATATTCATGCATATTTTTAATAATTTTTTTTCTAATTCTAATAATTTTAATTACAAGTTTGAATACATTCTCAATATTGGCGATCATGTTAATAGTGGCTTTTATTTTGGGGTCGTATTCATAATTTAAATGAAAGTCAAACTTTGATTTCAGAAATTATACTACATATTTTGTTTTTTTATTTAATCAAAGTTTGAAAAACGAATTTCGGATCAAAGACACCCAATTAGTTTTTTGGGTGTCTGCAAATCCAAAAGTTTTTGTTTCCATTAAAATCAAGACTGATCAAAAAGTTTTATTTTATATTTTATGAAACCTAATATAATATTTTTGCTCTTTAATTAAGCTTTCCATCAATAAATTAAATTTTATTTTAAATTTTCATAATAATTTAAATAACCATACAAAACAATTAACCAATTTCCGAATATTTTCTCTTTTCCATTTTCATTTCCGCTTGGATTCCCAACTGATTGATTGACGGATTTCTCTCTTTTGCTTCTCCCATAATTTGATGTGGGGTTCTCACTGATTTTTATTTTAAAAGAACACTTTTAAATCTTTTGAGATTTGCCTTTAATGATTTCTTTTTTTATTATTATTAACGTCTATTAATGATTAGAAATCATTCAAATCGCACTTTCCAATCTATCATTTCCCCTTATTTTTTCTCTCATTAATTTTTCGCCGCTCTTAAATTATTTTTTTTCTCCCCTTCGATTGGCATAAGCATAAATATTGAAGGTAAAAATAAATAAATAATCGGTGTCCATAGGCCGATTATAAAAAGAAAAAGACGGATGAGGCCGATAAGGAAGGAAGATGATGGAATGCTTAATAGAAAGTACTGAATGTTGTGTTGTATAAAGGTGAAGGACGCAAAAGCAATTTTTGAGCAAAAAATTAAATCGGGGCAAAAAATATGTGGGGAGATGGACGGCGGACGCTAACCGAGTTTTTTTTGTTTTTACAGTTCCTCTTCCTATTTTTTACAGTTCTTCCATTCCCCCCCCCCCCCATTACATTCCGCGTTTTTTCTGTTGCCAACTAATGGTTGAAGTCAGACAGGTGCCCTGCTTTTTTTTAAAACGCGAAATGTCATCGAGCAAATTTTTTGCTTCCAAACGAATAGCCTTTGTATAATTTTTTAAAATTATTCTTTCAATGTCTCAAAAACCACAAACATAGCCATTTTTTCTTTCGTCTATTTATTTTATTTATGAAGCAAATCCCAATCGTCTCCAAAATTGTTAATTTATCCTTTAAATAAGTTAAACAAAAAATTTTTCCTCAAAACTTGTTAATAATAATAATTTTTTGAAATATTTATTGAATTATTATCAATTAAAAATTTCCCTTCAATTATAATTTATTGTAAAAATAATAAGACTATAATAAAACAGAAATATTTATTTGTTTCTACTATTTTCTTATCAGTAGTTATGAATTTATTTTTATTATAGCTAAATAAAAATTATTATCATTAACTATTTAATAATTAAAAAAATATTCAAAACAAAAATTTTTGAGATATTATTTAAAAAGAATTTTAAATATTAAAATTACTTTTATTAAAATGAAGATTAAGATGTTATTATTCTAAATATTATTAAACTCTTAAATAAATAATTTCTGTTTTTTGGTACTTATCGGTTATAAGCCCACAAACTGATTGTCATACGACATTGATTGGCTATAACTTTTTTGAGCTTGATACAGTTCAAATAAATCTTATATCATTCGAACGCCCTCGATAAGCTGTATCTTTTTTCTATAGCATAGATCAAGTCTGATCACTCATTTAGAAGTTATAACACAATAAGTCCAGTTATTTGGTGTTTTTCAGAATTTCGGGTAATAACTTTTTAACGAGTGATTAGACTTGATCCATCAAGTTGGAAAGTAATTAAAATATACATATTTTTCCAAATTCAAAATTTAAATTTAAAAATTATTTAACTTTTATTTATTTTTTTTTTCTTTTTTCCAAACAAACTCATAAATATATTTATTATTTTTCATTCGAACACTTTCTCTCAATTGCTTTCCTTTAAAAATAAAAATAATTCTTTTCCTTTACTATAAAGCATTAAATATTCGGAAAAATACAAAAATAAATAAATAATTTTAAAAAAAGATCCGAAAATATAGATATAAATAAATAAAGTTTATTTTATGTTACTCAAACAATTGATGGATTATTTCCTCAATATTACAAGCAAAACAAACAATAATATTTATCAAACTTTTTTAATGTTTTTAAACCACTCCTTTTAAACGTTCATTTTTATTTTTTAATCAAAATTTTGTAAAGAATTTTATTAAAAATATTATTTTTGTTAAATTTGATTGTAACAAGAAATAAGTATTTAAATTGAATTTTTTTCTAAAAATTAAATACATTTTTGTCTTTAATATTTTGCAGAATATATTTATTTTTCGAATTTGTCATTATTTCCCATTAAATTTTATCAGAGTATAATTATTTAATATAATACATAAAAAAAGTATAATTATTCCTGATCCGGATATCCGAAGATTTCCCAAGATCCACCAATCCTATACTTAATTTCTCTTTTTTTAAATTTAATTCTTATCTTAATTTTTATTTTTTTTAATTTATAGACTTTATTCAACTTAAAGGAGAAGGATTTCATTTAAAATAATATACCAAATTAACACCAAGACTATTCAAAACAACTCTCAAATTTACATATAAAATAACTATTTATTTATTAACTTTAAAATAAACATCAAAATTTAATTAGAAAAATTATTTTTTGAGGGTTTTCCTCGTTATAATTTTCAACTTGCCAATTTAACGTTTAAAAAATGTTTAAAAACTGCCATATTCATCACCACACAAATTCTTCACCAAACAAAAAAATAAATTCAGCAGCTTCCCTTCTAATTCTTTTATTAATTTTATGTCGATCTTCTTTATTAATTATTGCTGGAGGTGTTCACAGATTTCCCCAATTAGATGCTCCTGTTGGAAGGCCTTTTACTTTTGCTATTGCAGAAGGGCATCATATCGATATTGAAAGACTTCCTGGATGGTGTAAATTTAATTCTAGTGCTAAATTGCTTTATGGAATTCCTCAATTGTCTAATGTTGGGTTGGAACATATTCTTATACATGGTATGGAGACCTTCTTTAATTTAAATTTAAATTAGAGATTAGATTATATATTGAATTATATATTGAATAATTATGAAATGGACTGTAAAATAAGGGATTTTTCTAAATACATTATTAAAATATTTACACTTAATCCCAGTTAAGAGATCATTTATCTATTTTCCATTGTTTTTTTTGTAAATTAATTATGCCGATAATTTTAACTTTAAAAAATTTAAATACTTAATTTATTATTGTGTAGATTCGCTCATTGAAGTTAAAGTTTATGAGGAAGAGGATAACATTTGTGGTAAAGATAGTTCAACTTATTGGCTTGAAATTATGGATCCTCGACTATTAAATAAAATTTCAATTCAAGAACAATTGTTTGTTTTGATTTGTTCTTAAATAACTTTTAATTTTATTATCAATTTTTAAGCCAAACAGTCAAAACTTTGCTTTCAATGCTTAAAAATACACAATTACGAATGGGTGATGTCCGAATCTTTCCGAGATCTTATTTGGAACGTTATAGACTAGTGACAAAAACTTTATATGAATTGGCTTCTAATATAAATAATTATGATAATAATGGTGTTGTTATAGCTTTAAATATTAGTTGTGGGGAAATTGATGATCAAGCTGCTGATATTATTAATGAAGTGGCTGATGTATTGCCTTTTCAGGTGGTTCAAATTAGGGATATTTTAGCTTTTATATTTTTAACTTCCTTTAATCTATTAACATTTATAATTGTTAGTCCTTGAAAATTAATCTGTTTAAGGTGAACTTGTAAAAATAAATTATTAAATTGAAGTAGCGATGTAATTCGCAAATTAAAAAATGCTCAGAAATTTCTAAAATAATAATAATTAATCTTCTTTGGGTTGGGTAGATATGTATTTTTAAATGACCCTCCACTTAATAAGCTGGTGTTATTAACCTTAAAAAATTTATTTTATGAAAAATTTAAAAAATTTAAAACCTTTATAAAATTTTTTTAATAAAGTTTTGGGTATCCAAAACCTATTGGAAACAATAATCCTCTACTTTCGTCACATTAAAAATTAAAATAACAATAGGAGGATTTTCTATTTATTTTAATTTCTTCTCTATTATTAGGTTGTTGAGGGTGAACTTCGTAAAGACAGACCGTTTATACCTACAACAACACAAATCCAGACAACTACAAGTGCAACTACCAGAACAACGAGAAGAATTCATCAACCTTTAAAGGAAATAAATGAAAAGCCTATTTTAATTAATCCAATTAAAAGGTTTTTAAACGAAAATAAAAAATATTATTTAATTTTTTAGTTTTCATTGTTCTCGTGGAATTCTTTGTCGATTACCTATTGATGAAAATACATTTGTTGACCCTGAAGATGGACATACTTCAAAACTTTCTCTCAGTGTTCATTCAACTGAAAATAATAATTCTAACAATTTTTTGGTCGTAATTCCCGGTCAAAATATTTTAGAAGGTATTCCTGTTACCGGGGAATTTGGAGAAGCATCAGCTAAAGAGGAGGAGGAATTTACTTTTAGATTGGAAGCTAGAGATAGCCAAAACGCTGTAAGTTTAATAATAAAATTTATTTTTATGTTTTTCAATCCCTTCTCTAAGGGCACTCTAATGAAGTTGACCGTTCAATTAGAAAATATAGTAATGGGAAGTATGTATATAGTTAGTTCTATCCCGACTTAGAACTAACTATATATCCCGACTTAAAAATTCAAGTTATTTAATTTTGGTTCTTTTAATCATTATTAAGAACCACTTAAAATAATTTAAAATTCTTAAAAATCTTAATTCAAAAATTTATTTAGGCACAATCAGCACCATTTCAAGTTTTTGTTTCTCGTCCGCCACTTGATGGGCCTAAGCCTAACCATCGTTACTCAATGGTTTTGGATGTCCCTGTAGAGCGATTTCATTCAAAGCCAGAAATGCTTCGTGATTTTGTTTATAGATTGAGTGGAATTCTTAAACGTTTTCCTCTTCCATCTGGTTTGAAAATTTTAAATGCTACAAAAATTCTAAACAAAAAATCTTAAACTTTCGGGGCATAGAGACAATTTTTTAATTCTAATTTTTAATTCTAAAATTGGAAGAAATTTTTTTCGGACATAGAGAATGTTTTAATTCTAATATTTCATTCAAAAATTTTATTTTTAAATATTTGAAGCATCTTCACCAACATTTTTACAAACACCAGAAAGAATAGAAGCAGCCACAGAAATTTATATTGACCGAATAACAGATAATGGTTCTGGCCAAACATTATTACAATGGTGGGATGCAACAGTTAGTAGATCACATTGTGACGAAAAAAGAATTAATTCAACTAAAGAACGTATGGTACATCAACATCATCATACTGGAGTAGAAAAAGTTCGGCATGAATTTGCTAAACAAATGGGTGCTCAATTTCATGTTAGAAAGGTAAAATTTAAAGGAATTTATATAAAATAATGGAAATTATTTTGTTTAAGTTATTTTATCGTTATTTTTATCTTCATTGATTCCATCCTCTATGTATGGTCCTAAAAATTACGTACAGTCTAAGTATGGCTTTTATGAACCTAAATCGGGGGATGCTTTGTCAATAAAATTTTATTCACCCCCAAAACTCTCCTACCTCCACCTAATCAAATATTCAATAAATTTAAATTTAAGGTCACTCTCGAACTTCTGGGCAAATGTTTAGCTCAACATATGCTTGATTCTATGCGTGTACGTGTTTATACAACTACACAACGAAATACTTTAGCTGTAGAGGAAGGAATTGGAAGTGTTTTTAGTGGTTGGACACAAACATTATTAATCCCTTTAATTTTGATTGCAACAATTTTGTTGTTAATAACGGTTTTGGTTTTGTTGTGTTGTGCTCATCATAGAAGAGGAAAAAAAGGAGCTAGAATAAATAGAAGAAATGAATATACAACTAAAGGTATTGTTTTTTGATAAGATAATTAAATAAATTTTTTTGAATATTTTCTAATGCTTTTTGTTTCAGTCAAAATTAAGAGAAAAAATTATAAACTTGATCATCATTGATGATCAAACTTGATCATCATTTCTTTATTTTTCCCTTAAAATATTTAAATTTAAAGGCCGCCCAGTTGTTTTTCCTGATGAAGTTCCTCATAGAGATGAGGGAAGTTCTGCTGATGGTTCTTTAGCTACAGTAACAACCCCAATGCTTATGGAACGTGAACAGCCCCCTCTAGATCCAAATAAAATGACTATGCATGAAAATCCACTTTATCGCCCCCCTCCACAATTACAAGCACAATTAACTAGAAATGGAACATCTAATTTAAATGGAATAACTAATGGGCATGCACAAAAACAGCAGCATGAAATGAGTCCACTGAGTAAGTTTAAATGTTATTGCCAAATTCTCTCTCTTTAATTTAAGATCAAAATTAATATTTGATCATTGTTTTATATTAATATTTTAAAAAATTTTAAATTTTATTTTTAAATAGGTGGTGGGAGCCCTGGTTGTCAATATATCTCTCAACAACAAAAAAGCCCTCCACTCCCACAGATGGTCAGTACATTCAGCCCTCCTGGCGCTCTTCGTGCCATTGACGCCTCTCCAACCCCTCAAAGGGCACATCCAACACTCCCCTCTACATTCCAGAGAGAACATCCACATCAACATTCTGTCCGTTTCCATCAACATCCAACACCTGTCGGTCAAAGGATGCCACCGCCATATATTGCACATTAAAAATATTTTCTTTTTTGATTTTTGAAGAATAAAAAAGAATAATTGTGTAAAAACATAATTTCAAATTATTTATTTATCCAATTATGGACATTTCTATATATCTCACAAAATTTCCTCTCTATGTAATATTTCTTCAGGCTTTAAAATAATTTCAGTATTTTTAGAAAGGATTGTCATAATAATTAATTGAACATTTATTAAGAAACCAAAAATTCAAAATTCTCTAAAACTAAATTTAATGCAAATAAATAAACAACGCAAACAATAATAAATCTTTAAGGAAATTAACTATTTAATACCAAGTAATTAAGTACATAAATATTCGAATTAATGCCTGAAAAAATCAAAATTTACTAAATTATCAATCTAAAAATCATTTATTGAATCTTGTACTTTGTTTTTAAAATATTTTTGATTTTTTTTAAATTTTTGTAAATACCTATAAGCATTAAATTAATATTTTAACCTAAAATGTCCAAAACTTTGAAATATTTTAAGATTATTTTAATAAAAATATTTAATTTTTCATCTTTATTTACAAAAAAATCTCTTAATATTTTCTAAAAATTTTCCCTAAACCTAAAACTATTATTATTCTCATCTCATTCCTATATTTCAATTAATATTATTAACTATTTCTTTTGCTTTCACATTTATCTAATCTTTTTAAGCCAGAAAACTTGTTTTTTTTTCTCACCAATTTTATAAAATAAAATAAATTTGTCAATTTTTTCCTAAAATATTTTGAATATTTTTAGTTTAGTGTCGATTAAGAATAATTTTTGAGATATATTTTATGGAAACGAAAACTAACTTATGATCAATTGTAAAAGATTTTTCGGTTTAATTTTTTAGCATGGATGATCCTGATATTTTTGAGGAAGTCTGGGGTCAGAAATTGGGATTATGAGGGATATCAGAAGATTGACATGATTAAGAGGTCAACGAAAGATAAAAAGGTTTTAGTATAAAGAATCAGGAATATGGTATGATTAAGGAAATATTGTTGGATTTGAATTGATTAAAGCAAATATTGATAGATTTGGAAAGATTGGGGATAGCCTTTAAATAAAGGCTATTCCCAAAAATCTAAATAAAATAAATTCCTTTAGATAGTTTATACAATGTTGTAATTATTTCTAGAATATAAGCACTCACTCCTAAAAAATTTTTTTTAATTGAGCACTGAAAATTTAAATAAAAAATTAATGAATATTTTTATTTAAACTTCTCCTTATTGAAAATGTGTTACAAAAATAAAAATTTATCCTTAGTTTAAAAATATATAAATCTTTTAATATAATACATATAAGCTCATTTTATATCAAAATTAATTCAAATTCATTCAAATGTTCATTTTTAACGTCTTTACCAACGATGTCCCCATCCATGGTAATGTCCCCATCCTCCATGATGTCCCCAATGTTTTTTTTTTGTTTTTTAAGAATTATTTTTTAACTTTAATTTATTAGAATTATTTTTATTTAATTGTTTTTAACATTTATTTTCTGTGTTTTTATATATAAAATTTTTGGGGAATTTATTTTGTTTATTATAGATATTTTTAAAAAATTTTATTTCCTTAAATTACATCAATTTAATTTGACTTACTAATACATAAATTTATAAAAACAAAAGAAATACTTTTTATGTAGACAATAAAAACACAACCTTTTCTTTAAATTTATTTCTTTTTTTATCAATTAAACTTTTATTTAAAGAAAGTTTAAATTAGTAAATAATTTCCAGTTCATAATACATATTTAGTGGTAGGTGAACTAAATTAAAATTTTATTTACTTACTAATTAATTTTTAAAGGAAGTAAATATATTTTAACTGATTTTTATAAAATTCAAGTTTACTAACATTATGTTAATTATATTTTTAGAAGGCTAATTATTTAGAAGGCTATTATTTCCCAAAAATAAATCACACCCAAATAATTAAAATTGATTTATGAAACAAGTTAGATTAATTTAATTAAACTTCCATTTTAGATTATTAATAATTTGAAATTTCTAAAAATTTTATTCCTTATAAAAATCAACAAAATTTTAATGATCGCGGCGAGCTAGATAAGAGTCAAGGTTCGAGATGAAAATTCCGTTTCTTTGAAGACTAAACCAAAAATATGAAAAAGATGTTCCAAAAAATCTTAGAGATTAAAGTTCAAAAATCATGTATACTCTGTCAATCAAAATATAAGAAAATATTAATTAAAAATTATGTGTTATGATGTTACCAAAATTTTTTAAAATTATTTTTTCTTTATAACTGATAAGAATATAAAAAAATTTGATTTTAACTTCAGTAGATTAATTCGAAATTCTTTAAAATAAAAAAAGTAAATTTTAATTTTAAAAAAATTTTAGGGCGTTAATAATTAATAAACTATTAGAATTTTGATAAGAATAGTAGTTAATTTTACTTTTTAGTAAACAATAATGTGAGTCACATAATATTCTAAAAGGATGTTGTTCTTATCATTTTTTTCTGTGCACAAATTTGCGATAAAATTAAGAAATATTTTGTTTGTTTACTCCTAAATAAATAAATATAAATAAACAATATTTGAGAAATTAATTTAAAAAATAATTTTTTAAAATTATTTTATTTAAAAATTAATTTTTACTTGTAAAAATAATTTTCCAATTATTCTTGTAAAATCTTTTATTATTATAAAGTTTCTACCCTAATAAATAAAAATCAAAGCATTTTCTTCATTGATATCCAAATAAAGTTTTTTTTAAAGAATTACAGGAAAAATTTCTTTTAAAATTTTAAATTTTTTTGAATTATTTTTTAGTTAAAGAAATTTATTTTAGAATTTAAATAATTTTAAATAAAAATGAAGTCTTTCATTTGCTTTTTATTTATTGCTTTTACAATTTATTCAACTACTTTTGCCATTCCTATAAAGGATAATGATAGACCAGAATTTTCTCTGAAAAATGAGGAAAATGAAAATGCTGGAAAGGAATTAATATTACAAAAATCTAAAAAAGCTTCAGAAAATATAGTTAATGGTGCATATTGTTATGATAACAATTTAGCTACATATATTAATAATGGACTTTATTATTATCCTCAAAATATGGGACAGCTTTCTAATTATATTTTAGATCGGGTAAATTAATTACATAGTTTAAGGTTGGATTGTTTTACGTATTTTTGAATATTCGTTCTTTTATTCCTCGCTGATAACGGTATAAGTTTATTTCCGAATACCTGATTTGTAACCGATCAGGGCAAGTGTTTCATCATTTTGTTGCATTAAAGTTTAAAGCATTTCTTCGAAATTTATATAATGTTATCAGTTTATGGTGGTACGACAATTGTTTATCCGCAATTATCATAACACCCCTTTAGTAGCGAATTCTTTATGAAGTGAATCAGAGTTCCGACTAAAATACAAACCTAGTATTTTTATATCAGTATTTTTTATGTAATCATAATTAATCTAATTTACATTTTAAAATATTTTGTTTATATCTTAGATCAAATCTGCGCGTTATTCAGGCTATTGGTTTGTGCATGCGGTAAGTTTCTATAAGAAAAATAATTTTGAAATTTTTAATTGCTTGGAAAAATATTTTTAAAGGCAATAATTACTGGTCAAACTCAAGGTCTACATTGGCAGTCCTCTGCAACTGGCGATATTTTTTCGCCAACCAGCCGACACGGATGTAATTTTCTAAGATTTCAAAGAATAACTAAAATTCAAAATAATTTTTAATTAACAGGCTATTATCATGACAATTATACTTACGTTATTATCTTGAAATATTAATGAGAAAGGAAGTGAGGTCAAGAAAGAAGACAAATTTAAGTCAATTTTTATTTTATCTATTAAAGTAAAATAAAAGTATAAAAATATTTTGTTTTGAAAAGTCATATTTGCTTCCTAAAACTTATTACTAAGGCTAATACACTAAGGCTTTGTAAATTTAGAGATTGATTTCCTAAATATAACGAATAATGCTAGAATTATTTTAACGGAATTGGCATTACCATAAAATAAGATTATCATTTTTTTATTATTTAAATATATCTTATGTATTTGGCATTGAATTTTTTTGTAAATTTTTTTTTCAATTCTCCCAGAAAAGGAAAAATACTAATCAAAATTTATAATAGTATACTATTTAATTTCAAGTTTTTCTTTTTAATTTTTTCTTTCTTTCTTCCGGAAAACTCCAACGTGTATAGTGAGGATCTACATTATTATTATCTTTTTGTTTTTGATTTGGATTGGTTGAAGGCAAAATTTCGGCATTTGTAGTACTTGAATTTTCTTTCTGTAATTTAGTTATGTATTAGTTGATTTTTTTAAATTATATGTATTTTAAACCTCCTCCCCATTTATTTCTATTTGTTGATTTGTTTCAGATAATAAAATCGAAGTACAAAATCCACAAGTTTGTTGACATTGAATTTTAATAAGCCTTTGGTAACGTATTTCTGCACAAAACCCTCTTTGAGCCAAAGATTGGCAATTTAATGAACGGTCGCCGCATGAATTACCCAAATCTTTAGAATCAACTGCACCAACTTTTGGGCGAAATTTTCGTTCTGAAAATAAAATTTCTAATTATTTTATAAAATTAAAAAATTTTAAAGCAGATTTTGAAAGCTTTTTTTAATAAATAAAAAATAAATTTGTTTATCAAAAAATAATTCACTCAACTTTTTGTTGAATCACAACCACTAAGTATTTGTAGTTTTTCAATATCGAGATCTGTTAATTCTAAATTGTCACGTAAGACAATTCCCTCCTAATTAAAAATTTTTTAAATTTCCTCAAAATTTTCCAAACCCTTTTAGGCTTCATTGTCATCATTGGCTTTCTGCTTCGTTTATCAACTCTTCCAAAAGCAGTGCCGTCATAATGCATAAGAGAATGGTAATCATAAGTGTGGTAAATATCAACATCAGTTAATTTTATTTTGTCAAAATTAACTGAAAAAAAGGGGAATTTTAATTGTATTTTATTTTTTTATTATATTGAGTGGAGCTTTTAATTTTTTATTTATACATTTCCGTAAAATTTAATATAATTTCCCATTAATATTCTAACTTTCTTTCCCAGGCTCAACGTTTTTCCATTGTATTTCAATATATCGATCACGGTCTGGTCTTTGATGTTCATGCTCTAAACCTATTAAAATAATTAAAATTAAAAACAATTTCTAAACTAAAATTATTTATATGTATTGAGTAGCTTCTTGTTAGTGATATATCTTTATGTTCTTACAATAGAAGTTTTGAATAAATATATAGGTAAATAAAATAAATTAAATATTTTATTAAATTCTAATAGAATCCACATTCATCTGATAGCATTTAGAACTTAAGGGGCTTAGAAATTTATAAGGAGAAAAAATTTGATTCTTGTCTTGGGCCTAGCTTTTGCTAAACTATTAATTAACGAATATTAAAGTTAAATTTACTTACCTAATGCATGCATAACTTCATGCCTTTAATAAAATTATTTAAATAAAAATATTTTTAAAAATACCAAATAATATAATCATTAAGGCATCCAGCTGCTAATGAAAGTAATTGACGTCCACCAACTTTACCAACAAAAGAAAAACAACCCTTCAAGATTTTTTTAAATTAAAAAAATTTATATATTTACTTCACGCATATCAAAATAAATAAAGTCTTTTTGATTATCTCGAGGTATAAAACGGAAACAGCTGTTTGCCTCTATAACAGCAAGAGATTCGCGAATAGCTTCTTTTCTAAAAGAATTATTTTTTATAATTTTAATTGAGAGTTAAACAAAGCTCATGCATAAATTAATAATTATATGTAAATGTAAAGCATATAGCTATTTAATTCCTAAGGCCGTGCAGAAGGCGGCGTGGTGTAATGGCTAACACATTAGTCGGTCTACTGAAGATGCTGGTTCGCTCCCAGCCGCCGATTAACTTTTTGCACTAGCTAAAGGAGAGAAATAGCTACAGCCCAGCTGCTTTAATTAATTAAAGTTTAATTTAAAAAAACTTCCACTATACTTAACTGTCTTTCAGAGAATTTAGGTGAAAATAAAAAAGGTATTTCATTGTCAATCCAACGATTATTATGCCTTTGTTTTATTGCAATATGTCTTGTAGGTATTTGCTGTAATTGTTCATCTGTTTCCTCTTCAATTTCTTTATCTTCTAATTTTTCTTGTTCCTTTATTTTATTTTCTTTTGACAAACTTTCAATAATGTTTGGAGGAAGAAGTCTACGCATTTTTAATTGTTTGGGGGAAAGTACTTAAATATACCTAATTAAATTTCTCCCTTATATTTACTTACAAATATCTCCGTAAATTAAAAGCTGTTTTTCACTAGTTCCAACCATTTTTTCATTAAATTTATAAGGAGAATGAGATAATTTTATATCTACATCATTTTCATTAATTGGGGCAGTTAAATATATTAGTGGCATATTAATTAATATTATAATAATTATTTTTATTTGTTTATGGCTAGTTTTCATGCTTAACATACAATATTGTAAATGAATCGAAATGAAGGGAAAGAAATAATTTTTTGGAAAAATTAGGGACAAATTTAAAAGCCTTCAAATCTTGATTTAAGCTTGCTTTTACTTTCTCAAATAATATTTTATAATAGGTAATTTTTAACAATCTAATGATTATTTAAACGGTAATATAATAGCGGAAAATCCTTTTTGTTTAATCAGCAGCGTCTGCTGACTGAGATATAGTCCATTGTCCATATTAAAAATAATAAAGAATATTAATAACGATTAAAACGAATACTACTATTACTTCAAAAACCAGGCTTGTTGGTTTTAAAAGGACTAAAGTCGGCAAAGAAATGATTTTTGAGTAATAATTTTATATCGAATAATTAAACGAGACTTTAATCCGAACTTGTTATTCACTAATATATTTAAATTATAGTTTTCTTTTATTGGAACCAACATACATAGAATATAAACCGACATAAATCCTTGTTTAATTATTCGATCAAAATTTATACTTAAAATTTTTTTATCAAACTTAAGTCATTTTAAAGTCAACAAATTTGGGTTTTAAAATAAAAAATCAAAACGAGTATTGATGGATTAAGAGGATTCGTCTAAAATACCGAGAGAGGTGAGATATTATTATGAAATCAGGGGATAAATAGGGGCAGATTTAGAGCAACCCCGTAATCGTAAACCAGAGCCATCCTGCTACATACAGTAAAGCCTATATTACAATGATACAATCTGTTATCCTTTTAATAAAATGGCTCAAACTTTATCAAATCGTGTAGAAAAATTTTCAATTTTAAATAAAAAAAACAAATAAAAGATATCGTTAAATTTTATCTTTTATAAAAAATTTTCTTTTCTTTTCAATCTTGACACAATTTTTCATATTTCGTGTGTGGCATTTCTTCCTCATAACTAAAGTACTGACATTTTTCTTCTAGGAAACTTACAATGGCCTTAATACTAGGACGATTCTTAGCATTACTTTGAAAACAAGCCTTAAATTTTAAATTGTTTTTTGTTTGAAAATTTGAGGAATTAGAAATTCTACATTTTTTTAAATTAGAAAATATATATTCTTCAAAAATTTACTATTTTTAGGTGAAGAATAATAAAATATTTTAAATTTTAAAACTACAATTAAGTATATAACAAAATCATAATTTTTTTTCCTAATTTTCTTTAGTTCAGAATTTAATTTTCAAAAATTATTGAAATAAGTTATATTGTTTTGTAATTAATAGATTTAAATAAATTGTCTTTATTAATAAATTACAGATATAGAAAATAAAAATACCTTTGCAAGTCTATCCAAACTTCCGTGGCCAAACTTTTTCTTTTCTATTTCGTCTATTCTATTCCTAGGGCTAAACATAAACTTGTAAATCATTACACCGAATGAATAAATGTCAATTTCACGGGAAACCTAAAATATTGAATTTTAAATTTAAATTTTATGAAAATTAGATAAATTATAGTTTCATGTTTTGGATACAAGTTTGAAAATTTCAATTACTAAAAGTATTCAGCTAAGTTAGGGTTTGTTTTTTTAATTATATTTCAGTTGATTTACTTATAACAACAAATAAAAATAAATGTTTTTATATAATTATTTAATATAAAAATTAATTTAAAACACATTTACTTCAAACACACGCTCTACAGAAAAGTCGAAAGGTACATATGGTGTGGTACCAAATACTCCTTGCTTTATAACTTTATCTTCAGTTGTTATAATAGAAAAATTAAAATCTATCAATTTGCATAATTTCAAAGGAACATCAAGATTATGTCCATGAGGTATAACAAAATTGTTTGGCTTAATATCCAAATGAATGCCATCTAAATTTTTAGACAATTAATATATTGTTTTAAAATTGTTTGAAAATTATTACTTGAATAAATCTACAAAATTAAAAGGAATATACACAATGAGAAAAGTATGAGCATTTCATTTTTCGGGTTTACCCTACCATACTACAAAAATTTTAATAAAATACCAACGTTTATGAAATTGTTTAATAGCTTTTGCAGCACATTTAAGCATATTTTTTATAATTCCTTCATGTATACTCTCTTCATAACTATAATCTTCTTCGACTTTTTTTCTAAAATAATCTAATAAATTCAGTCCACCAAGTTCTAAAACAATATTCACTGGGGTTTTTGTTTTTATCTGTCCATTCTTACTTAAAAAATATGCTCGAAACGTACCTACATATTTGGCACGGGGACCTATTATTCCCCTCGCCAATTGTAGGTACGTTTCGAACTTACAATCCTATCATTTTAATAATGCAAGTTCTTTCTTCTTCTGCCAATTTAGAAAAATATTCATGAACTTTAATCTCATTTTCTACTTCAGAAAAATTATTTTCATTTTTCTGAAGCATTTTCAACGCAACACACTGCTTTTTTTCTTTCCAATATGCGTGATATACCTTTAAAGTAAAACATTTTAAACATACATTATCAAAATATCATGGACGTTATTAAAATTTTACAAGCTAATTCATTAAAAGATTAATCTAATATTTGAAATTGGGATATTTTATTATAAAAATCTGGAGATTATTAAATTAAGATTCTTTTACATTTCCAAATGTACCAGCTCCAAGTTTTGATTTAAAATCCATTTTATATTTCAAATGAATTCCTTGATCTATTGTCATAGAGTTTGTTAAATTGATGAGTTTATATTCTCCACATTGACAACACTTTACAGAAATTAATCCAAATAAAGGTTTACATTTGGCAAATATTCCTTTAATTTATTTACAAATATGAAATTATGTAAAAGATGAATCTACCTTGGATTTGTGACAATATCAGAATTAATGGGAGGAATAAATATAATTTCAATAAGTTCATTACTTATCTTGAAAAATAATCAGTAATCAGTTAATTAAATATTAAACAAAAATAAAATAGGTTCAGATAGATTATGGGTACTTTTCCGTTAACGACCGCAAACTGAGTGTCAGCCGGTCTTCGATTAGCTATACCTTCTCTGGGCATTCTCCGATTCAAATAAATCTTAAATAATTCAAAAGCCTATGATAAACGGTATCTTTTTTTAAAAGGATGGATCAAGTCTGATCACTCATTAAAAAGTTCTGATCCGATAAATGCGAAAAACACCAAATAACTTGATTTATCGGATCAGAACTTTTTACTGAGTGATGATCCATCCTTTTAGAAAAAATACCGTTTATCAAGGGCTTTTGAACGATATAAGTTTCATTTGAATTGGATCAAGCCCAAAAAGGTTATAGTCGATCAAAGATCGGCTGACACTCCGTATAACGGAAACGTACCAGATTATGTTTTTTGTCCATTTTTGACTTTTTCTATTTTTCTTAAAATTTCGATATGGATAACCAAGATTTTTGCTATAGTATATAATTTATTATTTATCGTTATCGGAACAGTTCAGTTGAGTCCGCGACGATTGAGTAATCTTCGTAGTATATGTGGAGGAATTAGAGGTAGATCATTTTGATGATTTGGGAGGCTTAAGAGGAATTGTAGTTGAGTAATCTTCGTAGTATATGTGGAGGAATTAGAGGTAGATCATTTTGATGATTTGGGAGGCTTAAGAGGAATTGTAGTGAATTAGGGGGATACAATGGATTTGGGGCTAAAAAAGGATTTGGGTAAATACTCCCTGGATTTGGGGCTCATTTAATCCAACAGAATCCTCTTATATCCCTCCAAATCCCCGATATATCCATAAGCATTTCTAATCTTATTGGAATATAGTTTTTAAACAGTGCTTTGAAAAAAAACAATGCCAAGAACAATTAAATATTTTAGGGAGGGGGGAATATTTTATAGGGGTGGGGTGTTTTTTCAATCGACCTCTAGAGGAGGGGGGCTATTTTAAAGTGGGGTTATTTTAGTGAAATACGGTAGTGGGATTTGGAAGGATATCGATTGAATAAGAGGGATATACATGGATTAAATGTATCACAATATCACCTTATATCTCCAAATCCCATTATATTCACTTAATCGCTCAAAACCTCTTATATCAGACTTAATTCCTCCACATCCATCTTAATCCTCCAATATCGTTTCCAAATCTAATACCCCGATTATAAAACCCCGATTTATATGTGTTACAAAATTTAAAAAATTGATATTTGATCAAAACTTTTTTGATCAAATTTTTTCAAATACCAGATAATTATCAAATTATTTGATAAAATATTTGATTTTGCCGTCTGGCCGATCTCCATGTATTGCTAGATGCAATTTTTATTTTTTTTATTATTATATTATATGATATTTATAAAATATATATTGTTGAAATAAATTCAATATATAGGTAAATCTGCATCCGTTAGGATTTTTCTGGTTTGCCCGGTCGGGAAATAATACGGAGATTGCGAAAACGTGGGAGTCTTTTAGTAGTGAAAATTTACTTTTTCTTTAATTTACCTATATTAACTAAAGTTTTTACTGTATATAGTATATTATTATAATATATTTATTAAAATTTTTATTTTTATTATTCCTTTTGTTGAGTTAAAAAATTTTTATATAAAAATTTTAAGGGGGAGCGCAAAATGAAGACTGCTTTAATAAAAAGTGAAGAGCGAGAATTAAATTAAGAGAGCCAATGAACGTGAAGTTAAAATATAGATTTTTAAAATTCAATAAAAAATTTTTCTATTGTTTAATTTCTTTAGCTAGGTACTAAGGAATTCATTAATGAATATTGATGGAGAAGCAGAGGAAAACATTATAGCCTATAGAAATCAATTGAAACGTGTAGCAACATTTAAATTGACAAAAAATGTTTTTTTATTTAAAACATTTTAAAAAATAATAAAAATTAATTTATTTTTAATTAAATTTATAAACCTAAAAATAATATTTGTTCCTCCTTTCATTTGTTTAAACAATTTTTCTATATTCTTAAAACAGGGCTTCGATTTCTGCGGATTTTTCCTCATTTTGTGGTTTTTTGATAGGGCGATGAGGATTATTTTTAAAAATGCGGATTTGCGGATTTTTGTGGTCTTTTGAAGATTATGAGGATTTTTTGTATTTTCTTGTAGTTTTTAGGATAAAATGTCATTTTTTGTCTTCATGGCCTTCCAAAATCCGCAAAATTTTCGCCTGCGGGGCTGAAAAAAAGCCATTTTTGGCTTCTTGGCATTCCAAAATCCGCAAAATTTTTGCCTGCGGCGCTGAAAATGTATGAAATCTAGTTTCTTGAGAAATTTAAAAAAATTTCGCCTGCGGCGCTAAAAAGTTAATTTTTTTGGCCTACAGCCATCTAAAATTCTCAAAATTTTCGCCCGCGGCGCTGAAAATAAAAATTTTTGGCGTTGAAGGCGCCAAAAATTTGGCATAGAAAAGTTTCCCCCCTTGGCCCCCCATCCCCCGAAAAAAATCCTGGCTACGGGCCTGGCTCAAGTCAACATAATTTTTCCTATAATTGTTCGGATTTTAATAAAATAGTTATTAGTAGGAAAAAATTGCTCAATTCAATTGTTGGAGTCAAAAAATATAACGTATGTGATTTTAATTCAACTTTTGTGTTTGATATTTTTTGCGGATTTTTCATGTCAAATGCGGATTTTTTCGATCAAAATTGCGGATTTTTAAAAATTCGAGATCGAAGCCCTGTCTTAAAATTTCAAAAGCCTCTCCAATCTGATTATGATTAAAGAATTATTTTAAATTTTAAATTCATTTTCTGATGTAATTAGCATTAATTTTATCAAATATTAATATTTAGTAAAAATAAACCTAAACATTTATGTTTGCTTATTTGTTTGAGATTATTGCAACGCTTGAAGACGAAAACATTGTGACATTTTTTGTATCTTTAAATTTACTTAAAACAACAGATTTAATGAAATGTGTGGTCTGGAAGTTAGAATATTATATACGTGTTCATGCTGTGGAAAAATTCATTGGATGGAAGATGGAATTGAACTATCATGGAATGAGCCCAGACCGATGCGCAACTGACTGTGCCACCATCCAAACCGATGACGGTTTATTTATTTTAATTTGTGTTATTTCTGCAACTGCGGACACAACAAAAACTACGATTTTTTAATTAGATAAAAATTTTTGGAATTATTACAAATTCAAACTATGAATTAAATAAATACCTTCATTAAAGAATCAAAATACACTGGGGTGCAAAAGTTTATCTACACTGACTGAAAATTTCTTTAAAAGAGTATAACTCGGAAAAAATTTGTTTAGATAACATGGATTATTTTTATTTATTAAATTCCCCTTCATATTTACTTACAAATATCTCCGTAAATTAAAAGCTGTTTTTCACTAGTTCCAATCATTTTTTCATTAAATTTATACGGAGAATGAGATAATTTTATATCTACATCATTTTCATTAATTGGGACAGTTAAATATATTAATGGCATATTAAAAATAATAATAAATTTAAAAAAATAATAAGAACCCTTAATTATGTAGTTTTAGTTAAATACAAGAGTTAATTTTACTTTCATAAAAAATATTTTATAATAATATATATTTTCAAACTATCTAATGATTATTTAAACGTTTATTGAATAGCGGAAAACCATTTTTGTTTGGCCAGCAGTGTCTGCTGAGATTTTAGTAATAATAACCCTTGTCCATATTAAAAATAAAAAAGAATATTAATAACGATTCAGTCATTTAAAAACAAATACTACTCAAAAACCAGGTTTGTTGATCCTAAAAGGAATAAAGTTTGCTTAAAAATGTAACTAATTAATTTTCCTCTTAATTATTGTTTGAATGATAATTTTTGATTGAACAAGTAATAGAGACTCAAATTCCAACCTGTTATTCACCAATATAAATTATAATAAGGAGCTTTCTTTACTTGGAACGAAATTTACTAATCCAAAGGTTAACGATCAAGTGTCCTTTGGATTTAGGAATCCAAAGGACACTTGATTAAAAAATAAAAGATCAAAACTGATTTAAAATGATTAAGAGATTTTGTGAAAGATACTAAGAGAACTGGGGATCAATATGGATATGGAGAGATAAAAGGGGGATATAATAAATTTAGAGGCAACCCCGGACTCGTCGTCCAGAGCCATCCCTGCTACATGCAGTTATTAAATGACACAAACTTTAATAAAATGGATACAAATTTATCAAAACGCGAAGAAAAATTTTTAGGTTTGGTAAATATTTAAAATAAAAGATATCTTTAAATTTCATCTTTTATAGAAATTTTCTTCTTTTAGTCCTGACACAATTTTTGGTTTTTTGTATGTTGTTCTTTGTCCTCATAACCAAAATAATGGCATTCATCCTCTAGGAAGCTTATAATGGCTTGAATACTTGGACGTTTTTCAGGTTTATTTTGTAAACAAACCTTAAATTTCATAATTAAATTTAAAATAAATTTATTTTCAAAAAAAATTTGAGAGATACCAACTTTCATATTTTTTTAAATTAGAGAATATTTTATAAAGGGGAAGTAATGTAGGAAATGTAATCTTTTTGTTCGAATGAAGAATAATAATATTTTAAGTGTTTAAACAAAACTAAAATTTCTTTCTACTTTTCTTTAAGAATTTAATTTCAAAAATTATTGTAGTTAAGATATTATTTTGTAGTTAATAGATTTTAATAAATTGTCTTTATTAATACCTTTGCAAGTCTATCCAAACTTCCTTGGCCAAACTTTTTTTATCAATTTTGTCCATAACATATTGAGGGCTAAACATAAACTTGTAAATCATTACACCGAATGAATAAATGTCAACTTTACGAGAAACCTAAAAAAATTGAATTTTACATTTAAATTTTATGAAATTGACTAAATTATAGTTTTATGTTTTGTATATACAAGTTTGGAAAATTTTAATTACTAAAAGTATTCTGCTAAGTCAAGGCTTTTTTAAAATTATATTTCAGTTGATTTACTTATAATAAATAAACATGAATGTTTCCCTATATAATTATTTAATATAATTTAATTAAAAATACATTTACTTCAAACATATGGTTTAAAGAAAAGTTGAAAGGTACATATGGTTCAGTACCAAATATTCCTTGCTTTATAACTTTATTTTCAGTTGTTATAATAGAATAATTAAAATCTATTAATTTGCATAATTCCAAAGGAGCATCAAGATTATGTCCATGGGGTATAACAAAATTGTTTGGCTTAATATCCAAATGAATGCCATCTAAATTTTTAGACAATTAATATATTGTTTTAAAATTGTTTACAAAATTATTACTTAAATAAATGTACAAAATTAAAAAAGAATATAATTGAGAAAAGTATGAGCATTTCACTCTTCAGTTTTACCCTACAAAAATTTCAATAAAATACCAACGTTTGTGGAATTGTTCAATTGCTAGTGCAGCACATTTAAGCATATTTTTTATAATTCCTTCGTGTATATTCTCTTTATAACTATAATGTTTTTCGACTTTTTTTCTAAAATAATCTAATAAATTCAGTCCACCAAGTTCTAAAACAATATTCACTTTGGTTTTCGTTTTTATCTGTCCATTCTCACTTAAAAATATACTCGAAACGTATCTATATTGGCAAAGGGTTGGGAGCAGGCCAACGTATTGCGAGCCCAACGTACCGCAGAGCTATAACTTCGTTCAAAATAGTCAAATCCGGGACGCCTTGTTATGGTTTGATGCATCACGACGGGCTAAATCTAACCATATCAGGGCGTCCCGGATTCAGTCATTTTGAACGAAATTATAACTCTGCGGTACGTTGGCCTCGCGGTACATTGGGGTGTACCCTAAAGGGATCTATTATTCCCCTCGCCAATTGTAGGTACGTTTCGAACTTACAATCCTATCATTTTAATAATGGAAGTTCTTTCTTCTTCTGGCAATTTAGAAAAATATTCATGCACTTTAATTTCATTATCTACTTCAGAAAAATTATTTTCATTTTTCTGAAGCTTTTTCAACGCAACACACTGCTTTTTTTCTTTCCAATATGCGTGATATACCTTTAAATTAAAACTTTTTATGCATACATTATCGAAATATCATGAACGTTATTTAAATTTTACAAGCTAATTCATCAAAAGATTAATCTAGTTTTTGAACTTATGATATTTTATTATAAAAATCTGAAGATTATTAAATTAAGATTCATTTACATTTCCAAATGTACCAGCTCCAAGTTTTGATTTAAAATCCATTTTATATTTCAAATGAATTTCTTGATCTATTGTCATAGATTTTCCTAAATTGAAGAGTTTATATTCTCCACATTGACAACACTTTACAGAAATTAATCCAAATAAAGGTTTGCATTCGGCAAATATTTCTTTAATTTATTTACAAATAAAAAATTATTAAAAAAATAAATTTACCCGGGAATTGTGACAATATCAGAATTAATGGGGGGAATAAATTTAATTTCAATAAGTTCATTACTTATCCTGTAATATGATAAGGTATTAATCAGTTAATTAAATAATAAACAAAAATAAAATAGGTTCAGATTCAGATCATTTTATAATTCAGATCATTTTTGACTTTTCTATTTCTCTTACAATTTCGATATGGATAAACGAGATTATTGCTATATGTGCATAACTTATTATTTATCATTATCGGAAAAGTTTAGTTGAGTCAGCACGATTGAGCACACTTTATTTTAGAAGAGATTTTGGGAATTAACAGTGGTATTGAGGAATTAGAGGAGATCGTTTTGATGATTTGGTAGGCTTAAGAGGAATTTTAGTGGATTAAGGAGGATACGATGGATTTGGGGCTAAAAGTTATTTAGCTATGATTAAGAGAATATCAGGGTATTTGGAGGATATCGGGGGATTAAGACGAATATTGGGTAGTTAGGATGAATATATACGGATTTGAAGGGATTATGGGATTAAGGGGGATATAGTGGGATTTGAGTTTGTATCGATTGAATAAGTGGGATATGCTTGGATTAAGTTGCTAATCACAATATCACCTTATATCTCCAAATCCCATTATATCCACTTAATCGCTCAAAACCTCTTATATCATACTTAATTCCTCCACATCCATCTTAATTCTCGAATATCGTTTCCAAATCTAATACCCCGATTATAAAACCCCGATTTGTATGTTTTACAAAATTTAAAATTTTATATTTGATCTAAACTTTTTTGATCAAATTTCTTCAAATACCAGATAATTATCAAATTATTTGATCAAATATTTGATTTTGCCGTCTGGCCGATCTCCATGTATTGCTAGATCCAATTTTTATTACTATTCTATTCAAAATATATAAAAATATCAAAATATATTATATGATATTTATATAAAAATATATTATTGGAATATATTCAATATAGGTATATCTTTCTGTATCCGTTAGGATTTTTCTGGTTTGCCCGGCCGGGAAATAACACGGAGATTGCGAAGACGTGGGAGTTTTATAGTGAAAATTTACTTTTTCTTTAATTTACCTATATTAACTAAAGTTTTTACTGTATATATATTATTATGATATATTTATAAAAAATTTTATTTTTATTATTACTTTTGTTGAGCTTAAAAAATTTTTATATAAAAATTATACTAAGTGGGAGCGCAGAATGAAGACTGATTTAATAAAAAGTGTAGAGCGAGAATTAAATTAAGAGAGCTAATGAACGTGAAGTTAAAATATAGATTTTTAAAATTCAATAAAAAATTTTTCTATTGTTTAATTCGATTTCTTTAGCGAGGGAAGGAATTCATTAATGAATAGTGATGGAGAAGCAGAGCCAAATATTATAGCCTATAGAAATAAATTGAAACGTGTAGCAACATTTAAATTGACAAAAAATGTTTTTTTTTATTTAAAACAATTTAAAACATAATAAAATTTAATTTATTTTTAATTAAATATATAAATTTAAAAATTAAATTCATTCCTCCTTTCATTTGTTAAACAGTTTTTCTATATTATTAAAATTTCAAAAGCCTCTCCAATCTGATTATGATTAAAGAATTATTTTAAATTTTAAATTCATTTTCTGATGTAATTAACACAATTTTATCAGATATTAATATTTAGTAAAAATAAACCTAAACATTTATGTTTGCTTAATTGATTGTAAGCTATTGCAGCGCTTGAAGAAGAAAACTTAATGAAATTTTTTGTATCTTTAAATTACTTAAAACACAGATTTAATGAAATATGTGGTCTGGAAGTCAGAATATTATTTACGTGTTCATGCTGTGGAAAAATTCATTGGATGGGAGATGGAATTGAACTATCATGGAATGAGCCCAGACCGATGCGCAACTGACTGTGCCACCATCCAAACCGATGACGGTTTATTTATTTTAATTTGTGTTATTTCTGCAACTGCGGACACAACAAAAACTATGATTTTTTAATTAGATAAAAATTTTTGGAATTATTACAAATTCAAACTATGAATTAAATACCGTATTTGCTCTATTAATCCCCCAGTCTTTATTAATCCCCCAGGCTCTATTAATCCCCCACCCTGGGGATGGGTTGAAACAATAATCCCCCAGTCTCTATTAATCCCCCACCCTTTGAAACAATAATCCCCCAGTCTGTCTCATGTCCTGTTGTTCGTACGGTCACCTAAAGATAAAAATAGCTAAAAAACGAAAAAAAACTCACATCTTTAACACCTCTCGTATCGACACAACGCCCACCAGGATCATCAAACCATACTGCTGTTTCGTCCATTGCCATTAGTTCAGAAAAAGAAACCTCCTTTCGCCTCTTTTCAATATGAACAATAAATTTTGCAATTGCCTCAATGTAATTTCCAGGAGGACGTTGACAAGTTGTTGTGAGGCATCGGAGAACAAAGCTGTTACGTTTCATGAAACAAGACAGCCAACCATCGGAGATCTTAAATGTTTAATGTTTAAAGAATAAAAAATAGTAAAACCTTTAAATCAGTATTTTTGAATATCTCGACTGCTTTATTGCGTATTATACGTTTTGAGACTAAAAGTTTTTTTTCACGCATCTCTTTCACCCAGTCAGCCAATTCTTTATCCAGATCCTGATGCAAAATGTGGTGGCCACCTCCTTCGAGTCTCTTACGTTTTTGTCCATTCGGCGAAGAATTTATTTGTTGTTCCAGTTTCTTTTCATTTTTAATCCAATCTCTGATGCATTTTCTATCCACCCGAAATTTCTTTGCAGCAGAAGTAATTGAAAGGGTCCGTGCCCATTCAATTGCTTGAAGCTTTGTTGAAGCATCATTACTTCTGTGTCGTTTATTTCTCGTTCCAACTTCTTCAATTTCAAATATTATGGCATCTGAAGTCATTTTTCTAAAAGAAAAAAAAGTAGAAATTAAACCGCGTCAAAAGTAACATCAGAAAATCTCTGAAAAAATGAAGACATCATTAGAAGGAAAAAGACGTTCAGAACGCCAAAATCTAATGGCGTATTTTCAATCTTCAAAACAATTTTCCATCCTACGGATGGGTTGAAACAATAATCCCCCAGTCTCTATTAATCCCCCAGTCTCTATTAATCCCCCACCCTAGAGATGGGTTGAAACAATAATCCCCCTGGGGGATTACTAGAGCAAATACGGTAAATACCTTCATTAAAGAATCAAAATACACTGGGGTGCAAAAGTTTATCTACACTGACTGAAATTTTTTTTAAAAGAGTATAACTCGAAAAAAATTTGTTTAGATAACATGGATTATTTTTATTTATTAAATTTCTCTCGTATTTACTTACAAATATCTCCGTAAATTAAAAGCTGTTTTTGACTAGTTCCAACCATTTTTTCATTAAATTTATAAGGAGAATGAGATAATTTCATATCTATATCATTTTCATTAATTGGGGCAGTTAAATATATTAATGGCATATTAAAAATAATAATAAATTAAAAAAATAATAGGAACCCTTGATTATGTAGTTTCGGTTAAATAAAAGAGTAAATTTTATTTTTATAAAAAATATTTTATAATAAGATATCTTCAAACAATCTAATGATTATTTAAACGTTTATTGAATAGCGGAAAACCCTTTTTGTTTAACCAGCAGCGTCTGCTGCTGAGATTTTAGTAATAATAACCATTGTCCATACTAAAAATAATAAAGAATATTTCTAACGATTCAGTTATTTAAAAACAAATACTACTCAAAAACCTGGTTTGTTGATCCTAAAAGGAATAAAGTTTGCTTAAAAATGAAACTAATTAATTTTCCTCTTAATTATTGTTTGAATGATAATTTTTGATTGAACAAGTAATAGAGACTCAAATTCCGACCTGTTATTCATCAATATAAATTATAATAATAAGCCTTCCTTACTTGGAACAAAATTTACTAATCCAAAGGTTAACGACCGACACTTGATTAAAAAATAAAAGATCAAAACTGATTTAAAATGATTAAGAGATTTTGTGAAAGATACTAAGAGAACTGGGGATCAATATGGATATGGAGAGATAAAAGGGGGATATAATAAATTTAGAGGCAACCCCGGACTCGTCGTCCAGAGCCATCCCTGCTACATGCAGTTATTAAATGACACAAACTTTAATAAAATGGATACAAATTTATCAAAACGCGAAGAAAAATTTTTAGGTTTGGTAAATATTTAAAATAAAAGATATCTTTAAATTTCATCTTTTATAGAAATTTTCTTCTTTTAGTCCTGACACAATTTTTGGTTTTTTGTATGTTGTTCTTTGTCCTCATAACCAAAATAATGGCATTCATCCTCTAGGAAGCTTATAATGGCTTGAATACTTGGACGTTTTTCAGGTTTATTTTGTAAACAAACCTTAAATTTCATAATTAAATTTAAAATAAATTTATTTTCAAAAAAAATTTGAGAGATACCAACTTTCATATTTTTTTAAATTAGAGAATATTTTATAAAGGGGAAGTAATGTAGGAAATGTAATCTTTTTGTTCGAATGAAGAATAATAATATTTTAAGTGTTTAAACAAAACTAAAATTTCTTTCTACTTTTCTTTAAGAATTTAATTTCAAAAATTATTGTAGTTAAGATATTATTTTGTAGTTAATAGATTTTAATAAATTGTCTTTATTAATACCTTTGCAAGTCTATCCAAACTTCCTTGGCCAAACTTTTTTTATCAATTTTGTCCATAACATATTGAGGGCTAAACATAAACTTGTAAATCATTACACCGAATGAATAAATGTCAACTTTACGAGAAACCTAAAAAAATTGAATTTTACATTTAAATTTTATGAAATTGACTAAATTATAGTTTTATGTTTTGTATATACAAGTTTGGAAAATTTTAATTACTAAAAGTATTCTGCTAAGTCAAGGCTTTTTTAAAATTATATTTCAGTTGATTTACTTATAATAAATAAACATGAATGTTTCCCTATATAATTATTTAATATAATTTAATTAAAAATACATTTACTTCAAACATATGGTTTAAAGAAAAGTTGAAAGGTACATATGGTTCAGTACCAAATATTCCTTGCTTTATAACTTTATTTTCAGTTGTTATAATAGAATAATTAAAATCTATTAATTTGCATAATTCCAAAGGAGCATCAAGATTATGTCCATGGGGTATAACAAAATTGTTTGGCTTAATATCCAAATGAATGCCATCTAAATTTTTAGACAATTAATATATTGTTTTAAAATTGTTTACAAAATTATTACGTAAATAAATCACAAAATTAAAGGGAATAAAATGAGAAAACTTCATTTCTCGGATTTACCCTACCCTACTACAAAAATTTCAATAAAATACCAACGTTTGTGGAATTGTTTAATAGCTTAGCACATTTGAGCATATTTTTTATAATTCCTTCATGTATACTCTCTTCATAACTATAATCTTCTTCGACTTTTTGTCTAAAATAAGCTAATAAATTCTGTCCACCAAGTTCTAAAACAATATTCACTGGAGTTTTTGTTTTTATCTGTCCATTCTCACTTAAAAAATATGCCCGAAACGTACCTACATATTTGGCCCGGGGATCAGGGTGGCCTTTTTACCCTATTTCTAGAGGATTTTCCCTATTTTTTATCTTTTCGCCCTATTTTTTCCCTATTTTATAAATTTGCCATATTTTGCCCTATTTTTAACATTTTGTAATATTTTTCAAATTTTCTGCAAGTTTCTAAAAAACTCGAAAAAACAAAGAAAACTGACTCTTGGACTTAAAACTTCCCAAAATTTTCGCCTCGGCGCTGAAAAAAGAAGAAATCTCTCCTCTTGGCCATCTTAATTTCTCAAAATTTTTGCCTCTGTCTTCTTAAGCTTTCAAAATTCTCGTTATTTTGCTAAAAATGGAAGAAATCTGACCTATTGAAAATTCAAAATTTGAAAAAATTTTCGTCTGCGGCGCTAAAAAGGAGATAAGGCTTATTATTAGAGGCAGATAAAAGAAAGTATCTCTACGGGATTTTGCGCTATTTTCGGTGGCAAATCGGATCTCTGAACAAGAGACCAGATCGAGACGAGATCTCGAACGAAAATTTAGAATAGATCGAGATTTTTTTGAGACATTCGTCCCTGTTCAATTTAGTTAAAATTAGTAGAAAACATGCGTAATAACTTATTTATAATTTTAATTATTTTTACGTTTTTAAAATAATTCCCTATTTTTTGCCCTATTTTTGACCGATTTCGCCCTATTTTTTCCCTATTTTTGAGTGGCTGTGCCCCGTTTTAGTGGTTTGGAAATTCATTTTCCTTTGTTATAATAGAATAATTAAAATCTATTAATTTGCATAATTCCAAAGGAGCATCAAGATTATGTCCATGGGGTATAACAAAATTGTTTGGCTTAATATCCAAATGAATGCCATCTAAATTTTTGACAATTATTATATTAAAAATAAATATATTTCTTACAAAATAATTACTTAAATGTACAAAATTAAAAGGAACATAGCGAGAAAAGTATGGGTACTTCAGTTCTCGGATTTACCCTTCCATACTACGAATATTTCAATAAAATACCAACGTTTATGAAATTGTTTAATTGCGAGTGCAGCACATTTAAGCATATTTTTTATAATTCCTTCATGTATACTCTTTTTATAACTATAATCTTCTTCGACTTTTTGTCTAAAATAAGCTAATAAATTCAGTCCACCAAGTTCCAAAACAATATTCACTGGGGTTTTTGTTTTTATTTGTCCTTTCTTACTGAAAAAATATGCTCGAAACGTACCTACATATTGGCAAAGGGATCTATTATTCCCCTCGCCAATTGTAGGTACGTTTTGAACTTACAATCCTATCATTTTAATAATGGAAGTTCTTTCTTCTTCTGGCAATTTAGAAAAATATTGGAGAACAATAATTTCATTATCTGCCTCAGCAGAACTATTTTCAATTTTCAACGCAACACAATGTTTATTTTCCTTCAAATATGCGTGATATACCTTTAAATTTATTTAAATTTCGACAATTATGTATTTCTCCAAAAGATTAATATAATATTTAAAATTAATATTGAAGATATTTTATTATAAAAATTTCTAAAAATTTGATGGTAAGGTTATACTATTAAAATTCTTTTTTTATTTTTATGACATACATATCCAAATGCACCAAATCCAAGTGTCGTTTGAAAATCTTTTTTATATTGCAGGTGAATAACTTCTTTATTTTCTTGATCTATTGTCATAGAATCTCTTAAATCGTTAAGTTTATATTCTCCACATTGACAACATTCTTGAGAAATTAATCCAAAGAAAATTGTAGGTTTGCATTTGGCACATATTTCTTTAATTTGCTTATAAATATAAAATTATTTAACAAATGAATCTACCTGGATATTGTGATAATATCAGAATTAATGGAGGAAATAACTTTAATTTTAATAACTTCATTACGTATCCTATATATAATTTGAGGTATTAATTAACTAATTAAATATAAAACAAAAATAAAATAGGTTCAGACAGCTTATAACATATTTCCTTAATGACATTTAATAATATCAAATTTATAACAACAAATTATAAAATAATTTGATCAAATATTTAATTTTGCCGTCTGGCCGAGCTACATCTATTGCTATATGCAATTTCCTATTATTCTATTCAAAATATATAAAAATATCCAAATTTAGGTATATTGTTGGAATATATTCAATATATATCTTTCTGGATCCGTTAGGATTTTTCTGGTTTGCTCGGTCGTGAAATAGTTGGTTTGCTCGGTCGGGAATAATCTTTAATGTATATTAACTTAAGTTTTTAGGTCAAAAATAAAATTTATATATATATTATATAAAATTTTTTAATTTTATTATTACCTTAGTTAAGTTAAAAAAATTTTTATATAAAATTTTTAAGTGGGAGCGCAGAATGAGGACTGATTTAATAAAAAGTGTAGAGCGAGAATTAAATTAAGAGAGCTAATGAACGTGAAGTTAAAATATAGATTTTTAAAATTCAATAAAAAAATTTTCCATTGTTTAATTTCTTTAGCTAGGGAAGGAATTCATTAGTGAATATTGATGGAGAAGCAGAGCCAAATATTATAGCCTATAGAAATAAATTGAAATGTTAGCAACATTTAAATTGACAGAAAATGTTTTTTTTATTTAAGTAAAACAATTTAAAAAATAATAAAAATTAATTTATTTTTAATTAAATATGTATATAAATTTAAAAATAATATTCGTTCCTCCTTTCATTTGATAAACAATTTTTCCATATTTCAATCAATTTTTAACATTTCTTAAAATTTCAAAAGCGTATTAAAAATTTCACATATGTATTAAAGAAAAGACGAGCACTAAAAGGGAAGGAAAAGTTGGAATATCTTCTACAAGTTCATTTATACGAAATCAACATCCTTCAGGCAAACCACGGATGTGAGGCTTTTGAAAGAAGATACATAAAAGCTTCAAATAATATTTTTTCTGAGAGATTAACTATAAATATACATTTATGATATCGGGAAAATTTTATTTATATTTAAATATGTTTGATTAAATTGAGGAAAATTTTTATAAATAGGTAAATTGCTGATTTTTAAAAATATTTTTAGAAGGTAAAATATTTAAATTACTAAAGCTAAGCTTTTCTTGCATTATTATCCATTTTTTCAGCTATGCAAATTTGTGCACAAATAAGATACGAACGACAGGTAAAAAGTTTTATCCAAAAGATAATAAAAAACAAAAACTTTAAATAATAATTCTAAAAGAAAAATTTACAAGTGATGAAATATTTTTAAACAAATATGTATGTAAAATGTTAAAAAAGACACAGTAAAAGTTATAATTTTAGATACATAACCGAAATACATAAATGAAAAAATAATAAAGGGACGAGGGGTGTCGAAAATTTCAATAATTGCAATGACAGTAGGCAATCAAATAAATTATGTACATGGGTACTTTTCCATTCTCTTTTTGTCTTATCACAAAATGGAACCAATTCAAAAAAATCTCTTCATCATTGTTAAATCGTCTCATACATTTTGAAGCCAATTTAAAATATAGTCAATAGTTGGGCGGCCATTTGGATTCTCATTTATGCAGGCCTTAAAATAATTATTTTCTTTGAATTTTTAATAGAAATATAATTCCTTATAAATCTATTTATGAAAATATGTAATAACTAGGGTTCAGCGGTATTCAGTACCGACCGGTATCGGGCGGTATTATACCGGTCTCTTTGAATACCGATACCGATTTTACTGATACCGATACCGAATGATAAATCCCGATACCGTTTTTGCTGATACCGATACCGAGGCCGGTATCGGGATTAGCGTCGGATACCGATGAATATCGGTATTTTTTAACCTCCTAAGGATCGATTTTTCATTTGTTTATGGACGAAATTAGCCACATGGCCTTCTAAAATTCTCAAAATTTTCGCCTGCGGCGCCGAAAATTGAAGAAATCTGGCTTCTTAGTCTATAAAAATTTTCAAAATTTTTGCCTGCGGCGCTGAAAAAGTGAATTTTTTTACCTACGGCCTTCTAAAATTCTCAAAAATTTCGCCTGCGGCGCTAATAAAGGAACAACTCTGGCTTATTGACTTTACAAAAATCTTAAAAATTCCGCCTGCGGCGCTGAAATGGGAAAAAGCTAGGCCTTTTGGCCTTAAAATTTTCGGAATTTTTGATTTTGGCGCCTTTGGTGAATTAAATTTTGGCTTAAAAGTAAAATAATGTTCATTAATGAAACACAGGTGTTTTGTTAACGAACGAAGCCTAATGAAAAAAAAGTTTTATGCAGGTCTGGTCCCCATATTGAGGGATATCATTCGATTATCGGGGGTATCCCTAGTACTCCCAAAAGTCGACTGATATCCCACCTAATCCCCAAAGTTGATTTGAGGTATAAAGTTTAATTTGGGGTATACCCGTGGATGAAGATGATATCGGAGGATTAAAGATTTGGAGGTCTTCTATTGGTTCCTGAGATGTTTTTGTCTTGAGAATGGCTTTATAGTGCTAATTTATCATTTTACTACAGATTAATACTTTTTCAAAATGAGGAATAAATTTATTTATCGAAGAATTTATTTTTTTTTTTGCATTAAAATTTTTTTAGGAAATAGCGATACCGATTTTTCAATCCCGATCCCGAGTCGGTATCGGTATCATCAATCCGAAATACCGATACCGGTTTTTTCTCGGAATACCGGTACCGCTGAACCCTAGTAATAATCAATAATTTGTACTAAATAGTACTAATATTAAACAATACTTTAAGCCTGTTAATCGTTTAGTTGTTAAAATAATCATAATTTATTTCAAATATTGAATCATTTTTAACTATTCTATTTACCTTTATAATGTTATCTAAATATGTGCTGTATTTATCGCTTTTACGATATTTGTTTAATGCTTTATCAATATTCATATATTTGAACAATGATGAATATTCCGGCAATTCTTTATGAAGTAGCTCATAACCCATTAAACCAAATGCCCAAATGTCCACTTTTTGAGATATCTAAAAAATATAAAAATATTTTTTTTTCAAAAGAAAATATTCTAACAAATTTTGATAAATTCACTAATTAATCATTATAAATTTATATTATTTGTTAAACTACATACATTGGAATTATCCTTTTTGCGAATTTCTGGGGCCATAAAATCTTTAGTCGTCAAACTAAGATTCGCATTTCCTTCATTTCCTAAAAACACAGAAGTGTTAAAATCTATTAATTTACACTTCAACGGATTAATTTGCATTCCACTTTGATATTCATTTAATGCAATAATAAAATTGTCAGCTTTAATATCCAAATGAATACCATCTACATTTTAAACAAAAGTTTAATTTTGAAAAATTACAAAATTATTACCAGAATCATGGAATTGTTTGATAGCTAAAGCAGCGGCTTGAAGTATATTTTTTACAAAATAATAATAATACTCAGAATTATTTTGGATGGATTGCTTGTTTTCATGAAAATAACTAGCCAAACTTTTTCCACCAAGTTCCATAACAGTGTACATTTTTTCTGTATCTTCATCCTCCTCACTTAAAATAAGAAATTTACTCAAATATGTGGTCTGGGATTTGAAACTAGTCAAGTTTCAAAATTATTAATATCATTTTAAAATTCGATAAAAAAATTCTTTGAAATTATCAAAAAGTTTTAATAATAAAATTAAAAAATACTTGAATAAATAAACCAAAATAAGATAGATTTTTATTTCTTACTTATTGCTATTAATATAAATTAAAACATACTATCCATAAATTTTTATAATACGACTTTGACTTTCATCCCATCCATTAAATTGTTGAAGAATATTAACTTCATTAGTTACGGCATTCCTATCTTGATTACTTCCCATGCTTGAAATTTTAAGAGCGACACAACGATTTCCATCGGGCCAATAAGCATGATATGTCTTTAATTAAAGGAAAATGTTTGATAATTAATCAAAAATAAATATTTCAAGATAATTAATTTGTTGAAATATATGTATTTATTTTTAATATTTATATAGATACACAAATTTTTATTAAAATTATCTAAATTTATTTCTTACTTTGCCAAATCCTCCCTTTCCAATTCTGTGTTTGGTATTAGTGTTTAACACTATAGTTCCAATTTGTGTTGTTGCATTGAGATCAAACTCACGCCTATGACTACATTTGAATGTAGATGATTGTTCATCATCCGAGGATTCCGAGTCTGTATCGTCCGCAACTTGGTGTTTAAAAATTATTTTAAATTTTTTATAGTAGTATATTTTTAATTTTTAATATATAATTTTATTTAAATATATTTTATATATATTTTTAATTGTTATATTTTTTAATTAATATATTTATTTAAATATATTTTTTAAATATAATTTTATTTAAATATATTTAATTTAATTATTTATTAATATAATGTATTTCCTACCCGAAAAATGTAGTAAAAGCAAATTTACTACTAACAAAAATATTAATAAATGGATATCCATTTATAATCTTCTAAATTAAAGTTTAAAAAATATCTAATATTCCAGATTTAAAATAATAATTTAAAAATAATTTAAAATTTAAAAATTTTTAAAAGCTTTATACATAGGGGGGAATTAAAATTTAAAAAATTCAGTTAAAAATTTTAAGTGGAAGCGCATAATGAAGACTGCTGTAAAGAATGCTGTAAATGAATAGTGTAGAGTCGATTAAATAAGAAGAGGTAAGTGGATTAAATAAGAAGAGGTAATATAGGTTTTTAAAATTCAATAAAAAATTTTTTCTATTGTTTAATTTCTTTAGCTAGGTAAGGAATTGAATATTAATAGAGAAGCAGAATAAAATATTATAGCCTATAGAAATAAATTGAAACGTGTAGCAACATTTAAATTGACAAAAAATGTTTTTTTATTTAAAACATTTTAAAAGATAATAAAAATTAATTTATTTTTAATTAAATTTATAAATTTAAAAATAATATTCGTTCCTCCTTTCATTTGTTTAAACACTTTTTCCTTATTCTTGAAATTTCAAAAGCCTCTCCAATCTTATAATGATTAAAGAATTATTTTAAATTTTAAATTCATTTTTTGGTGTAATTAGCATAGTTTTATCAGATATCAATAAGTAAAAATAAACTAAAATATTTATGTTTGCTTAATTGCTTGAGAGCTATTGCAGCGCTTGAAGACGAAAACATAGTGAAATTTTTTTGTACAACAGATTTAATGAAATGTGTGTTCTGGAAGTCAAAACTAGTTTCAAAATTATTATTTTTCTTTAATTATAAAAGATTTTTGGAACTATTGCAAATTCAAACTATGAATTAAATAAATGCCTCCATTAAAGAATTAAAATAGTCTAGTTATCACTACACAACACAGATCAAAGTTTTTTAGGTTAATTAAACTGAAACAAGGAAGAAAAAAAAGAAAATATAGTATCAAAAAAACAGCTCAGACAAATCAGCATTTTATTTATAAAAATTTTCCTCAATTTAATCAAACATAAATATTAATAAAATTTTCTCGAGATCATAAAAATATATTTATAGTTAATTCCATTTTCAAAAATTATTTAGATCTTTCCTTCTTTTTCCTCAAAATCCTCTCATCCATGGTTTGCCTGAAGGATGTTGATTTCTTATGAAAGGATTTGTAGAAAATATTCCAACTTTTCCTTCCCTTTTAGTGCTTGTTTTATCATTAATATTAGCCAAATCAATTATTTCTTTATCATTTAGATTAGGCAAAACAATATTTGGATTGCTTTGTCTCAACATTCTTCTTGTTTTTTGTCTCAATTTCCTCCCCTGTGCATTTCTTAATAATTGCTCTAAAGCCGCCTTTAAATTCGGCACATTATTTATTTTTTGGCCATTCTGATTGTTCTCAACTTTTACAAATAAAGAAGAAAATAGTTGATTTTCTTTGTTATTATTATCAGAATTTGTTTCATTTATTTCTTCCAAAATTTCCTCTTCTTTTAGTTTAGGAATTAATTCATCCATTTTTATCAATTTTGATGCACGGAATGAACGAGGATTTTGCTGAAATTCTGGATAGTTTTCGAATTTTCTATCGTGGTCTGGACTGTGTAATAAACACTGGATGGGAGAGAAGTAGCATGGTCTGAAAAATTTAATTCTTTGAATTAATTGAAATTTCGAAATTTGAAAGAATAATCAAGAATTATAATTATTCTCGTTAACTATGTAGATTATTTAACCAAAACATTAAGGCAATATTAAATATTGATATTTTATGTTTTGAGTAGGGTGCCAAAATTGACCGACTCGGACCGATAGATCAAGTCGGATCTAAGATATTTGGCCAGAAAAAGACTCGTACGGCCCGCTCGATAAAAATGAGGCCCAAAAAATGACTTGACCATTGGCCCGACCTCAACCGTAGTTTTTAGGAATTTTTGGATCCTTTTTTAATATTTTTCACCTTCTAGAAGGGGAAGACGGTCTTCTAATAGAATTTAGTATATTTTCATTATCACTAGAATCAATAAGAGGTGATTCAACTTCTATATTATTAACTTCGTTTTCATCTTCTTCTAAATTATCAACAGATCTTGGCATAATCTATAAATATTAAATTTTATTAAAATAAAAATTATTATTATTTAATTCACTTTGAATAAATTATCTTTAAATTAAATATTATAATAATTAAAATTTTAATTAATTTTTATTTAAAATATTTACTTTCTTTTCTTCCTCCACTTGATTTGAACCTTCATTTCTATTTTTTAACAAAAAATTTGGAAAAAGAAGATTTCTTTTTTGTAAACTTTTCAATTCTTTACATAAACCAAAAGGTTTATTTAAAAATAATAAAAACAAAAATAATATTGAAATAATTAAAAATATATTTTTGTTGAATAATTTCATTTTGTAAAGAAATAAAAAATTATATTTCAAATTTGCCTTTTAAATAAAAAAAGTGTGCCCAAATGTATGAATCTGTTAAAAATTAAAATTTTTATTTAATTAATCTACAAAAAATAATAATAAATGAATAACATTTATAATCTTTAATATTTAAAATAATAAAAGAAAGGAATTTGAAAAAAAACAAAGGAGAATGAGCGGATTTAATTATGGAATTTAATTATGTTTTAATTTTTTTAACAAACATCATTTGTATTAAAAAGAGATTTTTGAATAGAAGGATAAAAGTACAATTTAAATTTAAAGAATGTTTGTTGTACTTTGGAATTTAAGCAAAATTATTGTTATCCTCATAGTTATTAATTAAAGATTGGAATTTTTAAAATATTTTTGTTAGAAATATTTTTAAATAAGTAATAAAAATACTTAGAAAGCTTAGAAATACTGTAGCTTAGAAATCATTAAAATATTATTTTATTTAAATAGTTAAAAATCCTAATTTTTGTAATTTTACATTTCCATCATTTTAAGACGATTTCAACATAGTGAGAATTAGGAATTCTGGCTAGGAAAGAATTTCTGTAGTTTTTATCTAAGCTAAGAAAATGCCAGAGATCAAGCTTTGGAATCTTTTCGTATAATATTTTTTATCTTTTCTTCTACAAAATTAAAATGAAATTTTTCAAAAAATTTTCCTAAAATTAAAAAACATTTTTACATGTAAATAAAATTTTAAAAATAATAGTTTTTAATTTCAAATAAAAATATTTATTTTTAAAATATAAATTGAACAATTAGGAAATCTGGTAAAATTAATGTTTAATTTTCTAAATATAAATATAGAATTGATAAAAAACAAAAAAATATCTAAATATATTTAAATAAAGCAACATTACCTAAAAATAAATTTGAGAAAATTTTGTGAGGCTATTAAAATATATTTTCTCAGGGTTTGATGTATTTGGGTAAAATTTTTGCAGAAGTTAAAGAAAATAATTTTTGTTTTTTTTTATTTTTAATTAAATAAAATGATTTCATTTATTTATTGTGAATTAACAAAAAAAACAGCCAAAAATAAATTAAAATTAATTGAAGAAATAGGCATTTATTTAATTATAACCACCTTCTATTAAATGCCAAACCTACCCATTTGCTTTGCAAAGAATATTTATCCAAAATTTTGTATAATTTTGCAGAATTTAAAGATATAATTTTGCAGAATTTTAAAAATAATTTTCGACAAGAAAAAAGCAGAACTTTTCAACTCGATAGAAATTATTTAAATTATTTTTTGATTTATCTTAATTAAAGTAAAATTTTAAAAAATAATTATTATAAACTACTAATTAAATATTAACTTTTTTTGTTAAATTTAGATATTTAATCAATAAATAATTAATTCATATATTTTAATAAATCTCAAGAGAAAAGTTAGCAAAAATATTATTTTTAAATTTAAATGATTTTACCCAAGGGATTTATAAAAACTTGATTAGTATATAAATAATAATTTAAATAATTAATTGTTAATTTAAATTAAATATTTAAATTAATTATTAATAAAAAAATATAAAAATAAAAATTAAATAAAATATCACAAGATTTTATTATATTTTTGTTTTTAATAAAAAAAAGCTTGAGAAAAGTTGTTTATGAAAGCCCTATTATTGTTTGAAACGGAAAAGTTTAAAATTAATTTTTTGTGAGAAATTTTTAATTTAATTCAAAATTATTTTTTAATTAAAATTTTGAACATTTATTATGTACAATATATTTATTAGGGAATACAGAACTCAAAAAATGTTAAATTATCTATTTTATTCAAAGTTTTTTTCAAAAAAATTTAATAATTCCTTTCTTAAATTTTGTAAATTTATTTTAAAAAATAGAGTAAAGAATTGTTATAAATTAAAAGTAAATTAATTAAATAAAATAAAAGAAAATTGTAAAGTGCCAAAAGAAAAAATAAATTAAATTTTGTTTGTCAATTAACTTTTTAATATTAATTAAATAAAATTAAAGAGAGAACAGATTTTTTAAATTGAAATAAAAGAATTTTATAAAAATTATTTAGTTTTTAAAAAATTAATTAATTTTAAAATTTACAAAAAATATTCAGAGAAATTTAATTTTTGTGAAAAAATTGAATTTTAGAAAAAAAATAAATTTTTATTAAATTAAGAAGAGAATTTGTCTTAAAATTATTTGTTTAATTTATAATTTTTTAGCTAAAATATTTAAAATATATAATTACCAATCTAATATCCCCAAATTAAATCTAAAAATTTTTACAAGTTGTAAAATGCAAAAAATCCGATTTATGAACAACTAAAAGTTAAAAGTAAGATTAACTCTAAAAATTACAAAGATGACATTTTTAGATTTAGTTAAAAACAGAAAAAAATAGTTTAAATGTTTATTTTGCGACAAATTTGGCTCATAAAATTTTTTAATATTTTTAAAGTGAAGGGGGGCTTTCCTAAAATAAACGTCATTAAATATTTCCTCTTTTACTTAAAGTGGGGGAAATAAATGCTTAGAGAGACCAAATCCTGAAAGACACTTCTTACTTTAAAAATAAAAGAAAAAATATAAAAAAAGTCTGTCTACTAAATATTTAAATAAAAATTATTTAAAAAAAACGAGGAAATAAATGAATAATAATTTTGTGTGTGTGGGCGATATAGAAAAGTATAAAAAATAAAAATCTCAATAAGAAAATAATTGGGCATTTTAAAGTAAAAGAACATTTTTTGAAAATTATTATTTTATAAAATTTAGTGAACAATTTACTAATATTAATCAGTCTATTTCGGTTTTGTATAGAACAAATAATTATTTATAAATATGTATTGTGTTTTAATTTATATACATAATTGTAAAGAAAAAAATTTTTTTTGCAATTTAAAAAAGAATTATTCATTTTAAGGTTCCTAGCCAATTATTGTTTGAATTATTTATCGAATCATTTCCCACTAAAAATCCTAATCATTTCCAAAATTATGAATTTATATTCCTGATGCAAAGGCAAATATAGTTGCAAAATGGGTGGGATAAAAATTCATGTCACATAGGAAATATTGTTTGAAATAATATTGGACTTAAATGTGGTCACAACATATGCACATTATTTGCTCAGTATTACCTTCGGGATCGATTCTGTCTTACATATCCCCGATCCTTATTTATTTGGGAAACAATGAATATTATTATTAAAATAAATATACTTTTAAACATTTACATATAAAATATTCTGTTAAGTACTATTTAAATATATAAAATGTTTTTTAAATTAATTATTTTTATTTAATTTAAAACGTAAAAGAAATATGTATATACGTAGCTAAAAAGAAATGTATAAATTAAACCAAAATTGAATTTTATTGGACATTTTCCAAGTATTTTGACAAAAAGAGTAAATTAAATTGGCTACATTTAAACTTTTTTTAAATACTTTTGAGCTAAGACTTAAAATATCAACGTAATAGTACTAATTAATTTTTTAAAAGTATTGCCCGAAATATTTCTTAGAAAAGACTGATATAAAATTATATCATAGATTATTATGTTAGAACGATAAAAATCGAGTCATTCCATAAGGAAAGCCTTAGAACTTGAATATATGGGCTTTGGAAATCTTTGGATATCCGTAATTGACTGAAAAATCTTCGTTTTGTCTCAGAATTGTTGTATAGTAAAATTGCCTGAAATTATTTGAAATTTTTAAATTAAAAAAGGAAGAGGCGGATATGAAAATAGAAAAGTAAATATTACATATTTCTATTTTTGAGTTTTTAATAAATATTTTAAAACTTCCTATACCCTACTTAGAAACTAATATAGAAATAGAGAAATGCTAAAAAAGCAAATAAACGGAAATTAAAATTTAGAATTTGAGACATAAATGTACTATTAAGGATTATTTTTTTATATATCGAATAAATATACCTAAAAAAGGATTCCTAAAATGAATTAAAAATGGAAATAAAATTTCTAGTAGTAAAACGTTTATATTTATTGGGGTATATTGGTATCTCTGACTAATCTAAAGAAGTTATTATTGTTATCCAGATTTGATAGGAATTTTTTCAATTTACGTAAATAAAGAAGTTTTGAATCAGGTAGGCCTTCTCCAAGTCAAAAATTAGTATGGGGTGTTTGAATCTACTATATATCTTTTTAATTTCCCATAGATATCTTTAACACTTTAATTAAAAATTATAAAATATTTAGGAAAAAAACTTTGAACTATTAAATTAGAAAACTTCTAATGTCAGTTCTTCTGAGACAAAACTTTTTTCCATCATTTTATTTCCATAAACTAAATTGTAAGCTAAAAAGCTCTTCCATTTTCTTAAAAAATTTTAATATGTAATAAAAAAGGTAAATCATTCATTCGGAAATTTAACAAAAAATTCTAAGTAAAATTTATATTTAAATAATTGCACTATTTTAATAAAAGTTTTTCTTAATAATTTAGTGTAGGCGTATTTATACATATTAAAAATTCTTTTGTAAATAACTTTTGAAAAATTGAGTTTAATTGCGCGTAAAAACTGAGTAATATAAATAAATAAATAAATTATGTATATTTACCTAAATAAAATATAACTGTATTCTGTTGGAAATATTTTTAATTTAATATTGTTAATCCAGAAAAATTTACGGATTTTAGTTAATAATTAATTAATGGTAGTATATAATGTAAAACTGAGACGCGGGTTCACCGTTAACAGTAAAAGATTTTCAGAGATTCATGTCCACTTTCCACCGCAACCAACATCCCTGTGTCGATGTCCGTAGGGAGGAAAAGGTCCGAGAAGTATTCGATGTCCCGAAAGGTACTTTCCGAACTTTTGTAAAAATTTCAAATTTTTGCCTATCCACAAAGGACAGTGAAATAGAAAATGAGCCGAATAAAAGAATTACATTCATAAAGAGCTAGCCTATACGGATTTTTCAAAAATTTCATAGCGGAAAAATTTCTCCTCATCGCTCAAAATTTTTCCAAGACAAATAATGGGCTATTTTTATTTATTTATGTATTCCTTTCTTCAAAGTGCAGACAAAACAAACAATATTTTTAAAAGTTTATTTTTAAATAATTTCAAAATTTTCAATTTAAGTTTATTTAAATAATAAATTTTAAAAACAATTTCCCAATTTAGTACACATTTAAATTTAAATGTTTGTACAGGCAAATGTCTGAAAAAAATTTTTTAAAATAAAGACAACAAAAGTGCATCAATATAAAAGCGAATTAAAATTATTTTTATTTAATAAAAAAATTAAAGAAAAAATGTTTCCAATTAAATTTATATTTTTAATTTTAACTTTAATTATTTATTTTGTTCTTGGATTGAATAAGAATAACGGATTTATTAAACCATTTATACTTGCTCCAGTTGAATAATGAAGATTTTGAAACTGAAGATATTGTTGATATATATAGTGATTAAAATTATTTAATTAAATATACATATTTATGTTATTTTAATAAAAAATTTAAATTTTAATTTAAAAAAGTTTATTTTTTAGATTTGTAAATTTAAATAAAAATCTTTCGAAATAATTATGTAATAAACTTGATAGACAATTTAAGTAATAAAGAGAGGATAGATTATTAATTTCTTAATAAGCACTTTACAAAATTTAAAATTTTTTATTAAATATATTTATGAAAATATATAAATATTAAATATATATTTTTAATAAATATATTAAAAATACTGTATTATCTGATCTCTAGGAATTTTTAACAATCATAATTTTATCGGTATTATGATTTACTTTTATTTTTGTATCAAATTGAGTTGAGTATGAAGAAATTGCTGCCACAACCGCCCTCCTACTTGATTTGAGTAGTTTTTTGTTTAAAAAAAGGATTAGGTTTATGTTATAGAAGCAAGCGATGCTCAGGATTTTGCACAAGCGTCTCGCAGCTACAATGAAAAGCGGAAATCAAAGATTTTTTTATCAAATTTCCTTGTTTCACATTTTGAGATGGGCCGAATTAGAGGAAATTTTGCTGTTTCATATAATGATTTTAAATTTTACATATAGTAAAGCCGCTGGGCTATAGTTATTTCTCTCCTTTTGTTAATCGGCGGCTGGGAGCGAACCAGCATCTTCAGTAGACCGGACTGATGTGTTAGCCATTACACCCCGCCGCCTACTGCACAGCCTTAGGAATTAAATAGCTGTATGCTCTACAATATGTATAATTCCTAAATTAATTAACAATTTTCAGAATATGATTAATTTCAATGTTTTTGCAATTATTATATTGCTTTTACGAAAAAATTTTCTTTTTGAATTTGAAATTAACTTTGATAATGTTGCTAAGTATTATTTTAAATTTAATGAAATATTATGTGCAGATGGAAATTTTAGTCAACAAAACAAGTTAATATTTCCTGAAAATTTTAATTCGCAGGAAATACATTTTATAACAAATTTGCATATCGGAATGCCATGTAACAATAAAAGTGGTTATTTGTTAAATTTTTGGAATAAACCTTTAGAGGATGCCGAATGGGAGATGCAAGTAAATCTCGTTAAAAATTAATTTATAATAAATATATAAATAGTAAATTACTTTGTAATAAATATAATAAGCTGATCAAAATATTACATATTGGTGGTAGCAATAAAGAATACTAATTTGTTTGAATTAGCCCTGTTTTACATCAGGGGTAATATGCTTATGCAGTAGAGTGATAAAAACAGATTATCACTAAAATATCCTCAGAAATTAATTTCTCTTCTAGTTTATTTTGAGTTTTTTTATTTTATCTCTTATGGGCTCCTAAATAATATACTTAAATTTTTTAAATCTCTTTTAATCTAAAATATTAAGGAAGTGAAATTTTCTTGTCCTGCTCCAAAAAATAATTTGACAACCTTAAACACATATTCAATAAGATTAATTCAACTCAAAGTTTATAAATGGAAAGCAATTTGTGAGCAGAAAAACAATTTAATTAACGTCCCTTTTCTAAAGATAGTTAATTATTTTGAAAATGAGGCTAAAAATTCAAATAAAAATATTTTGCCTAATAGCGACTTTTTAAGGGAAAAATTAATTAAAATAATAATTGACAATTCTGAAGGAAATTTGGAAAATAGTTTAAATGAAAAACAAATAAATGTTATTAATATAATTAATGAAATTATTGGTAAAAATTTAAAAATATTTTTGAAAAAGAGAAATTTTTTAAATTTAATTTAGATAATTATATGAATAATGTGCAAAATACAATGTCACTTTTAATACCAAATTCAAATGAAAGTTTTTTGTATGGATTAATGGGGATAATTGAGAGTAATTATGGAATAAATAAAGGAAAAATTGGAGGTTTATTTTTAATAATTATTGTTATAATTTTTAAAAAATTAAATTTAAAGAACAAAGTAATAAACAGAAAGGAAAGAATATTGTGGAAGTTCAAAACAAGAAAAAAGGCAAGCAAATTGCCGTTGATTACCATGAGAATCGAGGTATTACTTAAATATATTTTGAAAATTTTTTCTTATATCGGCCGCTATTTTAATTATTTTTCTAATTAAATAATTATTTATATTTCCCAAAAATTATTTATAGATTTACAAATTAAAGAGAAGGATATAAACGTAAATGGAGATAAATTGGAGGAAATATTAGATAAAATTTTTGTTTTATTGGAGAATTATTTAAGTAATAAAGAAATAATTCCAAAGGTTAATTCAAAACAAAAGCACAATCTTCCTCCTAAAAGTCCTTCTTCGATTCAATTTTATCAAAAAATTTCTCAAAAAAATCAAACAAATGCCCGCTTAAACAAACGAAATTACGAAGGAGGTAGGAATTTTAGTTATTTAAATTATTAAAATATTTTGAACTTGTGTAATATCTTATACCTATGTGTACATACCTAATTTAATTTGTTTTGAAAAATTTCAAAAAAGTAAAATTCTGGTATAAGATACATTTGCTAATTTTAAATTTTAATTTAAATATTTAATTTTGGATTTTACAAAAATAGCTTCTGAGTGCTCTAAAAAGGAAAAGAAAATGATTGATGATAATTCATCATCTAACATTATTCAACAAAATATTCATCTTGAAAAAATCCCTCAAGAAAATCCAAAAATTAAAGAAACAGATAAGGAAGAAGGAAATAATTCTTCAAATTCCAAGCTTAATCTGGAATTGGCTCTTAAACCGTCAAATAATGAATGAAAAACTAAAAAAAGAAAAAGATTTTAAATATTATTTTTTAAAATGAGTTTTTAAAAATTTTTTTAACTATTCATCCAAGGGTCAACAGGATTACTATTATACAAATTCTGTTAAATTATATGTTTTTTAAATTTAGTTTTCCAAAATTTTAATTTCCAAAACTTTAAATGCATAAAACCTTTTAGAAGTACTTTTCAGTTTTTTAAAAAAAATCCGATTGATAAACTAATTCAAACTTATCCAAAAGAACTTGACAAGTTTAGAAGAATAATATCTAAAACTTGATATTAATTTTGTTTTTGCCCCTTCATACGGCCGCATAAAATTCACATATCAGCACTACACCGTTGCAAAGTGATTCTTGGCATTTTTGTTATTTATCGTTGCAGTTCCTATATTTTTTCATCAATAATTTTTAATTTCTGCCCAGATTTTGCGATTTTCGTCAATATGTTTGAGAACTTTATTATTCACTTATTTTTATAAAAAGTTAAGAAATCAAACTTAAATATATTTTTAAATAGTTTCACATGATTTCCCAAATTTTTTCACCCAATAAATATTATTTTGTCTGTGAAATTTGTCTGGGAATCTTTAAAAATTAAAAAAAATTATTAAAAGTGCTTTTATTGAATTTTATTTAAAATGTATATACATATTTGCAGATTTTAAAATAAATGCATATTTTCTTGACTCTTCCAATAACTACATACCCTCTTTAGATAATTACTCCTTCAAGCTAGAAGAAAAAAATAATGATCCAGAGTAATTCTTTAAAAAAATACAGTAACTAATTAAATAATAATTAATTTTAACTTTTAAACAATGTATTGACAAAAATTTTAAATAAGAGGATTTAACTCTAAATCAAATTTAAAGAAAAAAAACTTGAAGAATTTAGATTAAAATTTAAAATTTTAATTTGAATTAAATATTTTCTTATTAGTTACAAATACAGACATATATACATAAACATATCTTTATTTGGTTATATTTTTTTAATTTAGATGTAAATTATATTATAAATCTTTATCCGCAATATGTGTCCGCAAATATACATATTTATTGCACTTTCCTGTAAATACATTTTTTAACTTAAAAATAAAAGTGCATATTTAAATTGTCTGATGTAAATTAAAGGCAATGTATATAAATGCCAATAATTTCCTTGCCTTTATTTACATCAGACATTAAATTTCAACGGGCTAAAATGTAAACAAGAAATGCACTTTTCATACATTATACATAAATACATAAACTATAATTTAGAATTTCTCTAAAATCTTTTAAGCACCGCCGGTGAAAATTTTTGACAGCCAAGAAAAACTCTTTATAATTTTTATTTATTTGTATTATTTAATTTTGCCTTTTTTAGAATTTAATAAAAAAAAAGTTTTTTTTAATTAATTAAAAAATGATAAATTTTGATGTTTATGCAATTATTATTCGAATGTTACTTTTACGAAAAAATTTAATTTTTCAATTTGATGTTGATTATGAAAACATACATGGATATTTTTTGCATTTGGTGAAATCAATTGTTTAAATTCTTCTCAAGGAAAAAGAATTTTTTTCGATAAATTTAATATGATAGATGGAAATGTCCATTCAATTTTACATTTTGGAGAAGCTTGTGAAGATAATAATTATAAATTACATTTTATGAATAAACCTTTAATAAATAGTGAATGGGAAATTCAGGTACTTGTCAGGAATCGAACTTTTGATAACATCAAAATTTAAGTCTAAATTTTGATTAAGTTATGATCAAATTTTAATTTTTTCCGATCCCTAGTATTTATTATATAAATGGAAATTGGAGATTAATTTAAAAAAGGAAAAATCATTACTGCTTTTAGCCTCGGATATTAGATCCTAAAAATCAACTAAAAAATATGATTGGAAATAAAAATTATTAAAATTAAGAAAAAATAGAAATCGAAAGGTGTTTGTCAAAAGAATTCTTAACGTTATTTTTGTGTAAAAAGATTTTTTGTTTTAATTAAAATCTCCAGCAGGAGGATATTCGGAAATAAATATCAAAATTATTGACGAAATATTTTATCTAAATTATTGACGAATCTTAAATTAAACATGTATTTCCCCACCCATTGATTTATCAAATTTTAAAAAGTTTCCAAAACAAAGCTATCTAACTTTGGGGTTATCAAATTCCAAGTCCAGCAATATTAGTGATATATTTACACATAAATTAAATATATATTTAGACAGCAACATTTACTTGTCCCAAACCAAGTAATGAATTGACATCATTAAACAATTATTCGATTAAATTAAAAGAGCTTTGGGTTTATAATTGGGAAGCTATTTGTGAACAAAAAAATAATTCAACAATATTTCCATTAGAATCCCTTCCAGCAATAATTGAATATGAAAACAGTTTATTAAATTCACAAAATAATATGGACCCTCTTAAAAAAGAATTAATAAAAATTTTGTTTGACAATTCTAAAAAAATTTTAGAGAAACTCAATGAAAAACAAATAAATGTTATTCGTATAATTATTAAATTAATTGGTAATTTAATTTTAAAAAATGTTAAACTTTTATTAGAATTTGATAAAAATTATTTTTATATTAGATAGGATGCAGGGAGGGAAAAATCCTTTCGGAAGAAAATTCGGGAAACAAAAATTTTTTTAGTAAAATAAAAATTATTAATTCATTTTTCTTTATTAAAAAAATTTAAAATAAAATTCAATTTTCTTAGGCGAATATACAAGTATTTTTCCAATGCCGCAGCAACCTTCATCAAATATATTAGAAAGCTTTTTGACAGAAATTATTAATATTTTAAATCGTTATAATTTAAATAATCAACTTGAAACTTTTGGAGGTTTTTATTTTAAAAATTTATAAAAATAAGTTAAAAAATGAAATAAATTTTTAAATAAATTTAATTTAGAGAATATAAATTTTGAAAATTATAATGATTATGAATGGACTAAATCGTTGATAGAAAAACAAACAAAAATGATTTTAGGTATAATTTAAATAATAATTTCTAAAATATAATATCCACATATTATACATTATAATTCTTTTTAAAAATTAATTTATTTTTAAGAATTACACCGTCTTAATTTAATAAATAATCGAAATAAAATATTAGAAATTGTATTGAAAAATATTTCTAATTTGTTAAATAAATATTTAAATGACGAAAAAATAATAAATGAAATTGAAACTTTAAATTTAATCCCAAATGAACGTAAACAAAAACAAAAATTAAAATATGATCAAAATAAGAATAAAGGTAAGGATTATTTAGTTTTTGAGTTAAAAATCTGGGGGTTATAATCTGGGTAAAAATTTGGATATATGTCAAGATTATTAAACCAAAAAAATTACTATTCTATTTATAAGAATTCTTGCAAAATTTTTAGAAACACCTTAAAGGCAACATCCACCGTCTTTAATTTTTAATTTAAACTTTGTTTATTTAAACTTTATTATTAAATTTAAAAAATGTTTAAAATCTACAGAAGGATGTTCTAAACGGAAACAGCCAATAATTGAAGAAAATTATTTAAATAAAATTTACAAAAATTCTTCAAGTTTTGATAAAATTTCTGAAGAATATTATCAAAAAGGGCCAAAGAAAACTCGAAAAATAATTTATGAAAATAAAAATAATAATTTAAAAGACAATGAAAGTAATTATTCTTCGACTTCTAAAAAGAATAATTTAAATTTGGAATTATCTCTTAAACCTCCAAATTCATCTGACAAATAAATAAAAAATAAATACAATTATTTTAAAAATAAAAATTTTTCTTTAAATATTTAAAACAAAATTAATATTTCTTTCTCTTTCTCTTTCCTTTTTCTTTTATTTTAATTTCTTTTATAATTCTGTCAATTAAGTTATATGTACATACGCACCAGAGATTCTGCCGACAGAAAAACAAAATTCCCGATATCAGGAAATCGGGATCCCGACCCAAAAAATCATCGAAAATTCCCGTTTTCGAAAATCGGTAATCGGGACGGCAGGATCCCTGAACCACAATTTGTATCTTTTGAGTTTTTCAAATTGAAATTGAAACAAAAATTATTTTTTAGTTTCTAAAGTTATTTATTTTATTCTTATTTTAAAATTTTCTTTAGACAAACTTTTAAGAAAACAATTATTTTAATTAATTTTAAGTTTATAAAAATTCTTCAGTCATTATCGGATTGAAGAATGGAAGGCTTTTGAATTGTAAAAACTGTTAAAATTTGATAGAAATTTGAAGAAGTGTTAATTTATTAAATAAAAAGAAAAATCATTTTAAATAATAAACTTTATTTTTAAATTTATCAAATTGTTTTAACTTAAAAAAACATTTTCTGTCAATTTTAATGTTGCTACACGTTTCAATTGAGTTGTATAAGTTTTAATATTTGCCTTCCTCTCTATAATATTTGCTAAGGGTAATGATTGCCTATCCACCCCCTCACCCTCTCCCCACATCACCCCCTCTCCCACCCACTCCCTCCCCATATCCCCCCACCCTCCCCCTCCACATATCAAACCCCCTCCCTCCTCCCCCTCCCTCCTCCCCATACCACCCCCTCCCCCACCCACTCCCTCCCCATATCCCCCCTCCTCCACCCTCCCTCCTCCCCATACCACCCCCTCCCCCACCCACTCCCTCCCCATATCCCCCACCCTCCCCCTCCACATATCAAACCCCCTCCCTCCTCCCCATACCACCCCCTCCCCCACCCACCCACCCACTCCCTCCTCCCCCCCCCCCCACCCTCCCTGCTCCTCATATCCCCCCCCCCACCCTCCCTCTTCCCCATACCACACTCCCTCCCTCCTCCCCATATAGAGGATTATTGATTAAAACAATAAAAAATTTTTTATTGAATTTAAAAATTTATGTATATGTATCCTCTTCATTTCCCACTCTCTATATACACACCTATTTAATTTTTTATTCAGCGCTCCCACATAAAAATTTTTTAAATAAAATAAATAATAATAAAATTCAAATTTTTAAAAATATAATATATAAATAATAAATTAATTATATAAAGTAAAAAAATAAATTAAAATTATTTATAAAAAGTTTGATAAATAGATAGTAAAGTTAATTACTTCCAAGAAATCTAATAGAAAATATATTATTGGCTATATCTTTTTTTAAATATATGCCGATAATTATTTTAGCATTAGAAAATTAAAATTCTGTTTTTTAACCCATTTTTAAATAAATTTAAAAATTATATCCTCAAGCTTTGGGTAAATAGGGTAGTTTGTTTAAGTATTTTCAACAATATATTTTTTATTTTGTATATAGAAACTTAAAAATAGTGGCAATGAAAATATTGCTATTATTACTTTTTCAAACATTAATTTTTGGATTGTTAAATATTCAAGGTAATTTTTTAAATTTAAAAATTATTTTGTTTAATTAATTATTTAAGAATTAGATGCTGGCCTATTTAAAAGTTTTTTTGGTAACTTTACTAAATGTTTTAAACCGGCTGGTAAAAACGGAAAAACTGAAAAAACTAAAGTTGAAAAGCATAAATCAATTGGAGATTTTTTAACTAAAAAAGAGGAAGAAGAACACGAACGCAAATTATTAGAAAGTAAACAAAAATCGCTAAAATATTTAACATTATTTTTTTAATTTAAAATAAATAGTATTAAGTAGCGACCGGCAAAATCATTTTTCCGGGCCCGGAAACCGGATTTTGGATTTCTCACTCATGCCGGACCGGATCCGGCCGGATTTTTCCGGATTAATCCGGTCCGGAAAAATCCGGAGATCGCAAAAAAACCCGGATTTGGGACCCGGACTCCGGAAAAATCCGGCCGGATCCGGTCCGGTGCTGGTCACTAGTATTAAGTATTAAAGCATTTTGGAAATACGAGTCCAAATTTGAATTCAGACGTTCAGAATTTGAATTCAGAGATATTAAATTGGAGTACAGACATGATTTTTTAATTATTTATTTAAAATTATTTATTTTTGTTTAACTAAAAAATTTATACATTTGCTTTAAATAAATAATTATATGATGATATCCACCCAACTACTCACCCTGCAGCTAGTTTAATTAAATAATTAATATTCAGAAAAATCCCGTGTTGTTGACATACCTACCTTTAGCTGCGAACATGGAAAAGAGTTAAAAAAACAAATTCTCATAAATTATAAAGCGAAGGAATTCAAAATAAACTTTGACTTTGAAAATCAAATAGGAGAAGGAGCATATAGTCAAGTAAGAAATTAAGTTAAATATTTTTATTAATTAAAAGATTTATCACGCGTATATGGAAGAAGAAACATCTTCTTTGGAAATACAAACTTCGCTTCCTTCTTCAAAAAATTTGGGAAAATGTGTAGCATTAAAAATTTCAAAATACACTACCGAGGAAGAGAAATTAAGTGTAGATAGAGAATTGAAAATATTAGAATATTTCGCTGATATTCCGCAAAACGTTATTATTGGCATGCATGCACAGTAAGAATTATTGTTTACCTAATTAATTTTTTTAATTTAACAATAAAAACAAAAATAATTTTCAGTGATACTGTTACCGAAGAATATTATTATAGCTATAAAAGTAATGAAATATATAGCGAAAAATATATTATTTTGGAACTTGGTGGTGTTGATTTATTGAAATTTTATAATGAGCAACCTAAAAGAGGAGATCAATTGGATCTTGTAACCAAAATTGCTAAAGGAGCTGCTAAAGCACTTAGTCAATTTAATGAACGTATCTAATTATTTTAATTTAATGTGGATAATTTATAAAAACAATATTTTGGACCTATTTCTGGATGATTTTTTCTTTTATCATTTTACAGATACTAAATACTAATCTTTAATTTATTTATTAAAATTTAGATGCAATTCATTTGGACGTTAAACCAACAAATTTTCTTGTTCACTCTCAAAATGAAGATGAGATTGTATTTAAATTGATAGATTTCAACACTTCTTTTCTTATAGAAGACATGAAAAAAGAAAATATTATTAATATTAACCTGGCGAGGAAATTCAAACCACCAGAGATTCGAGAAAATTTTAAAGTAATTATATTTATTTTTACATAATATTAGTTTTTCAATAAATTTATTCTCCGCTTTAGATCTAAACTTAAAATCTAAACTTTTAATTTTATTTTTATTTAAGTTGTCAGAAAAAATCGATCCATGGCAATTTGGTATAATGATATATGAATTATTATATAAACGAGATGGTGTAATAAAAACTCCAACTTATAGTCCCCTTACAAAATCTCCTCTAAGCTCTTTTAAATATCCGTCACCATCTCCTAAATATTCACACAAATCGCCAAGTATCCAAGGAAGTACAAGCGAAATTATTGAGACTTACTCTGCATCTATTTTTAATTATGATTATTTTGACAGTCAATTAAACAATTATCGAATGGATAAGAGTAAAAACAGTCTTGTAGATCGAGTTATAAAAGTAATTTTAAATTAATCCTTTCATCTAATTAATTTTAAATTTAAAAATAAATTATTAAAATCCACAATATTGTTAATAATGTAAAAAAAAACAAAAATTAATTTGTAATTTAAGAAATGCATTCAGCATGAAGAAAACCGACGTTCAAAAATGTCTGAAATAGTTGAGTTATTTAACCAAAAAGGTAAAAAACAATTAGAAGATGATAAAGGAGAGGAAATCAGTTATTTTTTGGATTGAAAAGAATGATTTACAATCGTTTTCTCTTTATTAGTCCGGGGCATTTAATTTTCGCGTCCCAAAGATATAAAAAAATTTAAAAAGAGAGAATTGCTGTCTCTATAAGCGATAACATCTTGCGCTTAACAGATAAAATTTTCTCCATTTTTTTATTTAAAATCCCACAACTTTACCTCGCATTTTATTTGATATAAACTTTTTTCTTTTTTATTCTAATCATTTCTACCTACCCATAAATACACTCTGTAACAAAATGATAGCGCCACCTATTATCAATATCCTACCAAATACTAAATGGATCTGTTTCATCTGGCAGAATATAGGTAAGGATATTATGTAGAGATGTGCGAGACCGAAATTTTTCCAAGACTCAAGACCCAAGACAAAATTTTTTCCAAGACCAAGACATAAGACCAAGACCAAAACTCCAAGACTCAAGACCAAAAATCAAGACCAAATTTTTAAATCCCATAGGTCAAATTTTTGGTTTATTTTTTGTTATTTTGATACGATCACAGTCAACTTCAGCACAATTATCTATAATTTCGAAAAATTTATGCGAAATTCAAAGAATTTCGGGGAATTTATTCTGTGGAAAATCAATAAAATAGGTTATTATTTCAAAGGGTTTGGGTGGATTAACGGGATATTAGTGATATCAAAAGATTAAGAGGGATAGCCGTGGGATTTAGCGCCGCAGGCGAAAATTTTGGGAATTATGACAGCAAAGAAGCCAAAAATCTTCCTTTTCCTGCACCGCAGGCAAAAATTTTGAAAATTTTGGAAGGCCGTAGGCCAAAAAAATTCACATTTTCAGCGCCGCAGGCGAAAATTTTTTGAATTTTGGAGCTCAAGAAGCCAGATTTCTTCCATTTTCTGCGCCGCAGGCGAAAATTTTGAGGATTTTGGATGGCCAAGCACTAGGTCCAAAAAGGCCAAAAAACCAAGACCAAAAAATAAAACCAAGACAAGACCAAGACAAACACCCCAAGACCAAGACCAAGACCGAAAAAAAACCAAGAAAAGTCTTGGTTCCAAGACCAAGACCAAGAGTCTCGCACATCTCTAATATTATGTATCAATAAGAAAAGAAAAAGTTTAATGCAATTTTCAAAAAAAATTTTCTACTAATAAATTTGATTTTACTTCTTTCAGAAAAGCATAAAATGAAAATTTAAAATACCTGGTCAAAAATAATTTTTAAAGACATTACTCAGGTTTTCCGTTGACGTTCGGGGCTACAGATCTCAATGAAGGAATTATATTGGAACTTCGTTTTTTTGTATTTTCTATAGATATCATAGATATGTTTACAGGGATTTTTGTAGATTTTTCGGACTACCCCTAAGGTCGAAAATACAAGTGGCGCTATCTTTTTGTTACACTCTAAAATCAAATTTATTATTATAAAAAATTTTTTAAATTGCATTAAACTTTTTCTTTTCATTATTGATAGATATATATTCTTGCCTATATTATATCCTTACCGATATTCTACCAAAATTTGAAACAGATTCATTTAATATTTGGTAGGATATTGATAAAAATTAGTTGGCGCTATCATTTTGTTACAGAGTGTACAAGTAAAAGCATTTATTTAAACAACATATGTATTTTTAAGAGATATCTTTAAATTTTTATAAAATCTTTTTTATTTGATAGCTTGAATTTCAATTTTAAAGCTGGTAGTTTTTAAACTGAAAAAGCACTTGAAATTAATTTAAAACTGGACAAACACATACCGTAAATGTTGAAATAATGTCTCTCTCTCAAATAATTACCCTCTCCCTATTAATTACCCCCTCTAGCGAGAGATCGAAAAAATAATTACCCTTCTTAAAATAGTTATAATTAGCCTTTTTAAAAAAAGCTCAAATAATTACCCCCTCCCTTTTAATTACCCCCTCCAGCGAGAGGTGAAACAAGAGGTTTCTATATTCCCGAGAGGTTTCTATATTCCCGAGATTTGTAGTTATATGCAGGAATAATTTTAAATAGTTATATATGTAACAGTTTTTTGGGGGAAGCACAATAAACACAAAAATGCTATATCTATAGAACTAATTATACATAAATTGTTTTATAAAGACATAAATTAGAAATCCTAGCGAAAAAGAGGATTGAAACAGAACTTAATGATGAACCTTTTTTGCGTTATGTAGGTTTAAAAACATAAGAATTCTAAATTCCTCATTTTATGCAAAGTATAAAGGGATGAAAAGAATATGAAATTTTTTTGAAATTATAATAAGAATAATAGAAACGAAAATCCCCCCTCCACCTGTTGTGTCCGCACATGCTGAAAGAATATAAATGATAATAAATAACCCATTATAGGGTTGGATGGTGGCACAGTCGGTTGTGCTTCTGTTTAGATATAAATGACTTATCCGACGTTATTCCAAACGGAGTCAAAATTAAACTATTTGCTGATGACGTTAAAATCTATAAAGTTTATAAGACTAAAAATGAAAGATTAGAATTAGCAGTTGCTCTTAAAAACGTCGAGGAATGGTCAAAAAAATGGAATTTAGATATATCAGTTGATAAGACATTCGTACTTCATTTAGGTAAAAATAACCCAAGGGATCAATATAAGATTTTTAATAATACTATAAATGAAGTTCAATCTATTCGCGACCTTGGAATAATCATAGACGACAAGCTTAGGTTTAAAGAACACATTAATATAATTATTCGCAACGCCTATCTAAGGATGAAAACAATTTTTAGAATAATAAAGTCAAGAAAAACATCAACTTGGATACTGATATATGAGTTATATTAGGCCTATGCTTGAATACGCACCGGAATCTTGGAACACTCTTTACAAAACAGAAATTAATTCTCTTGAAAAATGCCAAAAATTTTTTACTAAAAAAGTTTTTAAAAAATGTAATTTACCCGAACTACCCTATGAGAATAGGTTGGAATATCTAAACCTTCAAACACTTGAGAATAGACGTAAAATTTTTGATTTAATGCTTATGTATAAAATAGTTAATGGTTATTCTCACCTGGGACTTGAAACACTCTTTTCTCATCCTATTAAGAAATCTAGCCATTCTTCTCATAGAATTATTTCAAAAAAACAAAATTCTAAAAGTTCTAGATCATTTATAAATAGAACAACTAAAATGTGGAATATACTAGGTAAAAATACTATTTTAAGTAAATCACCCTTAGATTTTAAAAATAAGCTTAAGTCAATACTTATTGTATAAATAAACTGAATGTTCTTAAAAAAATTAATTAAACTCATCCAGGCTATCTAAAAAAATCCAAAGTTAAAAACTTTATTTTTCGTCTAAATGGGCTTTGCGTCTAAGTGGCCAAATTAAATTACCTTGCGACTAAATGGTCCATTAATTTTTTATATTTTCGCGTCTAAATGGTCAAATTAATTTATTTTTATTTTTCGCGCCGAAATATTCAAATTAATTTATTTTTATTTTTTGGCGCCTAAGTGGGCTTGGCGTCAAAGTGGCCTAATCGATTTATTCCTTATGCTGTTGTTTGTACTTTTTTATACTTTAGCATTTCTTAGTTGTTTGGATTTTTAATTTAAAAAAATTTTTTTTTATTTTAGACTGAAATAATCTTAAAATTAAATTTACTATAATTTATTTTGCTGTTTTTTCAGGTTTTTTTTTATGTTTTATTTAAATTAATACACAGATATACATCTAGGCTAGATAATCTTAAAATTAAATTTACTATAATTTATTTTGCTGTTTTTTCAGACTTGCATGCCTGGTGTTAAACGTAACGCAGTTCGCTTCTCACCAGTGCAATTTGACAATTAACTTAGACGTATATCTGTGTATATCAATATCCCTTCATTATGATTATTTTTGTTGAATATTCAGTTAATCTATTACCATTGACCAAATATCATATATTTTATTAAGACAATGATGTAAGTGTCCATCCCTTTCATTGTCATTTTTATATTGAATAAATAAATAAATAAATAAATAAATAAAGAAAAATAATTATACATAAATTGTTTTATAAAGACATAAATTAGAAATCCTAGCGAAAAAGAGGATTGAAACAGAACTTAATGATGAACCTTTTTTGCGTTATGTAGGTTTAAAAACATAAGAATTCTAAATTCCTCATTTTATGCAAAGTATAAAGGGATGAAAAGAATATGAAATTTTTTTGAAATTATAATAAGAATAATAGAAACGAAAATCCCCCCTCCACCTGTTGTGTCCGCACATGCTGAAAGAATATAAATGATAATAAATAACCCATTATAGGGTTGGATGGTGGCACAGTCGGTTGTGCTTCTGTTTAGGCCATTTCCATGCCGATTCTCATCTCCCATCCAATGAATTTTTCCACAGCATGAACACGTATGCAATACACCTCCCCAATTCTATACCTATATAAATCACCCTTAATCCGAACAGAAATTCTATAAAAAAAGAAGATCAAAACAAAAAAACTTTTGATAAATCTTATAGATTGTTTAAACTGTTTAATTCTCGCACAATTTACCATATTCATTTTGCTCAGAAATAAAGCGGTCGCAATTTCCATTTAGAAAATCATTTAGAGCCTTAACACTTGGGCGATTATCGGCTTCTTTTTCCATGCAAACCTAAAATTTAATAAAAAAAAATTTTAATAAAATTTAAGCATAAAGTTTATTTAATGTTTATAATAATGCCCAAATTTATTTTGTCAGTTACCAACCGATTAAAATTTAAGATCAACATGATCTCTCCTTTAATAATCCCAAAAATCGAATATTAAACATTCAGTTAGATAGGCCTTATTTTAAGAAATATTGTAATTATTTTTTTCCGTCTTTGCATTTTAATAAATAGTATGTTGAAATAAAATTTCAGCATATGAAATAAGTAAAACTTGCCTTAGCAACGCGATCTATACGGCTATTTCCAAGCAATCTTTTGTTTACACTAAAATTATCGGCATTGGGAGCCTTTAAAAATTTGTAGGTCATTACTCCAAATGCAAAAATATCGTTTTTTCGGGTTGCCTAAAAATATACATATTTAATGATCATTTGAAAGATTATATAAATCAAAATATTAATTTACAATAAAATAAAATGTAAACTAAAAGGGAGGTATCGTCGACTAGGCATCTTTCCCTAATCAGTGACTAACCAAACTGAACCATATAAATTAATAGCTCTAATTAAAATACGATCATATTCTCAAATTTGAATAGCCGAAGTAAATTTAGAAAATGTAAATAATTTTAAATAATTTTCTTCAATTTCGAATAACTAAAAGAAAATTTACCAATTTTGTATTAATAAATTCTGGCGGTGCGTATTTATTCGTTCCATATAATTCTATTTCAACTGGTTCTTGTTGTGTTATAATAGAAAAACTAAAATCAATCAGTTTGCAAGATTTTAAAGGAGAATTTAAATCTTGATCCAAAGGAATAACAAAATTTTTAGCTTTAATGTCCAGATGAATTCCGACTGAAAGGAAAATTTAAAAAATTATTTTCATTAAATTTATTAAAATTTTATATGTGTACATACATTATTTTTTGTAAAAAATAAAATTATTTTTAAATAAAATGTTAATAATATTAATAAATAATCCGACTTTCATGGAATTGTTGTAATCCTCTTGCTGCACATTTAAGAATATTTAAAAGTACTAAATCTTTGTTTCTACGCATTTTATTATAATATACTTCCAAATCAATTCCACCAAGTTCCAATATTATATACATATGTCTATTACCTCCTATTGTTTTTTCCTCACTTAATAGAAGAATATTAATTGACGGAGAAAATAAAAAAATTTGGTGACAGTGGTCGGTTTTTTAAAGTTTTTTATACAAAAAACAACATACCTTCCGTGCATTGTTATTATATGATCTCTTTGCTCATCTGGAAATTCCATAACTTCGTTAAGGACATTAACTTCATTTAGTGCAAACTTTATTCTTTCATCACTATACATTAGTATATCTTTTAATGCAACACATTCAGCTTCATTTTCACGTTCCCAATAAGCATGTAAAATCTTTAAAAATAATTATTTCTGCTTAGGTAAGTAAAAGATGTAGAATAATATTTTCAGATTTTTAAACAAATCTTTTTAGACTTAAGCTTATACATTCATTTAAAATCCCATTAAGAGTTGGGTTACGTTTATATTTTTATCTTTTTCAAATTATTTGATCGTTCTGTCAGCTCTAACTCATGTTAAAATCTCTGAATAAATATATTTTCTAATAAAAATATAATTTTTAGATTATATTCTTTATTAGTTAAAAATAATTTTTTAATAAATATTAGTTAATTTATTTAATCATACACGGCCATATCCACCAGATCCTATATCATCATCTCGTATAAATTTCAATTCAATTCCGTCATATTTTTCTTTAACAAACATTCGATTTTTCATATGTCTTTGGCATTTACATCTATTTTCATCAAATACATGTTGGCTGGATGAGGAGCTGGCTACGGCTTTAAATTTTATTATTTAGAGAATTAGTTTAAAATTAAAATCAGCCCATTTTTGAGTAATAATCTTATTGGATAAATTTAATAATCTACGGAATTTTTAAACATTTTAAAGGAATAAACACTAACTAAAGCTGCAATTGTCACTTAAGATTAACCCATTAATAAATTATAACGACAATAATTAGAAAAAATTAGTTTTAAAATAATTATTTGAATATTAAAAATAAATTTAAACTCACCCGTTACATTTTCTTGAGGATGTGATGGGGGTGGTGAAGGACGACTTTGATGAATAATGTTGTGGGAAGGTGAAGGTATTGCTTAAAAGTAAATGTTTTAATTAAAATAAATTTTTCCCGTAAAATATATTCAAATTAACTAACCAGATTCGCCTTCCACATTAGGACGGCTATGAAAACATCCAGCATGCAAGTCTTAATTAAAAATAAAACTTAATAACCAAATGAAAATTTAATTGTTTAATTATTTATTCAAAAAATTAAATTAATCGTCTAAAATTATTCGAAAGTATATATGTATTACCGTAAATTCTCTAATAGAAGCACATGTGTTGTACTTTTCGATCCTCCCGTAGGGTGTTCTTTTATTGGAGGGTGTGCTTCTATTAGAGAATTAACGGTAATTGTAGATTTAAAACTGGTAAAATGTCCGCTAATTTTTTATTTATTTTTATGTTCAATTTAAAAAAACACTTGGAAAATGCAGAAAAATAATAATTGATATTGAAATTATTTTGATAAACACAAAAATTTGCATTGTTTAGATAATTTCAAATTAAATTTTCAATAATTAAATTTCCTAAAAAACAAATTCTGAAAAGTTTGTCAAAAATTATTAGAGTTTTATAAATATTTTTTTATATTGTTAAATTATGTTTATTAAATAAAAATTTAAAAATTTAAATAAAATTCTTTAAAAAAAATCAAGTAAGTGATTATCCAATACCTCTATATATTGCCATGAATAAGAATTTAAAACGCTCTCTCTTTTAATTAAACAGTCTTTTCAATTTTTTAAATCTCTAGCTGTAAATTAATTCACGCAATGTATTCCCTCTAATCGATTAAAATTTTTTTTTAATTTTAATAAAATTAAAAAAAATTTTTTAATTTAAATTTACAAATATTATTTTCTAATTTTGTAGCTATTGCAGAAATTCCGACAGCACACAAACATTTGTCGACAAACTGTTATTTTAGTATCACTAATGAACTTTTAATTAAATTAATTTTAACATTTTTGTTAATAAATTTTCTTCAGTCCCTAGGGTGTATTTGTAAGTGATGTCCAACTTTAGTTAGTATGTAGAAATGCCATAAAATTGAGGCTAAAGGGATTTTTTCAAATTTTGTTTACTATATCTTTCACAAATACATCAGACATAAATAAAAGCTTAGAAGATCTGTTTTGAATATTATATCACGAGAATCCTTAAAACACCGCACTATTTTTGTTTTAGATTTATTATCGAAAATTCGTAGTACTGGTAGAAATGCCATAAAATTTCTAGAAGATAACTCCAAATAACTCAGCAAGCATTAAGCAAAAATTTTGATCCAAAATATTTTTTGAACACCTTTACTTCCATCTCGTCTCGTAACTCAACTAAATCTTGGCTTTAAATATTTCAATTAAAACAAAAAAAAACATTGGAAATTCTTCTAAATAGCTAAATTAAAGGGTAATATTTATTTACCAATTAATAAAGGCGAGCTAGACTTAAACTTAAAAGACACATCCACCTATGTAAATAAAAATATATTTATTTACCGACATCCATTTAATAAAAATAATCAATTAAAAATAAAAAAATAAATAAAATTTCTTTATAAAAAATTTTTTTCCTTTTATTTAAAAACTAAATTAAAATGAAACTACTGAAATTATTAATTGTTAAAATATTTATTTTGTCACAAATAAATCTAAAAGGTGATTATCAATAATTATTATCAATACCTAATAGTGTTTCACCGGGATTGAAAAATTCAAAATTGAGAAAACCAAGTTATGTAAACTAATTTTTCTGATGCAACATTAGGAAATATTTTTAATTGGCAACTCACAAAGGGGAAATTTTTAATTTTTAACTCAAAACACAGCAGAAATCCTTCTTTTGCAAACAAGGATTATTCATAAAAACAATCTTTTTGGTGTAGAAAAGTTCCGTTTAGCTGAGACAAGGGAAAGATAAAAAGAAATTTCAGGCCAATAGGAACTGAAACTTTAGGTGAAACACTAATTCCATATTTTCCTTTATTTGTCCATTCTAGTTTTATTAAATTTCTTAATTAAAACAAAAATAATAAAATTATTATGAAATATATTTATGGGGAATGGCTGAGAAAAATAGCTTTCCCCAAAAATTCCTATTCATTACAATAATTAATTTTCTTTTTTATGTAGATTTCTTAAATATTATTCTTATTTAAGCTAAAGGACTTTACTCAAATTGTTTTACTTTTATGTCGCTTTTTAATAGTAGATGTTGTTGTGGCAAATATAAAATAAATAGTTTAAACGAAAATAAAACTTTAAGTCCTTTAAATCAAAATTCTGCTAACGGACAAGAATCAATTAAATTAATTTTAAATTTTGAACATAAACTTGGAGATAGTCAAAGCGAGGTATAAAATCGGTTAACTCCTTTTTGTGGGATAATTTCGGCAAATTATCTACGTTATTTGTGTTCTATTGAGAAGCGATTGGGGGCAAGTTAGAAACGCAAGTGTCGCGTATAATATTAAACTATTTATTTGTATTTTTTCTTATCGAATTAAGATAATTATTTTAGTTCCGAGACAACAATGTTTACCATGCATATTGGAAAAATGGAAATAAATGTGTGGCATTAAAAGTTTCTCGTTATGATACTCCTGAAAGAAAAAGATTTATAAAAAGAGAGTTTAATGTGTTAAAACATCTTGCGGGTATACCAATAAATGATAGGGATAGGATTATTGATATGATTGGAAGGTTGATATTTTTATAAATATTTAATTGAAAAAATTAATTTTTAAGCAAACTTATTGCTAAGACCACAACTTTAAACGGTCAAGAAAGCCGAACTTATTTTATGTATTTTGCTTTGGAACTTGGGGGAAAAGATTTGAATTCATATTTTGAAGAAGAAACTAAGAAACGCGATGTTAATAAAGAGGAGCTTTTAATAAAAATTGCTAGAGGGGCTGCTCTATCAATCAAACAATTTCACAGACGTTAGTATTTTTATTGTAAAGCATATGGCTATTTAATTCCTAAGGCTGTGCAGTAGGCGGCGTAGTGTACATCAGTCCGGTCTACTGAAGATGCTGGTTCGCTCCCAGCCGCTGATTAACCTTTTGCACTAGCTAAAGGAGAGAAATATCCCGGCTGCTTTACTTTATTTTTCACAAAATTAATACAATATATTCAATGACACCCTCTAATAGACTGGCACTAAACTCCGTTCCAAAAAACCTCGACACCCCCCAATTTTTCAGATAAATCGACTTACGGTTGTCTACTTTTTTATAATCTTTTTATATACTGATTCAGCAGCAAAAACTACCCTATTTTACAAAATTCTGCAAACTGATAATTTTATCAAAAGTTATGATAAATTTTCAAAAAATCAGGCGTTCCAAATATCCTCAAACAGTTTGTAAAAATACCGATAATTACGGAAAAAAATTTTCTAAAATTTAACAAAAATTTCGATAAACATAACTATCAATAAGCTACAAAATAGAAAAAAAAAATAAGTCGAAAACTGCTTCCATCATCGAGATCTCAAATCTCGAAAATCAACGGAAAATAGGGTTACAGTACTTTAAAAAATATTTTATCCCATTTACAGCATATATTAAAAATTTACTTTAGGCCTATCTGAAAGCCCATAAAATTTGCTACAAGATACAAAATAACATAATTTTCTAAAAAAAATTATCCGGTAAATACTCAAGCTAGAATAACCTCTTACCGATAATAGTGCATTTTTAGGCTATTTTTGGTATGCTAGTTATTTGAGCTTGAATGCCGACAATGATAAATTTTTTAGAAAGATGAGCCCTTATGTAACTTGTAGCAAACATTGCAAAACATGTTCAAATTAAGAAATAAATAGAGTGGCTGTCATTAAAATACAGCTTTTCCCTTAATAGGGAAAAGCTGAATAATTTTATTAATTTAATAACCAACTTTTTAAATATTAAATTTAGATGGAATTCATTTGGATATTAAAGCAAATAATTTTATCGTCTCGCTTCAGCAAAATAATTTAAAGAAAGAAATTAAATTGAAACTAATAGATTTTAATACATCTGTTATTACACCAAATGCTGAGATCAGTACTAAAGTACATGGATTAAAGAAATTTAGGGCACCAGAAATTCGAGGTGAAAATCCTGAAGGATTTAAGGTATTAAAAATATTCTTATAAAGTTAGCATTTCCCTTAAATTTTAATAATTATTTTTTTAAATTAAATAAATTTATAGGTTAATAGAAAAGTTGATATTTGGGCTTTCGGTTTAATGATCTACGGATTGTTAAAAAAGAAAGGTGATGAAGAACAACCAAATGATAGAGAACTAATTAATTTAGTGCGAATATCGCTGGGAGATTATAGTGAACTTGACAATGAACTGAGAGAATATCTTTCAGATGCTGAAACTAATTCGTTTTTGGATAGAATTATAAAGGTATTTAAATAGAAATTTGTATTTGTTAATTAAAATTTAAAGGGTTGTTTACAATTAGAAGCTGATAGACGTCCAAACATTAAAGCAATAGTGGATTTTTTAAATGAAGAATGTAATGGTTTTGAATATGAACAAGAACTTTTCAATAATAAGGACATAACATTGTGTGATGAAAACTGAAACTATTAAGTCGTAACATAATTAATTAACGTTTTTTTAAATAAATGGGAATATCAATTGGGAATAATACATATTATAAAATGGGAATAATTAATTTTATTTTAAAGAAAAAAACTAATTTTATAGAAATTTTGTTAAATTTTGTTAATTCATTAAATAATTTATACAACCAAATGATAGACAATGCAGAAAATCGAGACATGCAAAAATATGAATTAAAAACTGGGCTCTAAATTCTTGGACCAACGCAAAACCACGATTATTGAGCTTCTCTCTTCAAGGCATAATCGAATACAAAACATGCAATTGCATGTTTTGTAAGGGCCTATTTAATGTGCTACTCTACAAAAGAATAAGTATACCCGTTTTTCACGATTTTTTTATTTCCAATGATCCGAATTTTTTGAAAACTAAAAGGTGTATATCTAAATTTTCAGAAAATTTGGAGTATTGGAAATAAAAAAAATCTCGGAAAAATGGATGGTCCTATACTTTTGTAGAGTTGTGTATTTATCAAAAATTGCTGTCTATTTCAAAAACTAAATATAATGCTATTTTCAATTAACTTTAATTATTTTAAAGAATCTTTTAATGTTTAATAGTGATTCATTAAATAACAAGCTTTAACTATCTAATTTCTTTATTTTTCTTTTCAACTGAATTTTAATCCTCACATAAAGTACCAATGAAATTCTGTGTCTCATAACTAAAACGGTGACAATTACCTTCAAGAAAATTAACTATTGCACGCATACTAGGGCGTAAATTGGCATTCTCTTGCAAGCAACCCTTAAAAAGAAATTTTATTTTTTAAATAATTATATAATTTAAAATTATTATAATAAAATTAATATTTCTAAAATTTCGGAAAGTTTCACCTATGTACAGCTCTAAATTTAAAATTTTTAATGAATTCGACGCCTGATTTATAGAATATTTCTTCAAAAAAGACGCATATGGATGGGAATTTCAGATAGAAATTTAGCCAAAACCTTCCTCCTTTAACTAAAAACTGGGAAGAACGGTTAGTAACTGATTATGTCAAACCCTGATATTTTTACCTTTAAAACCGTGTCAATGTTGGTATTATAATTATCATTTGAAATGTATGCATTTAGAAAATTATGGCTTGTATCCAATGATAAATTTATGGGAAAACTTTGAAAGCGAAACTTCATCATTTTAATCATCATTGAACCAAGGGCCCAGATGTCTCTTTTGCGATTCACCTAATAAATTGCAAATTAAATATTGTGATTAAAAATATTACAAACATACATAAATATATCCTTTTTAGGGATAATTGTTAATATATACAAACTAGGCTGGGCACAAAAATAAAAATTTTGTCTTGGTCAGATTTCAATAAAGTAAATGGGACCTGGTCCAGGAATTTGAAAAGCATCGCCCCAATTCTGCCTGAAGGCGACTGTACTGTTACAAATTAAAATTTCAGGCATATCAAGTAGTTTTACCGCTAAAATAAAGACACTTACACTTCACATTTTATCGAGGACTTACAATTACACTTACAAACTTGCACACAATGTGTTACACATACATAAATAAAAAAATATTTACTTCGATATATTCATTAGTAACATTCTCTTGTCCAATTGTTTTAGATAAATTAAAATCTATTAATTTGCACGAAGTTAAAGGTTCTAATTCATTTTGTTCTTTAAGCGTAACAAAATTATCAGATTTAATATCATTATGCACACCGACTTAATTAAAATTTGTGAAATTAAAAGTTTATTTTAATCTTTACAGTTATGGAATTGTTGAAGAGCTTTTGCAGCACATTTAAGAATATTTCCAAGAACACCTTTGCGTTCATCGCTAAAAATTTCAAGATCTCCTCCATCATGTCTTCTAATTATCAAATTACTTCTATCATAATAATTATACAGATTTCTACCTCCAAGTTCCATAACAATAGACATATATTTACCTTTCCAAAAGTAGTAACCAGAATGTTTACGACTTTAAAAAAATTGAAAAGTTTATGCAAACAACATGTTATTATAATTTTAAATAATAATTTATACTTACTATCCATACATTCGTATAATATAATTCCTCTCATTGTCAGTTATATTAGAATTAATATATTCATGTACTTCAAGCTCATTTTTTGTAGCTTCTTTCATAAAATTTTTTGGACGTTTTACTATTTTAATTGCAACACAAATTTTCCTATCAGGCCAATAAGCATGCTGAACCTTTAAGTATTTTAATTAAGAATAATGATGTAAATCTTAAAATAGATAACCGTACGGGCACTTAACGTTATCTTCTTCTTTACATATATCTATATCCTTTTCATCGTTATTAGAAAGGTTGAAAAATATTAATACTTGTGATTATAACTTTGGGTGACACTTTATTCTAATAAAAATTTTAATGGAATATAAAATTAGAGCTAGTGGGGGGGGGGGAGGGATAATGGATTAGTACCTTTCATTATGTATACCTAATTAATATTCATCCTAAAATTAGTCAAAGATTTATAAACTTTGCTAGTAAGGCTAAAAACATTAGAATTTATATTATTCATTCCTTCAATTTAATTTTTGTTTAATTGAGTTCATTACTTTACAAAAAGAACAAAGCTTTCAGTATTAAAATGTTCGGAAACCTCTGTGTTAAATAATACTTATAATTCATTTCAACATACCTTTCCATATAAACCTGACCCAAGATTGAATTTTGATTTTTTGAAAATTGTTTTTCCTTGATTTTTTAGATTTAAAGTAATTCTCTTTAAAATGGAGATTTGGCTTTCTCCACACTGACATTTAATTCCACTTTGAGAAGTGCTTGTTTCTGCTTAATTTTAAAAATGTTTTAAGTTATAGGTATTTATTTTTCGTTAAATAAGATCCAATTTGTTGGGCGGAGTTGAAAAAAAGAGGCGGAGTTTTTAATTGTTTATATTAAATTAATTTAAAAAGTTTAATTGAATGTCTGTGGCTATTTTACTTTTTAATTACAACCAGGGTTCGGATCGATAAAATGTTAATTGTAAGTACAAAAAGTTCAATATGTAAGTACATATGGGGGAAAATTTTCAAAGTATAAGTACGCTACGAAAAAATTTTTCAAAATTTTTAGCGGTCCCGAAGACCCTACAAAAGGCTACCGTTCTTGCGCCGCAGGCGAAAATTCTTGAAATTTTGTAGGTCCTTAAGCCAAATTTCTCCCATTTTTTGCGCCGCAGTCGAAAATTTTGGAAATTTTAGAGATCCTTAAGCCAGATTTCTTCCATTGTCTGCGCCGCAGGCGAAAATTTAGAGAATTCTAAGGTTAAATTTAATTTTTTAACCAAAAACTCTATTTGTAAGTACGTACTTACAAATAAGTACATTTTTAATTTTGGAAGTACGAAGGGCGATTTGTAAGTACTGTACTTCCAAAATAAGTACGAATCCGAACCCTGATTACAACATTCTGAAATCAAAATTTAAAATTTCAAACTCACCCCTTTCTGCCTCAACATCAGCACCTTTACAAGGGAATAAATGCAAAATTAACAAAAGCACAATAATTAAAAAATAAAATATTTTCATTGAGCTTTAATTAAAATTTATCTATTATTTTATTTATTACTCAGAAATCTTTAGAAACAAAAATAACCTAGAAAATCATAAATCAAAATTTCGAAACTACTCAAGTATTATTCTAATTTGACTAGTGCAAAAGTATGGAAACAATTTATTTTTAGAACAGAGATGTGAGCAAACAAAGATAATAAAAACTTATTCTACTACATATATCATTTTTTGTTATTATGAAATGGAATTAATAAGAGAAATATTTAAACAAAAACTTACAAACATTTTTTGAAAGTTTTATTTTTAAAAATATGCGTTACCAAAAAAATGGAGTTTAATTAAAAATGGATTTAAAAATGGAGTTTAATTTAGACTTTAAGTCGACGTAAGTAGACATAATAAATCGAATGCCACGATTATCAAAATTAGGTAAAGAAAAATAAATATGGAAATGTATTGAGTGTATGTATGTCTGCCTGATAAGAAATTCGATAGTTTTGTCTAAAAAATTTTAGCCAATAGAGTGTTTAAAATTAGGCAAAGTGTTTTCGGAAAACATCAAAGAATCCAAAAAACTGAATAGGAACTTAATTTTCTACCTGTAAAAATTTAGAAACAAATCGCAAAGATAGAATTTTACGATTTTTTCACTTACACTCCCAAAATATGTTTATTATACAGACTTTTTGTCATCGTCCCGTATCCGTTCAATTTTCAAAAAATCCATCGGTCCACGAACATTCACGTATCCGCTAATGGTTTGACAGATTGATAGTTTTTTATACACAAGAGGATGAACTTTTCACCTAAAAATATTGCAGTATTTTTTAAATTTTATTCATAATAACTTGTGCAAAGATATACACTGGGCTGCGATCAAGAAAGTTTAACTACAAAATGTTCTTACTTAACTACAAAAAGTTTTTTAACTACAAAAAGTTTATACTTAATTAAAGTTTCTCAAATCGAAATCTAAAATTTCAAACTAACCAAAAAGCTATTTGGCATTATTAACACTATTTGTCAATAGAGAATGCTGAAAATTCATGTCCAGCAAGCCAATGTATCGGAGTCAGATATAATTCAGGGTACATTATGTTTTTAGTTGAATGTTATGAAAATAATTGAACGAGAACGCGCTGATAAATATGTATGTTTTGTAGATTCTAATTATAAAGTAAACAATTGCTAAAACATTTTTGATAAAGTTTTAATCTAATATCTCTAATATTTACATTGTTGAAAAATTTAAAAATTTAATAAATATGCATGTAGTTGTAAAAAATCTTTAAAATAGTATAATTCTTATAATTTATAAGAATTCAAACTCTTCTCTCTCTCATTTTTCATTTCTTCATTCACATTCTATTCCGTTCATTCCTTGTCCATGGTTTGCCTCATAACTAAAATAATGACATTTATTTTCAAGAAAATCGAGGATTGCATGCATGCTGGGACGATCCTTTTGATTTATTTGGACACAACCCTTAAATTATTTATTTTTTTAAAAATATTTTTAAAAAATTTCAAAAATATTTTTTATTTTGAATATTTAAAATATTATTTATAACCTTTAAAACACGGTCTAATTTTGTTGTATAATTGTTGTTTGAACGGTAATTATGTAAATCATTTAAAAGGTTAGCAATCTGTTCCTCTTCAGTAAGCTCTCGATGATTAGAATTATTATTTTGACGTTGGAAACGAAACCCCATCATCGTTCTCATCATTACGCCAAAAGACCAAATATCGGATTTGCTAGTTACCTATTAAATATTATTTAATTTAAATAAGTATTACAATTTTGTTTTAAATTAGTCTATGTGTATAATAATGTGTTTACTATCTATACTATGTGCTTATAATTCCCTTACCGAGGAGTTATCCACAAAATGTTCCTTAATTTCATGAAAAATCAACGAATTTTATCCGAATAATTTTGTTCAAAGAAATTTACCTTTAAACCTCTGTTAGCTCTTTGCTGAGCTTCGTCAAAAATCTCTGGTGCCATTAAGACACGAGTTCCACCAAAACTCTCTAATATTTTACTTTGCTCTTCAGTAATAATAGAAGAATTAAAATCAATTAATTTGCACATTGTTAAAGGTTCGGACATATTATGTTGTCTAGGTATAACAAAATTTATTCCTTTAACGTCAAGATGAATACCAACTTTAATTAAATATTTATGAAAGTGGATAAGAATATTTATTTTGTAATGAAAAAATTTATTTAAATATTTCATTTTATTTAATTTTAGAAATTTAACTTTATTAAGTTAAATTTTTTTAATTATAAAACTAACATTTATGAAATTGTTCTAAACCCTTAGCAGCACATTTAAAAACATTAGTGAGAAGTTCTTCTCGTTCTTCACTCAGAATAAATTGACCATTTTCATTTAATTGAATTTCTCCGTTTTCTAACAATTCTATGTCTTTAAATTCAAAATAATCAAGCAGGCTTATTCCTCCAAGCTCCATCACAATAAATAATTCATGTTTTTTCTTCTGACTTTGAATATATACAAATTAATTATAGATATTTAATGTAATAAATTATTTAATTAAATTAAAAAGTTTTTAATTAATTAATCCTTTTAAAATCTCACTAAATATCAACAAAAACTTACACTCCATACACGGTAAATGTCCGGTTGGTGTCCTACATGTCCGCAAAGAGAATGCGCATTTTTCCTTCCTTTTCTTGCATTTTTTCCTGCAAGGAGTGGCGCCCATTCTTCCCTTATGTATGGTATGCCTTTTGGCACGTCGAAGGAAAGAGGAAAAATAATTAAAATTAATTAATAATAAAGTACAAATAAATATTTTTTTAAATGACAGAGAAAAAAACTACATATCAGAACGTACAGAAATTATTGCTTGGCAATTTTTCTGGGACAACTTAATTATAAAAATTTTAATACATATATAATGAATTTAGTTTTTAATTACCGCCAGAAGTATCTATTTTTTCACTTTATACTTATATCATTACCACATTTGAGGCAGATCCAGCCTTGTATATATTCAATAATTAACATTTGGGATTTTTTCTTTGATCCAATATCGAGTTCTTTATCGACGAAAATTGGAATCAACAAATTTTCTCTTTAGGAATTATTTGTGTGGGAATTATTATTAAAAAAAATATTTATTTGTACTCTATTAGTCATTAATTTTAATTATTTTTCCTCTTTCCTTAGACGTGCCAAAAGGCATACATACCATACATAAGGGAAGAATGGGCGCCACTCCTTGCAGGAAAAAATGCAAGAAAAGGAAGGAAAAATGCGCATTCTCTTTGCGGACATGTAGGACACCAACCGGACATTTACCTCCATACACTTCAATTATATAATCCCTTTCATTTTCAGGTATTTTAGCAATATCTTTTAAAACAGAAATTTCATTATTTGCCGCTTCTTTTAACGACTTAGAGAGATTTCTATAATCAACAACTTTAAGGGCGACACATTTCGATTCTTCAAGCCAGAAAGCATGTTTTACCTTTTAAAATAAAAACATATTTTCTTCAGTGAAAAATAAATCCTTCAATTGGTTATTAATTGGTTATTAAATAATATTTTTAAAAATTAAATCTACTTTGCCATATCCACCAGTTCCGATCACAATGTTTGATACTTTGATTGTCATTTTTGTTTGTGAATTGAGATATCGAATAACATGAGTAGCAAAGAAATGGTACCCACAAGGACATAAATTTTGACGTGAATGAGAATCGTGACCTGAATGGGAAAACGAGGTAGAATTAAGTGAAATGTTGACAGATTTAGATATTTATTTATTTAAAATGATGTTTCTTATAATTCGTCATTAAAATTAAATTAGAATCTTTAAACTTCCAAATAAATTTCAAATGATTTCAAGAATTTCCAATCAAAAAATCATAATTCCAAAAAATTCCCTATTTCTAATTTACTTAAACCAACTTTCATCAGATGAAACATCTTTACAGTCAAAACAGCCTCGAATTTTTCCTTAAATATATGTATAATTATTTTAAAATATTATAATTTTAATACCAAAACAATGAAACAAAACAAGAATTAATTGAATTATTTTTAATAAAAGTAAATAATTCATTAAAAATCGCTTTAAACAATTTATTTATAAATGTATTAATGAAAAAAGTGAATTTATTATGTATGTATTCACTAAACTTAACCTCGATATAAAACATATTACGAGTCTAAACTCGACTTATACGGAGTTTTTATTCAATAAATATATTTATAAAAGATAAATAATGGCAGCTATCCAAGGCATTTTTTCGATTGATAGCTAAATGCCAACATCAAAATTAGGTAAATATTTATAATTGAGAAAGTAATAGAGAAAAGATTAGGAAATAGTGTATGTCTGATTGTCTAATTAATTGATTGTCTAATTAATTAATTAATTAAACTTTTTGTCTAATTAAGTCAATTAAATTTAAAAATTTTTAATAAAAGTTGTATTAAAAAATAAAAAAACAAAAGAATAGTCTAGTTTGTTTCTGATACAACATTAGGATCAGACATGCACGAAACGTTTCGTTTCGTTGTTTCGTTAGTTTCGTTATGTTTTTTCCTGTTTCGTCTCGTTTCGTGACGAAACAGTTTTTAATTTGTTTCGTTTCGTTTTGTTAACGAAACACCTGTGTTTCGTTAACGAAACTAGACCAAAATATTGCCCAAAAACTGAAAAAATTTACCCGTTGATGATGAAAATTCAAAAAATTTTTGCCTGCGGCGCTGAAATCTGAATTTTAAGCGCCTACGGCGCATAATTTACTATCTTTTTTTGAATTTTCCGTTTGATTTTATGTTTTTAATACGCAAATTTCGAATTCTATTCCAGATTAGGCATATAGAATGGGTCTACCTCTTAATGCCAATCCGGGGCGGGCGCAAGAGACAATGATCAATAAATAGGGTTGCAAGGGGGTATAGGAAATTAGGAGAGAGTAAACGCGATATCGGTGTATTTGGAGAGTTTTAAAAATTAAATTTAAAAAATGTCGAGAATCAGGAACGGGTTTCGGGAATAGTAATTTCCGACAAAATTAATTCCCTGTTTTAGGGTATCAGGATTCGGGTCGACGGGAGATCAGTGCTGTGTCTTGGCATTTGTTGGCTCCAGCTCCGGCTCCGACCTTACTCAAACATTGGCTCCGGCTCAGGTCATTTGAATTTCTTGGCTCCGGCTCCAGCTCTGAGACTTTCTAAATCTTAGCTCTGCCGTAGCTCGACTCCGGAGCTAGCTCCCAGAGCCATACACAGCACTGTCCTCGATATAAACAGTTGATCAACATATAATTCGATTGGAGCCGAGTTGGCGGAACTAAGGCTGGTATAGTGGATTAGGAGGGAACATGCGAAAATTTTGGAGCTTGGGACCAAAATTTAAGGTCCCACAAAGCTATGTTATCATATATAGGTCATAGCTGGCCTATTAACGTGTTTAAAAACGAATAATTAAGAAAATACATATAACCGTTTTTCTTAAATTTTTTTGAAAATTACAATGTTTCGTTTTGTTTCGTTTCGTTTCGCTAAATTTCTACTGTTTCGTCTCGTTTCGTTAACGAAACGATTTTTAAAAACATTTGTTTCGTTTCGTTTCGTCTGAAAAAATTTTGGAGTTTCGTGCATGTCTGATTAGGATTGAGATTTGAAGAAAATTTTGTTCTTTTTTCAAAGTAGTTTATAAAACTTATCTTAATTCTTTATTTATTTTCTTTTCTATAATTTATGAAATTTTATTTTATTATTTTTACTGATCACAAGAAAATTTTTTATTTAAAACAAAAAACATTTATTAATAATTATCAACTTCCTTCTTTAACTATAAACAGGCAATATTATTCAATTCCTTATAAGTTTTGTTTACTCCTTGATTAGCGACAGTTGTAATTAGTAATGGAACACACTCTTCACATCCAAGATTGTCATACATCTTTTAAATAAATTTTAATTTATTCTTTAGATATAGAATTATCAAGTGTCCTCCTAAGATAAATATTCTTAGTTAAATTAGAGAAATAACTTCATTTTTGGTAAGAAGATCTCACAAATTGTTTATTACAACATTTATAAATAAAACATAAATTTTATTTCATATTTTATCGAAAATAAATGTGTCTAATTTTTATTTAAAAATATAATTTACATTTTCGAAAGTATTAAACTTTGACCAATGCCCACAGTGAGAAATATTTGCCTTCTTAGCTATAATTCCAGTAAAAAGTGCATCCTCAAGATGAATGGCTTTAACCTGGCTAGCATAATGCAAAATTAATATAATTGCTTCCCTTTAAATTTAATCTTTTAGAGGAAAGTTTTGATTAATTAAAATCTTTAAAAATTCTAGTTTAAATATATTTTAACAATTTTTGTTTATCTAAGATATTTTTGGCCATACTATCTATTCTTGATACAGGATAAGCTTTGTTTTTTGCATTTTAAATTATGCCGAAATGAATTATAAAATATTATTAAATAATTGTCTTGTATTTTACCTAGTTAAAAGATAACTTGGTCCTGACATATAAGGAGGATAATATTTGCCATCATAATCGTCCGGAGACACATAACTATGAAAATTTAAATGGAAGATTTAGAAAATATTTAAATATTTTATTTAAAAGTTTTTTCATTCTTACAACATATTATGCTTTTTAACAACTACTAATCTCTATTTTAAATATAAAAAGCTAACTATTTATAATTCGTTTCATCTGTAACTCTCGGACTATAGATAAAAGGCCGACCAAAAATAGTAGCTTTGTTCGTAATAAGTTCTTTTTTAAATTTTTCTTCTATCCAAAAATCTAGTCTTTGTAGGTTAGCAACCATATCATTATCAATTTTTAATGTCCATCTTGCCTGAGGGCAAAAGGCTTTATTCCAATTGTAAGCTGCATGCATCTTGAAGTAAAAAATACTTTTAACACAAAATTATCCTAAAAATTAAATTCTGCGATGACGCCATGAGAATGTGGCCGTCATCACAGAAGCCCTGAAGCGTCTATCACGGATAAAAGAGAAAAGGTGTCCAAGCCAATTACTTTAAAATGAAGGTTATGGTAAGTATCTTCAAAACCATGAATAAAAACTAAATCGCCAAAGTTAGCTTGCTCTTCTCTTAACATTATTTGTTCTTCCTTTGCTTCGTCTTTTGGCTTTCTGGGATCGGAAATAAAAAAACGTGCAGTTGTGCCTTTAAGCTAAAATTTAAAAAAATTTAAAGAAATCCTAAAAAGAATTGCCGAATCAGCCAAATAAGTATTTCGAACATCATTTCTTTGGCCAAAATTACTTCTTCGACTTGGAATAATAATTAATAATTTTGTATTCGATTCACAAGGTTGAATATTATCAAATTCAATACAATATGTCAAATTAATATTTGTAAACTTTAATGGGAACATCCTACATGGATGTTGAACCTAAAAAGGAAAATCTTTATAAAAAGCTTAAAACTTAATAATTGTTAATTAACAATATTCTGATTAGAAGAATTTTCTTTTAAGATTAATGTTCCCGTAATATTTTCGAATATTTAATTTTTATTTATTTATTTGGGCGACATTATGTACAAGTTGAAAATCCCTTTTTAAATTATCTCTTTAATTATTTCGTCTCCTATTATTACCCATTCATTATCAATTCCATTAGAGGTTTGGTTGTGGTTTATAATTTTATTTTCATTTATTGCATTAATATATAAAATGTTATTATTATTAAAAAATATTGTAATTATTAGAATAATTAAAATAAAATATTTTATCATTTGTTTTGAAGTATTTTGTGGTAAAAGTTTAATAAAATCTAAATTGATATTCCATTAAAACAGCTTTAATTACTTAAAGAATTACATAAAAAACTTTAAATTATTTATTATGATCTGGCTTTAAACATTAAAATAATTTTTTTTTATTTTTAAAAATAATTACCTAATTAAATGTACATTAAATGAAAAATTAATATTAATTTAAAAAATATTTGTAAAAATTATTAGTCATCCAAATTATTTTTTTTATAATTTCAGAACAGTTTATAAATAAAATTTAATTAAATGTTAGTACTTAATTAATTATGTATTCATAATATAAATTTAGAGGATAATAAGAAGATGGAATGTATTTATAAAACGACTTCGATTGCGGATGTAAACTGACTTCGATTGCGGATATGCAATCGCGGATCCGACAATTCCGGACGACAATTGCAAATAGAAAATTTATAAAAAATAATTTTTAATTATATGTAGAAGTGGCAAACTTTTTTCAACTTTTTCAAATTCTCCTGCATTTTTTACTTCTAAAATTAAGTCGTGAAATTTTCTATTATATTTTGATTCCTACTTATAAGAATTTCTCGTTTCTCTCTTTCTTTTTTGTTTCAAAACATTTTTTAGAAATGTTTTAAAGATTGCTGCAATCGTTGTATATTTTTACTTTAGAAACTGCTGTATGTAATTCTACCTTTTTAATTAATATTAATTAATAAAATTTTAATGCAAATGCACTTTAATAAAGTGCTAAACGTCGGCCATCTTTTAAAGTTGATTTAATATGAATTGATTTTCCATTTTATCTCCCCGCATTTTTTATTTTATATTGCTTTGAAAAATTTATTTTTAGCAGTTTATTTATTTTCACGTGTTTAAAATTTAAATAAACTTTTCTATTTAATATTTTACAAAAGTAAAGCATTTTTAAATTTGTCAATAATATAAAATATTGCGGAACTCTTATTAAAAATTATATTCAGCATTAATAAACATTTAAACAAATACCCAAAACCTGTGTTTTTCTTATTTATTTTTTTATTTTACCTTATCAAAGACAAATATGTATTATTTTTCCTGATTCTTTTTAGAATAAATATATAAACTTGTGTAGATTATGACGAAATTATTTATTTTATTATTATTTTCTAGCCAAATTATTATCTTGATTAATAGCCAACCGCCTTTACACAATAGATTAATTATAGAATATGGAGGAGATAAATGCGAATTTAAAGAAATTGACAAAGGAAATAATGAGAAAAAATTAAGAAAAATTCCTATATTATTTCATAATAAACAATTTATTGCCCGCTTAGTTTTTTTTTTTGGCCGAAACGATAATTTATATTTTACTTTATGGGAATCAGTTATTAATTATTGTAAAGAATTAGATATTTATGACATTAATATTAATTATCGGGATTTTGTATGTTTTAATTGTTAAAAATTGGGGTTATATTTAAATGGTTTTGATTAAAATAATTTAACTTTATATAAATAAATAGAAATTTCTTTAATGTTTAACCAAATTTTAGTTAAATTAATAAACTCAAATATTGACATTTTACCCACAGATTTTATTCTCAAATAAATTTAGAAGTTGGTATTTTAATTAAACTATAAATATTTTATAAGTAAAATTATCATAAGGTCCCTCATAGATTTTAACCTTCATAGGGGAAATTGGAAACAGGGAACGTTGTCGGCTCGTTCTTAACAGGGAACGAGCCGACAAAAAAAACAAAATTCCCGATTTCGGGGATCGGGACGGCTCGTTCCCTTGTTTTTAACTAAATATTTCAACTGACTTTCAATTTTTTTTAAATTTAAATTAAGAATGTAGTAGAAGATATTATTATAAAAGAAGGGAAATATTGCAATGTTGCTATTAAAGAAGGGACAGAAAATGAGATTAATTATAATTTTCATAGATTATACAAAAGTAATAAAAATATTTTTGGAGGAAATTCTGATACTTTTATTTTCGATCAAAAAAATAGAATAATTAAAATATTTACTAATCCAGAAAATATTTTGCCGCAAAATGATTTTAGCAGTAAATGGAAGGAATGTAGAGGATTGGCCAAAAACATTTATGCAGGTGATGCTTAGATTAATATAAAAATATTGAAAAATCAAATCGCGATAACATAGACTAATTTTCAGAATTAAACAAAAAGGACTATTTAGTTGTCTCCCGTCTTTATCTAAATTGTTTTTGGAGAAGAATATATTTAATTAAATTTTCAGCCGAATTTGTTCCAAAACAAAATAATCAACATCCTTCTACTTCAAATCAAAAAAGTGGTCTAGAAATGTTTAAGGAAATGAGGAAAAAATATGGAAAGAATAAATTGGGACAAGACTAACTATTTATATTTATTTTTATTTTAATTAGAACATTACAATTAAATTAACATTTTTATTTCACATATCACAATAAATACATACATTTTCTTTTTCTTCCATTTAAAAATTTTATTTTAAGGATCAAAAGGAATAAGAAGTTTTTTTGATAATATTTGTACTTTATTTGAAGTTTTACAAAATACTAAATTAATTACACAAATTAATTGTATAAAAATAAATAAAATAATTCGAATAGAAATCATTTTTATAATTTTTTTAAATTTATTTAATTTTTAAATTAAATGTCTCAAAAAAATTTAAATTCGTTTTTATAGGGGGAAATTTCTAAATTTAATTTTAAAAAGTTTAGACATTTTTATAGACTGAATAAACACTAAATTATAAAATTTAAAGAGTCTACTAAATGTGAATATTTAAAAAGAATTAATATTACCACATGATTTAATGCACTAAAGCGGAAATAATTTTTTAAATGTTGAAAAGTTGTGGATTTTAATTCTAAAAATTAAAATAAAAATCATTTAACTTTAAAAAATTAATTTCAAAGCTTTTTGTCGATGTAATAAGAATAAAATAATTTTATCAAAAATTTATGGAAAAAGACAAAAAAATTCATAATGAATACTTTCTCAAACTTTTTTTGAAAATTTTAATTTTGTTTCATAAACAAGGAATTTCATTTTTAAAAATCTTTTTTTCAATTCCTCAAATTCTAACACAATATTGAATTTGCAGGAAGATTTTGACTTTCATATTCAAAACCATCACATTCCTTATCCAAAAATTTAACAATCTGAGTCATATTAAGGCGTTCATTATCATGTAAAAAGCAACCCTAAAAATTCTAAATATTACCTGAATCTTTTACCCTTCTCTTAATTACGAAGAAAAACATAAAATGATTGGAATTTAAATATTATTGAATTTAATCTGATTAAGCTTATCAATGGGAGGTGAGGTAAGATATATGCTCAACTTCAACCAATTAGATTAACTTGGTAGAATAAAAATAAATATAAAATTCTTAACCATAATAACTCGATTCAAAATTCCATTGTCATTAATTCTGATATTATTCTCTCCAATTAAATTACTGAACATTTCCCCAAAATCTAGAACATCTTTCTTCATTAACTTAAATATTATTTATAAAATTAATTTTAAATTGTTAACTTAAATGTAAATCAAGATTTATTTAAAGTTATAATTTAAATTTATATTTTTGTTTAAATAAAAAAAAGAATTTATTTTATCTTACATAATCAATTTGATAATTTTGTAGATCCGTTTTTATGATAGACGTAGCAAAATCAATTAATTTACAAGATGTTAATTGCTCATTTAAATTATGTTTATAAGGTAAAACGTAATTTTGCGCCTTAATGTCTCGATGAACAGCATCTTAAGAAAATATTTATTTAAGGAATAAAAACCTTAAAAAATATTTTCTAACGTTTATGAAATTGTTCAAGTGCTCGAGCACTACATTTAAGCATATCAGTTAAAATACCCTCCAATTTACTGATACTAGTATTAGTTCCAATTCCAAATTGTCGTTTAAAACTATCAAATAAACCAATCTTTCTTTCAGTGTCAGGATAAATTTGAATTATTTCGGTAAAATAATATAAAAAATTCATTCCAGCAAGTTCTAATCCAACTAATTTAAAATTTCTAATATTTTCTCTAATTTCGTTACTATAATTAAAATAAAATTAAGTAATGTGTAGAGAAGTGCTGACTCGTTTCTCAAAATTGGAATAATTTATTGTTCTAAAGCAGATATTTTAAAGTGTAATTTTGTTAATTAATTTTAAAAATTTATTTTTAATTCATCAAAATATTTATTAAAAAGATTCATATGTATAAATAATTTTCTTCTACTAAACTCTACATTAAAATCTATAAAAATAACTTACTGTCCATACATATAAATAATATAATTTCTTTCATTTTCTTCGAGATTAGAGAAATATTCTAATACTTTAACTTCATTTTCTGCCCAAATTCTGTTATCATCACTCGGAGAATTTAATATGTGTGAGGATTTCAGAGCCAAACACACTCCTCCCTCATGCCAATATGCGTGAAAGACCTTAAAATAAAGTAAAATAACAAACAAAAACTACTTACAGATCCAAAATCACCTTGCCCAATAATTTTATTTTCATCAACTTTTAGATTAATAATTCCTCCATCCAATGAATTTATAGTTCTATTTTTGTGTAAGTTAATAATTTGTTCTATAGAATATTTTTGACAATGGCATTTCACAGATAAATTACTTTTAGCTTTAAAGGAATATTATTTATTTAAAATTTGAAAAGAATTTTATTCTTTATAAACCTTTTCCACTACTTTCAGCATATTCCATTCTGTGTCTTTTTGGTCCAGCAACTGATACTTAGGTTATTTAAATTAATAATTAAATTAAACGATTATTCATTGTAATACCTGGCAAATTTATCGTTTCCAACAATTTTAAAATTAATAATAATTGCAATATATCCATTATGTATAAATAAACAACTAAAATGTTTTTCAATCTTTTTATTCTTTTCTGAATTTATGTTTTTATTAATTATAGAAAACCCCATTGTTTTGGTTCGTTCAACTTTTTCAATTTTGTTCGTTCAATTTTTTCTGAGGGTGCTCAGAAGCAAGGTCCGTTCGACCTTGCTTCTGAGCACCCTCAGAAAAAATTCAATTTAAATAACCATTCTCTTGGATATGTTTTCTCTTCTCTTGGATATACTTTCTGTTAAGTGCGGAACATATCCATATCTGGACTGAAGTCGTATCTCTAGTCCAGATACCCTGCAGAACGATCTATTCGGGATTAATGCGACGGGAGAAACAATCGTTTTAAAGTCTATTAATTTTATAACCCGATTTTAATAATAGAACAGGAGATTTACTTATATACCAAAATATTATTCCTCCTCAAACCCTAAGATAATTTAAAACCACCCTTCGAATGTCTAGGTGAAACTTTGCTATTTTTCAGTTAATCTAAATCAAAAACATTTAAACATTAGCAAAAATAATCCAGTTAGTTAAATTCAAATTAGATATTTAATTTTATAAGAAAAACTTTAAGACCCATTGAGGGCAAATGATATTCTTATAAATATGTATTACCGTTAAAATATGAGTGTTCTATAAGTTTATCTAAAATTAATGGAGCTTAAACAAATAATTTTATTGAAAATTTATTTAATATTTATTTATATATAAATATATTTTATAAAAAAAATTTTTAATAGGGCAAAAATGAGTTGCCTAAATTACCTTTAATAAAAAATTAAGACCTCAAGCACCTCTCCTCTCTTAATTAATTGACGTTTTATTGAATTTTATATCCCAGCTATTTCTTATAATCCAATCGATTTATTAAATTAAATATTTATTTTAAAAGATTTTTATTTAATTAAAAAAAAACTTTTTATTTAAATTTATAGGAATTTTTTCTAATATTTTCGTGTGATGGCTATATCAGTCAAATATCAATGTTTTTATTAAAAATTAAACTAATTTTAAATAAAATTTAAAACTTAATTAAATTAAATCAATTAAAATTATAAAAAAATTTTTTTAATTAAAATAACATGTACTATTTATACTTTAAATATATTTAATTAAATAATCTTAATCACTATACATATCAACAATAGCTTCAGTTTCAATATCTTCATTATTCAACTGGAGCAAGTATATCTGGTTTAATAAATCCGTTATTCTTATTCGATCCAAGAACAAAATAAATAATTAAAGTTAAAATTAAAAATATAAATTTAATTGGAAACATTTTTTCTTTAATTTTTTTTTATTAAATAAAAGTAATTTTAATTCGCTTTTATATTGATGCACTTTTGTTGTCTTTATCTTTAAAAAATCTTCAGACATTTGCCTGTATAAACAATTTAAATTTCAATAAGTACTAAATGTCATAATTTTATTTTAAATTTATAATTTAAATTATAGTTTAAATTAAAAAATTTTTAAATTATTTAAAAATAAACTTTTCTTCAAATATGTCCGCAAATGCTGAAAAGATCGGAATAAATTATAAATTAGACAAAAAGGAATTATTGAAGGGTCTGTTCAATTTTAAACCTTTTAGACTATACCCTTTAGACTGAAGAGATTGTATGTAAAATAGAGATGAATCTAAAATTTGTAACATTTATATGAGAGCTGGCTCAATCAAAACAGATCTCCAAAACATTAAACAACGATTTTTTGCTAAAGATAATATTAATTTCAAATTTCTATATCTAATATACATATATTTTTTGTTACTTTATTAATTTTTTATAATTAGAAATCACTAAAAAATATCTTTTACAAAATATTTTTTGAAACTAAACGGTTTTGCTTTGCCGATTAGAATAGCTTTTCTGAAGATTTGTTTATCCAATGTGTGTTATGTTGTAATGTTTATCCAATCACAACACATTTTTTTAATTTTTATTTTTAAAGGCAATTTCCGATTATTGGCTAAAAATAGGGGAAAGAAAATATAAAATCACATGGATAAAATTGATTAGACGTCGGCAAATATTTTAAAAATATTATACACCCAATAGATCAACATTTTTTAATTATTTTATTTTTCTATTTAAAATCTTTCAAAAGAAAACACATTCGTTTCCAAACCTAGTTGATGAATAAATCGAAATATTAAGAGATAAAAATATTAAGAGGTGCAAAGTAAAAATTCTGCAATACTAAAAGTTGATAATTCTGGTGATTTAAGAAATTTAAGATTTTTTCCTTATTTAAGAAACAAGTTCAGGTTTGAGTTGTCTGAGGCCAAAAATAGTACATAGTGCTACGAAATACGAGTACAAACAAAATAAAATTTTCCAAGCACTGATAAACTTTGCCTTCAAAAACCATATTCTAATATACATTATTTTTGATCTAATTATGTCGATCCTTTGTCTGATTAAACTCAAAAATATTTATTTTCATTTCACGTGAATCCCCTTATTTATTTGTAGCTATTGCCAATTTTTTTTACGAATGTGTTTTGTATTTACAACATTTAAAGGCATCCCGCCTTCTTTAAAAGAAATATATTATTTTTTATTAATTATTTTTTTTTGTTTATTATTTTCTTTTATTAATTTAATATTTTTAATAATAAATTATATTTATTTTTGAATAATTTTGAATTTCCGTTGAAAATTTGTGCAAAAAATTAGTTTTTTTAAATTTTTTTGTTTATTTTTTAAGTGATTCTGGCAGTTAATTAAAGATAATTTTAATTTTATAAAATAAATATTTTATTTAAGAAAAACTCTAAAAATGTTTAAATTCACTATTCATTTATTATTTACTCTTTTAATTGTGAATTTATTAAAATCCCAACCAACTCCTCAATTAATTATTGAATATGGAGATGGAGGACAATGCAGATTTGCTGAGAAGGAAGGAAATAATTTAAATTATATGGAAGTTACTCCAACTTTATATTATTTGCGTTCTTTTATGATCCCTCTTATTTTACTTTTTGATTCGAAAGAAAATTTATTTTGGACAACAAGTGATGATATTTATGGTAAATGTAGTGGTTTGGGAAATCCTACTGTATTTCCACGTGGAACCCCCAACTTTGTAAAATATTTTTAATTAAAAAAATAATATAATTAATTCATTTTTATTAAAATTTATTAAAAAACATTTACTAAAAAAATTCTGTCTTATAAATTTATTAAAACGTTATTTGTGTCTATGGAAAAGTCATAGTTATTTGAAACTCTAAATTAAATATATCTTTACACCAAACATATTTTTTAATTATTTAAATATTTCAGCGAAATTTATCAAGATTTAATTATGATGTAACTCAAAAATTTTGCCAAATAATTTTTAACAATGGAAATGAATATAATTTGTATAAACTTGGCAAAAATATTTTTGGAAGAGATAGTGATACTATGTTTTTTGACGAACAAAATGGAACATTCACAATATTATCACATCCTGAAAAATATGAAATTTCAGATGATTTAAAAGTTGAATGGGAAAATTGTAGAAAATATGCGAAAAAAGTAAATCAAGGTATATCTAAATATTAAAATAATTTTAAAAATAAAATTTTTCAAATAATTATTTGTATTAATTAAATTTTTATTTATTTAATTTTAATATTTTATGTTCGAATATTTGCAAAATGCTTTAAATTTTTAATTTTTCTTAATTTACCTAATTATTATAATCAAATAAATTAAGATTAAAAAAATATTTATTAATTTTATGTCTCAATAATATCTTCAAATTTTCAGTTAACTATGAGAAAAGCACTGCAGATCATTCAGAAGCATCAACTTCAAATAGTGAAAAGCCTAGTAAAAAGCCTAAAAGAAAACTTTTAGAAAAATTTAAAAAATTACTTGGAGGAAATAATTTTTGAAATGGCTTTCCAAATTTCGATTGTAGAAAGTAGATGACAGTTAATTGAGAGCTCATTTTAGAGCTCACTCTTCTTCAGTTATTATTTAGCCGAGATTTTAATCCCTCATAGCATTTATATCGACATTTCTGTCTAGGGGGAGGGAAATGATTATTTAAAGCTCATACCTTTTTAGTAGTGTTCGGCAAATAACCTTTTCCGGTATTCGGTATCGGTATACCGAAAAAATACCGATACCGAAAAATACCGTTTTTTACAAAAATTGACCGGTACGGTATCGGTATACCGGAAAAATACCGATACCGGAAAATACCGTCTCAACATTTTCGGTATACCGGCCGGTATTCGGTATTTTTTAAAAAATTTCATAAAATTTTTTAAATTTTATTTTTAAAATTTTAACAATAAATCTTAACAATCTCAAGGACTTGAGCTTCTTCTAATCGATCATAGGCAAGATTTGAATCAGGAAATGTCCAACAATTGCTCGACATTTAGCTAATTGAAAAATACAATGCCCCCTCCATTAGAATGTCCCTATATATCTTTTTCAGCGCCGCAGGCGAAAATTTTGAGAATTTTGGAAGACCAGAAGACAGATTTCTTCCTTTTTCAGCGCCGCAGGCGAAAATTTTGAGAATTTCACAAATACCAAAATACCGGAAAATACCGCGGTATTTTTTCGAGGACCGGTACGGTATCGGTATACCGAAAAAATACCGATACCGAAAAATACCGTTTTTTTCAAAATTTGACCGGTACGGTATCGGTATCGGTATACCGGAAAAAAATACCGCGGTATACCGTACCGTGCCGAACACTACTTTTTAGTAAATGTTTAAAATCCTATTAAAATTTATTTTTCATTAGTTTTATTTGCTAAAGATAAATTTTAAGCAAAAATTGTCAACATATTTTATCGGGAATTTAAAAGCAAAAATAGTACATATTTAATATTTAAAAATTAAAAAAAAAAAGACAAAATAAAATATATTAAATAAAATTTAAAGTAAATGACAAAAATAAAACTAGAAAAATTTGAAAGAATTTATATTTACTTACGAACATTTTTTTAGAATATTTGGAAATATTCATTTTATAATTTTTAAAAAATGTTCTTTAGAATTTAAGAGAAATCTTTAAATGAAATATAAATTGGAAATATTAATTTACTAATTAAAAGGATAATCTTTCAAAGAAATTCAAAAACATTATTAAATTAATTTAAAATATTTCTTAATAAAATGGGAAATGAGAAATCTTTAATTACATATTAATAAATTTATTTATTTTTTGAAATTATAAAAGATAAACTTAAATATTATTTTAATTTAAATATAATTTTTTAATAATAATTTAAAAACTCTGATTTATAAAGTAAAATAAGTTTTAGAATTAGAAAATTAAGTCATTCAACATCCTTTATTAATCCAAAAGTTACAATTGAAGACTGTTATTTATAGGACAATATATAAATAAGAGTTTTTACTGGCAAAGTATAAAGACTGGAGGAACTAAAAAAGGATTTATTTAATAAGAGGAAATGTTTAGATAAATTAAAATTTAAAAGTTTAAGAAAATAGATTATAAACTATAAGTGTTATTAATTAAAAGGGAGTGAAATGACCAGAAAGATCTCGTTTTTTTAATTGCAAAAATTAATAAATAAAAAATTTATTTTTTTAATGATTTCCATTAATTATTTTTGTTTCTTCATTAGAACAATTTTCATTTCCTTCCAACATTGGAGTTGTTAATGTTTTCATTGAATCGGGGGAAAGAGCTGTAACTGCAATATTTTTTGTTGAATTATCTTTGTTGTTTAAAGCTGAGGGGCGGGTTGTAGTGCCTTAAAATATAATTTTTGTTAAATTATTTATTAAATATATAAACAAAATTAATTTAAAAATAATTTATTAATGAAGTGTTAATATGTTTAAAATGATATATTTGAATTTAAAAAACAAGATAAGTTGAAAATTTAGATTTCCTAAGATTATATACAAATTTTCAAATATTCTAAAATAGAATTCCCTAATATGTTTTTACTTAAATTAATAAAATAATTTAGAATTCTATTAAGTAGCATTAACAAAAGCATGTTAAAACAGCCGGGAATGTCGGAAAGTTTTAAAATCGGAAATCGGAAGAAAAAGTCAGAAAGTGTAAAGGAGGAATCGGAATATGAAGTCAACCTTCGTTAGAAGTTATAGAATATTAAAAGAAAACTGAGGATAACAACAATTAAAATCCCAAAAATATTTTTTTCAAAATTTCCAAACCATTTTTATTAGAATTTGCATCCAAAAATTGTTTCCTTCTTTTAGCTTGCTGTTTAGTTTTAAACCATCTAAAGGCGAGAATAGAAGCAATTAAAAGAAGAATTAAAAATAAAATAATTCCAATTATTAAAAGAAAAGAGGAAGAAGAGGAGGAGGCTTCCTTGTCTTTTGATTTTAATAATTTATTTTCTTCAATTTTTTCTGTTGCGTCCACTTTTTGTTCAACTTTTTGCTTTATTAATGTACCTTCAACTACCTTAATTTAATAAAATAAATTATAAAAATATTAGAAAGAAATTTTTTTCTAAAGGTTTCCCCAATGAAGACATGGATATAGATAAGTCGAAAAAACTCAGTTTCACCGCATAATGTAGCGTGCCTTTCGAGTTATTAGAGATTAAAAAACCTATTTCGGGCTTTTCGGCTAAAACTTAGTTTCCTTCACGTTATGATCAAAAGCTCTCCCAAAGGATTTGGACAGATCAATAAATAGATTAATCCGTCAATCCCTTAAAATCCAAATCCCTATTCCATCCAAATCCACCATTTGATCCCATCAATTACTCTTATATCACGTTATCCCTTCAAATCATTCAGGGCTAAGCATTGAGAGATGTCTCAAGATTTTTATTTAAAATAAACAAATTTCGGGAAAAAATTCAGATTTAGCAAATGAAATCATAAAAATTTTTAATTTTAATCAAAATTAGAACCTAGCATTTTTCGGATTTTTTGAACCTATGTTTGAATTTTTCTTACCTAAATAGTAACTTATTTCACTATTTTTTAAGCCTAAGAAAACACTCTCTAATTATAATTCAAGAGGGAGGTCATTAAATTTTGAATAAAAAACATAATTTAAAAAATAAATTTATTAATATTTACTCTAAAAACAAGTCCTTTCTCATTGTCAGCAACAACACTAATAACTTCACTCGCTTGTTCACTTAATTCTCCACAACTAATATTTAAAACCAAAGCTGTAAGTGATGTATTTGGAATGACTGGAACAGACAAAATTTCTTCAGTAACAGTTCGGTAACGTTCCAAGTAAATATATGGAAAAATTCTGAAGTTATCACGATGAACAAAAGTAACATCTGCTTTGTGTAAAGTTGCAAGAATAGAATCGGCGAGCTTTCTGAAAAATTTCTTTTAAATAAAGTATTTTGTTTATGGAATAATAATTGAATATATTTTTTGTTGTAGTATAGTAATTAATAAATTAATAAAAATCCTAAAATGTAATTGAAGGTAGGTAATAAACGTTATTTAGGATTTTACTATAATTTAGTTTTGGAAATGAAGTAACTGAAAAAGTTATTAGAATTTATTCAACGGCAAGCGTTCTAAAAAAAATTCGGATAATTTCTAATGATCTTCCTCAGAAAAGCACTTAGTTTTAAATTTCAAATTCCATCTTTATAAAATTTTAATTAAATTACTAAGATTTTATAATTAAAATATGATAAAATTTAAAGTAATTATTACAATTGTTCCTCCATTGAAAGCCGTTGATATTCTCTCGGATCAAGCACCTCTAGCCAGACCGGAGCAATGCCAGCTGGACAAGGACTTGGCTGAAGTTCAGAAACTTCCAACGATAAACTTTTTCGGCCATCTTAAATAAAAATACTATAAACAAAAAGTTCTCAATTAAATAACCTATGAACATTAATTGATATTTCCCAACATCTCTAATCTGTGGAATTCCAAAGAAACGTTTTTTCCCATTACTAAGATCTGCACGCATCCACAAAGGTAATTGTTGTCTTGGGGATAATTCATTAGCTAAATTGTCTTCCAAAATAAAGATTGACCCAACAGGTAAAATAATTGGTTGTTGTTGTTGAGAGTCTATATTTATTGGTGTAGCTGATCCAGGCAAAATAAGGGAGGAAATAAAGAAAATAATAGAAAGGAAGAAAAGTTTATTAATTAGTAAATGTTTAATAATGTTTTGGGGGTTGAAGCGGTTGAAAATAAATATTGGAAGATGAGGTGAAGAAATTGAAGAAGTTAAAGTATTGTATTCATTATTTTCTTCTTCAAAAGCCATTTTCTGATTTTGGCCAACAGAGATCTTAGAAAGTGATGAAAATACTTGTAATGGTTGTTCTGATGAATATAAAGTTGTTTTGACGTTATTTGTAGAAGAAATACATTTATTTCGAATATCACGTATTTTCTCAACTGCACATATACCGTATTTTCTCGATTAATTCCCCTGGGGAATTATTTTTTCAACCCTTCCTTGGCATGGGGAATTAATTGAGGGAGGGGAATTATTCGAGTTTTGGCATTTGAAAAATGAAAAGAGAATTGTTTTAAAAATGAAAAGAGAATTGTTTTTTTAGCTTTTTTTAGAATTTATTTTAATATTAGATAAATGGGAAATTAAATTAAATTCTTTGTTAAAGTACAAAAAAGTACATTTATAGAATTTAAAAAAAAATAATAAAGAAATAATAGTATATAATAATTAAATTAAAAATAAAAAAATAAAATTTTAACACCTTTCAATTTTTATTTACAATTTATTTTTTAAGCAAAGAATATTTAAAATTAATTTAATATTTAATTTACTTGATAATTCCCAATATAATTTAATTTAGTTTTTTTATCAAAAACTTTTAAAATAATTTTATAGTTAAAAGAAAATTTAAGCCAATTAAGTACATGTTCATTATTTATGATAAAATTTGAAAAAATAAATACTAGAAAAAAAGAAATATTTAGTAGACAAAAATAATTTTGATAAAAATTAAAATAAATTATATAAAATTAAAATATTAAGATAAGAAATATAAAATTTAAAAAAAAAACAAAATTTTATCTGTATATTTATTTTATTTAATAAAATTCTTTATTATATTTTTTCTTAGAGAGAGGAAAAAGTCTTAAACCAAGAGCAAGTTTAACTTCCTGACTCGAGATTTACAAACAAGTGTTATAAAGGGAAAGTTTGGTCAGTCTCTATTTGAACTTGGCTTTTCTGTAATATTGCCAGTCAAATCAAGCTACACTTATCAATATTTATTTACAATTTATTTTTTAAGCAAAGAATGTTTAAACATATGGAAACATTGATAATTTTTTACTTATTATTTCGTAAAATTATTTAAAAAGGAAAATCTTTAATGTAAAATATTAGCTGTAGTTTTACTTTCTCCATATTTAATATTGTTTTGCCTCATCTTTTATTTGCTTATCATAATTGATTAAACGAGTGAAAGAAATGAAAGCACGGTATCACGACTTTTGCGCCGAGAACATTTGCGCCGCGACTTATGCGCCGCGACTTTTGCGCCGGGCGACTTTTGCGCCGCGACACTTGCGCCGCGACTTATGCGCCGGGCGACTTATGCGCCGCGACATTTGCGCCGCCATTATATAAAAAATCCGGATCCGAAAAAGGCCGGATATCCGAAATTTTCAGTTTGGATATCGAATCCGGATATCCGAAGATTTTCAACTATCCGACAACACTACTAAAGTGAGGTCCAGCTGTAGTTATCTATATATTTTTAATGATAGTGGCGGCGCAAAAGTCGCCCGGCGCAAAAGTCGCGGCGCAAATGTTCCCCGGCGCAAAAGTCGCTCGGCGCATAAGTCGCGGCGCAAAAGTCGCGGCGCAAGTGTCGCGGCGCAAATGTTCTCGGCGCAAAAGTCACGGAACCTGAAAGCACCAAAAATGAATGAAAATCAGAATTAAAAGAGGCCATGGAACATTGGAAAGGAAGGGTTGAGTGAACGTTTTTTATTAGAATTTTTTATCAATTTTTGTATTCCTCTTTTAAAAAAGACAACCGACGATGTGTATTGAGGGGGGGGAGGAGGGGAGGGGGGGGGTAAGAAAAAAAGTTGTTGGGGACATAGTAGGGCAATAAAATGTGTTTGTATGCAAATAAACACATATGCACATTCAAAGTACTTATACCATTTTAGCAAAAAATTGTTGGTAAAAATGATGGGAGGTATTAGAAATAAATTTATTTTGTAATGAGAAGGCGAAAACAAAGTTGATTCGTAAATGGAATGGGGCTAGAGGTGCTAGGCCGCACCGCAGAGGAACGATTGAATGTGTTAAATGTTTTTAGTAGCATGTTGACAGAAAAATAATAAGCCGAATGGCGCGAATAAATGTTTGGGTAAATAGAAGAGGCTAATTGAAGAATTTGATTTGGTAGTAGAAATTATTTATGCCGAAGAAGGAAATTTTTCGGCACAGAAGCTGTATTGTTCCAGAACCGTTGAACAGTAGAACCGACAAAAAGAACCGGAACGTCAGAACCGTTCGATTATAAGAACAGCAAAACGCTGATAATAAATCCAAAAATAACAGTAACTTTAATTTAATGATTTTAAGAGTTGATCTGATTTTTAGGCAAGAAGGACTTATGTTGAAAAATATTTCTATGAATATACATATTCTTTAAAAGATGCATAATTTTGCAAAATTAAAAATACTTTTCAACAAAATACAAAAACAAATAAAATAAATTACTAAAAAATAATGGGTATATTTATTTTTTTTGTTGCTTTACTAAGCAATTAAAAAATAAAAAATTGTCTCACGAGGGAATTTATTTGCCATAAATTGAAAGGCAAATCTAGAGGAAATATTTATGAGGTTTTTTAAAATAAAAATAAGAATTGTTGCGTTCTCAATAAAAATATTTAAAAAGAGATATTTAAATAGTTATTTTTATTGAGACTTGCGCAGATAAAGTTTAGGGGAAATAAAATTTAATTGTCAATTTGTTAGGCAGAAAGTTTTTTGAACATATTTTTAAATTCATAACTGCTCTTACAATTTCCCTACAAAAAAGGGGGTACTTCCGATTGAGAGGAGGCCTATTTTTGAACAACTCTTTAATATTAAAAGGTATTTTGTTAATTTTTCTCGTATTAGTTTATTTAAATTAAATTTTATTTTTTATTTCCTCAATTAAAATATATACCTAATTTGCTTTTAGATTATAAAAATGTGAAAAGAATTGATGAGTTTATAAAAGGAAAAGCCGGTAAAAGGTGTGACGATATATTTTGGAAGTGGCCAATGAATTATGCAAAAAGGGAATCAAAAAGGATTGAATTAAAAAATACGGGGACAAAAAATATTTTTTTAATAGGGACAGGTGCTTAGTTAAATTGCAAAAAGGTTTTAGTAGAAAAGAGTTAATTCCAAAAAAGTGCTTTTATTATATACCGAATAAATAAAAAAAGAAAATAAATTTTAAAAAATATTTAATAAATTGTGGGTAAATAATTAATAAAAAAATAAATTATTAGATAAGAGGTGTAAATTTATCACAGGTTTTTTTGTCAGTCGAAAATTTTGATAACTAATTGTGTTTATCATTTAATTTAAAAATTGTCCTTTAATTTTAGATAATTTTCTTAAAAATAAAACTCTTTAAAATAAATAAATGGTTTTATTTTTTCCAAATTCTAGGGGGTTAAAATATTTTTTAAAGTACTGTACCCCTGTTTTCCGTTGATTTTTGAGATTTGGGATCTCGATGAAGAAATAAGTTACGGACTTCGTTCTTTTTAATTTTCAACTCAGCATCGATGGAAATGTTCACAAAAATTTTTATAGAATTTTTGACCGAACAAAAGTCGATATTTCTAGTCTGGTCCTATCTTTTTTTCCACCCCAAAAATGGGGTAGTGTTTTTAAATATTTTTAGCAAAAATTTTGTCAGTAAATTATATTGATTTTCATACTCATTTTAAAGAGCATTTAAAGATCTACAATTTTTGTGCTGAAACTTTTTTTCTAAAAGTTAATCGAAAAGAGATAATCACTAAAAACTAATTTAACAGCCTCTGGTCCTATCTTTTTTTCCGGCACTGTACATGTTCTTGTGCTATTTATAAAATTGGAGAAATTTAAAAAAATTATATTTTTATTGTTTATTAGAAAAATAAATTAATAAATAATAAAACTAAAAAAATCTTGTGATAAATTCTGGGAATTACCTATAATTTAAAAAATATTAAATTGAATAAAATAATGGAATTTTCTATTCTGAAATTAAGGAATAAATTAAAGAATTAAAAATTATTTTATTTTAATTAATTCCATTGCTCAAAAATTTTTATGAAATAAAAATTCGAGAATAAATGTGAAATTTATTTTTAAAATTCTTTTAAACTGATTGTGTCGATATGCTAATTTTAAGCTCAAATATAATTGAAAATATTTTCATTAAAAAATTATAGAAAACCCAAAATACAAAAAAAAATTTAAAAACCAGTTTCTTATTTTAAATTTTTTTAAAAATTTATTTTCCATTTTTTGGTCCATTCCCGCATCACAAAGAGAAAAATGAGGGAGATTATTCTTGCCCGCTCCATCGACTTTGAGAGGGAGTGAAAAAAGGTATTAGCGTGAGTGGAAGTGACAGTGGCTCAGCAGATTTTGATGGGCATCACATGAATATTTTTGGTAATAAAAAAATTGTGAAAAAAATAAAAATTGATTGGAAATGTTTTTTGGAAATTTTGAATATTTATAAAATAAAACTTTAAGGTATTAAACACAATTCAGAGTTATTTTGACTTTGGAAGATATTATTCATTATAAGCTATCTGACATTTGGACCAACACTTGTAGGGCCAATTTTAACAAAACAAAACACTCTCCAAAAGAATCTCCTTCTCTACAACTCCTCTAGAATGAGCTCTATCTGAGAAAATACTGTGAATAATATAAAAGTTGATTAACGCAATTATATTTTTGAGAAAATAAATGGATTAAAGAAAGTCAAAATAAGCTCTATATATTAATAAAAATATTGTCTCAAAAGTAATTAGTGAAAAATAATATGAAAAAAATTTTTGAGGAAAGGTAAGCTTTAAATAAATCTGGATAATTATGCGAAAAACGTAAAAGAAAAGAGAATGATTAAAAAATATCAATTATAAAAAAATTAAATAAAAGTATGAGAACTTGGAAGAAGATTGAAAAAAAATTCTAGAATATTTTTAAAAGTAAAGAGATTTTATTAAAAAATATTTTTGTATTTTGTTTATGTAGTGGTGATCCCAAAATTATTTTTTCTGATCAAAAATCTATAGCAAACAATTTTTTAAATATTTATTTTTTTTGTTTTTATCAAGAAAAGGTAAATAAAAATAAAAGAAAAAATATTTACACAATGAGAAAAAAAGGTAGTTGAAGATGAAATCTCTGTGTTTGCCAATAACTTTTGTAAAAATAAAAAATTTCTCTATTTAATTCTACAATCATTTGCTTTTCTAAAAGTGACTTTTTAAAGGCAGATTCTTTTATTTTATAAATAGTTACTAGCTAGTTTTTTGAAAATAAAAATTTTTTGTTAAATGATTTGTTAAATAAAATTAAATAAATAAGAATAACATTTACGTAATTGTTTAAAGTAGTTGGAAAGAAATATTTACCTACTCTATCTACTAAATAAAAATTAAGAAACTAAATATGTATGTATGTACAAGTTTGTGTAAAAATAAAAAAGGAAAGGTTACCTAAAGAAAAAATAAAGAAATGGCATTTATCCAAAGATTTATTTTTCTAAAAATAATTTGAATAAAATAAAAAATAAAAGAAAAATCAAATAAAAAACAAATGTCTCTTTAAGTTGGAAATTTACAATAAATATATACAAAATATTTTATATTTATATTAAAAGGGGATAAGTCGCTCTAAATCAATGGATTTATGCGCAGAACAGATGTGTTAAGAGAATGTTAAATAAAAAGAAGAAAAAATTTGTTTTAAAAAAATATTTATTTTCTTAATGTGAAATAAAAATTCTGAAATTTTTAATAGTAAATAAGTCTGAAAAATTTTCCAAGAATTTAGCTAATTTTTTTGGTTTAGGTGGTACTTTTAAAAACAGGAAAGGATCAAATATGTATTGTCGGTTACAAACCGAACCTAACCTGAAACAATAAAATAGGAAAAGGTCAGAAATCTAATTTAAAAATTAAAAAAAAAGATCAAAAAAATTTTCTAAAATTTTATTTTTAACTTATTATCTTTTGCTTTGTTTTGTGTGTTTTCGTTTAGTTGTTCTTTATATAGAAACAATTTATTAGAACAAATAAAAATAAATTTAAAGAAGAAATTACGCGAAACATTCAATGGATAAAAAAGAAAATGTTTGAGAAGAACACAAAAATTTTTTTTCAAAATTGGCCAGCAAAAATTGAGGGAAAGAGGGGGAGAAAAACACACAAAAATATTCATTCCTTTCCCTCTCCGCTTGTTTTTCCGGTTTTTATTCTCATCCCCTCTAAATACATTAATTCCCTCATTTTTGAGACATCTTTGGCCTATTTTTGTTTTATTTATTTGGTTTTGGTTAGGCCATTGTTGTGCTTTTTGGTTTGTTTTTAGTTTGTTCTGTGACTTGTCTTTCTTCTAAAAAAAGCGTTCTACTAATTCTGTCATGCAAATAAATTGTTTGAAAATTGGTTTTTTATGTATTTTTGATTGAAAACTATTTTTAGTAATTATTTGTTAACGATATTATATAAATATATTTTGGTGTTAGAAAAGTTTAGGGTTGGTGATTAAAAATGTATTAAAATTATCCAAATCGAGAAAGATAGGTGGAGAAGTTTTTTTGTAGAGAAATTGAGTTTTAAATCAGAGGGTTTACCAAAATAATAATAATAAAGTAAAGTATTTTAGCTTTTACTAAAAATAAATTTAAATAAAAACAGAAAATGAAGATAAAGCAAATATTTATAGAATTTCTTATAAAAGTGCCGAAAAGTTTTGTTTTTGCATAAGAAAAAAGGAAGGAGAAGGAAATTGAGAAAATAGACACTTATCTCATCATTAAAAAGAAGGAAGGAAGTTTAGCAGCTTTTTTGTTAGCAGCCACTTTTTTTTGGTTATTTTATGGCCAAATAAGTAAAAGATTTGCCGTCTTTAGGCAAACAAAAAAAAGATTTTTTGTTAAGGTTTTATTAAAGTTTTTATTTTACTTGAAAAAAAAAGTTTTTTGGGGGGTATATATCTTATTTCTTTTAAATAAAATGATGAATGGGACAAGAAATGGAAGGTGGAGGGAGGTTCTTTTTTGGTGTTGCAAGCAAATAAATGCAATGAATGCGCTGCGTGTTTGATTGATGGAAAATTGAAGAAAAAATGTTTGCTGTCCATTTTTGGATATATTTACTCATTATTTTAGGGCTTTTTTTGGATATTAATATTAGTATTTTAGTAATTTTTACGTTATTTTGTCATTAAGAAAGGGGAAATAGAAAGGAAGGGTAGAATGAAAAAATTTCCAAGACTTTTTAGATTAAACACTCAAATATCCTTCATTTAGGATTTTTTATTTATTTTTAAACAAAATCTCTACAAGTTCACTGAAAAGAAAAATCTGGCTTTAAGTCAGAAGTAAACTGATCATTGTTTAATTATCAGTTTTGCATCTTTTGTCAGGCCTTTGTGCCAAATGTAAACACAAACGAGTTTTTAACTAAATTTATAATTTTTTCCAAAAATTTCAAATAATTCATTGATTAATTTAACAAAAACTGGAGAGGAAAATATTAAAAAAAGGCCTTATGAAGTAAAAAATACAAGTAGAGACTCTCCACTTCCGCATTATCTACACTAATTCCCCTTCAATTTACAATAATTCCACTTGTCTAAAAATATTGTTTTTGATTTGATAGGATTTTCGGAGTAATATTTATATAAATAAATTGTTGAATATACGCGCACTCTACTCATAAATATTTAATATATACAGAGTTACTACTTAAATATTTAATTCGATTAACGGCGAATCATTCGATTAAAAATAAATAAAAATTAATTATCGGATTAATTAATTACGCAATTATTTTTATTAAACAAAAACTAAATGTTTATTAAAAATAATAATGAAGAAAATGTGAAATTTTATAAAATTAATTATTGTAAAAATTAAAAGCATTATGTAAGACTTTACTCAATTACAATTAATTAGCTAAGTTTGTAACGATTTGTAAACTTTAGGAGAATTAAGAAAGAGGAATACTACTAAAACTTAGGGCGATAAACACATAGTACAAAAGGATATTTTAAGTAAATTTTTGATTTGATTATTACGATTCTGAGTTAAAAGAATTAAATTTAGATTCAAAACGATATTAAGTGATTTAAAAAAATTTTAATTAAGAAAGAGGATAAAACTGTTTGAAACATCCTCAGTTTTCGATATATTCCTTTACTGGGAAGTTTAGTGATCAGAAATTAAAAGAAAGAGAGTAATGACAAAAACTTAATTTCAATTCTGATATTGAAAAGAATAAAAATAAATTTTCCTTTTTTAAATAAAACAAAAAAAATAAAAAAAGAGAAAATAAATTGAATAAATTTATTAAAAAAAAGATAACATATAATTGTTGTAATATTGACCGGCTGACTGACCACGACCCGAATTTACTATTTATGTGTAAATTTGTGTAAGGGGGAAAATATAAAAATAAAAATTTGATAGAAAGAGAACAACACAAAAATTGTCGGCTTGACAGCTTTACTACAATGCGCGCAATTCGGCTTTGTTTGTTTGTAAGAGGAGAGCATCTTCGAGGAGAAGAATCGCTAGGTTTTCACCATCTTTTCTTTCAACACATTTCCTTCCTATTGTAATAAAATTGAAGAGAAATTTTAAAATAAAAGAGAAGGAACGAATAAATAATAAAAGTATGTATGTAAAGGTTAAATAAATTTAAGAAAGTTTTTATGTAAAACAAAAATTTTTAAATTAGCTAATTAAAATTTTAAAAAGAAAAATTTTTTAGTCATTATTTGTAATTTTAATGGCAGAGTACCTAGGCCCTTCCTTTTTTATAATCTAAAATCACTACAAAAATAAAAGTCAAATCAGAAACGAATTTGGGTACTTATCGGTTATACGCCTACAAAATGAGTGCCAACCGAATTTAATCTTTAACTATTTTTGTTTGATCCAATTCAAATGTATCTTATATCATTCGAGGGCACCCAATAAGTGGGGCCTTTTTTCAACTTAATGGACCAAGTTTGATCCCTCGTTAGATAACCCGATAAATGTATAACCCAATAATGTATAACCCGATAAATGTAAAAAACACCAAATAACTTTTTGATGAGTGATTAGACTTGATCTTTCTTATAAAAAAGGTACCGCCTATTGAGGTTTTCGAATGATATAAAATTTATTTGAATTGGATCAAATATCAAAAAGTTAGAGCCTATCAAATTCGGCTTGCATGCAATTTGTGGGCGTATAACCGATAAGTACCCGAATTTTCAAAACATATTTGAAAATCTGTCTGAATATTACTACTAACAGAAATTTTTCATTTCAAGACCTGTTAAATGTCAGCGCCTACATATCAGCAAGCTAATAAAGCAAAGCCTTAAAAAGACAAAATTTTAGCGCCTTTTTTCAATATTTTCCCGCCTCAAATGCTAATAAATAAATAAAATTCCCAAAGGGAATTTTATTTGATCTTTCCAATTTATTTTATTCCAATCAAACAGTTGCAATTTTCTTTCCGTTCTAATTTCAATTCTTGTGGGTATTTGCCGACAGTTTTTAGTGCTGACAAGCATTTCTATAAATCATAAAAGAAAGAGCAATAGCGGTTTAAAAGAATAAAGAAGCTTTAAAGATATCCAAGGCAATAAAGCGGCAAATGCGCAAAAACAATATAGAAATAAAATAGGCACAAATAAGGGTAGAAGGTCGTTCAAAAATGGCAGTGCTAAGATGTCCATCCCTTTGGGAAAAGCTAAGAATGAAATAAATATTTTTTTTCTTTTAAATTAAGCCTCTCCTATTTAAATATTCTCTTCAAAAATTTTATTTTTTACGATATAAAAATATTTGTTTTTATTTCAATAAATTAACTGAAAGATAATAAAAAAAATGTTTAAAAATTCACATAAATATAGAAAAATTTTTTCAATTTTTTGTTAGATATTTTTATAATACTAATTAAAAATAATAAAAAAATCCTCTATATATTAGCTAAAAATTATAGAATTAAAAAAGTAAATGAGTATTTTTTATATTTTCAACAGATTTTTAATTGGCGATAAGCCTGCTATTTTACTAAAAAAGCAAAAACAGTTTGGTCAGCATGTGCGCGTAAAATGTGTTGTAAAGTCCATTCATTGGATGGACTTTATAGTCAATCCGGGCAAAATAATATTAAAAAAAGGCAAATGGGTGGAAGGAAAATTATGAGAAGGAAAAGCAACAGAAGAAGCAGCTGAATTAATGGCTAACAGAAAGGATTGTGAAGGCTATTGCTTGATAATAATAATTTTAATGATGATGGTGTCGGCTATGGAACGGATTATAGCAATCCTCTAAAAGTCAAGAAAATAAAAATTTTTAGTTATATGTATATTCCTAAAATATAAAGATTTGCTTAGAATTTTTTGTTGCTATTTTGAATTTCAAATTGGTTTGGCGTCAGTGTGTATTCTCATACTTAAACCATTTTAATTTAAAATGTGTTAGAGTTAAAATTTTTGATAAAAAACTCAAAACTAACTCATTTTTAATAGACCATAATATTAGTCTCATTTGAGAAAAATATTAATGAGGTATACAATATTTGGTCAGTTGTATCAGTAAAATGGAAATAGCTATACATTAATACATATTTCGGCCACTTTATAAAAAATGTGATCAAATAAAAATTTTATATAATAAAAAGACTTTCTGTACGATTGTACAGATCTACACCTATTCTCTATATATTATTTTATAACTAAAGGTGGATCTCACTTGAAAGTCACTTTCACGTTAAAATCAAATATTATTAAGCAAATTCTTTATCCAGATTTGTATGACACTGTATTTAAAATTTTCCCGCAAGAAATTGTGGCCTATTTACAAGTGAGATCTAATTTTATTGGAATTAGTTACTTATTGTTAGTGTGGAAATATGAATAAATTTATTATTAAAACAAACTTAGAATAGATATCTAGTATAAATTAAGTTAAATGATAATAAAGAGATTATACTACTAAATAAAAATTAAAATTATTTTTTTAATATTATTATTATTTATTATTTTTGTATTATTTTTGTTTTTTTTGCAATAACAACTAATAAGGAAATAAAATATCCCTTTTAGTTATTTATTCAGCATTTGTTTCCATTTTAGCTTTTATCAAATATGTAAAATGTAAAGAAAATTTATTAGAGGCATGCATCCAATTACTATTTAGTAAGTATTATGTACAATTAAGCAAATGAGAAAGCAATTTTCTTTTATTTTTTTAGTAAAATATATTCGAGGTATTTATTTTTTTATATTTTTGTTTTTATTTTTTATCATTAATTTTGGCAATAAAAAATTTTTGGATTATTTATTGCCTTTAGTTTTTACAAATTATGCAGATAATAATATGATAATAATAATTTTAAATAGGGATTTTTTTATTAAAAAATGAAAATAAAATCAAAAAATAACTGAAGAAAATTATCATAATTTTTATAAAAATAATTACATATACCTACATAGAAAGTAATTATGTATTAGGTAGATATTATTTCTGTAATTTTTAACAAAAAAATTTAATTTTCAATACAAAATCCCCTTAAAAAAAGAAAATATATTTTCTTTTCCTCTAAAATGTAAATTCTAACCTCATGCAATATGGAAAAATTAAAAAATATACAAGAAAATGAGAGGAGAATCAATCACTCTTTTCGGCCATTATAATAAATGTCCGTATTAAGGGACAATGAGGGCCATAGCGCGGAAAATATAAAAAGAAATAAAATATAAATCTTTTTTCTGAAAAAGATGTAAACATTAGATAAATGAAAATCCACCTAGTAATCTTTATTTATTTTAAGGAAATATTCATTAATTATATAGATTCTCTCTTTTGACTCATTGTTTAAAATTAAATATAAATTAAAAAAATTTAATTCTATCCAAAAAATAATTAAACTAAGTAATTCAAAGAAAGCTTAAATTAAAAACAATGTAAAAAGAAAACATTTAGATTTAAAGTTCTTGATAATTATTTCAAATATTAAAACCGTTTAAATACATATAAACATTATATATTTGGAGGCACGGGGTTTTAAACTATGGATCAACGAATTTTTAATCTTGGCAACGAATTTTATCACTAATAGTAGCTGTAGCTTTTCCAAACTTAAAGATTTCAATAAAATATAGGCTTATTCTGTTTATAAAAACATTAATAATATGTAATATTATTATTACATTATTAAAGATGAGAATAGATAATTGATGCAATAACCAAATAAAAGTGTTTAAATATAGGTATATAATGGATTTTACGGCTCTATAAGTAATAGATTCTAAAAGGATGAGGATTCAAAAAGCACAAATTTAGTCCATCAGACGACCTCGAACATATTTTAATATATTTTAATGTACATAAAAGAGCCCCGCTTCAAAAAATAAGGAAATAATGTCAAAAGTTTTTAGAAAAAATATGGGAATTTGAGGGAAAAAGACTTTTAATGGCGTAAAATGGATTTATATATAAATAATATGTAAATAAAGTTGAAATTGTTAATGATACGTGAATTATTTTACTTTTAAAGATAATTGACATTAAATAGGAAAAAATCTGTAAATAAAATGATATACACAAGGATCTAATTTTATAAAAATTAGTGATTACAATAAAATGATATTAAGTTTGATCATAATTATGGTAATGAAATAAAGGCATAAAATCAGCTCACAATTCTCAAAATTTTCGCCTGCGGTATCAAAGCAGGTAGAATAATTAATTATTCCCTTATTAATTATTACCAAGCCCCTCACAGTTACCGGGCAATCCTTACTAGATCCTTGATCCATCAAACTACCCTGATGTCCCCAATTTATGATTAAGGAGAATATCGAAGAGTTTGGGGTATGTAAGAGAGATAAGGGGATTTGAGGGTTAAAAGGGAGATCGTTAGAAAAATGAATCAGGGAAGATGTCGAGGAATTGTTGGGATAAGAGTAAAAATAAATGATAATAAATTTTAGATTTTTGATCATAATTTAAGAAATAATATTAAGGTACTTATTCAATTAATAACATCCCATTAGTAACACATATCAAAATAATGCCTATCCTTTCTTTAATTATTCTCCAACAAATACCAAATATCTGACTAAAATTTTGTACTTATAATTACTAGTAAGTAGATTAATATTTACACAATAATATAATAAATATTGCAATTTCTTACAAATAATTATTATAAAACATGTTATTAATATGTAGGTTATAGGTAAATATTTAATAAATAAAACAATTAAATAAAAGAATTGAAAGGAAAAATAATTATAATTTAATATTCACTTAATTATCTGACCAGATATTTTGTTTACAAATTCTTGAGTTCATTAGAAAAATTTTTATATATAAAGGTAAATATCTAATACGATTATATATTATATTACTTAATTTAATTTTTAATGAATTTATTAATTAATAAAAATATTTATTTAATTTTTATTTTAATATTCTCAATTAATTTAATTAAATGCCAACAAAAAATTGAAAAAGAAGAAAGCCAATTAATTAATAAAAATATATCTTTAATTAAATTACCTTCAGTTATTATTAATTCTTTAAATCAAAGTTTAACAGAAAATGAAGAAAATGATGATAAAATATTTTATAGAAAAAGTAGAGGATTGAAAGAAACATTTCAGGCAAATTTACAAAAATTAAGAGAAAAAATAAAAAATGCTCGTGGATAAATGATTTTATTGTAAATTTATAAAAATACATATTATTTTTTAAATAATTAAAATTTTTATTGAGTGTTTTGTTTTATTTTAGAGTCAGAGGGAATTATGGAAATTTAATTAAATATAATTTCGATCATACATACATATAATAGTTTAGAAGATATATGCTTAGGTAACTCACCAACCTGGGCGATATTCAGAGAAAGAGGTTACCCAACCCTCAGTAACCCCTAAGGTTACCCAAATCTTAGGGGTTGTTCAACCTCACAAGTTTTCACCCTTATTCATAAATGAGGGTTTAAAATTAATTTTAACCAATACTGATGGCTAACCAAATTAAAATTTATCTAAATTAGCAGATTTTTTTAGATTGCAAATAAAATAGATTTTACATGTAAAAATTAATTTTAAATAATAGCTTTTTGACTTCTTAACTTACTTTTTTTTAAATTTTTGCTAACAATAATTATTTTTAAATATAATGGTTTTAGAAATTTCTATGAAAAAAAACTTTAGAGAATTCTGTTGTTTCCACACTCAAAATATTTAAATGGAAATGACAGGAAAATAATGGTCAACGAGAAAAAAATAAATATGGACAAAAAAATACGAGAAAGGCGTCAAAACTAGTTTTCACCCTTAGCAACAAGTTTTTAAGTTCTTTGTATTCTAATAAGGGATGAAAAAAGAAGAAAAGCATGGAAAATCTGTTTTGGCTTTTAAAAAACTTTTTTTCTTTTTTGGCTAAATGCCTAGATTAATGTGTAATATTCCTGGAATTTTAAAAAAATTTTTTTCTGATTTTAAATTAACTTAAAATATCATGTTCAGGCTCTAGTAAGGTTGACGGATCCGGATCCGAAAATTTATATATTTATCGGGAAAGCCGGATATCCGGATCCGGATTCGGATATCTGAAGATTTCCAACTATCCGCCAACCTTATTCTCTAGTTAAACAAATCTTAATATAACGTTAAATGCATATTATCATTGTACTAATAAGCGATCTTCTTTAACTATAGGCTTTTAATTTATTACAACTAAAACACAAAATAATTTTTATAACAGAGGATATTTTTTCTTAAAATATTGGTTAAAGTTAGATTCGAATTAAATATTCGAATCTTATTTATTATTTAAAGATAAATTTTTATAAAGTTTTTTATTCTAAAATTTTTTGTTGCATGAATGGTTTTTGCATTATTCAAAAATAAAATAAGAGTTTTTACTTGCGCATGCATATAAAAACTAAATCCAATTTGTTTGTGTATATTTTTGTTGGTTTTGACTTTTATTCACTAGTGGCAGCTGCCCAAAAAGGCAATTGATGAGTCGAAGCTAGCTTGTTGTTATTTTTAGTTTGTTAGTGCAAAATGAATGAGAGAATAGCTTTAGCTAGCTAGTAGCTGTTAGTTGGCTAGTGAATATATAAAAATAAAGAATATATATTTTTGTTTGATGGTAATTAAGTATTTCTTAATTTATGTTTGTTTTTTAGAATTATTTATGATAAAGAAATTATTTGAAATAAATTACAAAATAAATTATATTAAAGAATTGGCTTTTATTAGGCAGATAGATAAGAGGTACCTTAGCACTACTAGAATTAATGCTAAGGAAAACAATTAAATTATTTAAAAATATTTAAAAATATCTTTTTATAATATTTTCTAAAATTTATTGAGAAATATGTATAACTTTCTATTAACAAAATAAAATAACTGCCGGGGATTATTTAATGGAACTATGCCGGTTAGAAAGATAGAATCGGGCTTCAAATTTTGGCCCAAAATACTTGATTGGTTCGATTCGATAAAAATGAGTCCCGAAAAAAGGCTTGAAAGTAGGCTCGATTCGAAAACTACACCCTTTGTGTCATGTAATGAAAATTTATATGTAGAATAAGTAGGAAACCAATCTTAAAAATTGCAAAAGATTAAATAGTTTTGATTCTATAATATAATAAGCAAAGGCGTTCTGCCACATTTTTCTGTCTAGAATATTTATTAAAGATCAAGTAAAACTAACCGAAATACCATCAGAAAAAATAAGTAATTTGCTATAATATATTTTATTTTTCCTTTTATTTAATTTAATTTTATGGATGTGAATATTTGACATATAGTAATGGCATTTTCTAGTGCCAATTGCTTATTCAATTGCCCTTCTTTTTCAAATTTTACTTAGTTAAAATGACCACAGTCATCCCGAAAATTGGATAAAATGGACAAAAAATTTCAAAAGTTGTTCTATAAATTGGGCATCTCAATTTAATCTTAAAAGATGGAGAACATGAAATTAAAATATAAAATTTAATTTAGATATTGAATAAAATAATCCAGGAAATATTTAAGGGCTTTATGAAATTAAAAAAATCTCATCAATAAATAAATTCTGTGTTATAAAATTTTTTAACAAGGTTTAATATTTATAAAGAATAATTGCAATTAAATATGTATAACGAAAATATTGTTAGAAAATTTATAATTAGACCTACAAACAGTTAAATTATTATTGCACGTTTAACAAAACATTTTTCTCAAAATTGGACTTAAAACAAATAAAAAATAACTATATTTTGGGAAATATATTTTGTTTTAATATATAAATTAAATTATTTTAAATTTTTATTTCTATTAACAGCCTCCACCACATCCACCGCCGCCACCACAACCTCCACCGCCCCCACCACCGCCACCACAACCACCGCTACTTGAACCGCTATATGGACCGTAAGGACTAAAATTTTAATAATTATTTTTATAATCTAAATAGCCTACCCATAGGGTCCATAAGAATAAGGACCATAGGGGCCGTAAGGACCATAGCTTTGGCCACCGCCTCCTCCTCCACCACCACAACCTCCACCACATCCTCCACCTCCACCGCCACAACCTCCTCCACCACCTCCAGTTTGAATAACTTGAACTCCTAAAATAGTAAAGTTATACATGAAAATAATTTGTGAGGATTTCAGTTAAGTATTTTAAATGGAATTTAAAATAATGTAAGCACCTCCTCCACCACCACCACATCCCCCTCCTCCGCCGCATCCACCACCACCACCGCCGCAACCTCCTCCACATCCTCCACCGCCTCCGCACCCTCCCCCACCACCACCACCACAACCGCCTCCTCCTCCGCTTCCTCCACCACAACAGCAACACACCGTCCCCCCGCCCGACATCATTGGAAATCCAAGTGAATTTACAAATGGGATTGTTAATCCCAAAAGTGTAATGCTGAGAATTATGGGAAGGAATACGCTTTGCATTATTATAGTCTTATAGTTCTAAGAATGCCTAAATATAAAATTATAAATACAGAATGCAATGATTATATTTAGAAATTATATTAATTTAAGACAATATAAAGCATTTTAACATCGTTATATTATCTATCATGAAATGTTCATATTTGTTTGGAATTTAAAGTTGAACTTAATTGCAGTCGATTTGTATCTAATTATAGTTGCTTATATCGAAATAAATAGGCAACTATTAATGTCAAAACTCCCTTAAATCCAGTCAAATTTTTTCAGAAAATGACGACCGATGGCTTTATTTATCGTTTAGCTTTATAACCATGTTTAAATTCAAAGAAATAGGAACGATTAGAATATCTTATATAATTATTAGATTAGAGATAATAGAATAAATACAGATGTATCATTAAACTTAATTTTGAAATCTGAAGGGGTACTTTTGAAAAATAGAATTAAATTTAAAAACTGAATATTTTAGGCTGTATTTTATGAATATTTTGGAAAGAATAATAAAAAATAATAAAATGTTAATGAATACAAATTTTTTTATTCTTCTACATATCAGTTAGCTCCTTTAGAAGAGTAATTATCTATCCAAATAATCACAGCTTTATCAAAAAATATTTAAAGTGTTTATTTGTTCTCATCTTTACTATAAAATAATTTTTAATCTCGGAATATAAAAACTTGTTTGTTTGGAAGGCTGCGGAAATAAAAATTTTTATATACATATAAAAAAGGATGATTGAGGAAGAGACTAAATTAAAAGGATAGTTGCCGAGATATGTTTATAGTGCGTTTTTTATATTTGTTCGTCAATGGCTATTTCAAAGCTCATAACAAATAAGCTAAATAACAAAAAAACCCAAACAAGTTTAGATCTCTCTTTAGGAAAAAAATTAAAATATTACTTAGAAAAAGCCTGTACATATGCAGCTAATGTAAATTGTTAAATAAAAAATATTTTTAAAAAATTTAAAGAGTAAAATTTAAACGAAGAATTAAAAATTCGGAAAGATGGTTTTAAAAAGACTTTTTTGTTAAATATTTACGGAAATAAATTACAAATAATGTCAAAATACTTGAATAAAAGTATATTTTAAAGCTATTAGTTTCTAAAATAATACATAATTGTGCTTTCTGATAAGATTTTTCCTTAGAATTATTTTTTGACTTTCAATTATTTTGATATTTCCAAGTTATCAGAAATTATGTTTAACGAATCAAATATTGATAAGCTATTATTTGTAAAATAATTTTTTGAGCCTATAAAGTATTTTGGAAGCTGTAAGGTGCTGCTTGAAGCTGTTAAGTACATATTTCTTCTGCATTTATCAACCTGAGCCAGCATGGAACGATTCAAAAAACTATAACATGTTTGTGAGAAATTGGAGCCTACGCTGAATTACTGAGTTACCTTTTTCATCTGTGCATTACATTTTTTTATGAAAAGAATTTCATAAAAGTGTAACTTTTGTATTTTGCCCTACTTTATCTAATTTTTATAGATTTGAATCCGCCGAAATCAGAAAATTTCCTATAATTTCTGAATGAAATTAAAGGATTCCTTGCTATTGTTAATTAAATATATAAAATAATGAAAAACAAAATTAAATTCTCCAGCTAAAAAGACGACAAAGGTATTATTATAGCTATTTAATTAATAAATTTATTTAAAAATTCTTATTTAATTTTTATTCTCCCTTCTTAAATTTTTAAAAATCAATTATAGTAAAAACTTATAAAAATTATGTGTATGTATACATACATAGACAATGTATATAGAGGATAGACAATTTTAGCTATACATAGCTAAATTACTCTCATTAATAAGATTCATTGACGACCTCTTTATTTAAATTTTAAATTATTCTCTTTAAATTCTAATTAAATTTTTTAAAATTATAAGTGAATAAAACATTATAAATTAAAAGTTTTTACTGACTTTTAATTATTCTTATGAAGAAATTCAAAATTTAATTTAAATTCTAAAATATACAATTATTTTAAAATATCTAAATATTTATAAGTAGAAATTAATAATTTATAATTATTAATTTCTTAAAAATTTAATAATTTATAGGTAATTTTAAAAATGCATTTAATGCATTTATTAAAATCAATTCAATTATTTGTTTTGCTTCTTTATGTTGAAGGTTTAAAATTTTGTTTGTTTTTAATTGTTTTTACATTTTTCAGAATTATTTGGTGGTTGTTTTTCAAGCAAACAACAACATTTTCGTTTGTTAATTTTTTAACAAATAATTAAATATTAGAATAAAATTATAAATGGTTTTAATTAGGGTTCCGATTGGTACTTATTTTGGAAGTACAGTACTTAGAAATCGACCTCCGTACTTCCAAAATAGAAAATGTAATTATTTGTAAAAATAAACTTTTTGGTTATAAAATTAAATATACCCTTTTAATTCTCAAAATTTTCGCTTGCGGCGCAGAAAAGTTGAAATTTTTTCCATCATGTACCTCCAAATTAAACTTTTTGTATTACACTTAATATTTTCTCGATGGAAACCCTGATTTTAATTATTTAGAATTAAAATTTTCCTTCTAAATATTTTTCCAAAAGAAGAAATTGTAATTTGTTTGAAATCCTCTTTAAAATTTTTATAAATAATAAGGTTATTCAAGTACATAATTTTTAATCATAATTAATTGTAATTAAAATTTGAATTTTTAAATTTGACGAAACAGGTGTCAAACAGATAAAAACATCAAAATAGTATATAAATTTGACACAAAGATTTTATTTTGATTTTTTAACTTTTTGAATTAATAATCTTTTAAACAATAAATATAATAAAAGACCAAAATTATATTTAATAATATTTAAAAAACAATTATTTACAGTCACGGAAAAAAAGATAGACTCAAGCCTTTGTAAAATAAAAATTTTAAATTTTCTCAACAATTAAAAATAGTTAATGCCTAAATCAAAAAGTAAATTATAGAGCTTTAAAATGTGAATAAAATAGCATATTCACTTTAACAAAATATTAATTTGTTTTTGCTCAATGTTGATCTAAACATAGTATGTTCATTTTATACGCGGAAAAAAAGATAGACTCAAGATAAATTTTTCAACTTTTGTTCGGTCAAAAATTCTACAAATATTTTTTCCAACATTTCCATAATATTGAGCTGAAAAAAAGAAAAACGAAGTCCATAACTCATTTCTTCATCGAGATCTGAAATCACAAAAATCAACTGAAAATCGGAGTACAGTACTTCTAAAAATATTTTAACCCCCTAGAACTTAAATTAAAAATTTTGTTTTAGGCCTATCTGAAAGCCCATAAAATTTGCTACAAAATAGTCCAGTTTTTAATTTTTCTAAAAAAATATCCGGCTGACGCAAGAACACTTTACATCAAAATGCTCAAAACCTCCCAAAATACCCCTAAAATAATGACTTCTTCAGCTTTTCGGTTTTAATCCCAATGAATATTTTACCAGGAAATTTAAGCTTGACATATTTTGTAGTAAATTTTGCGGGCTTTCAGATAGGCCTAAAATAAAATTTTTAATACAAGCCCTAGGGTGTTAAAATATTATTTAAAGTACTGTACCCCCATTTTCCGTTGATTTTTGAGGCGCGAGATTTCGATGAAGAAATAAGTTACAGACTTCGTTCTTTTTACTTTTCCACTCATTATCGGTGGAAATGTCTACTGAAATTTTTTTAGAATTTTTGACCGAACAAAAGTTGAAAAATCTATCTTGAGTCTATCTTTTTTTCCGCGCACAAAATGGTCATATGTTTACATCAATGTTGAACAAAAATAAATTAGTATTTTGTTGAAGTGAATATGCTATTTTATAGACATTTTAATGCTCTATAATTTAGATCTTAATTTTGAAATTAATTATTTTTAATTGTTTAGAAAATTTTAAATTTTTATTTTACAAATGCTTGAGTCTATCTTTTTTTCCGTGACTGTATTTACATTTTAGCTGGACCCAGCAGCCCTCACGGATGGGGACATGAAGATGAAACAGGTTATTTAAGTGAAAAATGTCTAGTTTAAGGATGTCTTCATCTAAATTTTAATTAAACTTTATGATATAAATAACTGTAGGGAAAAGCATGATTTATTTAAAAAATAAATAAATAAATATAAATATATCTTTAATTATAAATCATTAGAATGTCCTCTTTCAGCTCCGATGTGTGATTGTGAAGAATTTTATCAATCAGATCTCGAAGAAAAAACATTGAACCTAGTAAATGGTCAACAAACATTTCTAATTTCACCAAATCGTTTAGGATCTGGGCAATATGGTGATGTATGTGATATTAAATGATTAAGATAAAAATAGTTTAAAATATATTTTATAAGTTATATTGACTTTACAAATAGTATGTTAAGTCAATTTTACAAATATGTATGTACTTACATATTTTTATTCTAATTATTTATAATATAATAGTTAAATCCTTAACAAATTCTTGAACAATTTAATTTAAAAAATTATTTCTATACGAACAAATTTTATATAAAAAATAAAATTATTTAAATTTCTAATTAAAAGGTTTATCATGCATTTTGGCCACATTATGGAATTTGTGTTGCATTAAAAGAATTCAATGAATCTAATAAAGCAAAATCAGAAATAAAAGTACTTGCTCGTATTAATGACGCTGATGATCATATTATACAGATGCATGGATAGTATGTCATATATTTTTTCTAGAATTTGTTGAACTGATTTCTGTCATTCTTTCATTTTGAGTTATTACTCAATACATATATGTCTTGAGGGGAGGAATTCCGCGAGATTAATGACATAAAATCCTGTACGCAAGATTTAAAAATTATATGATTTCATCCTGCAATTCTGTCAATAATCGCAAATTTTAAACTCTGTAGCAAGATAATCAATAGGGAATTCTTATCTCTTCAGCCGCACTATTAATATAATATTTTATAAACATTTAAATTAATTATTTAGCCAAAAGTATCCACGAACAATTATTGTAATGGAGCTTGGAGGAATGAACTTCGATAATTATTTTAGTACAGAAATTTTGCATGAAGGACAGGAGTATAGTGCAAATGATCATGAAGTTATTCTCACTGATATGCTTTTATGTGCTGCTCGAGCACTTGGACAGTTTCATAAATGTTAGAATTCTATTTTTAAAATCAGTAAATAAAAGTACAGAGAAATTTATCAGATGAGCTATTGGGAAAGATCTTAAATCTATTGTTTGGTATTTGTTTGAATGCCATTGTCCCTTATATCACACCACATGAAAATTACTTTTTACGTGTTTCGACTTGGTTTAAATTGTACTTGAAAGTCTTTTTAGAAAAAATATTCGGACTTTTGTTTCAAATTTTCGTTTATATTTAATACAAAATTATCGTAAAATATTTTTATTTAATAATTTTAGATGGCATTCATATGGATGTTAAAGGTATAAATTTTATTACTATCAAAGGACAAGAATCATGGGGAAAAATGCATTTATGTAAAATAATTGATTTTAATTCTTCTTTTATTACTGATAACGAAGAGGTAGTAGAAGTCGAGAAAAAAGATATTATTGGTACTGGACTTTACATGCCTCCTGAAATTAAAAAGCAGCATCATACTATAGGTTACTTTTTGGCCTAAACAGAAGTGTTATGTTCATTTCAGAGATATATGTAAATTTCAGAAATAATTTAAAAAATGAATTTCAAAAAAAAATTCATTTCAGAAATAATAAACAAACATTTTTCTCTGATACTATACATATATAGTATGTATATTTATTATTTATCCTACAGATATTACGATATCCGTTTAAAAATTAATAATTTTTTAGGGTTGACTCGAAAGATTGACATTTATGCATTTGGTGTAACTATCTACAAATTTTTGTTTAGTCCACACGCTGAACTTAGAAATTTATACCCAGATTCGCTTAATTATCATGGACGTTTAGGAAAATTAGCAAAGGTAAATATTAATTTAAATTTAAGAAAAGTTGTAGATTTTTCATTGCGATCAAACTTTTGTAATTTTAACGCTAATTGAAATTTTCCGCTAAAATAGAAATTAAAAAAATTTGTCCATCATAATTAAAAATCTAAAAAAATCCCTAACGAATCAAAAAGGTTTTTAGTCGGATTTTTTATATTACTGGACATTCGAAAAAATCTAGTTACGCTTCTACTTTCTTACATGTGAATGTCGGGAAATTGTATCATATTACCATGGATATTCGCTTAAATTCCGTACTTTTGCCAACTTAAAACTTTAAAAATCAAACTTAAAGGCTTGCTTACGAAAAGACCCACGTGCCCGTCCTGAAATAGAAGAAGTTATCTGCTTCCTGATGAACGAATGCGATGAAATTTGAAAAGAATTTTATTACCTGAAGCGGTGATTAAAATGATGCGATATTGAAAAAAGTTTTTATTATTTTTTCGGTATAATTTTGGTATACGACACAGACGCCAATCTGGCTGAATTAGGTATTTATCATTCGAAAGTGCTCGCCGAACTGAGTTGAATGGTACCACTGAGTCGAATGGTACCTAGCTTAGGCTGCAGACTTAAATATGGGTCATAATCTCTGAATCGTAAAACATAGGATGAGAAAAATTTTAGCTCATAAGTCAAATCTGGGGATTTGACAACTAAATCTTCGGTTGAAAAACTTTTTATGCTAAATATGAAGTGCAGATCCGCATTTTAATGCTAAAAATCGGTAAAATAGAATGGGTTTATTTAATGCGTGCAGAACCGTGCCATAAAACCTCGCACTACACAGTAGGTTTACTTTGCCAATAGGTTTACTCTGTTTTACCCTGTTTAGAGCTAATTTTGTGTCATTCGACTCAGCGCGATGAGCTTTTTCGAATGAGCTATCATTTGCATGTTCGACCACAAAAATGCTTGATCCCCTATGATTCTCCTATATCTCTGCCCATATCTGAGTCCGTAGTTTAGTTTCGGTAACATTCAACTCAGCGCGGCGAGCTCTTTCGAATGACATTTGACAAGCCTGGCCTGTGTCCTATAGCGAAATTTTTCCATATTTTCCGTTTTTCTTTTCAAGCATACATATGTAATTTTTATTTTAACATCATTATCTTTATTTTTTATTTATTTAAAAGATAAATGGCAACAAAAGATTCGCTTACAATTCTTTCTTGTAAAATTAAATTTAAATGTAAATTAAAACTTATATATTAATTTAACATTTAGATAATTTTAATTTTTCATATGATTCTCTAATTTTAAACTTTCCGTAGAATGTTTGTTCAGTTGAAGCTAATGGTTGATTTAATTCACATTTATATTTTTTATTTATCTAAATATTTTTAAATATTTAAAAATTTTTAATTATGAATGGTTCGAATGTTTTTTAGCACCAGAAAGTTAAAAATTGCTCTAGGAATAAATAAAAGTTAATAGAAAATGTCTTTTTTTAATCTCTAAAATTATGTTCACAGGAAATTTATTATATATATTAGATATATTCGAAAAATTAATATTTTATTCTGAAAATCTTACAATATCCTCAGGATAATTATTAAAAATATCCCATTGATCTGAAAGAGAAATATTGCTGTTTATAGGAAATACTCCAGTAAATAGTGCATCCTCAACATGAAAGGCTACAATTTCCTTTGACTTAATAAGAATTGCTTTAACTGCTTCTCTTAAATAATTATTTTAATTTAAATTAATTTACATATTTAACCTTGATAGTAAATAACTTGGACCAGTCATATAAGGAGGATAATATTCGTCAGAAAATTCTTCATCGGGTACAAAACTAGCAAATATTTTTAATAAGTAATCGAATTACCTAATCAACTAAATCTAAACTCCTTACTATTTTTTGTATTTTTCTTTAACTCTTGGACTGTTTGGATATATTCTTCCAAAAATTGTGGCATTATTCTTTTTTAATTCATTCTTAAGCTTATTATCAATCCAAAAGTTTAATCTAGGTATATGTACAGCCATATCATCATCAACTTTTAATGTCCATTCTGCATTTGGACAAAATTCCCACTTCCATTGGAATGCTGCCATTACCTTTAAATATATTTTAAGAACAATTTTGAAATTAAAAAATAATTTAAAATTTAAATATTTACTTTAAGATGTAAATTTTTATAAACATCATCAAATCCATTAACTGATATTATGTCTCTATATTTGTATTGTTCTTCAAAAAGCATATTCTGTTCTTCACTACTTAAACTATAAGGTGGATCAGCGATAATAAAACGAGCTGTAACTTTCCCTTCAAACTTAATTATTTAAATTTAGCTACAAATCTAAGATTTTAACCAACAGTCTCATTTAAATAAGTATTCCTTATTTCATTTCGTAAATTTACTGAATATCTTCTTATTGGTATCAATATTACTAGCTTTGTTTCATCTGTACATGGTGTAGTATCTGGCTTTTCAATATAATATATTATTTGCTTATTTTTAAATTTAATAATAAACCATTGAGGTATTACAAGTTCTATCTAAATAAAATATTTTTAATTTGTTAAAAATTTACATCGAACACACATAAATTATAGGACTAATTTGAAAATATTTCCCTTTTCTAATCCCAAATTATTTATCTTTTACATATATAATTACCATATATTTTGGACATCTATCAACAATTTTATTTAAAATATTTTTATTAACAATTAAATCTCTTGATCTTCCTAAAGTATTTAAATTAATTTGCATTTTTAAAGACAAAATTCCAAGAAAATCAGCAATATATGGGAACTGATTTTCTTTTTCTTCGTTCGCATATTTTTGGTCAATTAGATTTGAATTAATTATTTTTTCTAAAAAATTTTTAGTTAAATTAATTAAATTTATTAGCTAACCTTTATTTAATTTGTTTGATTGAACGCAGTCAAAAAGGAATTCGATAACTTCAACAATACTAACATTTTCAATATGGAGAGTTCCACTTAAAGATTTAATTATTTTTTAAATGATAAATCAGGAAATAAAATTATAAACATTTTTCACAAAATGATTTTGATAAAAAAAATTATGCTTCTCATTAAAGATCTTGAAAAAAGTTTCAGTTATCGAGACCGATATTTTTGAGATCTCGATTATCATACGATCTTTCCAGTCCGGCCTCTACGTCAAATTAAGATACCAAAAACCTGATCATGAAAGATTATTCAATTTATAACAAAGTTAAGTAATTTTTATTTGAAAATATTTTATCCAAATAAAATTATTTACTTTAAATTATTTAAAAATAATTTTGATTTAATTTCCAATCCATTATTTAATTCATTTTCAATTATTGACAATTCATTACATTTTCTTTCATTATTATTTAATAAAGCTATATTTTTATTAATTTCAAATCTTTTATTAATTTTCCAATTAATGTTTGTGGGTAAATTTGGATAACAAAATGTTAATCTTAAGAAAATATTTTTATTTTAATTAAACTGTTTTGGGAATTTTAGAGTACATTTTACTCTGTCTTTAATATCCAATAAAACATTTATCAAAATTATTTAAAAAAAATTTTACTTTTTACAATTTTCCCATATTTCTTTTATTAAATCCAAATTTTCACAAATTGTCATATTCTTAATTTCAATCCCTTCAATTGTTTTTAATCCATTTATTTTATTTAGATAAATTAAAATCAAAAAGGCAATAAATAAAAACATTTATTTAAAATAATTTGTATTTAATTATTAAATAAAACATAGCCATCGTTTTATGGAAAGTTCCAAATATTTTATACTGATTCATATAAATTTTAAATCGAATTAAATTAAATTGTACGTACTACATATGTGTATGATTTAATTATTATGTAAATAATAATTTATTTAAAAAATATTATAATATTCATAACTTAAATGAATCTGTTCACAGAATTCTATCCGCAGAATCTGCAGACAATTAAAATAAGGCCTAGATAGTGAATAAGGTTAATCGACGACTGGGAGCGAATTTGTTTCTTCAGTTGATCGGACCAGATTTCGAAAATTTTGGAAGGTCAAGAAGCCGATTTCATCCATTTCCAGCGCCAGATATGATAGAAAATTACCGAAAATTCCCGATTTTTCAGAACAATTTCGGAAATTCCCGATGAAAATTTAATTCCCGTTTTCGTGAAATCAGGATTCCCGACCCAAAAAAACGTAGGGAATTCCCTATTTTCGGGAATCGGGACGGCTCGTTCCCTGATCCACATACGAATTTGCGAACTTGAATAGTTTTTACGCCCTGCCCATTTCTTTCGCCACGGTTAGATACTCCCTCCTAAATTTTTTGCCCTAATCCAATGATTAATTGCCTTGATGAAAAAGTGTAAAATTGTGGGGATATTTTTTATGTTTAAATTTAAATTTTACATTGCCTGTTTAACTAGTTTTCGCTTGTTTATCTAAACCTTTCTCAAAAAAAATTTTTGAGAAAATTGCCTTTAAACAATAAAATTTGAATTATTCGACTAAAATACTATTAGCTTTTAATTAATAATATTTTGAATTTTAGATTTTTATGGAACAACAATGCAAAGTTTAATTAAATTGAAAAACGGGCAGATTACTTTTTAAGATTTAGAGAAAAAAATAAATTTTTGAGAATTATTTAAATAATTTTGATCTCTCTTAATTTTATTTAGTTTTTGATTTTTGGAAATTTAAGAATTTTTTTCAAAATTTTTTTGGAAATGCTTGATTTTGTTTTTCGTTCAATCCCTATTAAAAAATTAAAATTTTGTTTGTTTTGATTTTTTCAGTCAGTTTTTTAAACTGATTTATGTTCAAGTCTTTAAAATTAATTTTAAAAATTTTTTCTAATTTCCTAGTGAACAGCTTTATTGTAATTAAATACTATTGGTGACATCAAAAAAAATTTTTTTAACTACAAAAAATCTTGACGTAGAAAAATAAAAAAAATCAACAAAAAAATTAAAACCCATCAAAATTTTTTTTGAGGCCTAAAACTTCTGAAAAATGGAAAAAATTAGCTTTTGTCCTCCATTGTCCCCTAACAACTTTGCAACAACAAATCCTTCCCAACTTTTAGCAGACCAAGACCATTTAGATAAATTGTCCAATCAATTAAAATTGTTAAAAATAGATGATTTGACAATCAACAAAATTTTGAAAAAATTCAAACCGATCAAAAATGAGGTGAAAGTTGAGGTGAAATGAATTATTTTTAAATTATAATTGCTGAGGATTTTTTTTGGCGAATTTTATTTAAAAGAATTTCTCTTAATTTTAAATCTTGATAGTCAAACTTACAGAATTCCTTATGCCTGATTTTATTTTTAATTTTTTTTTCAATATTTTAGTCGACGGATTGTCAAATACTTGAACCTCAACAACAACAACCCTTTGTTGGTTATGATGGATTGTTTGAATTTGCCATTTCTCAAGTAATTGATTGTGGCTATGGACATGTTCTTCCTACTAAATTTTTTGGAACCAACAAGTTGGAACTTAGGAAAAATAAAAAATCTTTCCATCTAAACCCGCTCCTTTATTTCTCATCTCCCTTTAACTTTATTTTATTATTGAAAATATGTATAATTATAACCGTTTATTTTATGTATACATACTATGTAATCAGCTGTAATTTTGATTATATTTTAAAAATTATTTTTTAAAATTTTTTATATTAAAGAAGGAAACTAAAATTTAATATTAATTTGAAACAACCTAAACAACATTTAAAAAGTAAAATAAATACGGATAGAAGAATTGAATTGGAAAATGCAAAGCTAATGGTAGAGCAGCTTAAATTAGTTAATAAAATTTCAAAAAATACTGATCTATTCTCCAATGAAATTCTTACACAAATGTTGGTCAACAGCAATAATTATGTGCAAGGATTTACTTCAGGTGTTCAGATGTGTAACAAAAAAAATTTTGATTTCTGGAAAATTGTGTTTGATGCACAGACTCCATTATGGATTATAGTTTGAGGGATTTGAGGATTTTTGTTATTTTAATGGTTGAAAAGTTGACAAATAAGAACGAAAAAGTTTACGAAACAAAAATAAATATTTTTAACTTTAAAATTGAAATAGATTTAAAAATATTTTTTAGTCTCTAAAAAGAAATGTGGACATATAACTAAGGAGAAAGAAAATGTAAGTTTATCTGATTAAAAATTAACTCGAAAACTACATACTTTTACTAAAAAGAAATGTAAAAATTTATAACTTCAAAGCCTTAAAAAATTATTGTATAGATGCTAAGCCTCTAAATCTAGATGTCCTTAGCTCCAATAAATTTTAAAAATTCTAAATATTTTGCATATTACGAGAATGTACAAGAGCGAAAAAAATTAGTTATGTACGAGAAAGTACGAGCAAATTTTAAAATTTAAAACACTAATTCTCATTTATATTTTAGTAAATGTACATTTAAAAAATGTTCCGATGGTTAACCAAATTGGATAAGAAATACTGAATTGAAGGATTTTATGATGTTGTTTTAATGTTATTCTTATATTTGGTAATACTTGCGGTTTACCTCTTTCCTTTCTATTTTTCTCCTTTATGGTAAATTAAAAATAGTATATCATTTGGAAGAGCTCTTCTATTTGAAAAAAACAAAAACATTGTATCTTTAGCCTAATTGTTTATCCCTTGTAATTCCTGTCTTTGTTGTTTGGTGTAGGTGTATAATTCCAAATTTTATCAAGAAACGCTTTATAAAATATATAAAGAGTTCAAGGTTCGAATCCAACTCGTTGGATATTATTTTTATTTGGCTTATTTTTGGATATTTTAAATTTTTAAATGTTTTTTTTGTTTAAAAATTTTTCTTGTCTTTTTTTTTCCAAATTTAAATTTTTGTTCAATATCTCAAATATACTTTCATTCTGAAAATCTTCTAATGATAAATAATATGTAAATTACCTATTTATCAAACAAAAAAAATAATAATGTTTAGGAAAAGGAGGAGAGCGTGTAACCCAAAAAGTATTACCTGTTTTATAATTTTTTAACATGTTTAATACTCTTCTAACTTATTTTATTTCTATTATAGAATAAATAATTAAAATTACATTTTTTGTTTTGACTTTTTAATCAGTTTTTAACTTATTTACTTTTCAAGTTGTAGTGCACCTTATAGTGACTTTTATCAATCGGTCGAAAATTATGATTTTTTTAGTAAACCTTTTAATTCTCCATTCAATGATACCAAGAATAAGAAGAAATGACTGAACCGATATTATTCGAAAGAACTCAACAAGCTATGTCGAATGACACAAAACATCTTAATTGAACGAGATTTGACATAGTTATGAGATAATTTATTCATATTGGGGTCGAAGAGAACCCTGATAATCGCGCAGATATTTTGTCTCAATCGCAGACTACGTCATTTAGTTTAAATTTATTATATAACTTCATTAATTCTCTACGAAAAAAACCTTTTTTATCCTCGAACATGAGCATTGTATTACCATGCATTTTAATTTTATTCTTTAAAATAAATGATAGTAGAATATGTAGCTATAAAATTATTATCAAAAAAATAATGTATTAATTGAAGGAGAAAGTACTTCCCAATATTTATCAAAAGTATTGTTGACAATGATTGCTAATCCAGGAACGAAGAAAGTAAACGAGTAGAGCAATGCAGGTATTATTGCTAACTAAAAAGGGAATATTTCTAGTTTAATTATTTAAAAAAATTACCATAAAAGTCAAAAGTAAAAGTGTTCTAATAATATCAATTAATCGCCATTCATAGGAAGAATTACCCAAACGAGTTGATATTGTCAAAAAAGTAGCTAAAGCAGGCAATAAAATTAAACGACCCTCTGTAGCTAATTCATCTCGAGCCGAGGGAAGTGTTTGGCCGGTTAATGCATCCCTTGCCTCTATATTTAAGAAAGAGGATTGTTCGACAAGTCTGTATAAAAAATTAATTTTATTTTTAGGAAATTTTAATTAATAGAGTTGAGATATTTGGAAATTTAATCAAACATTTGATCGAATTTTAGTTTTATAAAATTTTGATAGCTAAACAATTCTAGTTCAGTTACACCGGAAAGTTAAGTTCCGGTAAACCAAAAAATCAGGCTTTAGCAGTGCTATAATATGCGGAATTGACCCCGAGATTTATAACATATACCCTTCTTTGGCGTAGTGACAGAAGACCCACAGACAGAAGACCCAAGGACAGAAGAACCACAGACAAAAGACCCACAGACAGAAGACCCACAAGGACAGAATACCCACAGACAAAAGACCCACAAGAAAATTTTTTAACTAGTACTTTAGAAGAAATTTTCTGAAATTCCTGAAAAAGATTTGCAATTTTTCAAGGCACAAAATTAAAAAAAATTTAAAATATAAAAAATTTTTATTATAAAGTTAATCAATAAAATTTTTAGCGTTAAATTTTATAGATGAGAGCGATTTAGATCATCAAATTAGAAAGTGATTTGAAGAGTCGGGTGATTAATTGGGATATGTAGGAATAGAGAATATACGGGTAAAATCTCGAATCCACCATATCAATTCTTATCCGTGAATTGTTTATAACAGGAACCAGGATAAGAAATACATATCTTAACAGAAATCGGATATGTCAGGGAATTTCTAGGGATGTAAACTTTTTAAGCTTTTACCACTAATCCGGTTTTATCCACCGATATCCCTCCATGTTACTCAAAATTAATTAAATAATCTTTACTATCCCAAAGATCCCCGATATCCTTGCATATCTTCAATACCCTTGAATCCTAAATACCCCTTGATTCTAAATATCCCTTTGATCTACATTTCCCTTTCATCGTCAGAGACAAGAAGACACAGGACGTTGTAAAGAATTTTAGAAGGCAATTAGCTATTTTTATACTATTTTTTATATCCGAACCTGATCGGATCCAGATTTTTTGACATGACATGGACCGGATTTTCCGGATAAAAATCCCGATAATCCTGGAAATCAAGATTCCTCTTCGTTAAACAAGCTCTCCGGTAATTGGCACAATATTCCCATCGTTGGAACAACTTCACCCGTTGTTGCAACATTCCTCATTGTTAAAATAACATGCCCGTGGTTGGGACAAACTTCCTTGTCATAGGAACAACGTCCCATACTATTGGAACAACCTTCCATAAGATTGAAACAACTTTGCCGTTGTTGGTCAACCCCTTTTTTGGAAAACACTAACACCATCCCTCGCGCCAAAATTTATGCACAATAAAAGGGAAACAAAAAATAGTTGTGGGTCTTTTGTCTGTGGGTATTCTGTCCTTGTGGGTCTTCTGTCTGTGGGTCTTTTGTCTGTGGGTCTTCTGTCCTTGGGTCTTCTGTCTGTGGGTCTTCTGCGTCGACACGCCCTTCTTTAATTGTAAAAATGAATTACACATTCATACAATATTTAAAAATAACCTGATAGACCATACGAGGAACAATCTAAAAAAATTAATTGTATTTTTAAAAATATTTTTAAAATAGTTTCATTTAATTATTTTAACTAAGAATATTTTTTAAAATAAAATATAAACGTTTCTATAGTTCCAAGTACAATAACAGTACTAGCCAGAAAACGCCAAAATGGACATTCGGCATTAGCAAAAATATTAAGAATTCCAGCAGCAATACAGATTGTGCCGTATATCCACCAATCTGGTACAAACTTTAAAAAACTGAAATAATTTATTGGACCCAAAAATAATATTTTAATAAATCCCCCCTCTATTTGGCGTTGCTGACCAAATTTTTTGGTATTTTTTGGATTTTAATTTTATTACCCAATCTAGGCAAAAATCATAAAAAGGAGCAACAAAAATTTGAAAGTAACACTCAGGATATTAGCCCCATTCCCCTCCTCTAAGTGGCCAAACAAATTTTAAAAAAGTCTAATTTTGAGGTGGGGCGATAATTTAATTTTTTTATTTATTCATTCACATTTTAGAACTTTTAAAATTTAATTTAAAAATTCGATTTAAATTTATACCAAATATAAATATGCAGACAAAGTCAGAAGAATAGCACTAAACCCTAACTGAATTGATCTAGTCTTCATGTCAATTAAAATATTATAGTTTATTTAAAAATATTTAAATTATCTAGAAAATATATTTTTAATTTTAAATAAATTATATAAAAATTTATTTAAAAAAAAATATTCAATTTTTATTTAATTTTAACAAATTTTAATAAAAATCGATTATATTTTTGAGAAAGAATGCACTCAATGTGAATGTTTCTAATAAATATATGGTTGGTTATTTACTAAGTAGAAAGTGAATTTTGTGTAGTATTTTTCTTTTTCCTCTTATTTTCTAGTATATGTAGTGGAATCGGATTTTTAAGCATTAAAAATTTCAAAATATGCACAAAAATATTGACAAAAAACACCGAAATATGCATTAAAATACAATTTATACACCAAAATAATCTAAAAGATGTCACTTTAACGACAATTTATCGAAAATTTGTAATTTATTTTTTAAATAAATTATAAAATAAAATAGGAAATTGGAAAGAACTGATAAGTAAAATTATAAAATATAAATGAAATAAAATGTGATAAAAAATATTAAAAGATTAGAGGAAATAAATAAATTGATTTTTTAGTAAATATTAATTGAAATTAAACTTTAAAGTTTATAGTTTAGCTATCATTAGCATCATGAATTAATACATATATTAAATTAAATTTAAAATATTAGGTTTAGATAAACTGAAATTATGTCTCAAAGATATTTACAATATGAACACAAAAATGGTTTCTTTAAAAAATACTTTTAAGAGATAAACTAGATAAATATTTATTTTTTTCTGAATTTTTAAACAAATTCTTTTAACTTCTAAAAACAAATCTTAAATTAATTCATTATATTTTAAATTTTTATTAAAAAATTTTTCCCTATCTCTTTCTTTAATAAATACAATTTAATATAAAAAATGACACAAAATGATGAATCAAAAATTATCAAATAAAAATTTTTAAAAAGTTTTGATTAATTAATTAAAGGGAATGGAATGCGGGTTTGTGATGACAAAATAATTTTGTGTTTTTGTCTTTTAATTATTTTAATTTTTTTAATTAAACGTCCAAAAAAAAGAGGAAATTAAAGGGAAAGGTAAATGGAATGCACGTAAATTCTTTCTCTCTTTTTTCTTCTTTAATTACCAAAATTTTTCAACTTTTTTGATGAAATATTTAAAATGATTGAAAGCATTTTTGCCATAAAATTAATTATTAAATATACATTCGTGTGGTCGTTATCTGCGTGATATAAAATGAATAAAATTACAAATATAATTATTTTTAATTTTATATTTTGACAGTTTTTGTAATACAAAAACCCCTTACAAATTTTGGAACTTCAGAATAATTTGATTTATTGTAGAGAAATTAATTCCAGTTGATAAAAATTTTAATTTTAATCATTTTTCATTGTCATTTATTTCACAACATCTATTTTTAATTTTTGAAAAATATTATCAGAAAAGCTTATTATAAAAATTGTTATATTTACAAAATGCCTCTTAATATTTTTGTCACAGCTGAAGAAGAGAAGAAAGAAGTAAAAATAGATGATATAACTTTAATGTTTTTTGATACTTTAATGGTTTTTAATTTGTAAAAATTATTTTTAAATTAAATTTTCAGGCTTCTTTAAATGCAGCTTTTCCAAATATAAAAACTTTTTATGATTTTTTTGAATGTTTGTTTTTAATTAAAAATATTTGTAAAGGACATATTAATTAGAAAAATTAAATCAAAATTTACATAATTTTTAAAAATAAAAAAATAATTTAAAATTAGACAAATAAAATTTTTAAATTTAATTAAAATATTTTTATAAAAAATATAATTTATTAGATTGTGATGAAGATGGTGATAAAGTTTCTGTTCGTTCAGATGATGAATTACAAACATTTTTAGTTGAAGTTATTCGTAATTTTGAAGAAAACAATAAAAAATTGGAAATTAAATTAAAATCAAATAATTTAATAATTTCTCAACAATTAAGTATTGAGGAAGAGGATGATGGAGTTTTGGATAGTTATTTAAATAATAATCAAGAATGTTGTTCATTGACATTACCTGAAATTGTTATGGAAGGGAATAATGGAGTGAAAAATAAAAAAATATTATTTGATAAACAAATTAGGTAAAAGATTTAAATAAAGACAAAAAATTAATTAAAATTTAAAGAAATTCAAGTCCAAATACAAACATAATTTTTGGACCAGAAGATTTGCAATTAATTGAATGCTTGTCTGAAGGGCAATTTGGGACAGTTTACAAGTAAATAAATTAATTAATTATTCTAAATTAATTTTAAAAATAATTTATTTTTAATAGAGCACTTGATGTAAAAAACGATCGTTTATTAGCAATTAAATGTTTAGCTTTAGACGGGGGTAATGGAACAAGGCAGGGACTATTAAATGAAATTGCTATTTTAAAAGTAGGCATATTTTAATTTATAAAATTTATTTTGTTATTTTAAAGAAAAGTGCCCATCCAAATATCGTTACATTTCACGCCGCTTTATTTGTCGAGAATAATCTTTTAATTTGCATGGTTTTTTCAAAATAAAATTTTTAAAAACCCTAATAAATTTTAAAAAATTAAGGAATTAATGGATGCCCTTTCTTTAGATTTATATGGACAATTACACCCTCTAGTACTTGGTGCTTGTACAGTAGCTATTGTGGAAGGACTTAAACACCTTTGGGATAATTCTATTATACATAGGTGTTAAAAAATAAAGATTTTTTAATTTAAAAAAATAATTTTAGAGATATAAAGCCAAGCAATTTTCTTGTAAATTCTTTTGGGGAAGTTAAATTAGCAGATTTTGTTGTTTCTAAACAAATGGCACAATCAATTGCTTGGTCCTATGTAGGCACTAAGGTTGATTATATTAAAAATATTACTGTTTTTTTAAAATAAATTGATAGGTTTATATGGCACCGGAGAGAATAAATGGGAATGTTTACAAGTAAAAATAATTAAAAATTATTTAAAATATTTTTTTATTAGCGTGGCTAGTGATATTTGGAGTTTGGGCATTTCGTTGGCAGAAATGGCATTGGGACAATTTCCATTCAAAAATGATTTAAACATGGATATAAAGTCAACAGAATCTTTAATTATTAAACCTGAACATATTTTTGCTTTACTTTCTGAGAAAGAATTAATAGCAATTGGAAATGGATTTACGGAGGAATTAATTTATGGATGGTAATTGAAAAAACTTTTTTGTCCAACAATGTTTTTTAGTTTAAAGTTAAACCCAAATCAAAGATTTAATGGAAATGCAATTATTTCAACTAAATTTTTATTAGCACATCAACCAATGAATAAAAATATTGTTGCAAATTTTATTAACGAAAGGCGTAAAAATGGTTTACTTCAAAAACAAAATACAGAAAGCTAACTAGTGTTGCTAGGCCACAATTCTAATAAATAAAATGAGACAATTTATTTATTTTTGATAAAATTAATGTAAATAAAGGAGGGATAATGAAAAATTGAATTTTGAATTTAATGAAATATTAATTAATAAATTAAATAATTTAGTTATGCTCAGATAGTTGTTTCGTTTGAATTATTTCAAAATTTAAAATTAAATCTTAACAACAGAGACGGGCTGGATAAGCCAGAATTGGATTAGTCAGGTAATCTAAAGGAAAAAATTTGAGGGGATCAACCTCTGAAATGTATGAAAACTAGATTATTTTTTTATAAAAATTTGGGAAGATATGTATTTAATTCCAAATTAGAGATCGGCATTTTCAAAATTCGTATCTGGATTTAGGTTAGTAACCTGGACAGGATTCTTAATCTTGATCCAGGAAAAACCCAGACTGTAGTCGGATCCAGACCGATCTCTAATAAGGATATCCTTTAAATATTGGGAGGAATAATTTATAAAAATAATTAAACTCGATGTGTGGTTACTGCTTCAAATTGCCTTAATTCTGTATAATCTTTCATTGCAATATGTCCAAGCCTTTTAAGCATAATTGATTTAATCAGAGAATTATCTATATAATATCTACCTGTCAGAAACCCATCTACCATTCATTCCGGGAATTCTTGCTGTTGGTTTTCCCCAACTGGAAATTAAAATTATTGTATGTATATTTTTGTTGCTACTTTTCTAATCAGAAATACTACTTTAACTTACATATATCTCTTACTAAATGTTATAGGTATTTACATTAATCAGAAAAATAAAATAAAGACAATAAATAACCTCAAACTTTTGTAGAGAAGTATCTCATCTGTATCCGACCTTTGAAATTAAAAATTTTTAGTTAAAGTACATATAACAAATTACTCTTATTTTATTTAACCAAATTTAACTTACATACTCTATTAATTACAAATGACCACGTATATTGGACCTTATTTTTGGGAAGTATACTTTAAATTAATTACCAAAATGCAAAAATATAATCAGCTTCTCTTGATGGGTTTCTATTTAATTTTTCCAAAAATGCAGAATAATTAACTTGTTCCCCACAAGGAGATGTTGTATAGCCACAAAGTAATTGATCGTCACATGTATAACCAGGATATAAACCCTTTAAAGTTTGTTATTATTAAAGATTTGGTTTCATATTTAATTGATAAAATGAAAATAAAATAATTGGTTGGTCTAAATTTTAAATTAGTTTTAAAATTGTTATATTAATGTAACTAACAAAATTAAAATTATATATAGAATTTTTCTTTTAAAATTAAATTTTCTTTAACTAACATCCAAAGCGTTACACCATGCGGGAACCGTTTGTGCCAATTGACAGACACAAATTCCATAATTTGGCCCAGCAATTCCTAAATTAATTATAATTAATTAAATATTCAATTAATAAGCAATATTTATTTTACTGCCCAAAAATGTGTCGATCCGTTCAGAGAGTGGACGACCTGAAAATTTTTTTTGACTGTTTTAAATTTTTAATTCAGTTCTAACCTAAAGAACAATTTCCATCTGTAGCAATTAATTCACCTCCCTTAATTACTTTTCTAGCCAAAACAACCCCCATTGAATGTGCTATTATATCAACTTTTGGAGCACCAGTATAAGCAAGTATAGCCTCTAGAAAACGTCTAAGAAATATTAAAAATTAATTTCCAAATAAAAAAATATTCCTTAAAAACCTTAAATCAACCAAATAAGAACAAGTATGCATTGTGTTATAGCCATCTTTTTACATTTTAAATTTAGTAGCCAAATAAAATGGAAATTACCAAAAATATTTCCTGTACCCCAAGTATCCCCCCATGTAGTTGCATATCTAATAAAACCAAAAAATCATCTCAACTCAACAAAAAATTATTTTGCTTACAATTCTGCTGAGGTATACTGAAATAATATAAAAAATTAATTACTTAATTAGTCTGTTTAAATTTAAATAAAAAATCTAACATTCTGTTCCATAAAGTATTGAATAGACCTTGTCCAACCTATATTTTTAAATATTTCTTCAGATAGTTAATTAAAATACCGGTTGCTTGGGGGCCTTGAGTATGCAAAGCAGCATCCCCCTTTCAATTAAAAATAATTTTAAATTATTATCCTAATTAAATTGAGGAAACATACAGTGCCATGAATAAAGATAACTGGTTCTTTTTGTATCTAAAATAATTTATTTTATTAAGACAGGTAATCCATGTGGATCTAAACAAGTGAATTAATTAATTTTATTTATTTTATAACTCCGAATTTTGAAAAATTTTATAGTTATGTTGAATTTTTAATATTTTCAATTTAGATATTCTAATAAACATATATTTTACTAATTATTATAATTATTTAAATATTTAATTTTAATATCTATTTCTGTACTTGCTGTGCTGAATTAATCTTTCCACCAAAACTTCCACTTGGTCCAATATCCGGTCTATCAAAAGCATCTTGTTCATACCCATTTGCTATCAACCAACTAACAAAATTTTCTGTCAGAGGTCCTATTACTGTAGATTGGGATTTTGTTGATAATGGTAGAAATATTATGAAAATAATGATAATTCTTAGATTAATTCTTAAATTAACCCGTTTTTGTAAAAACATATATCTAAATAAGTAAAGAAATATTTGAGGTAAATATGATATTGTTAATAATTATTGAGATACTCATTCAAGATGGGAATTTATAGGATATCATCTAATAAAAGAAATCTTTGTAATAATAAATTGGTAAATTAACTATCTAAAAAAGGACTTGCATTTTGATGAGATTATTCTACTATATTATAGCAATTTACTTAGATAAAAAGCTTGAATCATAAATCCGTTTTTGTGATTTTAAGGCATATTTTAAAATTATTTGTCAAAAATATATATTTAATTGATTAATATTATTTTATGCAAAAGATTTTATGATATGTATTTATTGGAAATTGGAAGAAAAATGTAAAGAATAATTAAAACCAGACGATGAATTATTAGATACTATTATGTGCCCTAACAAGCTTTTCTTTACCAACATATTATTAATTTTTTTAACCTCTACATATTAATAAAACTCTCTCAGCCTCACGTCGCCACAACGATCGAGAGAACGGCTAAAGGATGACGCGGCTTACATACACAAAGGTTATTTAAACAAAGATTTACCAGTTTTTGGTCGTAATTAAAAAAAGAATATTTTTTGGAAGTTGATTTTTATATACTATATAATAGCTTTAAAAAGGAAAATTTTGTTATTTTTTGTGAAAAAATTAGTGTATTATGTAGAGTTATAAAGAAAAAATATTTAGTAAATATTATTAAATTATTTATTTTATAAAACTTTTAGCAAAATCAAGGTATGATAAGCCTAAACATGTTAAACTTTAAGGGTCTCGTATTTTTTGAGAGATCTCGTATCTCGTGAATTTCGTTGTATTTTGTGGTATTAGCGCCACACCTGTTATCAAGTGTTGTCATTGTGTTAATAAATTCTTAATGCATCTCGACTGCAAATATTTCTGTTTTGTGATAATAAATTAATTGTTAAAATTTTTAATACTAGAAAGACGAACCAAATTTAAATCCATTCGGAAGTTTTAAAAACCCACAAAAATTAAATAAACTATAAACAAAATATACCAGATGTTAATTAACAATTGTATTTAATGTTTCGAATAAAAAGAATTTTTCGTTTCTAATTTTAAAATTGGATTAAATGTCACGACAAAAATAAATTAATTGCCAGAATTAATTCAAAAATCTCATTATAATTTAATAAACTATATTTTATAATTTAAAATTATCTCAGCATCTGTCTATTTTTTTTTATTTTTAGATTAACATTTAAAACAATTATTATTATTAAAAAGTTCTTTTCTCACAATTACTAAACATTTATTTGCGTCAATCGTCGAATTTTTCACACGATTTTAATTAAAATTTAAGTAGAAAGTTTAATCAGATTTAAATTCAAGTGACTTTAAAGAAAGATATGACAAAAACAAAAAGTGTTCTTAATTCGCCATACTCGTTATTAATACCTTTTACTCAAACTTTTAATTAAAACTTCTCAAGATTTTTATTTATTAATTTTTATTTAAAATAAAAATCTTCAATTTTATTTTCTTAAAAACAAGCAAATATTTCCAGGTGGAAATAACAATAAAAATAAGTAAATACAATTAATGTTATCATTTAAAAATATTAAAACAAACACCTGGCTAACAGACAATTTCCAATAAATTTCCACCTGAAAATAAATAAAAATAAATCAAAAACATTTCCATAATTACGTAAATTAAAATTTTATTTTATTTTATTGCTCACTCTTTGACATTAACTTTTTAGATAATTGTAAATATTTTTTACGTTAATTTTTATTTTAGAATAATTAATTAAATAATTAATCTTTTAAATATAATATAATAATTTATGCTAAAATTGTTTTTATTATTTAAATTTTAAAAATAATTTTTTTATTATTTTAAATACATATATTCATTTTTATAAGCAATAAACATTTATTATTCATTACATAAATGTTTTTTATTTAATATTTAAATTAAAAATATTTATTTTTATATAAATTTTATATTTGTTAATTTTATATTTTATATTTGTTGGTCTTTAAAGCGATTTTAGTTTATTATTTACTTGTTTCCGTTATTTTTACTTTTTATCTAAATGCCGAAAGAATTTTTTAATTGTTAAAAATCAACTTGTTAGATATTTAATTATTTAATCTATTTTTGTTATTTTTATTTAAGCTTGAAGAATTAGGTATTTATCATTTAGAAAAAAGTCTTCAAACAAAAATCCTTTTTAGTAACTAAAAATCTTTAGTTTTTGGCTCAATAATCTACAATAATAATTTGCAATTTTAAGATAAATTAAATTAAAATAGCCCACACCTGTTTCTAAATTTTTTGCAAATTATTTTTAATTAAATTATTTATTTTTTTAAAGTTAAAAAAAGATTAACTTTTCTCTATTTGTAAAAAATAAATAAATAATTAAATTATTTTTACATATTTAGAAATTTAGTATAAACTAAAATATTTAAAAATTATTTTAAAAACACTTTCCGGTTCTTTAAATTAATAGGTGCGTTAAAAACGTTATTTTTAGTTAAATAAATAATATATAAAATTATTATAGAAAAAATTATTAATTTTATTTAAGTTAAAAATGATTTTACTCTGATATTAAATTAAATATAAATAGTATTTTTAATCAGGTATTGAATATTTTTGGTTTTTCTAAAATAATATATTTAGTTACTTAGATTATTAAGTGTTCGGCACGTGACAATACTCGAAATTATCAATATTAACCATTGCCGAAAATTACTTAAAATTCAAAATAAATATACCGTATTTCCTATATTAGTGCCCCACCCTCGATTAGTACCCCACCTTGGAGGATAGTTGAAAAATAGAGCCCACGGGGCTCTGGTATAGGAAATACGGTAAGTATATTTGAAATAAAAACATTTTAATTTCCAATTAAATATTTTTTAAAAATTTTTAATTTTTAACTTTTATTCTTTAACAAAATCGTGATTAAATTAAAATTTGGACTTGCGTGCATCTTAACATTTTTTAAAATAATATGTAAACATGAGTTAAGCGTGTAACTGACATTAAATAAATATTTATATTTAACGTTATTTCGTGCCATTATTATTTTTTGTATTATTAAACGTTACATTTAAAATACAAATTTAAATTATTTCCTTTTAATTTAAAGACATTTAAATATTTTCTTTAAACATAAATAATAACTTTTTTTAATTAATTTCATCAACCTTTTTCAAATAAATTTTAAAATCAAGTTTAGAATTCTAAAAAATGTCTGGACAATTTTTAACAATTTTTGAATTTCTTATTGCTTTTCTCCTTCATTCTGCGGCTCTTGTACGCATTGGACTTATTTTTAAACACAAAATTGATAAAAAGAAGGAAATGGCCCCTTTTCTTGTTTGTCTACTTATTAATTGGACTTTTGTATGTACCCTATTAATACCTTATGAAGGCTATGGAATTGCTGTATGGAGACCTGTTGAGGGTAATATAAATTATTAAATTATTAGATAGTCAGGTTACAAATTATCCGTGATTTATTTTCTAAAATTTCCTAGAGTGTTTTTAAATTTACAAAATTTTAATAAAAATAATTTAAATTAAATTTCAGAAATTTATCACAACAGTTTAACTCTCTTTCTGATTGCTTTACCTGCCCATATGGCGCTTGCTGCAATCCCAGTTTCTGTTTTCTATCTAACTCTTGATCGAATTCTCGTCATAACATATGGTTTTGCAGGTGGACAACGAACAAATAAATTGGTTATTTATTCGTATGTTTTGGTTATTCTTACTGGACTTGGAATTTGCGCGAATGGATTTTTATCTGCATTAAATAATATGCCTGAACAAACGAGTGAGATAGATTTTAAAATTAATTTTTAGCAACAAATTCTGTCTTAAACTTTGACATCCATTATATTAATTCGTTTAATTCGAATAGTTTAGCTGGGTTTTGATTAATATTCAGTGATGAAATGGCGATAGTGTCTGGGCTAAACTTATCATTGGGGTATAATGTAACAAATATGTAGGTCTCAATAAGTTTCAAATTTGGGGATAGGAATCGTATAGTATTTATTACATCATCATCATGGCTGCATAATTTAACAAACTTATTTTAAAAAACTATATGAAATTATTATAAGAATTAACTTATTAGAATGTGAAATATTTGGTTGCATACTTGGCCCAGCTGTAGAAGTATATCTTGGTTGGAGAGCAATATGTTCAGTATTTAATTTTAGCAGTGGAGTATTATTTTGTATTCTTCTCTACAAATCCAACAAAAAATTTATGTTGGGAGGTAATTTACAACAGCCATTTCCTGCTACAGCTTTAGGTAATTTAAATAATTTATTATTAATTCTCTATATTTTTTTTTAATTTTTAGTAATTAATGAACAACGTAAAAAGCAACAAACAAAAAATAATAAATTGACAATGCTTGCAATTGTTAATGAATTTTTTCTTGCATTTATTCCTCATTTTGGACCATTTTTGTGGGAAAAAGTAAATTTTCTAATATTTTTTTGTCAAAATTTATTTATAAAAATTTAGATATTCGGTCCTGGTTCTTCAATGGGCACTGGACCTCTTAGTGAATTTATGAGTGGATTAGAAGTTTTTATTTTTGCGTCAGTATTTTCTTCAGTTTTAAACTCGAATACTTCCAATATAAAATCAACAACACAAACATTACGTGAAGAAAAGACAAAACAAAATATTGGACAAATTAGACCTTCAGTATTTTCAATTCAAAGTGGCTGGACTGGGGGAGGACAAAATGGAGTAGTAAATAATATCAGAGGAAGTTTTAATAGAGTAAATAGTCCATTACCTCCAATTAATAATAATGAAAGGCAACAAATTAATAAATTAAGACCTATGCATCAAAGTTTATCAGCTGGAGTTATTATGACCTCATAAATAGTCAAAAATAAGATTAAATAATATTTAAAATTAAAAGATAATTTTTCTTACAAAATATTTAATACAACTGTCCTCATGAATTTTTGTATCGTCACATAATCTTACCTAATTTTCATAAAATTTTATGTATTTTTATTGTTCTTGTATTTTTAATTTTTTAAATCTCTAAATAAAAATAGAAAATTTTGTTTTCATTTTAAAATAACTTTAAAATATGACAAGATTGGAAGGACCGATAAATGAATAAAAAACCTAAATAAATTGTTATTTTAAAAATTATTTTATATTCTACTAATTTTTAAATATTAATAAAAAGTGTTGAAATTTTAAATGCATATTTATTTTCTATTTTATTGAAAAATATCTTTAATTTCTTTTTAAATTATTTGGATTTGGAATTTTATTGTGGACTGATAACTCAAATTATCTAGTCAAATTTGTTTTTAATTCAAAGTTAGTTTATATATTTTGTCAATTCTGAAGATCATTCATTATATTCTCAATTACTACATATTTTTGCTTGCTTGATTGTAATTTAATGGATATTTGTTACGCCACCAAATGTTGATACTTTGGTTTGGAATTTTTGGAATTTTTTCAGCAAAGACGGAGTTCTCGAAAATAGTAATTTTATCGTGTCTGATTGAACTGTTTTATTTAATGTTAAATAAATGACTGGTGGAAAACCTTTAAAATTTTAAATTTCTTATTAATAAATAAAATAAACTAGCCATGAACGTGTACCCTTAAATTAATTTTAATTAATTAATTAATCTAATTAAATTATTTACCAACAAAAATGTGCAACAAGTACAAGCACAAAACCACTGTCTGGATTTTTCAAATTATAGGCATAAATTATACCTGTTGAGGTATTAATCATTGAAACGATAAATACTTGAATAAAAACCTTAAAAATTAAAATATAAATTATTTTGATTATGTGGCTATTTAAATGTAAAGACCGAACCGAGACGAGATCTCGATCATAAATCTCGGTTATCGAGATTTTTTCGAAATCTAGATCTAGATTCTCGTAATGAGTCTCCAAATCCGATCTCTATTTAAATGTATATTTTTTGAGGGTACTCTGTACAGGAAAGGTCTACTAGAGTTGGAACCAATCAAACATCACAATCAACATTTTGCCCGTCAAAATACTAATCCAGTAACTCCCTTACTAACCATTTTTTCTTCTTTTGTAACTCTATCGGATACTTCACGAGTTTTGAAGAAAAAACAAATAATAAATATAACGTAGATAATAGGTGTTACAACAGCCAATAATGCATTATTTAGAGAATTTTCAAATAAATCCCGTTTAAACTATAAATTTAAAAATTATTTAAAAACAATAATTTTAAAAACAATTTCTGCTCTAAAAGGTATATATCCAATTAACGGCTCAAATAAAACAGCAAAAGCTATTCCATTAAATATATATGGATGTCGAAAATATAACCAATAAAATCCATATAAATTACAGATAAATATCCAAATATAGATTCTTTTTCCATAAAAAAGGATTTCTGCAATATTTGGAAATGCCATTTCAATACAGCGATTTATTCCCAAAACCTTAAAATATATTTAATTAATTAGGCATTTTTGAAAGATGCACCAAATCAGCAGCACATTCAGCAGCCCATAAAACTTCAAAATTAATTATTTAGAATTAATTAAGCTAAGGTCTATTAGATAAAGGGCACTGGTAAAGGGCTCTGATATATTCAATCTATAAGAACATTGTGAGAATAACTTTTAAAATATAATTACGCTATAAAAATATAATTCCAAAAATTTATTTTAATCCAAATTTCTTATACTATTCCTCGCCCAAATGTTCTCCCAAATGTACCCCCAAAATAAGTATAGTCTGGCAAGTTTTAAATAAAACTTAAAATTATAACTTCATAATGTTAACCACGATTATTTTAAAAATTTAATACTTACATAAATATAAACATCCAACAAAATAGGTCAAAATAGGCGAAGAGCAGTAGACAATACCATTCAAACTAAAAATTCCTTGTGCAAAAGTTGGACCCCAAAGTGTAAAAATATTAATTAAAGAAAGGTAAATTAAAAGTATATAACAAGGATTTTTGCTTCTGTTTTTCCAAAATGAGTAAAGACAAGGAAAATATAAAGTCTAAATTAAAAAAAATATTCTTAAAAAATATATTAAAATAGTTACATAATATATAAATCCAAGTAATATACAAACAATTGCAGCTATTGGGTATCTTCTTTTTTCAATTGGAACATCATCAACATTTATCCCAGTACAATTATAAATTTTATTAAATTCCTCATGTTTGAATAATAAAAGTTCCATTAGAATGAAAATTTAATTGAAAATTTTAAAAATAATTTTAAAAATTTATATCAATTTTTGCCGTTTTTATCTCTTAAAAAGCTTATTCAAAATTTATGTCCTGGTTTTTACAAAATTAATTATTTACATGTAATATTAAAATAATTTATTTTGTCAAGAATGATTATATTTAATATTTATTAATATATGTATATTTTATTGTGTCTACAAAAGGCTATTTATTATATTATTAAAGACTATTTTTAATTAGTTTTTATATTTTAATATCCGGTTTATTATTAATATTACTAAATCCAAATATTGTGACACTAATGAAACAATAAAAAATAATTATTTAATATGTACCTAATTTGTTTTAAATAAATAAATTTTGTGTTAATTTTTTATATACATAAAATGTAATATTTCTGGTGTTAAGTATAAACTTGTTGTTAAATCCCGGGGGTTCAAATAAAAAAATAATTGGGAAAATTTAAAATATAAATTAGTTAACTTTAAACAATTTTATTTTCAATAAACGCTTTAAATTAGGTGAATATAATTTCGTAAATGCATTTAATAATTTTATCGTTTAAAAAATTTAATAAAAGATATTAATAAATTGGACTAATTCTAAAATATTAGCTTAACAATTAAAAAATTTGGGCTTTTGTCCAGTTTATGCATCCAACCTTTATATGTCAAATAAAAAGTTTCTGTTCAGCAGATTAGGTCCGATATTGTTCAATTGTATAGCTGTATTTCCATGGACTAAAATGAAAAATGGGTACTTATCACCATAGATTGGCACGTAAAAATTTGTTTGGAAGCATAACTTGGACAAGAGCCTAAATTCATTAATTGGAACACATGTGAAATGCTTGATTATAATACTTTATGAAATTGGAATATGTTAATGCTTATTTTTAAATAATTTGACAAAAAATTGACATGAAAACAGAAAAATGAGAAATTTATTCTTATTTTGAATTAGCTTTTAGTTTGTTTTGAATAATGTTGAATAAAATAATAATTTTTAATTTATGGTCATCTTGGAAGAAAAATATTTAAAAAACCCTCTAGTTTCTATCATTCTGAGGAGTAGAATTTAAATCTAAAAAAATATTTAAATTTTAATATTTAATTTCAAAAACCCCACCAATAATATTACCTTGACCTCCACTTTGTTCTTTTTCGGATAAATTTTCTATATTATCAGGTAATTCATTTAAATCTGAAATTAATTTTGAATATTTTAATTTTTAGTTCTTTTAGAACTTAGGCAGAAATAAAGTAAATGATAAAATTAAAGGCATTTTACCCGTGTTTAAATTTTTATAATTATGTAAATGAATGAAATTTACTAAATAAATTTCATTGATGACCTGGTATTTTGTAATGGTTACTTTCTACAATTTGTTGATTTGAATGAACATTGCTTTGATTGCCCGACAAAATAGAGTTTCGAAATTTTTTTGATTCTTCAATACTATGTATTTTGAATTGTTGAACAAAAATAGGGTCTGACCAGAGTTGATTTATGTTATTATTATTTGAAGATGATGCTTCTCCTTAATATTTACAAAATGTTACAATATTTTATAAAAAAGAACAATAAAAATTATAAGACAACAGAAACAACTTGCCAGTAATCATTTTATTATTTTTAACTTCATCTTCTTTTAAAAAGAGTTTTTTAACTTGATTAAACATATCCTTATAACTCTTTATATCTTTATATTTTAAAGAAGTAGGTAAATTTAATAAATATTGAATAATATTTATTTGCAATATTTGCTGCCATTTTTCAAATTTAAATTTAATTTTATTTAAATAATAATTTTCCAGAAAAATAATTTTATCTAAAATTAATATAAACAATTTATTGACGTCATTAAATCCATTCTCCGCCATTTTTTGGTATGTTAAATCAGTTTTTAATAAATCGGGATTTATTTGGAGTAAATCCATTTTACAATGTTGAGCTTGGTCAAGTTTTTCTATTTGTATTGTATAAAGTATTGCTTCGTTAGTATTGTGGGGCTTGGGATTGGGACATTTTGAATTAAGTTTCTAAAATTGATTTTTAATACAAGAAATTGTAAAAATGAAAATTAAATTTTTAATTTTGAAGTAATTTATTTAATTTTCAGAATTACTTTTTAACTCAAATTTTAATCGGAACACAAGAATTTAAAAACCCTGAGACTGAAAAAGAGGAAAATTTGACATTAGAAATTAAGCTGATTTTCAATTAAAATTTACCAATACTTTTGCTAGTACATATGTGACTAACAAAATTATGTATTAAATAGTTATCTAATTGAAAGGTTAGCAATTTAATGAAAATAAAAAATATTTATTTTAATATTTAATATTAATTTTATGGGTACGGCTCAAGTAGGCACAAAGCCATAACCTGTTTCAAGATTTCCGAATCTTTCAAAATTTAGTATTAAACGATTCTCATTGAGCGTACCAAAATTGTTTCCAGAAAGTTTCCAGCTAGTTATGATTCTGCGCGTACTTGGGGTGTCCCTAGCTTTATAAATAAATAATTACTTTATCATGGAACATTTTTATACCAACAATATATTTATGTTTAGGACATAATTCTCCTTTGTAAAAATTAGTAGCCAAAGAATTTAGAATAAAATTTATTTTTAATTTATTTTCTGAATTCTTTTTACATTCAATATTTATTTCATTTTTACTTTCTAACACTTTATTTAAAACTTCTATTTTAAATTGTATAATAAGCTTGTTATTAGCATTGAGAAAATTAAAAGAAGTAATAAACAAAAAGGAAATAATTAAAAGCATTGTTTTAAATATTTTTTTGAAATTTAATTTTAAATATTTCCTTAAATTAAATTAATTTTAATTAATGAATTATGAAATATAACGTCTCACAGTTAATAGATGATTGATTGATGTCGAAAAGCGGCATTATTTTTTAAGAGTCATATTTTTTAAAGCAGCATAATTAAAAAAAGCGGCAAATTTAAAATAAAAGACACAAGACAATTTATCGACGTTAAAAGTACATAGAGGACGTCCGACTCGAGCGAGTTCGCGTTGCTCGAATCGATCGCTCGGGTTTTTCGTTATTACTAGAGTCCGACATTTTAGGTTCCGACCTATTTTTTTGCAACCTTGTAATGTTGAGTAAAGCTCAAAAAACACTTATTTGGCACAGTACCATGCTTCTACATTGGACCTATTTGAGCCTAAAAAACCTATTTCGGCAATTTTGGACCTAAAACCTATTTGAACCTATTTTGACCTTTTTTTAACCTATTTTAGGTTTTTTGAAGATTTTTATTAAAATTAGACTATTTTCTGTCAATTTTTTGTTGAAATGAAGATAAATATTAAAGATTCTTTCAAAAAATCATTATTAAACACGAACTTTGGGTAAACTGCACTTTACCGGGCGATTTTAGAGTTAGACAATAAACTGTGAGCGAGTAATTTTCCACTATGAGAGGGTAAATGTCCAATATAGATTCTAGATTTTTATTTTTTTGGGGCTTAAGTCATGAAAAGATCGGCTCAATGAGCTCACCATAAAGAACTAAAACCGAGTCGAATGACACCAAAATCAGCTCGATTGATGATTCTGAACAAAATTATAACTAATTTAATCCTCGGATGAAAAACTGTGCTGCTACAGGGGGTATCGAATGAGCGACGAGAGTTGTTTTTTAGTGAGATTCGAATGTACTCCCACGAACATTATTCATTATTAAAGTAGGAAAATTTTTTTTCTCAAAAGTTTTTTGATTTTATCAATATATAACCCAAAATTCGAACCTATTTGGTCAAAATTCGGACCTATTTTGGCCTTTTTTGGATTTTTTCGCACCTATTTTGCCACTTTAAAAACCTAAAATAGGAACCTATTTCTCACTTTTTCGGACCTAAAATGTCGGACTCTAGTTATTACTCTGACTCGGAACTCGGGATCAGAAACTTCTTACTCGACTGACTCCGTTAAACCCGAGTATTTTTATGCCCCTAAATTTTTGTTTCGTTATCGTTCCGTCTATGCTGCTTGGGTTACCCATTATGTCTGAGGCACAAAAAACACTTTTTCAAAGTTAGGTGAAAAATTTAAAACAAATTTTTTGCTTTGATGTTCTTTCAATCATTCGTTAATTAACGTCTCGTCAGCTAAGTTGGTAGAGATTGGTGTCATCTTATCAAGATTCAATTACTACTTTTCTAATTTATATTTTAAGCTAAAAAATAAAAAAAAATTAAATAATTCTGTTAATAAATTTATTAAATATTTTAGATGATTCATTCATTCAACTATTTCATTATTCTCGACACATATGAACAAATATGTATATACTCAACCACAATTATTAGTAATAATAAAACCCAAATGATTCCACAAGCAAGAGTCATTCATTGTAAATAGAATAATAAAGGCAGAGAACGTTGCTTTAGTCAATAAGGCCAAAAACCAAGGCAAATAAAACAAACAACCACCCGCTTATTTTAAATTTTATTTATCATACATAACAGGGATGGGCGATTTCGCATTTTCGCATTTCGCATCTTTCGCATTTTTCGCATTTTTTGGCGCGAAAAGTTTCGCATTCCGCATTTCGCTTTTTGGTCCAAATGCGAAATTTGTTTCGCCTTTTTGCTTTAGTATTATATTTTTTTAGATATTTTTACATTAAATTTTTAAAGGAAAAGGGAAAGAAATATAGAAAAATTATTCCATCATTTATTTAGTTGGTCGATGGTGGAGTGGTTAAGTTGACTGACTTTGCTTTCTTTGGTGTTTTTTGGGGCTGGGTTCGAATCCAGGGTTTGGAAATAGGTAATTTTTTCTTCCAAAAATAAAAATTTTTAAATTCTGATTTTAATTTTAAATTTGTAAATTTATTTTTTTTAATATGTCAAACCTGAAAAACATTAAAAATTCTAACTTAGTAATGAATTTTCAAAAATTTTCGCCTGCGGCGCAATAAAGGGATTTGAGATTAAGAGGGATGTCAGAAGATTAGGCTGTAGTGTAGTGTACCGGTGGTAAAAGTTCAAGACGTGACAACTTGTTCAATCAAGCTGAAACTTGTTCAATCAAGCTGATTTTGTTGTCATTCGACTCATCTCGACGAGCTCTTTCGAATGAGGTATAATTTGCATTTTCGAATTTTTCACCCCAAAAAAGTGCTTGGTCCCCCCTTTGGTTTTTCGATTTTTCGGGACCTATAACTCGGTCCAGAATTATTTCCTAAAGTAGGGAGTGGTACCGTTCGACTCTCTTATGTTTGACATAATGCCGAATTTAGGCAATATGTCGATTTTTGTCTGTTAACTAAGGCGTGCAGAAAGGTTGTTTAGTAGTGCAGGATTAATAATAAACAATCTGAGGAAACGTCTTATTCAAGAAAATGCAGAAATGCTTTTATTTTTGCATCATAATCTCGTAATTTATAATTTTGAATATGAATAAAATTTTTTGAATTTTAAATAATTTCGCATTTTCGCATTTCGCATCTTTCGCATTTTTCGCATTTTTTGGCGCGAAAAGTTTCGCATTCCGCATTTCGCATTTTATTTTTTTAAAAAAAGTTTCGCATTTCGCATTTCGCTTTTTATTTTTTGATTTCGCCCATCCCTGATACATAAGTATGTGTACATTCTCGGCTATTTCTCTCTACTATATTATTATCAATTTTTTGCAAATATGTGAAAGATAAATTTTCTTGACTTTTCATTTCCGAAATATTTAAATATAAATTTTAAAAAATAAGTAAAAATTTGTTATTTTTCAATATTTTATCAAAAAATAAATTCATTCAACTACATACACTCCGTTCCAAGAGTATATAGCCACCCAATTTTTTTTCTAAATCTCCAGCTAATTCAATTTTTAAATGGGTTATGATTAATTTGAAATATTTTTTAGACCCATTCTAAAGATCTGATAATGTTATTTTATGCGTTATGAAAATATACGAATAGAAATTAGGGGATAATTAGGGGATACTTTACCCAAAATTAATGCGTTCCAAAAGTATATAGCCACACTTGTTTTATAGGGTTCTAATAATGGGAAAAATCCACAAAAATTTTTGTGAACATATCTATCAATATAGATAAGAAATACAAAAGAAATGAAGTTCGGATATACTTCCATCATCGAGATATTGAAACCCGAAAATCAACGGAAAACCGAGGTAGACGCCTTTAAAAAATATTTTCGACCCCTTACAGGTAAAATAAAAATTTCATTTTGGGCTTATTTGAAAGCCCTTGAAATTTGCTACAAGAAAGTTTTCTTCTCATAATCTAGAAAAAATTCATCCTTGAGAAATAATGAGTTTAGTTTATAAGTTACATTTTTATCACTTTTTTGGGGTGCGTTTGAGTGATTTCTGTGACCTGAAAGTTTATCACATTCTGTCTTACAGTTAAATTTTTTTCGAAAAATAAAATTAATACTATCTTGTAGCAAATTTCAAGGGCTTTCAAATAAGCCCAAAATGGAATTTTTATTTCACTTGTAAGGGGTCGAAAATATTTTTTAAAGGCGTCTACCTCGGTTTTCCGTTGATTTTCGGGTTTCAATATCTCGATGATGGAAGTATATCCGAACTTCATTTCTTTTGTATTTCTTATCTATATTGATAGATATGTTCACAAAAATTTTTGTGGATTTTTCCCATTATTAGAACCCTATAAAACAAGTGTGGCTATATACTTTTGGAACGCATTAATTTTGGGTAAAGTATCCCCTAATTATCCCCTAATTTCTATTCGTATATTTTCATAACGCATAAAATAACATTATCAGATCTTTAGAATGGGTCTAAAAAATATTTCAAATTAATCATAACCCATTTAAAAATTGAATTAGCTGGAGATTTAGAAAAAAATTGGGTGGCTATATACTTTTGGAACGGAGTGTATGTATTTTATCATCAAAAATAAATTTCTAAATATTTTTGCTCTCCTTAAACGACACACCTTTTTTATTTAAAATATTTATTTTCTTTCTTTTTAAGAATTATATTTTTTGATGATTCATTATAAAATTTCAATATTTTTCTTTAAATTTTATAAAAAAAATTTTTTCACAATTTATAAATATTTTATTTAAATATTTTATAATTCAGAAATTAATTTAATAAATATTTATTAAAAGAATAAAATGAATACTGTTGAAGGACCTGTAAGTATTCAAATAATGTAATTAAGAACTTTTAACTATTGTAAAATCACAGCTGTTAATATCTAAATTAATAAAAAAATTTAGTAAAATATTTCTTTCTACTCCCTATAATTAATTTTTCTATATACTTTTTTCAATTTTAGCCGATTCCTTTCAACTTCCCAATCCCTGGAGGTCTACAAACTGGCTCAGAAATAATTTTTCAAGGAGCTACATACAATGGAGAACGAAAACGTTTTCATATTAATTTATTGGGTGAAGGGGATAATGTTGTTTTACATTTCAATCCTCGATTTAAATTTCTTGAAGTTAACATTTTTAATCGAAAATTTAAAAGTTTAAAATAAAAATTTAAAGGATACAATTGTTTTGAATAGCAAAACATATGCTGGTTGGGGTACAGAGGATAGACATCGAAATCGTTTAAGTCTTGGAGATAGTTTTCGTATTCGTTTGGTTTGCCATCACTCTCATTTTCTTATACAAGTTATTTTTAAAGAAATTATTATAATGAAAAGATAAATATATTTAAAGGTAAATGATAAAGAAGTGGCTAATTATGAGCATAGACTTAGTCCTTCAATGGTTAGAGGACTTGAAGTAGATGGTGATATTTCTCTTCAACGTGTTCAGATGATTAACTTTCCACGACGTAATTTAATATTTTTATTGCAATTTGTCTCGGAGTTTGGGAAAGGGTAAAATTTTTCTTGGGATTAACATGTAGATGCCGGGATTCACTTAAGAGTTTAGTAAAAAGTTCAAAGATAAATAAAAAAGGATATACTTAAATATAAATAATGAACAATTTTAAGCACCAAATCCACACCCACAATATCCATATCCTTCACCATATCCACAACCACAATATCCACCACCAGCAGCTCCATACGATCCATTAATGAGTACAAGTAATCCAATGCTTACAAATATGCCCCCAATGCCACCAAATGCTGGATGGAATCCACAGCAAAGTTCTCCATATCCAAACCAACAAAACTTGAGTCCTTATCCAAACAATAATGTAAAATTTTAAATAAAAAATGTATAATATGTATGAATAATAAATGGATATATATGTAATAAATTGAAGCCATCTTTTGGAAATTTTATTTGAGTTTCTATTAAAATATATATTATAAAGAAAAAATATTATGTATAATATTATAGCATTTTTAGAAAAATAACTAGTAGTTTCGGTTCAAAAATGAGAAATAATCGAATCGAGCTAAGCTATAAAAATAATGAATAATCAGAAATAAATATTAATATTTTCTATCATTTTATAATTTAGTTACGAGGGCCTGGTTATCCTTATTGACCAACAAGTACACGTTGCAATTCTTTTGGATGTCATCGTTGTGGATATTAAAGATAATATGAATTTATTTGGAAAGAAAATAAAAGTTAAAATGTTAAAAATAATAAAAACTGAATTATGTTTTTACGTAATAGATAAACTTTTCAAACCAAGTTGATTTATTTAAAGTTTTTTAAAAATCATATCAAACAATTTTTTGTCTAAGTTTATTTTAAAATAAAAAATTAAAGTTAAAAAATTTTAAAAAATCTTGTTTTATTAGAAATCATTTATGTATTTATTTAACTTAATCATCACATTTCTTTCAATAAAGTTTGTCCAATTTAATAATATAATCATATTTTGGATTTTGTTTAAGTCCTCGAACCTTTTAAAAATTAATTTAATTTAACTTAAATATTAATTAAAAAAACAAACAGTTATATATTGAACATCCTGTGCCGGCATTTGATGTTCATAAAAATACCAATTTCCACCAATTTTATATCTCCAAATATATTTTGCTGTTCTAACAAGAATATTTAAATTAAATACTTCTCCGACATTTAAGTTTGGGAACTGGTGATTATGCCAACATTTATTGTCAAATGTCTTGTTTTGCAATATTTTATTACAATTTGGAGGCAACCATTGTTTATTCTATTTTAAATATATTAAAATATTTTGATCATATATTAAAATATGCGGGAATTGAAAAAAATATGGGGAATTAAAGATCTGTTTGTTTGGGTCCGGGGGAGTGTCAGTCATTTAACAATTAAGCTTACTGAATATGATCCAACAGTTGCATTCTCTTGCGTAATATTAAGTTGAAATATAGTTTGTCCAACTTTATAAATATTTAAAATTTACATTATTTAAATTAAAAACAAACTAAATTCATGCCATTCAAGTGCTTGATGTAAAAAACTAATTGAAATAGTTTTGTTAATTATTATTCCTTCAATAAATATTAAACTTCCATCTCTCAAATAATTATTGTCTGGGACGTGAATAATATTTAAGGGATATTTAAAAGAACTCAATAATCTTTTGCATTTTTCATTTTCTTCTCCAAATTGTATTTGGTCAATATCTCCTTTTATCTTTAGAATTAATAATATAAAATTATTTTCTAAAAAAAACTTGCCATAATCCATTCAGTTGCCCAAACTGGAAGTCTATGTTTATATAAAATTTTAGCTGCAGCTTGGTTTATTGTTATATTAAAATAATTTTCTGTTACAAAAATTTTTATAGAAAAATAAATTCCAGTTAGGCCGATCGGATTTAAATAAGTTTCATTTTCTCCCCATTTTCCTTCATTATGAATATAACTATTCATTATAAGTAAATTCTTTAATCCTCGTGTTAAATTTAATTGTTTTTTGTATATTTCAGGATCAAAAATAAATTTTAATTGCAGAACAGTATTACCAACTTAAAAATTAAATAATATACTAATTGAAAATTATTAAAATATTTAATACAATAAGTCTAATTAAAAATAATTTTTCTAATTCGAAATTATTAAATTGAATGAGTTAAAGTATTTGCAAAAAATTCATAACTCGGGATTGTTATCGTCATTATTTGCGATTTTGCAAGGTCCGGGGTTGGATTTTTAGAACTGGGCCGACGTTCGAGTCATTTTTTGGCCTCATTTTTATCGAACCAGGCCGTTTGAGTCTTTTTGACGCCTAAATTCGAGGCCCGGTTCGATCTTTCGAACAGAACCGAGCCCCCAACCATAGTCCGCTATTTAGTAATCTAACATTATGACTTCAAATGTCTCGTTAATATTTTTGTACTGTATTTAATAGTTTTAAATAAATAACATGTTTTAAAATTATTTTGTTAGGTATTCTAATAATTATCTCAGGCCTTTCAAATATTTTTTAAATAAATCCGATTTGTTCCTTATTCAATTTTTTAATTCTCACTTTTTTCGTTAATTTCATTAGCATCATTCAAAAGATTTATTTCAAATTCTGTTTTCTCTGAAGAATTTTTTGATTGAGGAACATGAGCTAACAAACAAAGAATATTCCCTTCATTTTGTAAATGTTTTAATTTATATCTATTTATTTTTGTTTTTATTTTATTATTATTTGCAATATTTGTTGGTAAATATAATCCAATACTTCCATTTATCTTTTTAAAATTTTAATTAAAAAATTTTATTTAAGAATTTACCAAAATATGTGTTATTGTTGAAATCGGGATTTCGTTTGCAGCGATATATGCCCCTAGATATTCCCCATTAAATGTAATTGAATAATTGTAAATTTTATTATCTTCATTGGATATATCAAAGATATCAATAATAAAATCAAATAAATCATTTTTATTTAATGGTATTCCATTTATTGTTATATTAGGATCCCCCTTAAATTAGTTAATAATTTTCTTTGCTAAAAATAAATTTTAAATTAATTCTCCTTTTTGATAAAAAGCCAAATATGTTAGAAAATGAATTTTCTCTAATTATTATTTAGTAAGGCACTTTTGAAATTCGGAAATTAATTCTTAAAACCCCAAACAAAAAATATTTCTAAAATAAGAATTTTTTGACTTTAAAAGTTGACTGTTGAGAAACTTTAACTTACATAATTAGATTTGATTAATAATTTTTGTTCAGTAAAATTAATTTCAACTAATAATACCAAAGCACCCACTAAATTTCGAAATATTTCTAAATTAATTATTAAATTATTACATTTATCAGTTAATTCCATTACTTCATGAAGCAAAGCAACTTCCATTTTATTAATTTTTGAATTTCTTAAAATAAATCCTCGAATTATTATTCTTGTTCCGTTTTGAATTTCAGCATTTTTCAATGTATTTATAAAAGGCGTGTTTCTTACAGGTGCTGGCTAAAAAATTGTTTTTAAATATTTTAATTTGAAAAAATTTTTTACGTAAAGCTGATTGGAAGGTCTATGAAGGCGATTTCTTCCAACTAAATGTCCAACACTAATCATTGATATCGGAACTAAATCACCAGAAATATGTACAGTTCCTTTAGTATTTTCATTAAATATTTTTTCATTAAACCAATCGCTCGGCCAAAAAGAATTTACGGACAAAAAATGTTTATCATTTTCAGTTGAAATCCAAAAATAATATGGTTGTAAAATTATATTAAAATATATATTATCTCCATAGCTAAAGAATATTTTTTCTCCAATTTTATAATTACTTGGAAGTGTATGTTTAATCCAGGAACCTTTGAACTAAAAAATAATTTTTATTTTTAATTAATTTTTTAAATAATTATAATATCGCTGGAAAATGGTGATATATTGATACCGATATTATTGAACGACTACTAAAGTCCCGTCTCTATTAAAGATGTTTTATCTAAAGAAGATTGGTAAAACAAAAATTGGAAAAGTGGGCGTAGCAAACCTATAACGAAAAACTACCTATGTATTTTCAATAAAGACCAAAAAATCTTTAACAATTCTAAAAATAAATTAAATTAACATATGTACTTACATTTTTAACATCAAAATTAATTGAATAATTAGTTATATAAATATTTAATAATAATTTATCAATTTTAAAATTTAATTTTATGTATTTTGCATTTTTATCAGGCATTAAAGCAAAAATAATAAATCTTTGTTTAATTTTGCCCAAATTAAATGTTTGATTTGTAAACCGTTTTTTACATTGCTTTTCTTGTGTTAAATTAAGTATATCTTGTTTAAATGGTTTTACAATTGAAAGAGGTGTTGTAAACTAAAAATTTTAAAAATATTTAAAAACAAATACTTTTAATTATACCCTAGCTTGTAAAGCACATGTACATCCTCTATAAACAAATAAATTAATTAATCTCCCAGCCCTAATTGGCAATAAATCTAATCCAAGTGCCCACAAACCAGAATATTGATATAAATAGGCACCTTTATTTATTTTTGAAAGAAATTCTTTATAAAGATTTTCTTCCTTCTTTTGAATTTCTTTTGCTAAATTATTTTAAATTATTTTTTTCAAAAAATATTTTAATTGCCTTCATTTCCTTCAAAAATTAAACGAGTAAATATATTATCTTTCTTCCCAAATTCTAATTTAAATGAATTATTTGATTCAAATTTATATCTAAATTTAAAATTAAAATTTAAAATACATATCCAAATAAATATACATTTCATCAGTTATTGACAAATAAATATTAACAAAAACAATTCCTTCCTTTATTTCTGTATTGATATATATTCCATGCCAAATTGAATAGCCAACATTTCCGGGAGAACAAGTTTTGTTATTTTTTGGATTATTACAAAATGAAAGCCTTTTATTTTCACATAAATCGGTTACTTTATTCTTTTGTTTTGAAAAATTAAAATTATTTTTTATGATAAACAATATATGATAAAATAATTTCCTTAATCAATTTTAAAAAATATCATGATTTAATTATTATAGAATGGAATCATTAAAAAAATAATTTTTCTGACAAATCTTGTCCGTGGAAATTATTTGAAAAATATTTTAGAGATTTAGCGATATGCTATTTAAATAATTAGATTTTTAAGAAAAATTACTTTAGTATTTATTAAACGATATGGAATTGAATTAATTGTCCCATTTTTAGAATTTTCTCCCCTCAATTGGCTTGGATAGCAAATTAAAAGTCTGAAAATAATTTTTAAATTATTTGTTTTAAAAAAATTATTTGCCCTTCAGGTTGGCAAATAAATAAAGTTTTGAGAAAAAATTCCAAAGAAAAAGAGCCAATTTCGATTTGTTCTGGTCTTAACAAGCATTGATCATAAATTAAATAGGGAATTTTGTAATGATTAACACCAATATCAGTCAACATAAAACTTTAAAAGAATTTAAATATATTTCAGAATTTAATTTAAAAAATATTTATTTATTACGTTTCTCCGTCTTTTAATTCATTTTTTGATATATTTGGTTTATCCACAATTTTTGAAGCATTTCCTTTTTGTTTGCAATTTACATAATGCAAGGAAACCACCAATAAAATAAATATTTTCTTCAAAACATTGATAATTTTGATCATATTTATTTTATTTTTTAACTCTACAAATTTAGAAATAGTTTTAGAGGCAAATATGCAATTGAGTTTTAGAATGATCTTGATCTAGACCTTGATTTTTCTTGGATCCGCAAAGTTATTTCGAGATTTCTTGATTTTTCCTTGACTAATGGTCAAGAATCTAGTCAATAATGTAAAGTTCAAGATCAGGGGTTTTTAAATTGTCAATCTCTACTAAGTATGTAATTTTAATTTGCTGATTTAATGTTTAATTCTATTTAATAAATATAAGCTAAATAATATTTTTTATTTTAGATATTTACATAGATATATTTAAAAGCAAAGTATGACTCATTTTGTAAAGCATTCAATCGTATTTTAAATAATTAATTACAAATTACAAACTAATAATATTAAAATAAAAGCAAATAATATGTAATTGAAAATTAAATAGGAAATCAAAACTTTAGAAAAAAATAATTATCTCAAAAATTTCTTAACGAGAATCGTCTTCTTCTTTTGTTAATAGATCCATTAATTTGATAAGGACAAGGATTTTTACGGATTTGGAAATCAGATTTTCATTTCTGCCTTCATGTCGGACAGGGTAAATCTGTAATTCTCTCCTGTAATAATAAATTCTGTATTTATCTAAACTCAATATCAAGCTCAAGATAATTTCCAAATTTTTAAAACTAAATTTTTAAAAACTTAACTAACAGAAAACCTTCAGCCGATTCAGTGTTTCGTTATCATAACCCGTAAATAAAGAGAAATTATTATGTTGATACTCTTTAGTCAAGGATAAGTAAATTTAAATAAATAATGTATTTTGATTTTAATAAATCAAAAAAAATTATAACAAATACCTAATTTCATTAAATTAGACCCATACACTAAATATATTTTCTCTCAATTTGTCCTACAGATTTAATTTTTTTACTTACTCCTCTAGTTCTCAAAAATAAATAAAATAAAAATCCTTTAAATATTTTTATTTTCAGTACTTTAAATTCAAAAATTGATTATTTTTCCCTATTTAATTTCTTTAATTCCATTTTTATCCGATCACAATGAGAAGCGAGCAAAAACATAAATCCATGAATTTGCGAGAAAAATAAGCGCAGAAAGTGACAATTACATTTAAAAATAAATAAATTTATAGAAAAAGAGAGTTTTTGTATATCTAATTAATTAATTACTTTTCTTTCTTTATATCTTTCCATTCAAATAATTACAAACAAAAGCTAAATATCTTTTTAGATAATTATTCGATAATTTCTTTTTTGATTAAAGCTTAATTAAATAATCGTTAAATAATTAATTAAAAATTAAATAAACTATTCAGGATTCTGAATATATATCTGAAATTTTGGAGATATTTTTTGGAGAGTCTCTGATAGGATCAATTTTTTCAACTCCCACTCTCACTTTGTTGCTATACTAATTAACTTGACTATAATTTTGATTAGTATTTTGTTAATTTTCTTTTCATTGAATACGTTATTTGTTTATTCATTAAAAATTTAAATACTCAAAATAATTATTAATTAATTTATTTTTTCTGAATTGAAAACAACAAATTAACAATGCCTCTATTATTTATCATATTTTTTCAATTAATTATAAATGGAATTAGAGCAGAGGAAAGGGCGGAAGTAGATATTAGGGTTTCCGGAGCTTGCAGTCCGAGTATTTTTTTAACTTTATTTTTCATTAAATTAAATATTTTAACGAAATAATTATAAATTTTTAACGATTTTTATGAATTATATTCGGATTATAACAGCAAGAGAATAGCTGTACTATCTATTCTAAATTTATTTTTGCTTACATACATAGTATAATTTCTGAACAATAACCAACCCCATTTTATATCCTTCACATTTATTTAATAAATTCAATAAAATAACTAAAATAAAAATAAACTTAAATCTTGCTTTGATCACTATCTAATTTAAATTTTTCAAATTTACTTAAAAAATATCAAAAAAATTTTACAAATTTTTTTCAGTTTATTTGTCAAGGAGAGGAATTGATCTAGGCAAATACCGTCCGTTAATACGTTTTAATCCGGATAAAGTACAACTTATTCCTAAAAATCCAGTAATACCTGGATGCGTTAAAATAAAAGCAGAAGGTGTTGAAATACTTAAACCTATAAAGAATTTATTTGCTGAAATAGAAATGAGAATTGGGGGAAGGTATTGTTTTATTTTATAAAACATTAATTATTGTCATACTTTCCTTGTGGATGCAGCCTAAATGCAGCTTTTTTCAGAAATATTTTATTGTTAAATCTATACACCTTTGTCTAAAAAATTTAAATTTAATTTTATAAAAGTTCTAATCTTAAAACCAAACAAATTTTAATAATATTAAGAATTATTTTTAAAGCCCAGACCCTAATAATCCAACACTTCCTTGTACAAAAAGAATAGATGACAAAGTAAATCAATGCCCCTGTGCTAAAACAGAAGGATCTTGGTTATTATTTATTTAAAAATAATTTTTAATTTAATTTTTAAGTGTTTTTTGTGATTTCTGCAGACAATTACGGGCACAACAATCAAAACTTTCTATTACAGAAACATCGAAAAGAAAATTAAAAAATAAATCTGGGGATGAAGATTCTTTAGAAGAACAGTGTAAATGTGAAACAATGCAGCCAGGATTATATGATATTGAAACAGAAATGTGTACACCAGAATTGGATGATACAAAACAATATATCCCTACTGAACTACAAAATAATGTTTTGGAAAAAACGCCCGTTTGTTTTTTAATGAAAATAATTATTTTTAAGATTTTGTTAAATTCATTAGAAGTGGAATAATTATTATTTTAAATTTAAAATATTTGAGAATTAATCAAAATTATTCTAATAGTAAGAGCGAGGTAAAAGTTAATCCCGGGCACAGGCTTCGATTTCGCGACCACCTGCTAGTTATTGCTAGGCGCTTTCGCTCACCACATACAGGTGCTTTAGCAACTGAGCTACCGGGACGCTGCTTTCACCCTCTCTTTTATCCTCCTTACATAATTAAAATTTCTTTTAAACATTTAAGTAAAAATTATTTTTATTCTTGCTTTTTAGATTTCAATGTTCATAACAGTATATTTAATGGATTTACAGACAAATCCAAACGAATCATATTTATCTGCATTTGGAAAAGCTATACTTCAGTATTTAAATAAAAAATTTAAATTATTTAAAAATATTTTTAAAGAAGAAGAATGGCACAAAGCACAGTTGCATGTTTCTTGATGGGTTTAGATGTAACCCTTGGAGTAAATGAAAATAAACAAACACAACATTCCTCTACCTCGAATGAAGAATAAAAAAATATTTTTTGAATTTATTTTTTAATAAATTACTATTTTATGTTTTGCTCTGGTTTAGGATGAACTTTCCTTGGATAAAAATTAGATAATGACCAAAAAACTTTTTGGAAGTAAACAATTTTGTAGAAATAATTTCTAAATGAGAGCTTTTATTTTTTATTTCGAATTCAATTTATTATATTCTTTCTTGTAGTTTTATTACTAAAAGTCATTAAAAATGAAATATATAACTTAAGAATCTTGTTGAATTTTCATTTTATTTTAAAATTCATATTATTTTAATCACTTCTTTTCAAGAAATTTTCAAAAAAATTGGAAAATTTAAAGCTATCCATAGGATAACATTGAAGTTGATGAGAAAGAATTAAGCGCATAAAATGCTCATTTTCAATAGCAACATTAATTAAACGAATACATTCATCCAATCTTTGAGCCCCTTCAACTAAACCTAATCTTCGTTGATTATATTGAAGTAAAATTTTTGTAAATTTAACAGATTCGTTATAGAGTTGTTCCTTTCCTTCAATGGACAAGTCTTCAGCATCTTTTAGAAAAATTAAAGTTTATTTAAATTGAAAATTAAAAAAAAACTAAAATAAGAAGACAATATGTAGAAGTCTTCATTCTTAACTTCTGAATTATTTTATGAAAAATTCTGAAATTCTTAAGGAAGTTAATATTGCTATTACGGATAGTTTAAAAGCATATATTAAAAGCACATTTTAAAGCACACATATGCCCGGCCTCCTGAAGATGCTGGTTCGCTCCCAGCCGCTGAATAACCTTTTGCACTAGCTGAAGGAGAGACAAATAGCTATAGCCCAGCTCTGCTTTACTAATCTACGCAAAAGTTCAAGATTTTAAGTGCCAATTTATCTAATTTTTAAGAGGATAACTAAACGTTCGTTCGCCCTTACAAATTAAAGTTTTACTTGATTTTGTGAAAATAATAGCTATTAACAAAGCAAATTCAATTTTTGTTAATGCAACACGTTTAAAATGAACAACAGATTTTGTAAATAAAAGTTCCGACAATTTAATCATTCTAAAAAATAAAAAAATATTTTTCATGTTTTTTAAATTTACCGATCATGATATAAATATTGACAATCCTTCATATTACCAAGAGCCGGCATAACACAATCTTTACGTGTCCAAGTTTCGGAGCCTAATTCCCAAGCTAGATAAGAACCAGTAAATGCAGTAAACAAATAAGAAATATGCCTTAGATGTGCAATCTATTTTATAAAAAAAAATATGTTTTGAATTGATCAAGCTTTTTCGTTTTTTGTCTTCTAACTCAGCTTCAATAATGATTTAATACCCAAGATTATCCCATCCCTCATTAATCCCACTCCAGAGTATATTAAGATTGTACCGTGTTGACTCTTAGCTCTATGAAAAAACTGATTTGAACGTCGTATACTTATAGAAAACCCCATCATAGTGTTGGTTAGGTGCACAAGTGGTTGTGCTTTGGTCTGGGTCTATTCCCAAATAATACTCATACATAAATCTATAACAAGTCTAATTACATACATGATCAGATAAAGTCAATTTATCAAAAACAGGCATAAATTTAGCTATACCAACACACACGAATCTGTCAACTAAAAAATATTTGTGACAAAGTTTGTTAAGCATGTTCTCATTTTGTACTGAAGATTGACTACAATTTAATTCCCAAAAAGATATTGGATTTGAGCTTTGCTTCAAAATTAAAAAAAATAATTTTTATTAAAAATTAAATTAAAATTTACCGAAAGATTGTAAATTAGACTAGAAATGTTTAAATTAGATAAAATTATTTCTTCAAACAAAATCGGGCCATTAAGGAATATACTACCCTCCAAATTATCTAATGAATGCATAATACGTTTTTTGGCTTCAATAATTGCCAAAATTGACTCAATTTGTTTTTGATCATTGATGGATATGTCGACAGTTGGAGGATTTGGAAGCTTAAAAATTAAGAGCTTAGCAAGAGTTTAACTTCGGGGAAGGATTCGAATCTGCAGGTTTCGAACTCAAAGCAGGATTTAAACATTAATAGCACTCTTGGCCTCGCTTAGACCGTTTTATTATTTAATATATCACGAAAATATCATAATATATTATTAAGAATACAAATACCTGATAAGATATATAAACAAAAATATTTGTCGGTTTTTGGATATTCTGCTTTTAATGGGGTTTTATTTACTAGGTTTTTAATTTAATTTCCGATTCAATTTTTGACCATGAAAAGAAAACTTAAAAGTGAAACAAATGTTAAAATCTGGAAATTATAAAATATAATGTACGGAAATTATAATGTACGGGAGAATCGTTAAAATGAAGAAAATTTTGATTTGTTTAAATTGCTGCTCGATTATTAAAGCAAACTTTTAAGTTTGAAAAAAATTTCAAAAAGGTTTTAAAATATCCCATTTCCCTTTCCAATTAAAAAAATAAATTTACGTTAATTTGATTGTTTTGTTTTTTCATTGCTTCCAGGCATATATCTTGACGTAAATATCCAACATCTACAATTTAATTATTTTTAAATTTTTATTAAATATTTTAACTAAGGTAACATCCCGAGTGGTCGAGAGTGTCGGGGATGGGAGGGCATGTCAGGGTTAATTTTGAGACAACCAACCAATCTTTTCAGATAGCAAAGACGATAAACCGTTCGGACTATGTTTGGGGGACGGGGCGTTACCCTTATCTTAACAAACCCAATTTTTTCATTCCAACAGAAAGACATTTTTCAAGTCTACATTTTTGACATTTTGCTAAATTTGTTTGGGATTTTCCGTCTTTATTCTCTTTTAACAATAGTTTTTGCAAACATTTACATGTATATTTGCATTCTCCTTCACTTTCAAGATAACGCCTTTTGAAAAAAATTTTTCAAATTAAATTTATTTAAAATACCTGAAAAAAGCCCCACAAGCCCTACATGTACAAACTCCATAATGAAAACAAACATTTACTTTTGACTCACAAACTTTGCATTTTTTAACAAAGTTTCTTTGCATTTTTAAATTAAATTGGTATTCTTATTAAAAAATAAAAATGTACTAAATAAAGCGAATTTACTTTTAACACTGCTTAATTAAATAGATAATTAATGAATAAATGAGAAAGAGATGTTTTGTTCTTTTATTTTTGTTTTTTAAAATTAGTTTTGGTAGATCTATTTTCTGCTGAGCTCTGTGAAGCTATGTATTTGTTTAATTTTTCTATCTATCTATATTTTTTAATTACCCTATTTTATGTTAATTTTGTTCTCTAAATCGGGGAATTTATTGTTTATGTCGGCTAGATCCCTGGGATATATAAGAATATAATATATACTGTAAAGCATATATGTATGTAGCTATTTAATTTCAAAGCTAAGAAGGAGGCGACGAGGGGTAAATGCATAACAAACATATCAGTCCGACCTATCTTTTACATAAGCTGAAGGAAAAATAGCTAGCACAGTTCAGCTTTATTTGACTGTGTTTGTGAAGATTAATTAGGAAGGATAATTTTTGAGGCAGGGAAATTATTGTTTCAATCCTTCAATAAAGAGGGTAATAAAATAAAACTGATTTTAAAAAGCTAAAGACTGCGGGGCTATACTGGACACACTCCGGTTATATAAGCTTATAAAATATTAGAAATAAATATTTACGTTTAATTTCATAAATACAAAATTTGTTGGCAAAATTTGATATATTCAATTCGAAAAATTCCCTCCTAAGCAGTTTTTCAATGGCTATGTAAAACGTATTTCATTTTAATTTTTGCCTTTTTCGTTTGAAATTTGGCTAAACAAATAAATTTTCTAAATAAAATTTGAACGAGATCTCCAAAGACAGGCAAATTTTGTTGATGGGATAATATATCGTTTGGTACAAAAAACGAACTATCGTGGCTAGAAAGCTTTATTCAAAAACAAAATTTCTTTTCAATTACAAAAATAAAAATTAAAAACGGCTAATTAAACAAAAATGGAACGAAAATTAATTTTTATTAACGCCAATCTAAATATGGTTGGAACGCTTATGGATCGTGGCTGGATCGTGTTAACGCTCTAAAATCATATGTGGAAAATGAAGGAAAAAAATTATTATTGTATTGATTTTAGACGTAAAAAATTTTGGCTCTGATGTTAGGGAAGGTTGAATTTTTTTAGAATTCTTTAAAATGTAAGCTAATAAGGAAGTAAAGTCAAATAGGAGTGGAGTGCTATTTTCAAAATTATCTTGACTAACGTGCATTAGCCCTTGTTTTATAAAAAATTGAAGTCAATCAAATATTTGAATTAATTTTTTCAAATAATTTGTATTCAAAATTTGATTGGCTGATTTTGGCACAAATCAGATAATTGAATTTTTTGTTTTTCCAATCTTTATTTGTAAATATCTTTCTTTGGATTGGCTTATCAACTTTTATTTTGATTTGTTTTCTCTCTACCTGTATTTTGAAATTTCTACTCATACAGTCAACTCTTTGCCTAAACTAAAATTAATTGTCATCAAAGCATTTTAGCCCAACCAGTGGGTAACGAAATTGAAAAAAACGTCAGAATTCCCCCCTCATTCAATTGGAAAACTCAATAAGAAAACGGCTAATTAAACAATAAAATTTAAAACGAAAATTAATTTTTATTAACGTTAATCCACAATTGGTTTATTTGGAACATAAAATGGATTTTTAAAAAAAAAATAAAAAATATTGACTTTGATAAAATAATTTGGAATTTTAATATATTTTTCTAATTACTTCAACTTTTTTTATTTCTTCTTATTTTCCAACTTTATTTATAACTTCCATAAGTTGTGGTATTTTCTATTTATGTCCAGTGCGATCGAACTGGCCATAGTAACCGATCAAGAATCTCCCTGGAGATCGACTCTCTCTTTGATTGAACATATTGATAAGATTTATGTTTGTTTCATTGTTGGAACAATTCCACTATGTTAAAAAACTTCCCCGTCCTTGGAATACACAGTATAAATAATTATGAAATTAAAAAAAATTTCGATTTTTGGGTAATTCGTCATTTTGGGTGTCAATATTTAGGGTGGCGATATTCTAGAGTGGAGTCTATTTTTTATTAGTAAAATTTTGAGATTAAATATTTAAAAAATTCTAATTCATATTTTAAAATAAATAAATCTATGTTGTTATCTATTATATACCTATTTATTTATTCTTCGTCAATACTATTTTTTATTTTCTCAATTTTTACCAAAACATTCCTTGGTTTCAACACCTCCTTTCCCAGCAGTTCAATCTGTAGAAAATTAAATTATTTTTTATGAACGTTTATTTTTACTTCGGATGCATTCTCATAGATTATTCTAAATTTTAATATTATAGATGTTAATGCCTTCTTTAAAATATGCTTAGCCAATGGGATTCCAACACATCGTCTTGGACCAAAACCAAACGGTAGTAAGGCAAGAAACGAAGATGCCGAATATGGTGAAATAAACCATCTTTATTTTTTTTTTTTTTTCTTTATCGAACACAAATAAATGAATGTGAAACAATAAAATAAAACTCCTGGATCCACAAGGATCACTTATGGAGAGGTAACTTACAATAAAAATCAAATACAATTTTACAGTTAAAATGTTAAATTTAAAAAAAAAAAGTATATATGTATATAAATGGACACCACAAGAAAAAAATGTAAAAAAATAAATAAAAGCGAATATCAAAAAATATATATAAGTAGGTATAATTTAAGTAAAAAAAAAAAATATTTGTACCAAAATTAATTTTATTTAAAAGGTAAGTATTAAAAAGAAAGTGAACATTTAGGCAAGGATTTTGTTATTTTACACTCCATTAATTCGTTATTCATAAATTAGGGTCTTCTGTGATTAATATATTGTCTAAAAATTTTTTAAATTGAGGAATAGTACTAATTTTTTCAATTTCATTTTTTGGAAGTTTATTCCATCTATCTATGACTCTATGTGAAAAGAAATGATTATTCTTAGTTTGTTTTTTAAATAGTTGATACCTATGCAAGCGCAGATTATTTCTATTTGGTTTAGAGAATATTTGTTCTGGTTTTATTTTATAGAAACCATTTATTATTTTGAAGGTTGTCATAAGATCTGTTCTTATGCGACGGATTTTAGTTGGAGGGAGTTTACATCTTTTTAGTCTTTCGGTATATCCTATTTTTTGGTATTTGAATTTATATCCTAATATTTTCCTTGTAAAGCTTCGTTGAGGTCTTTCTAATTGGCTATTAAGATATTCTAGTTTAGGGCTAAAACTTTCAGTGGAATACTCCATAATTGGCCTTACGTATGTTTTAAATGCCTTTACATATGTATCTATTGGTAATGTTTTAGGTAATATTCTTAGAATATTATTTAGCCTTATAAATGAGGATTTAGTGATTTTTGCTACATGTTGGTCAAATTTAAGTTTGTTATCTATGTATACTCCCAAATCTCTTATGTTATTAACTTCTTCGATTTTGTCACCGTTAATCTCATAGTTATACTTAATTTTGTTGTATATTTTTAAAACCTTAACCTTTGAGATAGAGAAGTCCAGTCTATTATTTTTTGCCCATCTATATGCATTGTTTATAGCTCCTTGGAGCTCTATACAATCTTTTTCTGTTTTAATTTCCGAATAGAGCTTAAAGTCATCTGCATATAATTTTACTTTTATGTTTTTTGGGATATGTTTGGGTAGGTCATTTATATATATCAGGAACAGCAATGGTCCTAATACAGTCCCTTGGGGAACACCTGTTTTTGGCAGAAATGGTTCAGAGAAATGATCATCTATTTTTACAATATGGGATCGATTAGAGAGAAAATTTGCTATCCATCTAATTGTTAAGCTATCTATTTTTATTTCTTGTAATTTTCTTATAAGTATTTGGTGATCTACCTTATCAAAGGCTTTCTCAAAGTCAAAATATATGACGTCCGTACCTAACTTCCTATCAAGTGAATTATACCAGTCTTGCATAGATGATAAAATTTGAAGTGTACAAGAGCTTTTAGGTAGAAATCCAAATTGCTCTTCAGCAATTAATTTATGTTTATATAGGTGTTCTAAGATGTTATTTGCTATTATGCGCTCAAAAACTCTACAAGTCGGGGATGTTAATGCAATTGGTCTGTAATTTTTTGGGTCGTTTACTGAACCCTTCTTTTTAAATATCGGTAGAATGTGAGCTGTTTTCCATAATTCAGGGACTATTCCTGTTTTGAATGTATTTTCATATAAAATAGAGAGAGGAAGAGCTAAGGGTGTAGCACATTTTTTTAGAAAATATTGATTGATATTCTCAGGACTATGGGATAATTTATTTGGGAGTTTTTTAAGTAGTTTTTCTATTATATAAGGTTCAAAAATGATTTCTTTCTGATATCCATCCTTAGCTTCGAAGCTTGCTTGTATATTGTTTTTACCTCCGCTAACTATTTCTTCAAAAATATTTCTAAATTTATTTGCTTTGTCTTTGTCTAATATTATGGGGTCGCCTTCCTCAGATTCGTTAAGTAGAGGTATACCGGAGAATTTATATCGATTTCTCTTCATTAATTTATGTATTTCCCCTATATGACCAGATCCTATTTTTTTGGATAGATAATTATTTTTATATTTTTCTATTTGCAATTTACATTTAATTTCAAGACTCTTATAATTATCTTTACTAATTTCCCCTAATTTTAGCTTTTTCCAAGCATCAGCTTTTTGTTTGATTATTTCCCTAATTTCTTTAGGATATTTCATAGGTGTTTTTTCACCAAATTTTTTTAATGGGATGAATTTTTGAATTACTTGGGTTATTATGGAATTTAGTATTTCGGCAATTTCAGAGGGATTCTTGTCCTTAAATATATTGTACCAATCATATTGGGCTAAATAACAATTAATTATTTTATAATTTCCTTTCTTAAATAATAGTACCTTTCTTTTTTCTTTAGAGTTTACTTTTTCGATCGGAAAAGTTATCTCAAATACTATCGTTTTGTGGTCACTCAAAACTAAATCATCTATAATTTTGTATTTTTCTATTAATTGCTTATTTTGTAGGATAAGGTCTAGTGTATGGGAATTGTTAAACATGGTTGGTTCTCTTATTATCTGATTTAAATTTAGCTTATTTAAGGTATTGTAGAAATATAAATTCTGATTATCTTTCGGAAGTGTAAACTCTTGCCAATTTATTTTCGGAAAGTTTAAATCCCCTAAAATAATAGTTGAGAGATCATTTTTGTATTTTTCCTTTATTAATCCCCAAAATTTTTTATCATCGACTAATTTTGTATTTGGAGGCCTATATATTAAATGGAATCTAATTCTCTTAAATTCTGAGTAAATATCGAAGGTAAGGAGTTCATGATTGTATGCGGATATTGAAAGTGTCGGAATATTAATAATTTTTATTTCCTTTTTATAAACTACGCCTACGCCCCCGCCTCTTTTTTTAAATCTATCTACTCTCAAAAAGTCGTAACTATCAGAAGTGAGAAGGGATTCGTTCGATGTATTATCAGTTAGCCATGTCTCACTCAAAAAAGCTACATGAATATTATTTTTAATTAAATAATTTTCTAACTCAAATAATTTATTTGCGGTTTTTTCTGAATTAATGGAGCGTATATTTAAGAGTAAGCAATTTAATTTTTCAAATTTTTTCTTATTTTTCTGATTGATTATCTGTGGGGTCCCTATATCCTAGTCCATGTTCACTTGCTTTTTATAAAAAATTTTAAGATTACGATAACTAGCCGTGCCATTTCCATGCTTCTCGTTAATTTCTTTGACTTGCTGTTTAAGATAATTTTGAAGTTGTAGTTCCGGTGGAGTTAGGTCCCTTCTTGCGAAAGGGCTATGTCCACCCAATTTCGGTTGATGTATTGTTCTATAGAGACTGATAAACGAGTGTGCAGCTGATGGGGTTGAAAATTTTACTTTAATAATGCGGTGGTAGTTGTTCTGTTTTTTGATGCCATGTCTTTTTACTTCGAAATTTTTGGTATCTTTAAAGTTTTTGTTGTTTACTACTACTTGGACATTTCTTTCTATAGCTTTTATGTCTTCTTCTTCGTTTTCCATTTCTGGAAATCTTTCAATGACCGCATAATAGCTCTTCTTTTCGTAAAGCTCTTTTAATTTTTCATCAAATTTTGGTTGTTGAAGCAGTTCAATTGTGGATGCTGCTTGTCTTATTTTTGGCGGCATTAAATTAGGGGGACAACCCCATCGAGATGTTGTTTGCTGTGGTTCGGATGGCAGTTGTTTTTTGCTAAAGTTTTGTTGAAATTGTTCGAATAATGTTTTAATTGTAGTCTCAATTATTGGTGTTAACAGTTGGACAACATTACGAGAAATTTGTTCAAGTTGTTCGGTTGATAGAAGCGGTGCTTTATCACTTTCACTATCGATAATCGATGAACAGGGTCTTTTTGCGTTTCCCATAAGGATTATTATTTTTGAATATTTTGAGAGGAATGAAAATATTTATTTTTAATTAGGAAGGATAATTTTTGAGGCAGGGAAATTATTGTTTCAATCCTTCAATAAAGAGGGTAATAAAATAAAACTGATTTTAAAAAGCTAAAGACTGCGGGGCTATACTGGACACACTCCGGTTATATAAGCTTATAAAATATTAGAAATAAATATTTACGTTTAATTTCATAAATACAAAATTTGTTGGCAAAATTTGATATATTCAATTCGAAAAATTCCCTCCTAAGCAGTTTTTCAATGGCTATGTAAAACGTATTTCATTTTAATTTTTGCCTTTTTCGTTTGAAATTTGGCTAAACAAATAAATTTTCTAAATAAAATTTGAACGAGATCTCCAAAGACAGGCAAATTTTGTTGATGGGATAATATATCGTTTGGTACAAAAAACGAACTATCGTGGCTAGAAAGCTTTATTCAAAAACAAAATTTCTTTTCAATTACAAAAATAAAAATTAAAAACGGCTAATTAAACAAAAATGGAACGAAAATTAATTTTTATTAACGCCAATCTAAATATGGTTGGAACGCTTATGGATCGTGGCTGGATCGTGTTAACGCTCTAAAATCATATGTGGAAAATGAAGGAAAAAAATTATTATTGTATTGATTTTAGACGTAAAAAATTTTGGCTCTGATGTTAGGGAAGGTTGAATTTTTTTAGAATTCTTTAAAATGTAAGCTAATAAGGAAGTAAAGTCAAATAGGAGTGGAGTGCTATTTTCAAAATTATCTTGACTAACGTGCATTAGCCCTTGTTTTATAAAAAATTGAAGTCAATCAAATATTTGAATTAATTTTTTCAAATAATTTGTATTCAAAATTTGATTGGCTGATTTTGGCACAAATCAGATAATTGAATTTTTTGTTTTTCCAATCTTTATTTGTAAATATCTTTCTTTGGATTGGCTTATCAACTTTTATTTTGATTTGTTTTCTCTCTACCTGTATTTTGAAATTTCTACTCATACAGTCAACTCTTTGCCTAAACTAAAATTAATTGTCATCAAAGCATTTTAGCCCAACCAGTGGGTAACGAAATTGAAAAAAACGTCAGAATTCCCCCCTCATTCAATTGGAAAACTCAATAAGAAAACGGCTAATTAAACAATAAAATTTAAAACGAAAATTAATTTTTATTAACGTTAATCCACAATTGGTTTATTTGGAACATAAAATGGATTTTTAAAAAAAAAATAAAAAATATTGACTTTGATAAAATAATTTGGAATTTTAATATATTTTTCTAATTACTTCAACTTTTTTTATTTCTTCTTATTTTCCAACTTTATTTATAACTTCCATAAGTTGTGGTATTTTCTATTTATGTCCAGTGCGATCGAACTGGCCATAGTAACCGATCAAGAATCTCCCTGGAGATCGACTCTCTCTTTGATTGAACATATTGATAAGATTTATGTTTGTTTCATTGTTGGAACAATTCCACTATGTTAAAAAACTTCCCCGTCCTTGGAATACACAGTATAAATAATTATGAAATTAAAAAAAATTTCGATTTTTGGGTAATTCGTCATTTTGGGTGTCAATATTTAGGGTGGCGATATTCTAGAGTGGAGTCTATTTTTTATTAGTAAAATTTTGAGATTAAATATTTAAAAAATTCTAATTCATATTTTAAAATAAATAAATCTATGTTGTTATCTATTATATACCTATTTATTTATTCTTCGTCAATACTATTTTTTATTTTCTCAATTTTTACCAAAACATTCCTTGGTTTCAACACCTCCTTTCCCAGCAGTTCAATCTGTAGAAAATTAAATTATTTTTTATGAACGTTTATTTTTACTTCGGATGCATTCTCATAGATTATTCTAAATTTTAATATTATAGATGTTAATGCCTTCTTTAAAATATGCTTAGCCAATGGGATTCCAACACATCGTCTTGGACCAAAACCAAACGGTAGTAAGGCAAGAAACGAAGATGCCGAATATGGTGAAATAAACCATCTTTAAAAAATTAATTTTAAATTATTAAATTTCTAATTAACATTTTATATAAAATTTTAATATGTAGTATTTAATTTCGACTATTCATTGAATGTAAGATGTCATCGGATAGAATAAGAACAACAAAAACGGCCTTTAATTTATTATTATGCAAAATGCTTTTAGTTATGGCTGAAGACCGAAACTGAATCCCGATCACTTTTGGCCAGCCCCGTATGTCTTACCCACGTAAAACCTGACCCGGAAAGTTTCAATTTTTATAAAAATTTTAATTATACTTTATTTAATAACTTTAAAATTATGTATTTTTAAATATTTTTCTACCTCTCTGGTTTGAATTCATTCGCATCTTTTCCCCAAAATTCCTCATCTCTTGCCATTGAAAATATATCTGCTTCTATTATATCCCCAGGATTCAAACAAATCTCTCCATTTTTTGTCAAATATTTAATGGTACATTTTCGGGTATTTGCACTTTAAATTAAATGTAAATAATTTAAATTAAAAAATTTTTTATTTCAAGGAATTTTTGTAAATAGATAATTCTTATTAGATAATTTAAAATTAAAAAAACATACAAGGCAACTATAGGACATAATCTAAGCGTTTCATTAATAACTCCATCTATCAATTCTTTTTCTGATGAAGTATTTAAAGATAAATTATTATCCTCGTTTTGTAAATTAATTCGAAGGTTCTCTTGTATCTGAGGATAAGCAGCCATGAAATGGGCAATACATGAAAGAGCAAAGCTAATTGTTTGGAGGCTTAATTATTAAATTTATTTTATTTGGAGTTACCTTTAGTTAAGCCTAAATTCAACTTTCGAGAGTTGAATCGTTAAATAAAATTTTTGGATACGTGTCACTAGGACCCCAGCCTATTAGGACACAGCGCAATTATGGTCGAGAAAAGTTCATAATTTTCTCGGACAGAGAAAAAATCTAACATTTATATGAAAAAACTAATTTTTAATAGCTTACCCGGCTGCCTTAACACTATTATTAAGCAAAAGATTTCCCAGAATTACTTCCAAACGAGTTGTAGAATTATTTGACGAACTTAATTATTTAAATATTTTTATTTTTCTATATACTATATTCTTTCTCATAATTATAATCGTGATACCTTTCATCATTTAGTAATATAGTATCCTGTTTGTCCATCAAGATTTGCTTATACAAAACTTTAAATAATCCAAATTGTTTTTGTTTTCGCTCATTTTCTTTATATTGTTCTTTTTTAATAATCAATTCTTTTGCAAGATTTACATATTTTTGTGGAAATTTAATTAAATTAATATTAGGAAATACAATTGAAAACGCAATCCTTGAGATCATAGCAGCAAAAAATAAATCGGCATAACTAAAAAATGGAATTTAAAAAACATAAAAAATATTTTAGATAAAAAATATATTGTATATTTTTTTCTTAAAATAAACCACATAGCGTTTTATTTTCATCTAAATATGCTTTAGTTTTTTATAATTCATTAATTAAAATTAATTTTGAAACAATTATTTATATTAAAAATAACAAACTCGCAAAAATCAACAATTCTACATTTTTTAGCTCCAATTTTCATTTCATTTAAAACATCCATTATTGAATCTTCAATAAGTTTGTTCATCTAAAAAATTAAAAATATACATAAATTTTTACAAACCGAACAAATATTTTTGTTTGTAAAAATCGAAGCACTTTTACGAAGATTAACCCATCGTTCACCGTTAGCCAAAAATAAATGTGCCACATCGGGGCGAACATAATTAACTGACTGGAAACAAATAAATTTATGAAAATATTTATATTTAAAATTATTATAAATAAATAAGTTTAAGTTAAAGTAGCAACTCTTCGGGGGCCGAGTGGGGGTTTCTCAAAAACACTAGTTTAAGTAATCCTTCACATATATCGTATACATATTGGTATGTACTTTATATCTTAAGTTTGATATATTTTATTATATGATAAAATTAGAGTTTCTAACCAATATATTTATTAAATGCTAAATTAATTTTAAAATTTATATAAAAATTATTTTAAATAATACGTTTCGTTCAGAAAAATTCTCGAATTGTTTTGTACTAAAAAGTTCCTCCAGTAAATTTGGATCGCTACAAATATAAATCTTTCTCAATTTCATTCCTGGCCCAATTTCAATTGTTAGAAAAAGTCTTCCAAATTTTTTAGTTAATTTCATTAAATGAATATATCTGGGCATATTGCTTCTAGTTGTTGTAAAAAGTCGATCAAAATTAAACTTTATTTGCCATAGGAAATGAAAACTAAAAATTAATATTTTTTAAAAAATTTATTGTAAAATTTAAATATTGACTTTGGTTATGAATTTTTGTTTGGATTACTTTATGATAGAATATTCTGAATTTATTTGGCATAATTTAGTGCAAAGTCACTACTATGGAGACTCTGCTGTATTTTAAAAAGCTGAAGACGGAAGGCAAAATCCTGATTTTTTAAAATGTTGCACTAATTTATTATAAATTTTTATTTTAATCATTGAAGGATAAATTTTAATTTAATTTACAATTTTACAAATAAATATAATTTTTTAATTATAAAAACAAATAAACCCTACTTTAATTTGTAAAAAGTCAAGATAATTAAAATAATAATTATTAATATTGCTAGAACGCCCATTTTATATATGTATCTGCTTTAAAATATTTTTTTAAAACAATAAAGTTTAAAATATTCATTAATAAATCAAATATTTACAAAAAAAATGATAAAATTGCATAATTAAGTAAAAATAAAAATATTTTTCTTTAAATTTTTTTACTTTGCCAGATGTATTCGTTTACAAAAATCCAAAACAATTTTGTTTTTTTTTCTTTGTTATTTTTTAACTAATTATAATGTAAATTTAATTTATTTTTAGTTTGTTACAAAATTTTTATTTAAATGAAAAGGCAAAAGGTTATAAGAATTAATTTAAAATTAAAAAAATTTTGTCAAATGATTTGAGAAAATATTTTAAGAAAAATTATAATCTAATTTTTTGCAAATTTTTAAATAAAACATTTAAATGACTCAATATCTGGGAACAAAATTAATATTTTAAAGTTTTGTCATATCAAATAATTTATTTTGCAAATTATATAAATATTTGCAATGACAATTAGATCATTTTTTGACGTCATATTTTGAAGAAATAAATTGGAGCATTTAAAAATACTTTTGGAATAAAATTTAACGAGCTTTATTTAAATCAGAAATCCTCTTTAATAAATTACCTAAGTTCATTTTTTAATAAAATTTTATTTGCCAATTTTAAACTATTTTCCTATTTAAAATTATTTTAAATTAAAATTATTATTTAAAAATTTTCTTTCACTTCAAAATTATTCATATTTTTTTCTTAATTTTTCCTAAATTACCTATTTTATTATTAAAATTTCCAAATAAAATATTCTAATATTTTTTAATACTTTTATTAAATATATATTTTTAGCAAATTATCTTTTAAATCAAAAATTAATCTTTTCATTATTAAATAAATATTTAAACTATAATTCCTAAAATGCTTACAAAGTTGCAATTTTTGGAAATTTTTGAAGGGCTTCATTTGTCAAAAATGGAAATAATTTTTAAAAATCAAATAAAAATAGTTTAGTTTTTGTTTTTTGGCTTCTTTTTTTTGTTTTAATTATTTTTTTATCTATTTATTTAAATAAAACAAAAATTATTTTTAAAAATTATTTACTCCAAAAATTATGTTAAATAAATTTAAATATTTTTCATTAAATTTAATTTATTTATTTTTAATCCAAATAAATTTAATTAAATGTCAAAACCAAACAGAACAAATAAATAATCAGACAAATTCCCTCAATCTTTTACCTTTACAATTAAAAATTGGTTTACTATTTGCTAATTCAACATCAGCTTTACGTTTATTATTTGGATTTGCTCAGTCTGCTCCAGCAATTAATTTAGCAATTAAAAGGGCTCGAAATGAGAGTTTAATTGATAATATTAATTTTACGTAAAACTTTTAAATTTTTGGGTTTACAAAAATATGATTTTCAAGATTTACATGGCTAAATTGTGATTGTGACACGTCTTTGGCTGCTGGATATACAAATAAATTATTTCTTGATGAAAATGTGGATGCTATTATTGGTCCCCCATGTGTTACAGGTATTGAATAGAAAAATAATCAAAAAATGTTTTTTTCCTAAACTCTATTTTTGTATTAAATTTATTTTTTAGAAGGCTTTAACAGTTCCATAAATTAAAAATAATAAAGAATTCCTCAAACTAAACAACCTAAACTGCCAAAATTTATCATAGGATCAAGAGACTTATTAAAATAATGATTTTTATAAAAAATGACTGAACTTCCGATTTTTAAGCTTGCAAAAAATCGATCAATCTATTAACTTTACATAGTAATTTCCCTTGTTTAGCTGCACTTGTCGCCGGATATGATGCTTCATTTTATAATTTTCCAATGTTTTTGTGGGGTGCTACTGTTGCAGCGGACCTTTTCGACCAAAATGTTTATCCAACTGTCACAAATATAAATTCAAACACAAAAATGTTTTTAAACCCCAAAAATAAAAATAAATATTTAAAATAAATTAAGGCTTGCAATGGCTGTCCAATCGGTTATTTGGGAATTTCAATGGAAAGAAATATCCTTAATTTATATTCAAGACGATGCTAGAAGGTTAATAATTAATTAAATTTAATTAATTATTTTTTAAAGAGCTTGTGGCTATTTTCAAAAAGATTTTGAGGATATAATTAATCCTAGTTCAAATATAACAATTGTTTTTAAAATGGAAATATACCCAAAAATGGAAAGTATTAAAGATGCAATTAAGGAATTAAAAAATAGATCGAGAAGTAAATTTAAATTAAAATCTAAATTAAAATTTATTTAATAAATTAATTAGTTATTCTTACTTGTTTTGACAATAATTTTGATAGAAGAAATTTTCTTTTAGCAGCAGCAGATATGGGTTTAGTTGAAAATAATGATTATATTTTGATTATTCCACTACTTAGAAATCAAGGAATGCTACAAATGGGTAAAATTATAAAAAAAATTGATAATTCTTTATTTGATTCAAAACACAGAAAATTTTAGTTATACAATAATACAGATATGAATTACTAAGAATATTAAAATTTTGTATCTCATAAATAATTATGTATCTTTTAATTTTAAGTTTCTATTGGAAGAAATGGATCTAAATATGATGGTTTTTGGAAAGATACTAACTCAACAAATGATGGACGTGATGCTGATGCTTTAAAAGTTGCTAGACGTTCAATTATTGTTTGTAAATATTTTATACCTCCTTGGAGTGTATTTGAAAATAGAGCCAATTCTTATTAAAGCCCTGTCCTAAAAATAACAATTAATAGTTAATAAATAATTCACCATTAGGTTCTATTATATAAAATATATTATTTAACCTCTGAAATTTTTTAAATTCTTTATATCATTATTAACATTTATTTTTCAAAAATTATTTAAAAATCTAGATTGACTTGGAGAATAGATCAAATGCACAGATTGATTCATTTATGAGTAAAATGTATGCAGAATTTGGTCAACCTCCATTTAATTGCAGTGATTCTTGTATGGGAGGGCCTGAGGATCAAAATGTTTGTAATATTGCTTGAAAATTTATTAGAAATTTAAAAACAATTTTTAAAGCCTTCTTCTTTTTCTCGAAGTTTACATGATGCTACTTATGCCTATTTACGTGCTTTAAATAATACAATGGAAAAATTTGGTTATGTGACAAAGGAAATGGCAAGAAATGGAACTTTAATTACAAATATGAGCCGTGGGGAATTTCAAGGTAATTTATTAAATTTTTATTTATTTTTAAAAATATAAAATTTATTTAAAAAATTATTATTTGTTTTATTAAACTTAAAAAATTTAGGAGAAACAGGAAATGTTATATTTGATCAACAAGGTAATCGACAACCGATATTTTATGTAACAATGCTCGATGCTTCTGATCAACCACAAGTTGTTATTGAAATTAATTTTGTTCCAAATAATACTGTAAGTATTATTTATAATTTCAAACAGATTATATACCTTCTTGATTATATAATCAAGAAGATTTTGGAGCTTTAAATTAGTGCAAGAAAATAAGGACCAAAAAGTGATAGATAGATCACATAAATGTATCCTGGGCACAAAAATCAGAAACTTTCCACCCTAAGCTCTATATAAAACCGCAGTCTTGAAATGCCCAGAGTCGGATCCCAAAATTTAAAAATACTCTTTTGTCAGTATCTTTACTCGTTTCAATCCTGTATATCATTATCCTTACGCTTTCCCAAAAAATCATTATCATTATCCTTTACGCTTTCCCAAAAAATTAATTTAAAAAATAATTGTCATAATTTATTAGAACTTAACAAAACGTTACACCGATGAATCAACAATTTGGGTTAACAGCAATGGGAAACGTCCATTATATAAACCAATTTGTGGATATACAGGAACAGATTGCCCTCCAGATATGACTACTTATATTATTATTGCAATTGGTTTGGTTGTATTAATTGTGTTTAGTTTTACTTTTGGAATCGGTTATGCTATTAGGGAGAAAAAGAAAGAAAAGCGAAGATTAACAAAAGAATGTATTATTCCATTTATTGAATTGAGAAATTTAAAAGAAATTAAAAATAATGATGGAAGTAATATAGAAATTAATAAAAGTTTGAGAAGTATTCAAAGCAATAGTAATTTATCTACAAACACAAAATTAACAGCAAATATTGAAAGTAAAAAATTGGAAACGGAAAATTATTCCCATTTTTTGTATAATAGAGAAGTTGTTTTTGGAATTAAATATCAAGTTAGAGTTAGAATATTTAATGTAGATTTAACACAATTAAGAAAGGTGTAAATATATATTAGAGATTTAAATAAAAATAAATTTAAAGATAAAACAATTAGATCATGATAATTTAAATAAATTTTGTGGGGTTTGTACAGATGCACCTATTTTGTATGGAATTTGGAAATATTGTCAGAGAGGGAGTTTAAAGGATTTAATTGCCAAAGAGCAATATGTCGGTGATTCTTTTGTGATGTTTACTTTAATGAGGGATATAGCTAGTGGATTAATAGCTTTACACGGGTCATTTGTTGGAGCACATGGAATGCTTTCCTCGGAGAATTGTTTAATTAATGATCGTTGGCAAGTAAAGATTAGCGATTTTGGATTGAATATGATTAGAGAAAGTCAACCAATGTCAAAAAGAAGTAAAAAAGAATATAATTTTATAAATCTCGATTATTTTTTAAGAATTATTGTGGACAGCACCAGAATTATTAAGAGAAAATAATCGAAAAGGAACAAAAGAAGGAGATGTTTATAGTTTTGCTATAATTTGTTGTGAATTAGTTAATAGAGAAACTGTTTGGAATGGAGTTGAAAGAGAAGATGATGTTGATGGTTTGTTTTAAAAGTTATATTTGCACTATACTATTTTGCAACCTTTCCTTAATTTAATCCTGAAAAGTCATTTGGTATATGTTAATAAATCGAGACCGATAATAAATCATAAACTCATATCATTCGACAGTAAAAAGAATATAATAAATCTAAGGCGAAATTCTAATGCCTTCGAATAGTACACAAACGCCGGAAAAATTTTTCTCAAACCCTATTTACTCAATGAGTTTTGTGTCATCCAACACAGGTCTTTGTCTTTTAAATGAGATAATATATGACATTTTGCACAAATTTTGGGAATTTGTAAAAATGGAAAGTACCGGATATTTTATAAAAGCATAACTTTAAAGATATTCTACATCGTCTAAAGCAAATAAATACATCAATCCCACCAAGGCCCTTATTACGTAACAATGAAAATATCAATCAAAATTTGGTAAATACTAAATAATTTATTATTTTATGTATGTATTATTTTCGATTTAGTTACATTTAATAAGGGATTGTTGGAATGAAAGGAATATTGAAAGGCCAAAAATGATTCAAGTTCGTTCAATGTTAAAACAAATGGTTAGAGATGGAAATCAAAATTTAATGGATTATGTTTTTGGAATGTTAGAGCAATATGCAAGTTCTTTAGAACAAGAAGTTGAAGAAAGAACTAGAGAATTAGTTGAAGAAAAAAGAAAAAGTGATATTCTTTTATATAGAATGCTTCCAAAACAAGTTGCAGAAAAATTAAAATTGGGGGAATTTGTTGAACCAGAACAATTTAGTGCAGCAACAATATTCTTTTCTGATGTTGTTTCATTTACAACATTAGCTAGTAAATGTTCTCCTTTACAGGTGTTGTTGAAGATTCTCTGTTTAAAATAGAAATTTAAATAATTCAACAATTTAAGGTTGTAAATTTGTTAAACATGCTTTATACAACATTTGATGGAATAATTGACACCCATGATGTTTATAAAGTTGAAACAATTGGAGATGGTTATTTAGTTTGTTCTGGAATTCCTCGTCGAAATGGAAATGATCATGCAAAGGCAATTGCTGAATTATCTTTTGCTTTTCTTCGATCTGTTTCGAATTTTAAAGTTGACCATTTGCCAAATGAACGTGTTAATTTACGTATTGGAATACATACTGGTCTGTTAATTGCCTCATCGTTTACTCTCATAAGAATATTTAAGGACCAGCAGTAGCTGGAGTTGTTGGATTGACAATGCCTCGTTATTGTTTATTTGGAGACACTGTAAATACTGCTAGTAGAATGGAATCTAACGGAAGACGTAATTTTATTATTTTCAAGCTTAAATTAAAAAAAAATATTTTTAGCTAGTAAAATTCATATTTCTTCCGAAACAAATAAATATTTAACAAATATAATTGGTGGCTATCTAACTGAGCCTAGAGGCGAAATAATTATTAAAGGAAAGGGTGTTATGGAAACATTTTGGCTCATTGGACATTCTAATGACCTTGACATTAACAATAATAATTCATTTACGTGGAATGAACTTCCTACTATTAATGAAGATTTATTAAATAATGAAGAAGAATAATCCTTAATATTTAATTTTTAATGATCTCTATATTCTTTTATTTTTTTAATAATCTCAATTCTTATTTGTATTTTTGATTTTATAATTAATTTAAAATATTAATAGAAACTCGATTATGCATTGCACTTGATAGTATATAATTACGGGCAAATAAGATAAATATCTGTAAAATCGAAAAATCATATTGGCCAAGCAGTAATGCTTGTTTATTTAAGTTGTCGTGCCACAAATGTGTGTGGAACCGAACCAAAAAACAACTCAGTATATTATATGTAGATAAATCGAGAAAATGTTATCAGAAAAATAATACACATACATTTATAATTAATATTTATTCACAGATTTTTATTACAAATTTCAAAATATGTATTTGTTTAAATCGGTTCTGGAGTCTCGACAATATCGCTTCGCAACCCTCCAAATGCTATATTCGAATCCCCAGAATGTCCAAGTAGCCAAAATGTTTCCATAACTCCTTTTCCTTTAATAATTACTTCTCCTCTAGGTTCTGTTACATATCCTCCAATTATGTTAGTTAAATAATGATTAGTTGTGGTTGATATATGGATACGTCCAGCTGTTGAGAGAAAAAAGAATAATTTATGAAAATTAAATTTATTTTTTTACGTCTTCCATTAGATTCCATTCTACTAGCTGTATTTACAGTGTCTCCAAATAAACAATAACGAGGCATTGTCAATCCAACAACTCCAGCTACTGCTGGTCCTTAAATATTTTTTAAAGAAATTAACAATTCATTTATTAACCAGTATGTATTCCAATACGTAAATTAACACGTTCATTTGGCAAATGGTCAACTCTAAATGTTGAAACGGTACGTAGGAAAGCAAATGCAAGTTCAGAAATTTCCTTAGCATGGTCATTCCCATTTTTCCGAGGAATTCCGGAACAAACTAAATAACCATCTCCAATTGTTTCAACTTTATAAACATCATGCGTGTCAATAATCCCATCAAATGCTGTGTATAATCCATTTAACAGATTTACTACCTAAATGTTTCGATATAAGCTATAAATTATTAATTTATTTTATTGCTACTAAATTATATACACTGCTCCACATAATTATAAGTCCACCCCTTTTTTCGGGATTTTTTGACTTCCAGTGATACAAATTTTCTGAAAATTTAGAAACACACCTTTTAGTGAATAACTAACAAGATGTGAATCGATTTTTGGCCGATTTTTTATTTAAAAAATTTTTAGGCCAAAATTTGCATTTTCGGCCTCCACAAAATTATAAGTCCACTTTTCAAAAAAGATATTTCCAAGTTTAGGAAAAATCTACAAAAATTCTAGCAAAGATACATAATGATATTATGAAAAAATAAAAAAGAACTAGACCCATATCTTTTCCTGGAACCGAGATCCTGAGACCTCAAAAATCAACGTAAAACGGGGGTAATACTCTTTAAAAAATTTTTCCGATCCCTTATCGATTATTTTCAATTTTGATTTTGGGCTCATTCGAAAGCCCTTGAAATATGCTACAAGATAGCAATAGTCTTATTTCTCAGAAAAATTCCATAGAGAGTCACAAGACGATAAACTTTCTAAGTGTCATTAGAGGGCATTTTATGGGGCATTTAGACGATTTTTGCTGCATCGGAAGATTAACGGCCCGTATCTTTCTAATCGAATTTTCTATAAAATATCGTTAATGCTATCTTGTAGCAAATTTCAAGGGCTTTCGAATGAGCCCAAAATCAAAACTGAAAATAATCGATAAGGGCTCGAAAAAATTTTTTAAATTTGAAAAACCCTGTTTTACGTTGATTTTCGGGGTCTCAGGATCTCGGCTCCGGGTAAAGATATGGGTCTAGTTCTTTTTTATTTTTCAATAATATCATTATGTATGTTTACTGGAATTTTTGTAGATTTTTCCCATTGTTGGAACTAACTTTTCTGGAAAGTGGACTTATAATTTTGTGGAGGCCGAAAATGCAAATTTTGGTCTAAAAATTTTTTAAATAAAAAATCAGCCAAAAATCTATTCACATCTCGTTAGTTATTCACTATAAGGTGTGTTTCTAAATTTTCAGAAAATTTGGATCACTGGAAGTCAAAAAATCCCGAAAAAAGGGGTGGACTTATAATTATGTGGAGCAGTGTATTATCTAAAATTCTTAGCTATTAAAGTTCGAAGGAATATAACTGCTTACCGTATTTTCTCGATTAATCTCCCCCCCCCCCCTCCCCTCGAATAATTCCCCTCTCTAGATTAATTCCTTATGCCAGAGATGGGTTGAAAAGACAATTCAGACAATTCCCCACCTTCAAAACAATAAAATTGGTGGGTAAACACTAGAGTCCGGCAAAATCGCATTCCCGGGATCCCGGAACGGGATTTTTTTTCAAAATTTTGTACGGGACGGGATCCCGCGGGATTAATCCCGTAATCCCGGTAATCCCGTTCTCAAATTTCCCGGGATCCCGCCGGGATTCCGGGATTTTCACAAAAAAATTTTTAAATTAAAAATAACTTGAATATTGGCGGATTTTGGGTCAATATCGGTTGATTTCGATGGATTAAGGGAGGAATGAATAGATATAAGAGTATGAATAGGGATATCAGTGGATTAAGAGGGATTAAAAGGATTTGTATGCTTATAGGTGGATTGAGGGTGATATCGGTATATTTGGAGTGGTAAAGGGTGATTTGAAGAACGGTGGGTTAGGTCGAATATAGCGGATTTAAGGCTCAACTGGATTTGAATGGATATATGGGGATTATTCCTCTAATCCCTCAATATACTCTTAATCAACAGATCCTCGATATACCTCTTAATCCATAAATCCCTGATACCTCCTATTATCCTCCAAATCCCTCTTTATCTGGTGTTAATCCCAAATTCATGATATCCTTTTCCGATACCCCAACATCATATATCTCTTAATCCTCCGGAATTGAACTTAAGACGATTTAAATTACAAACCAACGTATACCTCACAATCCCTCTATATCTCTGTTAATCTCAAAGATCCATTCTTATTACTCGTAATCCATCCACCACAAACAAAACTTTTCGAATTTTTCTTTTTTTGGAAGGCTAAGAAGCCAGCTTTTTTCATTTTTTAGCGCCGCAGGCGAAAATTTTGAGAATTTTTGAAGAGCAAGTCACCAAATTTCTTCCTTTTTCAGCGCCGCAGGCGAAAATTTTGAGAATTTTGGACGGCCAAGAAGCCAGATTTCTTCCTTTTTCAGCTCCGCAAACAGTTTACTGGAGTAATTATAAATCCCGTAAATTTGAAAAAAATTCCCGGGATCCCGGAACGGGATTGGGTTTTCAAAATTCGACCGGGACGGGATCCCGCGGGATTAATCCCGTAAATCCCGGAATCCCGTTTTCCGCGAAAAACCCGGGATTCCGGGACGGGATCCCGTAAAATCCCGTACGGGGTCCCGTCCCGTGCCGGTCTCTAGTAAACACAACGTCAAGCTCAACGGGTCGAAATGAGAAATCTTATTATCATCTGAACCGTCGAGGGAATTCAAGAGTTCAATTGTTTAAATATTTATAAAAATAGTGTATAAATTACCCCCAAGCAAGTTTATATGGTTCAGTGCTGCACTATAGACCTAATACTCCCTGGGGTATGTCCATGCTTTATACTCGGATTAGGAATTATTTTCTTAACTAACTTTATAATAGTTAAAAGAATCCATTGACTTATTCACCTGTAAAGGAGAACATTTACTAGCTAATGTTGTAAATGAAACCACATCAGAAAAGAAGATCGTTGCTGCACTAAATTGTTCTGGTTCAACAAATTCCCCCAATTTTAATTTTTCAGCCACTTGTTTTGGAAGCATTCTATATAAAAGAATATCACTTTTTCTTTTTTCTTCAACTAATTCTCTAGTTCTTTCTTCAACTTCTTGTTCTAAAGAACTTGCATATTGCTCTAACATTCCAAAAACATAATCCATTAAATTTTGATTTCCATCTCTAACCATTTGCTTTAACATTGAACGAACTTGATCAATCCTTGGACGTTCTGTTGGAACTTCACCCCAACAATCACGAATTAAAAGTAACTGTTATGTTTAATTAATTAAATAATTATATGTATAATACCAAATTATTATTGACTTCTTCTCGAGGATGTAATTGTGGTCTATGTGGAACAGCAACATTTGTTCGCTTCAGCCGATAAAAAATTTCTTTAAAATTTAAGATTTATTACTGAAAAACATTTGCGTATTTTCTATTAATGAGCTGAGTTTGTAATTAAGAGGATTTATGGATAAAGAGTGATATCTGTGATTTTAGTGTGGTTAGAAGTATATCAGATGAAATTAAAGGCTAAATTGTAGTAACTGTGTTCTGTGCAATAAAGGGTGATGTGTGATTTTTGTGTTTATGAAGTATAACAGAAGATTAGGGAGCTAACGGGTAATTTCTGGGATCTGGAGGCTGATGTTTGATAGCTGGAATTTAAGGCAAAATTTTTGGGGATTTCCATCAGTGGGTGGGGAGAGAGCCCATCAACGGTTGTAATGCTAAAAATTATAGTCCGGCAATGGGTGTGCGATGCATGTTAGAACATTGAAAGTTGTTATCGTTTAAACTAAAAAGTTATGATTCCAAATTTTCGATTAGAAACTCTTTCAAAAAGGAAATTAAGGAAAAACGAATTATTTCAGCGTGTTTACTTTACTGTCAAATTTAATACAAACCATCAACATCATCTTCTCTTTCAACTCCATTCCAAACAGTTTCTCTATTAACTAATTCACAACAAATTATAGCAAAACTATAAACATCCCCTTCTTTTGTTCCTTTTCGATTATTTTCTCTTAATAATTCTGGTGCTGTCCACAATAATTCTTAAAAATAGGATATAAAGGATCTGATTAGGGCATTTTAATCACTAATGGGAGTGAACTAGAAGTGGATTTGGATGCCAATGAATTAACATTTTAATAAAATGGGTGTAAATCAGGAATGGGACGGGTTACCCGGTGCCCGGACATTTTTTCGACCCGATACCTAATCGAAAAATTTTCCAGAAACCGACTCGAAACCCGGCCCGACTTTTCCTCTTTCAGCCATTTATATTTATTTCCTTTTAAATCAAAAATTATCTTTTACTTCTTTTTGACATTGGTTGACTTTCTCTAATCATATTCAATCCAAAATCGCTAATCTTTACTTGCCAACGATCATTAATTAAACAATTCTCCGAGGAAAGCATTCCATGTGCTCCAACAAATGACCCGTGTAAAGCTATTAATCCACTAGCTATATCCCTCATTAAAGTAAACATCACAAAAGAATCACCGACATATTGCTCTTTGGCAATTAAATCCTTTAAACTCCCTCTCTGACAATATTTCCAAATTCCATACAAAATAGGTGCATCTGTACAAACCCCACAAAATTTATTTAAATTATCATGATCTAATTGTTTTATCTTTTAAATATTTAAATTTAGTTTTTATTTAAATCTCTATTAAATATTTACACCTTTCTTAATTGTGTTAAATCTTCATTAAATATTCTAACTCTAACTTGATATTTAATTCCAAATACAACTTCTCTATTATACAAAAAATGCGAATAATTTTCTGTTTCCAATTTTTTATTGTCCATACTTGATAATTTTGTACTCCCTCCTTTAAATTAAATTTCTATTTAATTTTAATTATTAAAATCACCAGATTGACTGCTTTGCAAACTTTTCATGCTTTTATTTAATTCCAAACTTTTAACATCTTCTGTACTTTGCATTTCTTTTAAATTGCCTAATTCACAGAATGGAATTATACATTCACGTGTTAGCCTGTCTTTTTCACGCATTTTTTCACTTAAAAATTAATTTTTTGGCAATAATATTAAAATTGTTTTTTAATTAGTTATAATATTAGGGCTTTTTAATTTTTCTATAAATTTCAGTATAATTTTATATTGATGTATAGAAAACAGAATTAATTCCAAAAATAGTAAAAAAAAATTGAATTGGATGATTCTGAAAGTCCCTCGATATAGTAAGTTATCTTTACACACAACCATCCCTTCATGTCGGATGAGTTGCATTTCTGCTTTAGGTACAAAGAGAGGAATCTTAGTTATGCTACGCTTACATAAAAATCGCGCGCGACACGCGACAGTCGCTAGGCGACATGTCGCCGGCGACAATCGCTAGTTGTGTGCTTACATAAAATCGGCGATTTCCGCAAAAGCGACTGTCGCAAAGCGACAAAACGCTATTTTTATGTAAGCACAAAGCAGCGACGTCGCTAGGCGACATGTCGCCTAGCGACGTCGCAAATCGCGCGCGATTTTTATGTAAGCACAAAATTTCGTGGCCGCACAAAATACCGAATTCTCAAAATCGCGAATAGGCTAAAAAAGCTCAAAATCGCGAATCGGTAAAAATATCTCAAAATATGGAATCGGCCAAAAAAGCTCAAAATATGGAATCTTAAAATATCGAATCTCAAAATCGCGAATCGGCCAAAAAAGCTCAAAATACCGAATCGGCTAAAAAGTAGTTAAAAATGTCGAATTTTTTAAAAACGAAAAGGGCCGTTTGAGTGCCGCTGCAGGTCTTTTTCTGATTATTCAGGGATCTGTAACTCAGTCCAATCAGGTCGGATTTCATTGATTTTGGTATCATTCGATGCAGCTCGACGTGCTCTTTCAGATGAGCTATCATTCGGAAACTCGAAATTCGGTTCGGGATTCGAAATTCGGTTCGGGTCCGGGATTCGACTTTTTCAAAATCCGAGCTGAGATTCGTAATCAGCACATTTTTTTACCTTAGAAAAATACTTTCTCTTATTTTTAAAATTTTTTTACGAAGAAGTTGGTCACAACTTTGTTCAGACTCAACTGGCCTTTGCCGCATTGTCGATATCTTTCGATATTTTGAGCTTTTTTTGCCTATTCCATATTTTGAGATTCGATATTTTGAGATTCCATATTTTGAGCTTTTTTAGCCGATTCGCGATTTTGAGATTCCATATTTTAAGAATTCGGTATTTTGTATGGGAGCCCAAAATTTATTAGTTTTTCTATCTTTTTCTTCTATATTTTCTTTATTTATTTATCTCTATTTTTCACGTTGGTGGAAGTCAGAGTACTGTAATGTATAGGACAATTCGTTGCCACTATTTTATTGTGGCTTTTATATTGTGGGTTTTTTAATTTTTCCATTGATATTAGAGTTCGGAACGGGTGCGGACCAGAGATGGACGAAAATTTTCCGTTTCGTATTTCATTAAAAATATATTTTCGTTCCGTTTTCGTTTCGTAAACTCAATTTTTAGACGAAAATGACGAAAAAATATTCGATATTTTTAGACAAATTTTGTCGTATTTTTAAGGCAAAAATTGAAAATTTTTCTCCTAGGAACTGGAAATTCAAAAAATTTTGCCTGCGGCGCTGAAAAATGAAGAGAGCTTACTGTTTGATCATTAAAAATTCTCAAAATTTTCGCCTGCGGCGCTGAGAAATGGATAAAAGGATAGGCTTTAGTGATTGTATTTTAGGATATAGATCTTATCAATAGACTGGTCCCCCTTTTATATAGCTCGGTTCAGTCCCATTGGTTCAATGAGATCATGAAAGATCAAAGGGAAATCGGGGCTTTGGAGGTCCGGACCCGTTTCCGGGTCCTTTTTCCGTTTTTAAGGGTTTTCATGGTTTCCCGGACCCGGTCACCGGGAAACCGTACTTTGATATTAAATTTTTGAAGGAAAAGGGAAAGGAATATTTATAATTTCCACTATTTTCTTTAATTGGGCGATGGTTGAGTGGTTATGTTGACTGACTTTACTCATCTAGTTATCTTGACAGGGATGGGGTTCGAATCCATGTAGGAAGTGGGACTGAGAAAATTTTCTTCTCAAAAATAAATATCGTTAAACTTTAAACCCTCTTAATCCCTTAAATGCCTTGATTTTCCCCGAAATTTTTTGTCCATAACTTTATGGGACGAGCCCTACTCATCGAGAAATGATCACTTTTTCATGTTTTTGGTATCATTTGATAGAGAATTAAAAGCTCTACAACATATAAAAAATCAAAATTATTGACCGATTGATAAAAAGTTATGATAAAAATACTCGATAGCATACTGAAAATCTCAAAAATATCGAAAAAAAGAATATTTTTTGCAAAAAGTATACCTTTTTCAAAATCAATTTTGACCCATAAGATTTAACTTTAAAAATATAAAATTTATATTGATCGATAGAGAATAAACTGAACTTTCAGAATCTTTTTAAATTTCGAAAATCGGATCAGAATTGATCGAGAAATAGCATGTCGCAAAAAAGTGTCGCCAAAAATTCAAACATGTTTGAATCAAAAAAAGTGTCGCCGGCGACATGTCGCCGGCGGAAATCGCATTTTATGTAAGCACACGAAAAAGCGACAAAATCGCGCGCGACATGTCGCCGGCGACAGTCGCGGTTTATGTAAGCACTCGAAAAAGCGACAAAGTCGCGCGCGACAAGTCGCCGGCGGAAGTCGCTTTTTATGTAAGCACGCAAAAAAAGCGACAAAATCGCCGGCGACTTTTCTCTCCTCTTTTTCCATTATCTTTTCTGTCGCGTGTCGCGCGCGATTTTTATGTAAGCGTAGCATTAGTCTTACACAGGAATTTTTTGTGAGTGAGTGGTCTTAGAAATATTTCTGAAGCTTCTTTATTAAGAACCTTATTTCTTAGTTTTTAAAAGATAATTTTTTTAGTTCCAAAAAAGCTAACCGAACAGCATAACCAATTCCACCTAAAGTAGCTACTAACAATAACAAAACCAAACCAACACCAATTAATATATATGTTGTTATATTTTGTGGACATTCTGTCCCAGTATATCCACATATTGGTTTATATAAAGGTCTTTTACCTCCTCTATTTGCCCAAATAACGGATTCGTCGTTGTAATTTTTAGTTATTTGCTTTAATTTTAAAATAAATTTAATTAAAATTAATATTACTAATGTATTATTTGTAAAAGAAAGTTGCATTAAACTATTTGGTTGATCAGAAATATCCAACATTGTAACAACAAATATCGGTTCCCTTTCTCCATTATCATCTAAAATAACATCTCCTGTTTCCCCTTAAATTTTAATTTCATTTTATTTTTTTCCAATATTACTTAAACCTTTAAAACTTCCTTTACTCATATTATTAATTAAAGTTCCATTTCTTGCCAAATCTTTTGTTAAATAACCAAATTGTTCAGCTGATCTGTTTAATGCTCGTAAATAAGCATATGATGTATCATGTAAACTTCGAGAATACGAAGACGGCTTTAATAATTATTTTAATTATTCATAGAGATTTACAGAATATTTGGATACTCCTCAGCTAAATTTTAATTATTCAACAGGGGTCGAAGCAAAAAATATTTTAAATTTTATGAAATTATTTAACTCTGCCTTACTTTCTGGTATTCGATAGCGGTATTTCGGTATATTTCCGATACAGAAATATTATTTTTTCAAAATATGACGAGTACATTATCGTTATCAGCATTCTATTTAAAACGTTTAGACTTAGGCTTTAATATCTACATTATAAGAAAGTAAACAGTAAATAAAGCGCCTAACAATAATTGAAGGGATGTTGCAGTTCGATTCCTGCCGTGGAAACCTTTGCCAATATTTTTATAAGCAAACTAAACAATTTGATCATTAGGTCCACCCATGCATTCATTTATACAGTTAAAGGGCGGCTTCCCAAATTCAGATGTCATTTGTGCCATAAAAGCATCAATTTGAGAATTGGATTCATTTTCTAAATCAATCTATTTAATAAAAAAATTTAAATTTTCATTTGAAACCCAAAAAATTATTTTAATTACAATAATTGTCCTTCTTGCAGCCTTCAAAGCATCTCCATCACGTCCATCATCAACTCCATTCGTTGTCATCCAAAAATTATTATATTTTGATACATTTGTGCCAGTACTTACTTAAATTTAAACGAAAAAATTTTTTAAATTAAATTAAAATTTAATTTCTACTTTGTTGTAACATTCCAAGATTTCTTAATTGTGCAAAAATAAACACAAATTCATTACTCTGAGCTATTCCAGTATCAGTTATTGCTAACAAAAAATCACGTCTTGTTGTAATATTATCTATATTGGCTACTACGACTGTAAAAAATAAAAAATAAAAATTATTTTTAATATTTTAAAAACTTCTTGAACGATTCCCCAATTGTAAAAGTGTGCTTCTCATATTTTCAGGTGTTGCTAACATTTGTTGATTATATACAATTGTTAAATTTGGATTTGAATTTACTATACTTTCAAAATCTTGCGGGAAGTAATATCCAACTCTAAAAAATTTTATTTTTTTAGATTAGAATAAAAAAATAAAAATATTTGATAGCCTTAACTACTCGCCTTCGAACATTGTCAGGAATATAAACGAGAGATACTTCAGACCATTGAAATTGCATAAGAACAGATTCGACTGCTTGAGCGAGGCTATAAATTTATTTAAAAATAATTTGTAAATAATTAATTGTATTCACATTTTTGTGTCAGAATTTACATTAGTGCATGTTGGATAAACAGAATCATTTGCAAGAGTTGTAGCTACAGTGGCACCCCACAAGAAAACAGGGATATTATAGAAGCCTGGAGCCAAACTTGAATCAATTGCCGCTTAATTTTAAATAATAAATAAATTTATTCCTCACAATAGTTGAAAATAATACTTAGAGGTAGTTAAGGTTAATTTTATGTTGAATAAAATAGATGTTAACATAGAATTAAAATAATTAACGTGATTATTCTACCTGTAACACAAGGAGGCCCAATAATAACATCAACATCTTGGTCAAGAATTAATTTATTAGAATATCCAACAGCAAGTACTTGATCACAATCACAAATTAACCAAGTAAATCTACAAAAACATTAAAGATATATTTTGGATAAATTAAATATTCTTTACGTAAAATTAACAAAATCAATTAAATGTTCATTTCTAGCCCTTTGTATAGCAATGGAAATTGCTGGAACACTTTGTCCAAAACCATAAGCAGATCTTAATTCACTAGAATTTGCCCCCAATATTCCAACTTTAAGCACAAGTTGTGTTGATGTTGTTGAAGATAAAGTTGATTGTTTTGGTTGGGATGTTGTTGTTGTTGTTTTGGGTGTTGTTTGTGTTGTTGATATTATTGTTGTTGTTTCGGATGAATTGTTTTGACAAACATAAATATTTAAATTTATTAATAAAATAAATGAAATAAAGAAATATAGCATGATTATTTTATTAAGATTATTTTATTCAAGGAGGTTTATTTAAAAAGAATAAAATAAAAGGAAGTAAATTCATTTTTATTTTTAAAAATTTATAGTTAACTTTAGAAAATGACATTTAAAATAAAGAAGCCTTAAAATTAAAAATTAAATTTTGTTTTGTTACTATATTTAAATATAATTATTTTGTTTTTTAAAAAATTTCTAAAGGATTCAATTTTTAATTCGGCAAATACGCCAACGCTGAACTTTTGTTATGAAAATGCACTTAAAATAACAAAAGAATTGACGTTTACTTTATGATTAAATATTAAATCATAAAAAATAAATTTTACGATAAATTTATTTTAAATATTCTTATTGGCTAATTTTATAAATGGAAGCCAGAAAATTCGTATAAATAAATAATATGTATTAAGATAATAATATATTGATACAGTATATATTTTTAAACTAATATTCATGATGTTTTATTTTCATGTTTATTCCTCGCTTGGTTGGAGTAATAACTAGAGTAAGTCGAGTACCGAGTAATTGGGAAAAAACCGAGCTCGAGTAATCCGAGTTTGAAAAACCCGAGTTCGAACTCGAACTCAACTTTTTAGGCCAATTCGAGTTCGAGTAGTCGAGTAATCGAGTAATTTTTATAAAACAGTATTTTAAAATAATTTCAATAAAAACAATACTTTTACTAAAAACTATTCATAATCAGTGCCGTGTTTTGGGCATTTGTTGGCAGTAATGCGTTAGATCTTCATCCAAATCCCAGTTTTTTTCGTTAATCCGTCTATATCCCTCTTAATCCGCAGAAATTCCATGATATGCACACAATCCATGTTATACATCAATGGATAATATTATTTCGTGGATTTGTGTAGATTAAGGGGATATCGAGTGATAAGAGGAATGAGATGGAGATCAAGGGATTAAGCGGGATTTGAACCGATTATAGCGAGATTTGGGTTATTAGGAGCAAAATCTTGGAAATTCGGGAGATTAATTGGGATATCGGATTAGGTATATTGTCGAAAAGTGATCATGAGATCCGTTGCTCTATCCCTCTCTTTTCGCGCCATTGGCTTAAATTTTGAGAATTTCTCAAGGTTAAGTAGGGACACCAATTTTCAGAAGGCCAGATCCCTTGAAATATCCGGATATTACTAAAACCCACTTAGCTTGATTGAATCTTCCGATATACACAAATCTTCCTTTTTCAGCGCCGCAGCCGAAAATTTCGAGAATTTTGGAAGGCCAGAGAGCAAAATTTCTTTTTTTTTAGCGCCGCAGGCGAAAATTTTGAGAAATTTGGAAGACCAACACACTAGATTTCTTCTTTTTTTTAGCGCCGCAGGCAAAAATTTTGAGAATTTCAGAAGATCCTTAAGCTAAGATTCTTCCCTTTTGCGCCACAGATGGGGCATAAAAATACTCGGTTTTAACCGAGTACGTCGAGTAGGAAGTTTCCGAGCTCGAGTAATCCGAGTATTATGATCCCGAGTTCCGAGTCGAGTAATTACGCAAAAAAACCAAGCGGTCGAGTCGAGTAACTCGAACTCGACTTACTCTAGTAATAACCATGGTGGACTAGAGAAAATCCAATTATGGTACCATACAACACTTTATAGGTCTATGCAACACGATTATTAATTTAGTAAATAAATTTTTATAAAGTGTTTATAATTTAGTTATAAGTAATATGAAGATTTTCTCAAATGGTTGATTATTCTTTGATGATTATTTTATTACTTAGATGATTATTTTCTAACCTGCAAGTATTAATTGTCTTTCTCAAATTCAATTAATATTTTCCAAAAATGATTACTTAGTTGAAGAGCTTTTCTAGCCTTTGTTTAAATATAATGGAGATGCTAATCGTTTCCTTTGTACGAGTTCCTTTAAATGGATATTGATATGTAATCATTTATTATATCGAGAACGACTTTTATTATTGCTTACAATTTCCTTTAAATCATACCGTTTCTCTAAAACTGTAAATAACTATTCTACCATTATCAGTTTAGGTGGGTGTATTTTTCTATCAGATTATCAAAATAATGACATTTCATGAAGGATTAATTAAAAGCCATTTTCTCCATCATCCAGGAAGAAAATATTTTCTATAAACCTTTTCACATATTCATATACCATATTTTAATTAAAAATATTTAAATTTCTAAACAAATAATTTAAAGGAATACTTACAATTCCCTTAAATTTTTATAAAAATTTTAAATAAATATTTATTTGCTCTATTTTTAATTGTCGTAAAATTATAAAATTAAGATTCCACAGTTAGTTTTGAATTTTCAAAGGTGTTTGTTTAGTTTTTGGATTAAATTTTAAGAAGAAACCCTTGAAGAAAATTAAAATTTATAAAAATATAAAAATTTTAAAATATTTGAGTATCCATTTTTTTAAATGTCATTTTTTGAACAGAAGAATGGAATTAACATCCTCTGAAGAATTTATAAAGGTCTTCCGCCTTAATTCAACATTTTCCCATTTTTTAAATTCATTAGAAATTTTTTTAACGAAAATAGTTACAAATAAATTTCAAATTTATGATAACTTTTCTTATTTTTCTCCTTCTTTTTTTAAAATTTAACTTGGATGGTGTTTTATGTCAAAATATTTCAAATAACTCCGCACTAACAACTAACGGTATTTCAACTACAACGACAATTATAGCACCAACAACAACAACACAACCACCTTCACAGATATCTTCTTCGTCTTTGCCACAACTTCAAATAAAAATTGGTCTGTTAGGAGCAAATTCTAGTCAGTATAGACCTGCTTATGGTTTTGGACAAAGTGTTCCAGCAATTTCTATTGCTATACAAAGAGCTAGAAATGAACATTTAATTGATTTTGTTAATTTTACGTAAAGAATATTTATTTTATTAAAATATATCTTTAATGTTTTTGTAGATTTACTTGGTTAATGTGTGATTGTGATCAAGTACTTGCTGTTGGATATTCTAATAAATTAATTCTTGACCAAGATGTTGATGTTATTATTGGGCCTCCTTGTGTTACATGTATATATTCTTTTAGAAATGACCTAAAATTAATTAAATTTTCCATAAATTTTTGGGTTAACTTTTAAGAATCACTTTATATTTACTTTTTCTTACAATACATAGAATCTGTCTGATATTACTTCGACTCGCTGAATTTTAGATTATTATGTGATTATTTAAATAATTATTCAACCCTTAAAAATCTAACTCTTATAACTAAAAATAATAAAATATTCATTTTAAATATTTAGCGGCCCTGGACGCGGCATTGCCTCCAAGTTTTTATAGTTTGCCTATTTTCCTTTGGGGTGCAACAATTGCAACTATATTAAACGATAATAACATATATCCAACTGTAACAAATCTTAATTCAAATACTTTATGGTAATTGAAAAAATAATATAATTTATTTTTTAATTAATTATCATTAAATTAAAAGTCCTTATCAGTTTAATTTTTCTTAAATTTTAAGTCTAGCACAGGCGATTGAAGCAGTATTGTTACAATTTCAATGGTATGAGGTGTCTCTAGTCTACATTCCAGATGATATTCGAAGGTAAGTAAACGATAATATTAGTTAATTGAAGACTTAAATCTTAAACTATTTAAATATTTATAACTTTTTTTTCCAATTTTCGAAGATTTTTGTTTCAAAACTTCTCTGATTCCATACAAATTATTTAAATATAAAACAAAAATTAACTCTTTTAGAGTTGGTTATTTTTTCCCACAAGATTTTCAAAATGTTGTTAATGCAAATCCAAATTTAACGATTGTATATAATCAACAAATGGCTGCAACAACTGCAAGCATGCACAATGCTCTTACTCAAATAAAAAATCGTTCAAGAAGTAAAATAAAAATATTCGAGATAATTTTTCTTTTTTTTAACAGTTGTAATAGCCAATATAGATAATATTGCAACAAGAAGAGATTTTTTGTTGGCAATAACTGATACTGGAATATCTCAAAGTAATGAATATGTATTTATATTTGCACAATTAAGAAGTCTTGGAATGTTACAACAAAGTAAAAATCTTGTTTTGGTTAAAACTTTGTGTGAGTGTAGATTAAGTGGGCACAAATCCGAAAAACTACCTTTTTTATTGTAAATAAATTAATCTGCAATTTGTATTTTTGTATATCTCATATGTATGTACAGATAATCTAGTGGGGTAATTCCATTACGGGAGGTCGCAGGATTTATTTATGCCCGGGTCAAACATTTAAGTACCTCAATCATACTTTAGAAAATGTACAGTTTTTAAATATTAAAAGTAACCTCCAACTCAAATACATCAAAGTTTGATGATTTTTGGAAAGTAACAACCGGAGTTGATGATGGACGTGATGGAGATGCTTTGAAAGCAGCAAGAAGGACAATTATTGTAAAGAAAATAATTAAAATGAATAAAATTAATTTGATTTTAAAGGTTGACTTAGAAAATCAGTCAAACTCTCAAATTGATATTTTCAATGCTAAAGTAGTTGGTGAATTTGGAAAGCCTCCCTTTAATTGTGTAAATGAATGTATGGGTGGACCTAATGACCAAATTGTTTTTAAAAAATATTTTTTAATTAAAAAAATAATTTAAGCCAGCTTCGTATGCTCGAAGTTTACATGACACAACATATGCTTATTTAAGGGCATTAAATAAAACAACAGAAAAGTTTGGTTATCTAACAAAAGATTTGGCAAGAAATGGAACTTTAATTAATAATATGAGTAAAGGGGAATTTCAAGGTAAAGAACGAGTTTAGAGCTTTTGGTGTTGAAACTTCAGCTTTTAACCCTTATGTTTAAGCGCCGCAATTTCAAAACATTACCCCACTTATGGCAAACATTCTGAAACCGTAAAAATGTCAAGAACTAAATAAAACAAGAAAAGGTTTGAGTCACATTTATCATCAATGCCAAGAGTTCTACGACTGTCTGACAGCTTTTGCCTCAACTATCTAAACTAACAAAAATGATAATTAATGGCGCTTATCTAAAAAATATAGATAATAGAAATTAATAGGTTCGGGGTTGTCGAGTTGAGATTTAAATGCCAACATTGTGATGCAACATTAATTAACACAATTATATTAGGAGAAACCGGTCTGATTATTTTTGATGATAATGGGAATCGGCAACCAAATTTCTTTTTAACAATGTTAGATGCCTCTGATCAAGCAAATGTTGTAATGAATATTACAGTTATTGGGGGAGTTGCAGTTAGTAAAATAAATAAAAACAAACTAAAATAATAATTTGTAGACTTTGATAAAAAGATATACGAATGAGACTGGATTGTGGGCAAATAGAGGAGGTAAAAGACCTTTATATAAACCAATATGTGGATATACTGGGACAGAATGTCCACAAAATATAACAACATATATATTAATTGGTGTTGGTTTGGTTTTGTTATTGTTAGTAGCTACTTTAGGTGGAATTGGTTATGCTGTTCGGTTAGTAGTTAAATATTTTTTTGGAATTTAAAAAAAATTATTTTTTAAAGAGAAAAATTAAAAGAAAAGGAACGTTTAACTAGAAAATGTTTAATACCTTTTGGAGAATTAAAAAATATAAAAGAATTAAAAAGTAATGAAGATATGAGAAGTTTAGAAGCAAATAAAAGTTTAAAAAGTTTACAAAGTAGCCAATCTGGCAGTACAAAATTAACAAGTATGGATGATAAAAAATTGGAAACAGAAAATTATGCACATTTTTTATATAATAGAGAAGTTGCTTTTGCTATTAAATATCAAGTTAGAGTTAGAATATTATCGGATGATTTTATACTTCTTAGAAAGGTAATATTGTAATTAATGATTTTTATTTTAGAGCTTTTGATTTTAAAATTCCAATTAAAATGAGTAAACCTAGTTGACATCAGATAAGCTTTTCGAATCATAGCCAACGATGGGGAGGGGGAGAGACGAGACCGAAGGCCCGAAGTGACCCAAAATGGAAGAACGACCTCTAAAAGTAGAGGCGCGACGCCCATTTAAAAGGAAGGGACCGAATTGACGCTCATCTAAAAGGATGAGTTTTAGATGATCTAAAAGGATTAATAATATATAGATCTAAAAGGATTCTAATTTTAAAAAAGACTTCAAATGATACGTAAATCTCCAAAAAAATAAACCTAGCACAGTTTTAAAGCCGCAGACATTCCTGCGCGTTAATGGACGCGCCTCCAATTACAAACAACGCTTCCCCGACGTAACTAAATTTTAAAGCTATAAAACCCATTCAGCTATTTATCCATGAGCTGGTTATTAAGGGACACGCCCAAAACGGCGCGCGGTCATAACGGCGCAAAGCCATAACTTGCTTCAAGATTTCCTAATCTTACCAAATTTAGTTTAAACGATTCCTCTCATCGAGCTAAGGTAAAATAAATACAGATAAATACGAATACTTACTTGAACTTGTCTCAACTCTCATGGAAAAATATACTCCCTTACGCACAATAACCGTAAAACAAAAATCGTTTAATTATCCTTCACATATTAGGAAACTCATCAAATATAAGAAAAAACTATTTACAGAGTTTAAAAAATCAGATTGTGGCCTAGAAGAATATATTAATGTTTCCAAAACAATTAAACATCTTGTTAACTCTTACAAATCACAAAGAATTAAATCAATAGTAAGTAACCGTAAAAACATGACCAAATATATGAAAAACCTGACTCAGAAATATTCTCCTATATCATGTTTAGAGCATAACAATACTTTTATTTTCGATGATCAGGCCAAATGTAATTTATTTTCTTCTGTTTTTGCAAATTCTTTTTCTAATCTCCCTAGATTTGATCCTCCTAAATTAAGCCCATGTAACTTCATAAATGCCCTTGAAGATATCGAATTTAGTCTATTAGATATCGATAATATATTAAAGAATTTACCTAACAATAACTGCTGTTCTGAGGATGGTATAAGCTATACCTTGCTAAAAAATTGCCATTCGTCTATTACACCTTTCCTATCTGATATTTTTAGATTGTCATTGGATTCAGGAATTCTACCTCATTCTTGGAAAGTCTCACATATCACACCTGTTTTTAAGAAAGGGGATAAAACTATTGCAGCAAACTATAGACCCATTTCTATTACATCGGCTATATGTAGAGTGCTAGAACGTATCATACTTAACAGTTTACTGACCCATTTAGAAGAAAACAAAATTATTAGTGAAAGCCAATTTGGATTCTTAAAAAAGCGTTCTACAACTACCCAACTAATATTTACATTCTCTCACTGGTATAGAGCTATACTTGAAAATAAAAATGTAGACTGCGTATATATTGATCTTAAGCATGCCTTCGACTCTGTCCCCGTCAAATTCTTGATTTATAAATTATTTAACATAGGAGTTAGGGGGAAATTACTTAACTGGATCTCATCATTTCTAACAGATCGTACAGCCAAAGTAAAAATTAACACAACATTTTCTACATCTTTTAAAATATATTCTGGCGTTCCCCAAGGATCTATCTTAGGACCCATTTTATTCTTAATATATATAAATGATTTAACCTTCTATATTCCCAATAATGTTAGTAAATGTTTATTTGCTGATGATCTTAAGATTTTTCAAGTATTTAAAAATTCAGAAAATACTAATTCACTACAAAATGCCTTAAATATAATTTCTCAATGGAGTTCCGATTGGGCACTCGAAATATCTACGCAAAAAACATTTGTTCTAAATATTGGCTCCAAAAATCCTAAATATACATATACACTCAATGGTGACATTTTACAAATAACATCTGTAATAAAAGACCTTGGCATTACCCTTACCAATGACCTTTCCTTCGATTTACACTATAATATTATTATCAGGAAAGCCTATGCCAGAGCTTCTTCAGTTCTTAATAGCATACACACTAGCAATCCTAAGGTATGGGCTCTTGCCTTTAAATCCTACGTTAGGCCATTACTAGAATATGCCACAGTTATCTGGAGTCCAAAAACTAAGTATCTCGTGGAAAAAATCGAAAAAATCCAAAAATGGTATACTAGGATCGCTTTATCTAAGTGTAAGATTACCTATAAAAGTTACTCTCAAAGATTAATTCTCTTCGATCTCGAATCATTAGCATTAAGACGCTCATTATATGATCTATCAACTATTTATAGGATTATCTTTAAATTTACACATTTAAGCTTTAACGATTTATTTGAGCTCAACGATAGACCTAGTCGAAATAGACACAAGTTTCAAATTAAGGTCCACCGAAAAAACAGTAAAACCGAACATTGGCTCATAAACAGAGCTGTAAACCTTTGGAATACAATACCTGCTTCAATTATAAACTCACCAAACCCAAAGATTTTTTGGATTGCGCTCAGGTCATATTTAATAAATTTGGAGAGCTCAAACACTTGTTTTGTATACTACTAGCTAAAAATCCATAAAACCTTACTAATTTTGACTGTTTGTGTTGGCATACCATAACTGTTCATTTGACGTTTATATTTTGACATTTTCCTTTTAGAAATATATATTTTGTATTTTACATTTTGACATTTCCCTTTTAAAAATATATATTTTGTATTTTACATTTTGACCTTTTCATAATTTAGTAATATCTCCACTTGTTTTTTCCCTCCCTCATTTTTTGCATTCACTGCATTAATGTATAAGTTTTTTTAATACTTTATAAGCATTTTTAAAACACATTGAGAAACAATTGGATTTATTATTTTTTTCTAATATTTATATAACTCAAATTTTAAGATTTGCAATTTAAAGCACCTGTGCATTTCAATTTTTCTTAAAAATGTCTACAACAAACAAGCGTCCACATTCTCCCAGATTAAACAACTTGGGTAATCAACTCATATAAACTTCCTTACAGTCTGTGGACACTCTTTGTTTTATACACTATTGTGACTTGTATTTTTTTACTTTTTGTTTTATTTTTATCATTTTTATATGCTTTGTTTTACAATTGTTTCACAATTTTTATCTGAATGTTAGTGACCTTCTTATAAGGTCCTTTTCAGTGAATAAATAAATTAAAATGGCGCTTATCTAAAAAATATAGATAATAGAAATTAATAGGTTCGGGGTTGTCGAGTTGAGATTTAAATGCCAACATTGTGATGCAACATTAATTAACACAATTATATTAGGAGAAACCGGTCTGATTATTTTTGATGATAATGGGAATCGGCAACCAAATTTCTTTTTAACAATGTTAGATGCCTCTGATCAAGCAAATGTTGTAATGAATATTACAGTTATTGGGGGAGTTGCAGTTAGTAAAATAAATAAAAACAAACTAAAATAATAATTTGTAGACTTTGATAAAAAGATATACGAATGAGACTGGATTGTGGGCAAATAGAGGAGGTAAAAGACCTTTATATAAACCAATATGTGGATATACTGGGACAGAATGTCCACAAAATATAACAACATATATATTAATTGGTGTTGGTTTGGTTTTGTTATTGTTAGTAGCTACTTTAGGTGGAATTGGTTATGCTGTTCGGTTAGTAGTTAAATATTTTTTTGGAATTTAAAAAAAATTATTTTTTAAAGAGAAAAATTAAAAGAAAAGGAACGTTTAACTAGAAAATGTTTAATACCTTTTGGAGAATTAAAAAATATAAAAGAATTAAAAAGTAATGAAGATATGAGAAGTTTAGAAGCAAATAAAAGTTTAAAAAGTTTACAAAGTAGCCAATCTGGCAGTACAAAATTAACAAGTATGGATGATAAAAAATTGGAAACAGAAAATTATGCACATTTTTTATATAATAGAGAAGTTGCTTTTGCTATTAAATATCAAGTTAGAGTTAGAATATTATCGGATGATTTTATACTTCTTAGAAAGGTAATATTGTAATTAATGATTTTTATTTTAGAGCTTTTGATTTTAAAATTCCAATTAAAATGAGTAAACCTAGTTGACATCAGATAAGCTTTTCGAATCATAGCCAACGATGGGGAGGGGGAGAGACGAGACCGAAGGCCCGAAGTGACCCAAAATGGAAGAACGACCTCTAAAAGTAGAGGCGCGACGCCCATTTAAAAGGAAGGGACCGAATTGACGCTCATCTAAAAGGATGAGTTTTAGATGATCTAAAAGGATTAATAATATATAGATCTAAAAGGATTCTAATTTTAAAAAAGACTTCAAATGATACGTAAATCTCCAAAAAAATAAACCTAGCACAGTTTTAAAGCCGCAGACATTCCTGCGCGTTAATGGACGCGCCTCCAATTACAAACAACGCTTCCCCGACGTAACTAAATTTTAAAGCTATAAAACCCATTCAGCTATTTATCCATGAGCTGGTTATTAAGGGACACGCCCAAAACGGCGCGCGGTCATAACGGCGCAAAGCCATAACTTGCTTCAAGATTTCCTAATCTTACCAAATTTAGTTTAAACGATTCCTCTCATCGAGCTAAGGAGATTGGTACTAAAATTGATAAGGGCCAGACATTTTGCACCAAGTTATGGCTTTGCGCCGTTATGGCCGCGCGCCGTTTTGGGATGTACCCGGTTATTAAGTATGAAATAAAGGTTAACTAAATAACGAATTTTTTAGCTTCGCCAATTAGACCATGATAATTTGAATAAATTCTGTGGACTGTGCACAGATGCACCAATTCTTTATGCAATTTGGAAGCATTGTCAGAGAGGCAGTCTAAAGGTAGGTTATACCTAAATTCTAATATACGCTCTCCTAGGAAAATACCTATGTATATCTCAATCTTTAATCAGATATTACTTGATTGAATTATTTGGCGTTGAAAGCCACTTAAGCAGGGATGTGCGTCATGGCGTTTTGGCGTGACGTTTTGGCGTTTTGGCGTGATTTTTGGCCGATTTTGGCGTGCTGGCGTTTGGCGTGATTTTCAGTTTTTGGCGCGCCAAAACGCCAAAATTATACACCCCTAAAGATGGAAATTTTTAAAATAAATGGAGGAGTTGTGTTCAAAAAATAAAAATTTCTTGCTAGAGCCTTCCAAAGTTTTAAAAATTTTCGCCTGCGGCACATATTAAAAAGGAAAGCAAACTGCATTATCAGCCTTCCAAAAATCTCGAATTTTTCGCCCGCGGCGCTAATAGAAAGATGCTTTGATCTAATTACCATTATCATGCTTTGGTACGGATCTGGAACCAAGAAAGTTTAGGGTCGGTATTAGCTAATGTCCTCCTTAATCCTTTCTACATCTCTTAATTGGAGGTCAAAGAGGATAGCAGGACATCTAAACCCTTCGATATCCTACAATTCTGGTCCTGTGATTTACAAAAGTAGGATTTCTGATTCTTGGTCTCAATAAATTTCCATAATTTTTGGTATAGCCGCTAAAAAAGGATGAATTCTGGCTTCTGGGAATCATGGAAATTCAAAAATTTTCGCCTGCGGCGCTAAAAAGAAATGAACACTGGTTTTTTGGGTCCTGAAAGACTAAAATTTTTGGCGTTTTGGCGTTTGGCGTTTTGGCGTCGTTTTTGGCCGATTTTGGCGTTCTGGCGTTTGGCGTGATTTGAAAATTTGAAAAATTGGCGTTTGGCGTTTGGCGCGCCACGCGAAAATTTTGGCGCACATCCCTGCACTTAAGGAATGTATAGAAACCCTAAATTATACTATATGTCTGACATACTTTTGTTAAGTAGTGGATAACTTTTGCGACTTTTTTGAGTTAATATAATACTTGTAAAATATACTCTGTAATATTCTGTATGAGAAATAACCGAAATTTTAATGATCGAAAGCTTAGACGTTCATAATTTAGCTTAAAATAAAATATATGAGAAATACTAAAATAATTCAACTTTGATATTAATGTGAATTAAAAAGGATTTAATCGCCAAAGAGCAATATGTCGGTGATTCTTTTGTAATGTTTACTTTAATGAGGGATATAGCTAGTGGATTAATAGCTTTACACGGGTCATTTATTGGAGCACATGGAATGCTTTCTTCAGAGAATTGTTTAATTAATGATCGTTGGCAAGTAAAGATTAGCGATTTTGGATTGAATATGATTAGAGAAAGCCAAACTATTACAAAAAGAAGTAATATATGCTTTTGCTCTTTTAATCTAAAAAATAAGACAAGGTAGCCAAAGAGGGTAGACCTGACTGAGCTAATTGCCTGGTCATCTTTTGTTCCATGGCTGTGCTATCCTTTTGTCTATCAATTCCATCTTCAATTTCACTCAACCCGTTTATCTTAATTTATCAATCGAGTTGTGGGCATCTACGAATGGTCGAACTCGTCAAAATAATGAGTAAAAGAAGGTTGTAGAAGACCCTAAAATAAAAGTTTTCTCGCTAGTCCTAATAAATATAATAATAATTTGATAAGTCCAGAAAGTCTGATACTTTATCGAGTATGTAACCAATAGCGTAAAAATTTCCGATCCTTTATTGGTCGAGCATCGTACAATGAATTAAAATTCCTTTAAAAATTGATATAAATTTTTTAAGAATTATTGTGGACAGCACCAGAATTATTAAGAGAAAATAATCGAAAAGGAACAAAAGAAGGAGATGTTTATAGTTTTGCTATAATTTGTTGTGAATTAGTTAATAGAGAAACTGTTTGGAATGGAGTTGAAAGAGAAGATGATGTTGATGGTTTGTAGGAAATAAATACAAATTAGTTGATCTTTTTTTAAGAAATTATTTATCGCCTAAGACGAACAAATACAGCAATTCCACACAGACCTCAGTTGCATCCAAGGGAAGAAATCAATCAAAATCTCGTAAAAATTAAAGATAAACTCCAAATAAATAATTTTACAGATCCATTTAATACGAGACTGTTGGAGTGAAATTCCAACAGAACGTCCAAGAATTGATCAAGTCAGAACAATGTTAAAGCAAATGGTTAGGGATGGGAGTCAAAATTTAATGGATTATGTTTTTGGAATGTTAGAGCAATATGCAAGTTCTTTAGAACAAGAAGTTGAAGAAAGAACAAGAGAATTAGTTGAAGAAAAAAGAAAAAGTGATATTCTTTTATATAGAATGCTTCCAAAACAAGTTGCCGATAAATTAAAATTGGGGGAATTTGTTGAACCAGAACAATTTAGTGCAGCAACAATATTCTTTTCTGATGTTGTCTCATTTACAACATTAGCTAGTAAATGTTCTCCTTTACAAGTAATTAAAATACTATTCGAAATAAATAAATTATGAATTAAAAAGGTTGTAAATCTGTTGAATGGTTTATACACAGCATTTGATGGGATTATTGACAGTCATGATGTTTATAAAGTTGAAACAATTGGAGATGGTTATTTAGTTTGTTCTGGAATTCCTCGGAAAAATGGGAATGACCATGCTAAAGAAATTTCTGAACTTGCATTTGCTTTCCTACGTACCGTCTCAACATTTAGAGTTGACCATTTGCCAAATGAACGTGTTAATTTACGTATTGGAATACATACTGGTTAATAAATTAATTGTTAATTTCCTTAAAAAATATTTAAGGACCAGCAGTAGCTGGAGTTGTTGGATTGACAATGCCTCGTTATTGTTTATTTGGAGACACTGTAAATACAGCTAGTAGAATGGAATCTAACGGAAGACGTAAAAAAATAAATTTAATTTTCATAAATTATTCTTTCTCAACAGCTGGACGTATCCATATATCAACCACAACTAATCATTATTTAACTAACATAATTGGAGGATATGTAACAGAACCTAGAGGAGAAGTAATTATTAAAGGAAAAGGAGTTATGGAAACATTTTGGCTACTTGGACATGCTGGGGATTCGAATATAGCATTTGGAGGAAGTGATGTATCTGAAAGAGCAAGCCCTGATCTTTCATGAACATATTAATCGAATATACATTTTGTAATTTTCAATCATTTTACATTTGTATTTGACATTCTTGGGCCTATTTCAATTGTCTGCAGATTTTGTGCCACAGATTCTGTGCACAAACCTCATTTCTGTTTCAATTATTTCACAGATTCTTCGGGAAAAGGCGACCGCAAATTCTGCAGAAGCATCCCCAGAATCTGGAGAACATACACAGATTCTGCAAAACATCCAGAAACACGCACAGAAAAAATCCACAGATCTGGCTTTTTCCACAGTTTCTGAGCATTTCTGTTTTAATTAGTTTTTTATTCTGCGAAAAATACACAGATTATTTGAAATTTCCACCCTACTATTTTTTCTGCTAACCGACGGTGGTAAAACTTTAGAATTTTTTTTCGAACTAAGCACAGATATTCGCCCGCAGAATCTGCGGGAGCTTTTACTGAATTTGAGGGCACCGCAGAATCTGAGCACCCGAATTTTATTGAAACAGAATTTCCAGAGAATCTGCGTTCTCTGCACAGAACCCAGAATCTGCGAACATTTGAAATATCCTATTTGTATCATACTTCCTCGTTTAATTTCCTCTCTAGCGAGATATTGAAGCAATTTTTGGGTTTGATAAAATTATAGTCGATGTTGACATGTATCTTTGTCTGTTGACGACTAAATTTGCAGCCGACGTCAGTTGTGTTCAACGGTTGACGTCGTCGAGACCATTCCTATCACCACTTTGCAAGTTGACGCAGATTGATGAAGATGTTGAAGAAGTCACTAGAATGTTGACGACGACATTGACTTCGTGGAAAAAATTTAGAAATTTTTTCTAGGACTAAGCACAGAAATTTCGCCTGCAATATCTGGGGAGCTTTTGTAACACCAAATATTTGATATGATCTACTAAATCCTCTTAACTCGAAGTAATCCGTTCCGCCTTGTATAAGTATCATCCTTTATTCCTCTAAATCCAGCACTATTCCATAGATCCTTCGATATCTGTCTAACTTCGCCGTACCAAATGTTCAAATAGTTCAAAGCAGTGAAGGAGAAAATACCTGAAGAAGAGAAATATGTAACTATAGCCCAGCTCTGATTTGATCTTCTCTCTACATATTCCATCAGTGGGGGCGCATTAGCCAAATAAAATTATCGCATAACAAATTAAAATAATGAGGTAATTAATAATCATAAAGATGGTAGACAAATATATAGATACATACATATACAAAAAAATTAAACAGGTTCTGGAGTGTCACGATCAGCATTGGCAGCAGCAATACCTGATAAGAAATGAGAATCCCCAGCATGTCCAAGTAGCCAAAATGTTTCCATAACTCCTTTTCCTTTAATAATTACTTCTCCTCTAGGTTCTGTTACATATCCTCCAATTATGTTAGTTAAATAATGATTAGTTGTGGTTGATATATGGATACGTCCAGCTGTTGAGAGGGAAAAGAATAATTTATAAAAATTAAATTTATTTTTTACGTCTTCCATTAGATTCCATTCTACTAGCTGTATTTACAGTGTCTCCAAATAAACAATAACGAGGCATTGTCAATCCAACAACTCCAGCTACTGCTGGTCCTTAAATATTTTTTAAGGAAATTAACAATTCATTTATTAACCAGTATGTATTCCAATACGTAAATTAACACGTTCATTTGGCAAATGGTCAACTCTAAATGTTGAGACGGTACGTAGGAAAGCAAATGCAAGTTCAGAAATTTCTTTAGCATGGTCATTCCCATTTTTCCGAGGAATTCCAGAACAAACTAAATAACCATCTCCAATTGTTTCAACTTTATAAACATCATGACTGTCAATTATCCCATCAAATGCTGTGTATAAACCATTCAACAGATTTACTACCTAAATGTTTCGATATAAGCTATAAATTATTAATTTATTTTATTTATAGCCCTTCTACTAAATTATTTATATATTATCGTAATACTTTTATTAACTACCTTGGGTAATTATTGTTTCGACCTTCCGTTATAGGGAGTAATTAATCAAGGGATGGCAATTATATGAGGTCTGAAATTTAAACGTGAGTAGTTAACCACCCCACTTTATTTCCCTTTTTTCCCACAAAATTTCCAGAGCAATTGAAAGGTTTGGGAAGGGGGCGGGTCTTTAGTAGTTAACCATACCACTTTTTCGTGGGAGAATTAATGACCTTTTTTGGCGCAACCAATAGGTATAGGGGGGTTTCCCTTTTGATCCTAAAGGTTTAGGGGGTTTCCTTTTGATCTCCCAAGGGTTTTGGAGGGGTCTAATTAAAATTAATTACAATATACCAACTTCGCGCAAATTTTTTCAAGAGACAACCAAAAGGTTTAGGGGGTTTCTTTTTAATATCCTGAGGGTATTGAAGTGGTTTAATTAAGATTAATTACAGTGTCGGGAACGCCCGAGACACGAGACTCGGGCGTTCCCGGGTAAAAATAAAATTTTTATTTTATTTTTTATTCTTTTGTCAGTCGGTGTGAAAAAAGTGAATCACCGACCAATCAATTCACATTCCTTTTTATTTTTGTGTAAAAATTTTTCTTTTTATAAAAAAATGTTTTTTCTTTCAATAAAAGATTTTTTATTTAGCCTTCTTTGGCCTACAATCTTTTCCCCTCATCTTTTAACAACAACATTCCCACAATAAATTTGTAATGTAAATAACTTATTTTTAAAAGAAGATATAATCATTTACCCCCACTATTTAAAGAAGCACACTCCTCCCAACAACACTTCACTCTTTCCTCATCCCACTTGGGACAGCAACACACCACAACAGGCGCTCCTTGCCGGAACCGTTCCCTAGCCTTCTTTGGCCGAGAGAGCGGTAACGGCAAGGAGTGCCCCGACAACAATGATTGGCTATCCCTCTCCTGTGGCGACCCAAGAACTTAATAAATTTATTAATTTCGCGATTTTATTCATTTTTCACATTTTTCGTTCACACATTTTTTGTTCACACATTTCTTTGTTTAATTCGGGTTTAATTACCCAAGTTTAAGGTGCTATAATAAAATATTATATTAAAACTTTTGTCTTCGTTTTATTAATTGTCAGCAACCCAAATATTTAATTTGACGTTTCTGATATCTGGAGCCCCGACAACGAACGATTTCGTAAAAATTCACAACAAAAACAACAAAGCAACAAATTCAAAAGAAAGTGGGGGACAAAATCAAATTGTTAGCAAGAACAATAAAAGTAAGTTAACTAAAACAAAAGCCAAAGCTCTATTGAGCCAGGATAAATTTATTAAAAAATTTTTTAATAAAAAATTTATAAAATAAAATTAAAATAAATAATAAAAATGTCTTCAATAACATCAAACAAAAGAAAGTTAAAAAATATCATCGAGATCACTAAAGAATTAATAGCAACAGAGGTCAAAGGACCAACAGAAGAAGAAGACATTCACGTACTTGAAGGTCAGATAAGGAAGATAAAAGCAATAAAAGAAGAATTGGAAAGCAACACAAGAAAAATTGAGATCATTCAAGATGAATGGGAAGCAAACATTCAAAAATTGAAGACAAGTGAAAGAATCGAAGCCGAAAATGAACTAACAAATTTTATCAATGAAAATCAGATAGAAAGTATTTACAAAACAGCAAAAACAAAAATAAGAAATTGGAACTCAATTGAGACAGACTACTTAGTCATGAGGTCTCAAAAGGAACCGACACCACAAAACGAACAAAATACAACAATGAATGAATCTAGAGGAAATACCCACGGCCTCAAACCACCGTTACTAAAATTAGTAACATTAGAAGGACCAAATTGGTCAGACTTTTGGCCTATATGGAAACTATTAATTCATGAAGATGATAGTATTCCAAGGTTACAAAAAATATGTCAACTCTTCGCGCATGTAAGAGGAGAAGCAGCAGCCGTACTCAAAGGTATAGAACCACTAGAAGAAAATTATGAAGTCGCAATCGAAATTCTTAAAGAAGAATTTGAGAAAGAAGAAACACAAATAAGAAAATTAAACAAAGAATTACTAGGATTAAAGACCAGTCAAAATTTTAACGACGACATAAAATTGTTACGCGACTTACAAAGAATAAATCGATTAATGAAGACACACAAACAAACAATAAATATTCCAGCAATATCTCTAATGATAGAGCAAAAATTAAGCAAAGCCGTCTTAAGGCAAATGCTAAGTAAGAAGAGACAATCAAACGAATGGAATACAGAAATCTTAATAAAAAATTTGGCAGAAATCATAAAAGAAGAGCAAGCAGTAAACGAAGTATACAAAGAATCACATCAAGAAATTAACGAAGATAAAAGACAAAAAACACCATATAAATTTGGGAAAACCACAATGCAATACACAACAAAAGAACAAAGAAAGGAAGAACCAAAGAAAAAAGAAGTAAAAATACAAAACCAAATTCAACCAAAGCAAGAAGAAAGAAGTAAACCAAAGTGGCCATGTCCATTTTGTAACCTTAATCATTGGTCAACGGATTGTAGAAAAATCCCAACAGCAGAAGAAAGATACAAACTAGCAAGAGAAAAGAAGCTATGTATCAACTGTTTAAGACCAGGACATCAGAGCAAAGAATGCTCAACCAAAAACAAAATATGTTGGTTTTGTAAGAAGCAAGGACACCATCAAGCAATTTGTTTAAAACAATTTGGAAAGAAAGAAGAAAGAAAGCAAATAAACAATAATATCGAAGAAGAAATTCAATTACAATCGGTACGAACAAATAAAGAAGAAAGTAACCAAACTAGTATATTACTGACAACAACAATTACGGTATTTAATCCAGAAATACCGTACAAACAGGAAAAGGTACTCTGTTTTTTTGACAGTGGTAGTGATCAGAGTTACATTAGTAAGAACCTAGCAGAAAAACTTAACCTCAAACTAGAGAAGTATAACAAAGTTAAATTAACAGGATTTGCAGGAGCCAACCTTGGCACCTACACACTTGCAAAAACAAAATTAGGAATACAAACAAAAAGAGGAAAAAGAATTTATCAAATGTCAGCTACGGACCAACCGTTAGCAAAAATGACAATAGTGAAGATAGAAGGAAAGTATAGAGAGCTTTATCAAGGAGAATTAAAAGTACCAAACCACAACACAAGCCCTGAAATATTAATAGGGAATGATAATTACAATGATTTTTACATAAAATCAGAAAGAAGACTGCCAAATGGATTTTGGATTAACGAATCAACGGTAGGAAAAATATTAAGTGGACAAGGAAATTTAAAAATTAATAATCGAAATCTGTTAGACACACAAAATCACCATACAAAATTAAAAAGCTCCCTTGAGCAAAATAATGAAGAAAAAGAGGAAGACAAAAATAAAATTGAAATCGAAACTGAAGAAGAAAAATTAACAGAAAAAGTGGAAAGATTATTAAGCAAAGAGATGATAGGTATGGAAGACGCAAGTGAAATATCGGATGAACAAAAATGGATGGTTCAATTCGAAAATGATATAAAAACACCTGAAGAAACAGGAGACAGATATGAAGTATCACTACCTTGGAACGAAAATGCAAGTAATTTACAATCAAACTTTGCATTAGCAAGAGGAAGATTAATATCAACACTCAAACGGTTGAGAAAGGATAAAAAATTACTAGAAGAATACGACAAAATTATTAAACAACAAATAGCATTGGAGATAATAGAAGAAGTAAAAGATCCAACAAAGAAAGTAGAACATGTACACTACATACCACACCAGCCTGTAGTAAAGAAAGACTCAGGCAAAGTAAGAATCGTTTACGATGCAAGTGCTAAATGTAAAGCATCAGACCAATCATTAAATGACTGCTTAGAAAAAGGACCAACATTATTAAAAGATTTAACAGGGATACTCATCAGGACAAGATTGAAGGAACATTTAATAACAGGAGACATAGAAAAAGCCTTCCTACAAATAAGTATAAGAGAAAAAGACAGGGACGCGCTACGCTTTCTTTGGCCAGCCGACCCTGCTAATGAAGAAAGTAAAATAAAAACATATAGATTTAAAAGAGTTCCATTTGGAATAATTAGTAGTCCAGCACATTTAGGGATCGTAGTTCAACATCATTTAAAGAAAAACACAGATATAATTGAAGAAGACATTCTCAAGAATATTTATGTAGACAATATAATTGTTGGCACAGACGAATTGGACGAATTAGAAAAAATATATCACCAATTGAAAGAAGTGTTTTACAAGGCAAAAATGAATATTCGAGAATTTATTTCAAGTGACAAAGAAATAATAAATAAAATACCAGAAGAAGATAAAGGTAATAATGAAAGAACAAAGTTACTAGGTATCGAATGGATACCAGAAAAAGATATATACATAATTAAATTGAAAAAATGGGAAGAAACAGCACTAACGACAAAAAGAACAATATTAGCACATTATGCATCAACATTCGACCCTCTTGGGTTACTAAGTCCAGTGCTACTACCATACAAATTATTATTACATAAAATTTGGGAAGAAAAATCAGATTGGGATCAACCAATATCGAAAAAGTTAAAAGAAGAATGGATAAAAATAACAAAAATGCAAGAAGGAGAGCCATTAGAAATACCAAGAAGAATTTCAAGATACAAAATTAATAAAGAAGGAAATTCATTACAGATATTTGCAGACGCATCGAAAGAAGCTATGGGAATAGCAGCATATTTAAGATGTAAATCGAAAGAAGAAATAGTAACTAAACTATTATTCGCAAAAAGCTTAATAGTCCCAAAGAGCGTCCCAAATAAACATAAGACAATCCCAAAGCTAGAACTCCAAGCACTAAAAATCGCAACAAAAATAGCAAAATACTTAGAAAAAGAAATTGATTTAGAGTTAGAAGAAGTCCAACTTTGGACAGATGCAATAGACGTGATAGAATGGCTCAAATCAGAGAAAAGGCTAGAAACATTCATTGAAAATAGAGCAAAAATAATTAGAAATTACAACGTGAAACATATAAAAGGTGAAGAAAACCCGGCAGACATTGCTACAAGAGGAACTTCGATGAATGAAATACAAAATACAAACTGGCTTGAAGGCCCAAGTTGGCTCAAAAAGGAGAAAGAAGAATGGCCAGAAACAAAAACATATTACAATACGAAAGAACATGAAAGAAAAATCAAACCAACAGAAATAACATTAATGACAATAATAGAAGAAAAAATTGAAGAAATAGACACAACAAGAAGCTCATCATGGATAAAAACAAAAAGAGTGCTAGCTTTAGCATTAAGGTGGAAAAACAAAACGACAAAAAATAAAAATAAAGAAATCAGACCAATAGAAGCAAAAGAGTTAGAAAGGAGTGAAAAAATACTAATAAAAAATATACAAAAAGTATATCCACCAAATGAAGAGGAAAGAAAGAATCTAAATATATATGAGGATAATGAAGAAATATTAAGATGTAAAGGAAGACTAGGAGCAGAAACAGCGCATGAAAAAGCAAATCAACCAATATTTTTACCAAAGAAGGCAAGAATAACAGCAATGATTATTAAACAAGCACACATAGACATGAAACATTCAGGTACAAACATAGTTCTTGCAAAATTAAGAGAAAAATATTGGATACCACAAGCAAGAAGAACAATCAGAGCTACAATATTCAATAAAAAGAATGAATTATACTGCATCACATGTTCAAAGAAGAACACAAAAGCATATCAACTACCCAATCCACCTGACTTACCTACTTATAGAATAGAAGATAAATTCGAAAAACCATTTAGTTCAATTGGGTTGGACAACTTTGGACCATTCATAGTTAAATATAAAAATCAACAGTCAAAAATATGGGGTTTGATTTTCGTATGCACAAGAATTAGAGCAATACACATTGAAGTTGTGTTCGACTTAACCGCAGATGAATTTTTAGCTGCGTTTACTAGATTTATCTCAAGAAGAGGAGTACCAAAAATAATCGTGTCAGACAACGCAAAAACATTCAAAAAAGCAAATAAAGCCATAAGCCAACTTTGGCAAAGGCCAAAAGAAGCAAACGACACACTTTCTAATAAAGGAATAGAATGGTATTTCAATACGGAAGCAGCACCTTGGCAAGGCGGGTTATTTGAAAGAACAATACAAATGGTAAAAAACCCGTTAAGTAAAACAATTGGAAGAAGAATATTAAAATTAAGTGAAATGATTACATTACTTACAGAAATCGAAAAGTATGTAAACGAAAGACCACTCACATACATCTCAGAAAATGAAATAAATGAAGTAATAACACCATGGAAAATTTTAGTACCGTACCCAGACAATGAACCAATTTTGAAAATAAATGAAGAAGAAGAAGAATATATTCCAAAAGGAGACACAAGAGCAGAATTAATAAAAAGATACACACAGAACAGAAGTCTAGCTATACATTATTGGGATTTATGGAAGAAAGAATACTTACCATCGTTATTAGAAAGACAAAGAAGAAAACTAGAAAACAATCAACCCCCTAAAGTGGGAGAGCTCACTTTGATAGAGCAAAGTGAGGGAAAAAGAAACCAGTGGAAGTTAGGAAAAATCGAGAAGCTATACACAGGGGCCGACAACAAAATTCGCAGCGCCTTAGTAAAAGTTCAAGGAAAATTTCTTAGAAGACCAATTAATAAACTTTACAATTTAGAAATAAATGAAATAAATAATCAAAATATTAACTCAAAAACAATAGGGATATATACTAATGATAAACTAAATCATATTTATAGTATCTATTCAAAATTTCAGGCAATGGAAGACGTTTCTCTTGCGGGCAGCGACGACGAGCAATGGGTGGGCGACGAAGAGTTCCGAGGGGACCAAGCCTCCTTTGGCAAGGACCCCGAGGACCCATCATCATGGCAGGATATGGCCGAGTACCAGGATGCGAACCTCGAAAACGGCACGCTTGAATCGGATGAGTGGGGGTTATTCACGATCTGCAACCCCGGACAACCAGGGCACAGAAGATGCGAGGCCCTGCTGACAACAAACTTCCAGCATATGGAAGAGGAAAGAGAAAGCGTTATTCCATCAATTTTCCATTTAATCTTGGTTCTATGGGCAACGGTGCACGGCAAGGTTGAAGAGAAGATAAAGTTGTGGGTTAGAAGATTTTGCGAGACACCACCTTCGGAGGAACTGTTGCGGATGGCCCGGCAGGCAAGGCAGGAGATGGGAGGACAAATCAAGATCGGGTGGAAAAAATCGGATATCCCTGCCAGCCACGAGAAATGGAGGAAGAGAACGAAGGGAATAGGACAGAAAGACCTCGTATGGTGGACTCTAACGGAATTGCAAGAAGCGCTGAAGGTCTGGCGAATCTACTGCAAAGGAGCCGCAAGTCCCATAGAAAGGAACAACTACGTCGCAATCAGACCAGAGTCGGTACGAGAACGTATCGAAGACGAAGGGCTAGATGAATTAGTTCAAATGATGGAGGGAAGTGTTATGAAGCTAGCCAATCGGATGAAGGCAAAATTTTTCATTGGAGATGCGCATATGGTAGAGGCGAAGAAGGTTCATATCACCGAGGAATACTGTGCTGAAATTGGACGTAATCTGGGAGCCTACACGCTCATTCCGAAGAGCGCGGAACATCTAACAACCCTCTTCTATTCGCCGATAACCGATTGGGTCATCATCTCGTTAGGGACGTCACATATTCTGAGAGAAACACCTTGGGAGGTATTCAGCCGCGACACCACTCCATTCATTAACATTCTGAGCCTCCTTTGGCGCAATGTTATTTGGATACTCCCACCAACAAAGGTCACGTCTGTCCGAAAGGAGTATGAGAAAGGATTCAAGAAGTTAATGAAGGATGCCCGCGAAACAGAGTCAACGTTCCGGATGATCATCGCACCAAACAACCAAGACTGGATCAACTGCCACGGCTTCCTAACAGAAAGCGGAGCAACCGCGGTGACACGACTAGTAGAGGAAATGATGTCCAACAATTGGCAGCCTCCCGTGGACGACGCACCAGGCACTTCCGACAGACCGACCTTAGAAAGCAGGTTGCAAAACATCTTTCATATTCAAACAACTGCAGCAGGGACCTCTTCCGAAGTCCCTCCAAGCCCTCTTGGGCCGGAGGCGACAGAAGAATATCCCCAATATTATGGAAATCTCATCACCAACTATTGGATGACTCGGGATGAGAATGGTTTTTCCGCCGACTTAGATCTCGTCGCAACTGATTGGTTGCTCAGTGAAGAAAAAAGAGAAGAGAAGAAGAAGTTGGCTAGAAAAATAGAACGAATTATATCTGAACGATGGGGAAGAGCGAGAGTTCACATGTACGGAAGTTCAGCCGCAGAATTAGATTTGAAGGATAGTGACCTGGATATCACAGTGCTGCCCGAGAGAGCAAGGCATGGCGAAGTGACAACGGAGATAAAAAGAAGAGAACTGGCATCAATTCAACGACACTTGTGGGCTTCATGCCGGCAGGAGGCTTGGTTCGATCATTGTTTCCGAATCTTTTCCCGCAACGTACAAATCATTCGCATCAAAACAGAAGAGCTAGAAATCGATGTTTCATACGCGGGCACCAAAGTAATAGAAAGCGCCAAATGGCAGAAGGAAAACATCAAGGGGCAGCGTTTGGGGACATTAAGCACCATCCTGAAAATCTGGTCCAAAGGGAAAGGTCTGAATGACTCCACTCATCATTTCTTGAATAGCTACGCATGGAACATTATGTTGGCTCACTTCCACAGCAGGACCCATCATTTGAAAAAAGATACGGCTTGGAAACTCCTCGCCTTTTTCGACTACTTTGCTAGCTTCCCCTACCAGGGGATGGTCATCACAGCAGAAGGAATGGAGCGAAGAACGCCAGAAGATGGGACCCAACCAATTTTTGTGCGAGACCCAACAGACAACAACAACAACGTAGCTAGAAATGTAACAAGCGAGACGTTAAGAAAAACTACGACCACCATGGGCAGACAACGGGACAGGTTCATCTGGCCTGCCGCGCGTCCTTCTTTGGACCTGCTAGGACTTGCAAGCCCTCCTGGGCCGCAGAATAGAGGCAAGAAAAGACTTTATTGGACCTTACTCTTACTAATTTTATTAATTTCCAAGTTCAGATGGACCGTCGGGCAGTCGGCAATGATGTGCAATGAGGTGGCCCCCGCAAGAGTGATCGACTTACAACATCGAGGTATGTCTTGTTCAGAGTGGTTACCGGGTACCAAGGTCAAATTAAGACTGCAAGTGTATAGGGTAAATATGGAAGCCAGGGAAGTTACAGCAAGTAGGTGTGTCATTGTAAAACAGAAGGTAGAGTATTGGGAAAACGTAATCGGGGAAGGAAGAAATGTGACCACCAGCGAAACACTCCCGATTTCGAAAGAAGAGTGCCTTAGAATGACCGAGACCGACCACTGCCAATACGGACCACTCACAGCAACTGAAGGAATCAAAAGGACTCTGAACGAGTTCAACCCACCAATCGATTACAGCTATTTCTCCACACAGCATAGTCAGCGAACGAACTGTTTCCAAACCGACGAGAAATTATATTTTGATCCATCCACCGAAACACTTCACTCACCAATCGACAACATGGCCAAGTGCTCACTAGAGGATGAAGAATGCCCAACCGAAGGAGGATCACTAATCGTCTGGAAGAAACCCACAGAGGAAGTAAGATGCAAGTACACATATCTCGCCACTTGGCACGGAGATTATTACCCAACCGAAAAAATTTGGACCAAAGAAGATCTGGCTTTATCGTTCACTTCAGAACCTCAAACAAAAGAAGACTGTGGACACGACTACGTAATGTCAGACCAAGGATACTTAATAAAACAAGAAGTATTCGACAGAATCACAAGAATGCGAAGCAAAAGAGCGACCGTCAAAACCGAGCAACTTGCAAGCCAGCTCACAGCGGCGCAACTCAATAGCATAACCAAATTAAAGACTACAGTCTGTTGGTTGCTGAACACTGGCCTACATAGGCTCCCGTTCACGGCCATGGACGCCACAACAATAGCTCGAAACCTATTCCAACAAGACTTAATCGAAGCACGATGGATAACCAACAGCGGGCGAAACCTCCTGGAGGTAAAGAAGTGCATTCGAATAGAAAAGAAGAACGTGCAATTCCTACCTAACGAAGAGAAGAACTGTTTCAAGTTTCTACCAGTCAACATCAGTATATACGACAACTATTTCCAAGCATACTTAGATCCAGTATCACTAATAATTCGAGAGGAGTCAAAAATGGAAGTTGTAAGAAATACCGAAGACAAACAATGCTTTGGGAAGGAGAACTACTCACAATAGACCAAATTGAAGGACACGTAGTCAATCACCCACAAGCCGAAACAATAACGCTAGACCAACTAAACGGCTCGAGCTTACCAACTTTGGACACGCTCATCTTCAAGAATTTAGAATTAACGAACGACTCCGACCCAACAATCAGGTTGCTAGCTTCATTTCGAACCTTCGCCAGAGGACAACACATGCAAGCAATCATGAGTGACAAAAGTACGACAGAAAATTACGAACCCCAACGGTTCGACTACACCTTCAGCTTAACACAATGGATGTCTTGGGAAACTGCGTTCAAACTTACGTTCGTATACAACATTCTATCCATACTATACATGTACATACTCCCATGGGGAATAAAGAAGATACTACAGCGCACCAATCTGATCGAGGCCACACACAATAATGAAGCAACAAGAAGACATTCGATAATCCGGATACAAGAGGGAAAAGAAGAGCCAACTCTAGAAACAATTTCACCACCCGACACCCTCAGTAGATACGAGCTAAACCGAATCTCAACACGAGTGATGCGGAAGTTAAAGGACAGGGACCAAACTAAGGTCCAATTCCTGAGGGAATAGCTACGACGTGGGGAGTGTCGGGAACGCCCGAGACACGAGACTCGGGCGTTCCCGGGTAAAAATAAAATTTTTATTTTATTTTTTATTCTTTTGTCAGTCGGTGTGAAAAAAGTGAATCACCGACCAATCAATTCACATTCCTTTTTATTTTTGTGTAAAAATTTTTCTTTTTATAAAAAAATGTTTTTTCTTTCAATAAAAGATTTTTTATTTAGCCTTCTTTGGCCTACAATCTTTTCCCCTCATCTTTTAACAACAACATTCCCACAATAAATTTGTAATGTAAATAACTTATTTTTAAAAGAAGATATAATCATTTACCCCCACTATTTAAAGAAGCACACTCCTCCCAACAACACTTCACTCTTTCCTCATCCCACTTGGGACAGCAACACACCACAACAGGCGCTCCTTGCCGGAACCGTTCCCTAGCCTTCTTTGGCCGAGAGAGCGGTAACGGCAAGGAGTGCCCCGACAACAATGATTGGCTATCCCTCTCCTGTGGCGACCCAAGAACTTAATAAATTTATTAATTTCGCGATTTTATTCATTTTTCACATTTTTCGTTCACACATTTTTTGTTCACACATTTCTTTGTTTAATTCGGGTTTAATTACCCAAGTTTAAGGTGCTATAATAAAATATTATATTAAAACTTTTGTCTTCGTTTTATTAATTGTCAGCAACCCAAATATTTAATTTGACGTTTCTGATAACAGTATACCAATTTCGCGCAATGTTTCTCAAGAAGAAAACCAAAGGTTTAGGAGGGGTTTTCTTTTGTTTTAAGGGGTTTCTGATTAAATATCTTTTCATATTTTTGGCGCAATGTTTCTCAAGAAGCAACCCAAATGTTTAGCAGGGGTTTTCAAAAGGGTTTCTGATTAATTATCTTTTATCATAATTTTCTTTTTGTCATTGGTTTTGTGAGGCAACCCAAAGGATTAGAACAAGTTTCAGTTTAATTTTACCCACTGTTTAAAGAAGTTTTTTTTGAGTCTGGATGTTTTTAAGATAATCAACAAAAGTTTTAGAGGTCTGTTGTTATCCGTTTTTCCTCAAAATTTAAGGTTTTTAATTAAGATTGATTAACTTTTAACATATTGGCGCAAGTCTTTCAACAAAACCTTTTCACACGAGATTTTAACGCTCTAACTGATTAATTATTTTTATGTTTTTTGACACAACCCTAAAGCTATAAGATGTTTTATTTTTGAGATTTCAGCAGTTTTTTGGTGTTTTTTTTGACTATGAATTATCTATGAGTTATTTTTTTCACTGAAGAATTTTTGTGGAACCCTAATGTTTAGTTGCATTTTCTTCAGAATTTAAATGTGATTAATTAATGATAATTTTTTGAGCAAACTAGGGTGGTTTCCCTTAGATATCAAGATACTTTTCCTCATAGTTTTTGGTAAATGATTATTTGCTGATAATTTATCAAAAAATCAAACTTCTTTTTCTCATAAAATTTAAATATTCCTTTTCTATTAAACATTTCTTTTCTAATCTTATTTTAACTAAATATAAAATTTTTATTTTAAAAATCTGTCAATCAAATATGCAAATTTAATCTCTATATCTAATCTAAATTCAAAATTTTTCTTTTATTTTTTAAAAACTATCAATCAATCATGCAAATTTAATCTAAATATCTAATCTAAATTCAAATTTTCTCTTTTATTTTTAAATTCTGTCAATCAAATATGCTAATTTTATCTAAATTCAGATCTTTTCCTTTATTTTTAAAATCTATCAATCAATCATGCAAATTTAATCTATTCAAATATTTTCTTTTATCTTTTAAAAATCTATCAATCAAATATGCAAATTTAATCTATATTCAAATATTTTCTTTTATCTTTTAAAAATCTATCAATCAAATATGCAAATTTAATCTAAATATCTAATCTAAATTCAAATCCTTATTTTTTAAAAATCTGTCAATCAAATATGCTAATTTAATTTTAAATCTATTCTAAAAAGGGTTGGCTTTATATTTTAAAATCTGTCAATCAAATATGCTAATTTTATTTTAAATCTAATCTAAAAAGGGTTGGCTTTATTCTTTAAATTTTGTCAATCAAATCTAATATAGTTCAAATAGTGTAGGGGTGGACTTTATTTTCAAAAACCTGTCTATCATATATCTAGTGATCAACCAAGTGATCAAGTAACTATTTGAGTGATCAATCAAAAGATATTTAAAAAATTGATTAAAAATATCATGTATATAATCGAGTGATCAAAGTAAATGTGTGGCCAATCAAATGATCTAATAATCAGCTGAGTGATTACAAACTATCACATGATCAATCAAATAAACGAGTGATCATTGAAATTTAATAAAAATGTGAATGAGTGATCAGATGAGTGATCAAGTGATAAAGTTATTAAAAGTGATCAAACTACAATCAGTTTATTATGTGAGCAATTAATTGATCGAAATCAATCGAGTGATCAATATAGTGAAAAGTGACAGTAAAGAGTGATCAACAGAGGGAGTGATCAGTTCTTTATACCTAGAGATTAAGCGATTGATCAGATCAACCGGAGTTTACTAAAACTATCATTTAAAAATTTTTAATTATTTTTTACTGTTTTCATTTTCAAACCCCCAAAATATGGAAATCGAAACCCCAAAAAGTACACATATCAAATAGGTAAAATCTATTAAAATTTAATTCTCATCTTTTAAATAAAGTGTAGGGGAAGGACTACTAAATTTTTAACTACTGATGAAAAGATTTTGAGGGATTTGTTTGTATATAAATAGGTTTAAAGTTTTTAAAAATGATTTCAAAATGAAATTTAAATTAATTATTATAACATTATTTTTCCATAAAATTTTAGCTGAAGCTAAAAATTTATCTGAATATAAAATATGGCAGTGTGAGAGAGCTATAACTTTATTTCGAAGAAAACCTCCTTCGATAAATTTCAAAGAAGTTTTAAACATAGGCGTACCAAAAGACCTGGAGTATAAAGAAATTTGGACCCCATACGGTCATCATTGGTGGGTTTGGGATGAGAAAGAAAAAGCTATTATACCAATATATTATGGACCTCCGTCAAAACCTAAACCAGAAAAAGATGATGGTATATTATATCTCGGATGGATATTCATAAAGGAAACAAGTTCAACAGTTATTGAATTTTTCAAAACTATTTTCAGTCCTTTAGCAGACCTAAAATTCCAAAGAGGGATGTTTAGAAAGTAGTATAAAAAGCGAATTATCAAACATATTTTCATTTCCTTGGCTCATTCTTTCAAAATTATCTAAGATGAACAATAATAAAATTCTCACTCGACAAGTTTTACCTGAAGTAGAAATTAGTATTAATCTGAACGGAATAACAATTTCAAGTGACCGTTTAACTCCTTCTCGTTTTGTAGCGTATGATATTGGGGGCAAGTGTCGTGAATGTAAAAGTACAGAAGTGGAGTTGGATTTTGTTGTCACTAAAGATGGGATTACAATCTATTGCTCACGTATTTCCGGAACTCGTTATGTACCTTTTGATTCAACTTATGAGTTACCAGGAATATGTTTCTTTCGGGTATGTATTTTCTAGTCATTATCTATTAATTTTATAAATTAAGATTAAGAACAAAGGTCGTGTATTCAATATTCCATATGGCTCTGTAAAACCACAACTACCACTTCAAACTCAACAACCGATACAACCAGCAAATCTAAACAACCAAACTACAATATCAGAAAAACAGAATAAATCAAAGCAACCCGCTAATTCACAAAAAACAACAAAACATACAAATGAAAATATCCTCAAAGACAAAAGTAAAGAAAATAAAGAAAATGTTTTGCTTAATGAATTTTTTGATAGTCTTGATGCAGCAACAACTGGAATTCCATCACAGATTGAAAAGATGAATAATTTGAAGAAACATGCTACAGAGATGGAAGAAGAGGAGATGGCTGCTATCGAAGCTTTATATAACATACCTCATTAATTTTTCTTATTTAAACAAAAAATTTTTTATTTTTTTAATTAATAAAATGGAAACTTTAACATTCTCAGATAAAGATTTGAAATTTAAAATTCCTTTTGGTATGATAATTTCTGGTCCTAGTTCTAGTGGAAAGAGTACATTATTACTGAGATTTATTTCTGAAGCCGCAAATTTAATTGAACCCAAACCTAAAAGTATACTCTATTGTTTTGGTGAAATGAGTAATATTGTCCCTATTCTACAGAAATCAGGTGTCAGTGTTTATTCCGGTGTTCCCCCCGAGGATTTGATTAAAAAATATCAGAAGCCATTACTATTAATACTTGACGACTTGCTTATGTCAATTGATGAAAAATATTTGTCCGAGTTATTTACGAAAAAATCCCATCATCAAAATTTTGCTGTCGTCTTTGTTACTCAGAATTTATTCGAACGCAAAATTAAAGTTGCAAGACAAAATGCTCAATATATTATTATAATGCGTTCACCTAATTCGGTATTATCTGTTCGTAATATAGGCGTTCAACTATTTCCCCAAAAACTCGACTATTTCCTCGATGCATATAGACAGGCAACAAATAAACCTTTCGGTTATCTTGTTATTGATATGCATGCTTCATCTGACCCTGGACTGAGACTACGCACAAGTATATTTAAAGAAGATGAAGAAAAAATTATTTTTATTCCAAAAAATAGAGCATAAATGGTCAGTCAAATTATTCAGAAAAATTCACAATTTTTACAAGTACTTGCAAAAACAAAATCTCAACGCAAATTGCAACGTATGCTAAGACTCTCAAATACAGATCAATTGTTAGCTATAACTGAAATTTGTCTGAATATTATAAAGGATAGACTCAAACTTACACCTTGGCAAAGGAGGCGACTACTTCCATATGCTGATTTTGTGCGCAAAATGAGTAGAGTAAGAAGTGAACACGGAGCTAGAAAAATTTTAAATCAAAAAGGTGGAGGTATTGGAACTTTTGCCGCGTTATTGACCCCTGTTCTCATAGAATTAGCAAAATCACTAGGAAGCTCTATAAAAAGCCATAAATAATACAAAAAATAACAAATCATGGCAAATAAATTCATTCTTGTTCCCGAAGAAATTTATAAAGGACTAACTACATTTGATACCGGTGAACCTAATCTCGATTTAATTAAAAATGATCTTGAAAAAATTAAAAGAAAGAAAGATAATCCAAGTGCAAAAAATGTAAAATATAACCAAGAACTCAGGCGGTATTTACAAATGAGAAATGAGCAACAAAACAGGCCTGTCAAAGTAGAAATGGTAGCTACGCCTAAGGGAGCAATAATGAGTACCAATTCTACACGTCCATCGTCTAATATAGTCGAAGACGATGATGAAATATTAACAACTGATGATATTTCTCTTCCATCTTTTCCTCAATCTACTAAGGAAGTTAAATCGATAATTAATTTTAAACCCAAAAAACTACCTCATCCTCCATCTTTATCATCATCATCCACATCAGTTAAAAAACGTTTTAAGAAATTGAGGGGAAGCTCACCACCTTCTCCTCCAATACCTCCAACTACAAATCCTAAAATAATAAAAAAGGAAATTGTGTCTGAACCAAAGAAAAAATTTTCAAGACGCAAAAGTACAAAATATTCAAAAACAGGGAGTCAAGACTCTATTATATTATCCCAAGATGTGCCAATAATATCACCTCATATCTCACCTCAGCAGCGAATTATTAAAAGAGAATTAGAGGAGGGTGATTTTGAAAGTATAAAGAGGAAAAAGATATATGATAAAAGAAGGGAACAAGAAATAAAGCAAAAAGAGAATAAATTGAAGGAACACGATAGGAAACGATATGAAAAAAGGCAACAATTATTAGCAAGACGACGAAAGTCACAGAAACTCAAGGTTCCAATAGATCCTTATGTTATTCAACAAGTACGAAATAAAGAAAAAAGTGGTGCACCAAAAGGCTTTAGAAAAGTCATGAGAGAGGGAAGGTCACCTTCCCCACCCTTGAGTCGTCAAAAAATAAAACGAAAAGCAGAATGGTCACAAGGAGATGGACATACAATTGCTAAAGTCCAGAGAAAAGTCAACAAAAAACAATCTCAAAGAGCTTCAAGATTATGGGTTAAAAATCTGAAGAAAAGAAATGTTTATAAATCAAAAAGTAAATGGGCAGTAAGGAAACCGACACAAAAAGATATCATCAGTTTTAAACCATCTCTTTGGTAAATAAATGGCGGATTATACTAAACTCCTTGATGATCTATACAATAACCCAGAATCCCCTGCGGCATTTTCAGGAATTGACCGACTTTGGTATGAAGCACGTAAAGTTCTCAAACATATACCAAGAAAAGCTGTTCAACATTACCTAGAAGGACATAGAACATATACTCTTATGCGACCTAAACGTATTCATTTTAAAAGATCAAAAACTGTAGCTGCTGGGTTTATGACAGATGTTCAAGTTGATTTGGCAGATTTCCAACAGTTATCCAGACATAATAAAGGAAATCGTTATTTACTTCTAGGTATTGATGTTCTATCTAAACGAGTGTTTGGTGTTCCTGTCAAATCCAAAAAGACTGAAGAAATGATAGAAGCTTTTAAAAACTTAATTTCACAAATGCCTATGAAACCACAAAGAATTTTTTCAGATAAGGGGACCGAATTTAAAAATAAACAAATGAAAGAATTTTTTGAAAAGGAGGGGATAGAAAAACATGAGCCAACACATTCTATCGTCAAAGCTTCCGTTGCGGAAAGAGCAATTCGCAATGTTAAACAACGACTTTACCGAAATTTTGCTCAAAAGAAAACATTAAATTGGATTGATGTCCTTGAAAGGATTTTAGAAGGAATAAATAAAGCAAAAAGTAGAATTCATGGAATGCGACCTATAGATGTCAACTTTGATAACGCTCAAAAGGTATGGAAACGAATCTATGGAGATATGTTTTCTTCAAAAAATAATAAAACAAAACCAAAACTTAAAAAGGATGATTTTGTACGAATGAGTGTAGAAAAAGGTGCATTTGAAAAAGGATACATACCAAATTGGGGAGATGAAATATTACAAGTGGATAAAATAAAAGAAACCCCTTTGCCTATTCAATACAAAGTCCGCGACGATAAAGGTGAAAAATTCAAAGGTTTATTTTACAATGAAGAGTTAACTCGTGTAAGAAAAGATGCCGATACAGAATATAGAATTGAAAAAGTTGTGAGAAAAAGAAAGAGACCAGACGGAACCTTTGATGTTCTAGTTAAATTTATAGGATACCCAGAACGAGAATGGATTCATGAATCACAATTAGTATAAAAGAAAACATTTTTTCATTATTGTAAAAATTTTTTGTGATAAAATTATGTCAAACAGCTTTTTTGTCTTCCTACCTAGTAATATTCCCGATTATCCAGATAATCGTCCAAATAAATTTCGTGTTCATTTACCGAAGCCTCTCTATTTTTCCGGTAACTGGGTTTGTGGATTACATAGTATAAATTATCCATATTCTTGGGCAGCAACTATTGGTACACTAGATGATCAATGGATTGATATACATTTTAAAGATAATCTTGGAATGGCCAAAGTTCTAAGAGTCCCCGTTCCAAAAGCATCGCATACAACTGTTGAAAAATTACATGAATTTTTAATTTCCACACTTCAACATCAAAGCGAAACATATGGAGCTTCGCCTTTGGAAAAACCTGAAGATTTAGTTGATCTGCCCTCACTTAAACGCCCAAGAAATAAACGTTCATTAGAAGAGTTAAGGCAAATTAGAGTGGGGATCATTCCTAAAGTTGATGAAGTGTTCATAGATTATCCTGATCAATATTGGGACCAAATAAAAATTTTAAAAGATAAACTTGTAGAGGATTCAAAATCTTTAGATGAATTTAAATTAAGAACAGATCAACAACAAGATGAGACAATTAAAAGTGAAATGACAACAACATTTTGGAACCTTAGTTTCAAAAAGAGTGCTTTAGAATCTCGAATTAGAAAATTGGAAGAGGAAGCCAAAAGAAGAGATTTTGAAAAGAACAATACAGATGTCAACATTGTTGTTGATTTTTTCGAAACTTATCCTGAAAATTACAATGAAATATTAATCATAGACCATCTCAAACTTATAGCTCTCTTCATAGAAGACAAAAAGGAAATACCATTACAATTAGAGGGATTTTTACCAAGATTCAAGAAAGAAATTGAAAAAATGACTAAGAGAGTAAATTTACTTGATGCTGCTGTGCTAAGAAGGGACAAACAAAAAACTGTTAAACAATATAATAGAGAGAATTATTTAACCCATAAAGGTTATGTTGATAAATTTTTCAGTGATAACCCTGATTATTGGCCAGCAATACGAAGTAATTTTTATGGGTTGATAGCTACATATCAGGAAATTTCTAATACAAAAACTTTGTATGATGAGGAAACAGATGAGGATCGAAGGAAGGAATTAAATACTAAAATTGATGGACTCAAAAGACTTGTCAATTATAGAATGGATAGATTTAGGGCACTTGAGTTTGAAGGAATTGCTAGAGATAAAGAGGCAGAAGATGAACCTTACAGGCCCCCACCTCTACCAACGTACACAGACATACACCCTCCAGCAACACCATCAACCCCTACCTCAATGACTACTCAACAACCTTCTCCTTTAAAGTCTCTACCTGGTTATACCTCTCCAACAAAACCTGTTTCACAAGATCAGCAAAAAGGAGATATTTCAGAAAAACACCCTCTTCCACCTGTTATAATTGAGCCTCCTAAACCTATAGATATTTCAAAACCTTCACCGCTCCCTGAAACAACAACTCCTGTTCAACCTTCACAACCTGAACCAGCTACCGAGGATCTTTCAAAACTTCCCCTTCTTCCAACCCCTGAAGAAACATTTAGTGATCCATTATGGACAGAAGAAATGGAACAAATATTAACTACTGTACTAGGGAGAACACCCACACGCCAAGCCCGAATAAATTATTTACCGAACATGCCCGCTCTTTTAAGACAGTATGGGCGACTAAAGAAGGATAAGGTTGATGCTTCAGTCCAAAAACAAATAATTGATTCGATAGAAATATTATATCACAAGGATTTTGAACGTTTTAAGATACAATTTACTCATACAAGCATTAAATATCTATCATTTTCGCCTCAACTTGGATATGTTTTGGGGTTTGAAAATACAAATATGGTCCAAAACAGAGAAATTGCAAAGTATGGATGTGACTTAAGGGGTGGTTTTTCAAGTTTTGCTGTGTATACAAAAGGACTAACAGAAAATATGATAATTGGTAATAGTCTAAGTTCACTTTTACGTGTAGTCTCTGTGGCCGGTGCAAAACCTGGAGAATATAATGAAAATATCTATGATTCACCAATATATGCTCGTGTTTTACCAAAGGAAGTTAACGAAATTGAGATTGAAATAAGAACAATGGATAATGGTAGATTAGTACCATTTTCTTTTGGTACTGTGCTCATTGTCTTGATCTTTAAAAAAGTGATAAATTTTTGATTTTCTTTCAAAGTGTATATAAATAGTGTTTGTAATTATTTAAATTCTAAAATAAATTTTATTTATTAAAAAATGGTGCACGTTGTTTTTGATACTAGTACAGTAGGATATGACGATTTTGTCCAAAACAATCCTAATGAGATGTCCGGTGGTGGAGAAATATCATATGATTATTTTCGAGGGTCTTCCCCCTTCCAAAGAGGATATGGTATTCAAAAAGGAGCTGGAGTCGGTGATGTTATGCGCGGACTATGGCGTTTCTTTCTTCCTGTTCTTCGCAATGTTGGAAATACTGTAAAGTCAGAAGCAATTAACACAGGGCAACGCGTTCTTGAAAGAGTTAGTCAGGGAGACCCAATCAAAGAAGCTTTCATCAGTGAAGGAAAGAAGGGGGTAGATACTGTACTGGAGAAGGGAGGCCTACCTAAACAATTTGGTTCTGGATTTGTTAGAAAAAAGGGTATAAAAGGGAGAAAATTACCTAGTTATCAAACATTAATTGGCAAACCGATTAAAAAAAGAGTAAAATCAGACGTTTTTGGTCTTTACTAAAATGGCCTTTCACAAAATTGATAACGATAGTATTAACTCAATTACCAATGCTTTAGACTTTTTTCAAATTCCACCTACAAATGTAAGTATTTCATCATCCAAAGTTTTTGAAATTCTGCCAAGCAATCCACTCACCGATACACCTTACCATTTTAAAATTCATGCAAGTCAAAATTATATTGATTTGACTAAATGTTATTTATTTACTGAATTTCGAATTCGAAAAGAAAATGAAAGTGGACAACTTGTAAATCTTTCTGTCGCAGACAATGTTTCTCCAATACAGCTTATAGGACAGACATTTATTAATAATATGCGAATAAGTGTTAATGGAAGAGAAGTGTTCAATTCAAATTCCCTTTATGCTTACAAAACCTATTTTTCACATGAGCTCTCATATTCACAAAACGCAAAGAGCTCACATTTAAATGCCGCTGGATACTTTTACAATAATACTTCAACTCAGGAAGGTGGCCTAGATACTATCGAAAGGAGAAGATTATTTGAAAACAGTAAAACAGCACAATTCATTGCTAAACTTGATGCAGATATTTTCAATCAACCACTTTATTTGATAAATCACTGCGAGGTTGATATCGAAATTATACCAAACGATTCCCGATTTGTTCTTATGACATTTGGACTACAAAATGCTATGGAAGTAGCAACGCGTTATCATTTTGAAGTAACAAATATGAAACTTTATGTTAAGAAGGTTGACTTAATGGACGGATTGGCTTTGGACATTGCAAAAAGACTTGAAACTAAACCTGCTCGCTATTCGATAAGAAAAACTATGATGAAGCCTTTGTTTATTAGTCAGGGTCGATATGAGTTTAATGCCAATCTATTTATGGATCAGATTCCTAGGCGTATTACACTAGGGCTCGTTTCAAATTCAGATTATGTAGGAGATATTAAACGTAGCCCTTTTAACTTTCATCATTTTAATGTTCGCGAGATTAGTATTATTGCTAATGGAAGAAATTATCCACAAGCACCGTATGACTTTGATTATGAAAATGGAAAATATGTTCGAGCATTTATTGATATGAATGAGGCAATTGGTTTAGCAAATTCAACGGAGAGCAATGGAATAACTTTACAACAATATGGTAAAACACATTGTATCTATGTTTTTAACCTAACAAATAGCGGAGAAGATCAAGGAGGAACTTTTGATTTAATTAAAAATGGAACAACGGCTGTAAATATTAAGTTTAGCAAACCTGTACCTGAAGGAGGAATAATGCTTATAGTAATGGGAGAAGCAGATTCACTCATAATGTTAGATAAAAATAGAACAATCGCAAGTGATACCACAATATAAATTCTAACTTTCATATTGTAATTATTTTAAATAGATAAATTTTATTCCTTTTAGAATTTATTTTTGATACAAGTAAAACATTAACCCATATTTTAAAAATTTTTAAAAAAAGTATAAATATGAAAGAATTTTGAGGAAAATCATTTAAAAATGAATAATATTTTCAAAATAGTTTTTCTAATTAGAATTTTTGTTCCACTAATCGAAGCATTATCAACAGATGGTACTATAAAATTGGATAATTTACCAGAATATTCTGAACTTGTTAAATATTACAGAGGAGAAAATATTACAGGAAATCCTCTTTTACCTTCAAAGCAAAAAATTGTTGCTCCAGTACCAAATTTTATTAATTTCGATAATCTGCCATCGCTTTGCAAGGAAAGTCCAAAAGACAATAATTTTTATGGACATGTATTCTGCTGGGGAATGATATGTTTGTATGCCATGTTATTAGCTAGTCTAATTATTTACCAACTTCGATCAGTACTTTGGTTCAGATTCAATTTTAATAATGTACGCAAGTCAGATTACAAAAATTCTGAGGACAAATCACCAAACATCACGAATCTTCCTAGGATGCTTCCCTTGTAATTGTCTGCCTGATCCTACTTCGACAAAAGGAAAAATACTAATCGTCAACTTGGACCCTTTTGGTTATGAAGGTTCTCACTGGGTTGTTGTTTACATAAAATATAATAATGAAGTGATATATTTTGATAGCTTGGCACTCCCTACAAGTATATGCATAATTAATTCCTTTCTCAAAAATTTTTCCAAAATTTCAAAAAATCTAAAACCTTATCAATCCTCATATGCCAATACTTGTTCCGAGCATTGCATCTCTTTTATATATTTTTTCTCAAAAGGTTATACTTTTGACCAATACCTTGAAATATTAAATAAACAAGCAAATCCAGATTTATTTGTAACTAATATAGTGAATAAAATGATTAATTATTGAGTTTATTTTTGGTGATTTTAGCACAATCTGAGCATAAATAAAGTAGATAAATGAACGAAATTTCATCTTTTGGTTTGAAAATTTCACTCTGATCTCTTGTCAAAGTGAATTTTAGACAGTCAGGACACCACTTTCCAGCTCTAAAGTAATTTATCAGCATACTAAGTCTTGCGCCGATATCGAAGCTTTTCCCTTCTTTTAAAGTAATGTTCATTGAATTGAGATATTCGCGTTTGTAGAAATTTTTATATAGACATATTCCCTGAATTAAACTAAAATTATTTAATATTTACTTAATTAACCTCTACAATTACAGCAATATCATATTCCTCATTTTTGTTTGATGTAATGTTGTCCATTAAAAATTAAATTAAAAATTAAGGATAATAATAGATCTTTTAAGTGAATTCTGAAACGAACAAAAATTTTTGGAAATTAATGAAAATCATAAGAAATCATAAATATTTAAAATCATAATATTTAAATTTCGCTTGGCTTCGCTTTTATTTTCATAAATAGAGAGAGGCTGACATATATATATATAAAGATAAAACGAATTTTTACTTTGCCTAACTCTAAATAGTTTGAATTTTCTTGTTTTATTTCTTTTATATCCTTTTGTCATTTTTTCTTAAAATAAAATCAAAAATATTTTATAGATTATTAAAACAATTTATAATATTACTTTAAATTCGCAATGGAACAAACTTTCGCATCTTTCTTAAATATAAATGATATAAATCAAGAGGTAGATATTTTAATAAATCCTCTTATCTTTAATATTGTAGAATCTTCCAAGTGATCCGTCTATGCCGAACAAAGTTGTTGAACAAAATGTTTTGGAGGTAAATCTTTATAAAAAATCAAATTTATTATCAATATTTAGGGAACTACAGAATTTTGGGATTGTTCCTGGCATCCTTTAACTAAAGATCTGAATCAAATGATTAAAAATGGTGAGAAATTAGATTCGTCCACGTTATTCACATTCTTAGATCACAATTTTGAGCTATCAACATGGTGTGATCAATGCCGTACAAAAATACTTAAAAAGGAGCAAGATGAAATCATAAAGGTTGAAAATGGAAATACATACAAATATAAATTTTTTGTATGTAATGATTGTGTCCAAATAATAAAATATGCAACTTTTTATTATTAAATTGTTTATTTTTTAAAGTTTTACAAATAAGTTTAAATTTGAATAATATTAAATAAATTGTTTATCTTGAAAAATTGTTATCATTGATTATATTTTCTTTGGCGTGTATGGTGATAAAATATCTGAAGATTTACAATTCTTCTTATAGCATGCGTCACAAATTTCAAATTTAATTTCAATCTTTTCTGCTTTTCGAACTGCTTTGTCACTCTTCTTAAATAGACTGTCCCGACATTCTAAGAATTTTTAAAATTTTAATAAAAAGCAATATATTTACCTGCACAAAGTGAAAACGTCAGAAGAAATTTTCCTCTAAATAATTTCCAGAAAGGTTCACTAGTAGTTTTGGTTTCAGAAATATTATTAGGACTCATTTCAGTTTCGTTAATGTTTTCCATTTAAAGAATTTTATGAAAAATTTTTTGTGAATGAGGATATGTATGGATAAACTCGGCTTTTTATATTGTCAATGTGGGCGGTCCTTAAATTTTCTAAACAAAAAAGAGTATATAAAGTCTAATTAATATTAATGTTTAATTTCATTTTAAAAATGGTCCTTGTAAGCGAGGAATGTGCTAATATTTTATGTTGCACCGTCAAATCACTTAGATGTCATCTTAACCACCCAGAAAATAGAAATTTAGTTTTGAAAAAGCTTCAAGGTCGTAAGGTTGAAACAACATACACGGACAAAAATGGAATGAAAAAAAGTTTTATAATTGGTGGCTTATCAAAGGAAGGGGCAAATGTTATACCTGCTTATGGAAAACTTGCAAAACCTTTCAACATTTCTGTCACAGCACATTTTTATGCAAGACATCGAATACGACTTTTAAATCCTTATCTTCATTGTGTTATCGAACAATTTCAAAACAAAGGTGTATCATATCAAGAAAATCGATATTATCCATTGGAACTGCTTGAACTTGTTAAAGAGGAGGAGAAAGAAAAAATTACCAATTTCTCTGAAAATATAAAATTTTCAAGTGACAACATGCAGACATCTAAAACTAAATCAATAATTGTGGCTGACGAGGAAGAAAATTTTGATGAAGATATGTTGAAACCAAGTTATTACTGTAACGGATGGTGATTTAAAAAAAACAATTACATAATTTCAAATATTTATTACAATTTAATTGAATGACACATAATATAAATACAATCAAATAAAAAATATTAAATGAAAGTAAATAAAAATAAACATTATAAAAAATAACAATAGATATAATTTTTAAAATTAAATATGACCATAATTTAATACAGAAAAATCGGAGGGTCTAATTATCCCTTTCCCAACAAAAGGTCTAGTTATTTTATGGCGGGATAGTGTGGATACATTTAAATTTTTAATTGAGGGACATAAAAATGAGGGATACATTATTTTAATTGGTTCATTATTTCCTGTTTTTGCGTATTTGATGACTTGTCTTTTGAACGTTTCATATCTTAATCCTTGATTGTTGACGACATCATAATTTAAGGTTATTCCTCTTACTTTTAAAATATATTCATGTTCATTTTGTTGCTGATTGTCTTTCTTTTTTAATTTTAAGCCATATTGTTTTGCTCCACCAGAAACATACTCTATGATGTCATGCTTTGGATACTCATCGGTAAATTGTCCAAGATGAGGTCCAAGATTTAGAGGGTTGACTCTTTCAGGATGGGTAAAAATTAGGGAGTCAGTGTCCGTATACAATAAAGTACATCCATCAGTACGGACAACCTGTTGCATTGCACGAAGGAGGTGGATTCTTGCCGCTGAAGTGGTCCAGAGTGAAATAACTAAATATATTAAATTAAAATTATTTTTAAATAAAATATGTATACCAATATTAGAACACTCATGTTCTTCGATCCACTCTTTTTTCTTTGTATATGCAATCATTAATATTTCTGGTGATAATTCATCTAAACTTGTTATTTGGATTGATTTGTCATTCACGAATTTTTGGTATTGTTCTGGATCATCAGTTATTATACATTGAGAAAGACCAAAATTGCGTAGTGAAAATCGTCCCCAAAGATTATTTAACATAAGTTTGGCTTGGGTCCTCCGACCTTTGTTGGGGTTCATTTTACTTCTTTCAATTTTTATTCCAAATTTTTCACTGCATTCTTTAATAAATTGGTCTTCAGCTTGAGTGTTGTTTTTAATATTATTGTCAAAGCCTGATGAATGTATTTTTTCTGCCATGAATTCTGAGATATAAGGTCGAAATAATTCAGAGTCCGATTTGTTGTATTCTAGTACACGGAAGAGTTTTGTTACAGTATAACCCTCTTGTAGAGCAACGTTTAATTCAATTGATGTGCAAGTTGATACCCATCCTCTTTCTTCGTCATTGTGTGTACAACGGTAATTTTCTATAACACCACCCTCGGGATAAATTTTCCTTTAATAATAAAATTATTTAAATTATTTATTCAAAATTCTTACGCGCATTTTGCACACAAAGGAAAGAGAAGACGGGCATCATTTTCCAATTTCATGGGTAGTACGGGAACATCAATATTGTGTGGTGGAATTACAAAGACTTTCAAAATTGCCAGATTGTATGTGTTGTCAATAGCTCTTGTCCAGTTTACATTTTTATTGATGATGTGAACTTTCGGATGTCCAACAGGATAAGCTGTTGTTACGTTAATGAACGGGTATAATGATGTGACGTCGTAATATGAAATCCGTTCTCCATCTTTGATCTTATGATAGAGTTTCAATGGCCCTGTTCTTCCTCCATAAAAACAGCTTCTAATATCAATTGGTCCATCATCAATATAACTGTAAAACATTTTTCTCATTTCACGGTCTTTTGCCAACATTTGATAAATTTCACACTCCCAATAAATGTCAACACGGGCAATTTGTGATAGTATAAATTCCATTCTATTTTTGTCATGTTCTCTCAAATAGGCAGCAGTTTTTCCATTGGGCATCAAATCATTATCATTTGGAAAACATTTGGGGCAGCCATGCCAGACACACCCATTAACCTCTATACCATAATTCTCCTCCACAACCCAGCCATCAAGTTTGTAGTTTCCAATTCTCTTCTCGCCACCGTCGGAGTTGACGTTTTGAACGGTTACACCAAATTTTTCAGAGTACCATTTGAAAAATCTGAGGGCAAGAAGGCTTTGAGTTCCATCAACTTTGTCATAGCCGCGTTCGGGTACGAGTGCCAAATGTTGTTCTTTAAGATGGTTTGTTCTGAAATGACGCATGCAAGCCGAAGCTATTGTCATTGCTTCGCGTAATACATCGATTCCTCCATGTTGTTTATTTGATGTAGCCATTTCTTCATTATTGCGTTTCGTCACCTCAAAAAATTCTTTTCGAAAAGCAATAAGTGCTGCCATTAATATTTCAACATCATTTGTACAGTAACTAGCCAAAGCTTCATCAAGGAGGAAAGGTGTATTTTTATGTTGTTCATACCAAAGTTCAAACATTTTTCTCTTTTCAGGCATCATTCCATTGGCGAGGTAGTCATTCTTTGTTGGATATATTTCTTTACCGTAGTTTTCAGGACGATTAGCCATGTGTGGGAAAAAAGGTTTGTCTTCAACATTGAGATCAAATGATGGTACAAGTGAAGCAAGTGACATTGGCATTAAATTAAAAGTGTCACGGAAGATAATACTATTCTTATTGTTCTTCATCTTCATTTCATAAATTTTATTTCCCTTTTTCAATATTTCAGGTATTAATCCTTGCTTAACTATTTCTTTTAGAGTAATGACAATGTCGAATCTGCCTCCAAAATGAGAAAAAGCAAAAATGTCATAATTTTGGGGGAGTTCATTTAATATCCAATTTACAAAATAATTAAGTGGGGAATCGCATATTATCTTTTTATCAACAGTTGTTTCAATAAAAGGTTGTTGAGAAAAAGTTATTGTTCGATGTTGTCCACAAACTTTGCAAGTATTAGATTGAAGACTCTGCTGCCATTTTCCATTTTTGATACACTCAGGACAGGAAACTTTTGCTGCAATAAAGTTAGGTTCATGGATAGCAGATAATTGTGTAGTTTCAAAATCAAAAGCAATAATTAAATATGGTTGACGCTCTTTTGGTTCCAAAGGTTTAATATAGCAACCTCGTTTTAAATCATGAAATTCATTACAAGTATTACAATGTTTTTCTGAGCATACATGACCTTTACGTCCATTACGAGTGTTGTCATAAACGCTCCAAATAACTCCGCATTTTTTGCATTTCTTAGAATTTTTACAGAAACCATTATTTAAATGTTGTTCATAACAATCCTTGTTGTTAAAATCTTTAAAACATAAATTACAATTTTTGAAGAAAATATTGTCGGGTTGACATGGAAATTCGGGTCCAACACGTGAACAGTTTTTGCAACGAGCTTTACATGTAATAGAATGATGTTGAGCTTTATTGTAGACACACTTGCAGGAAAGGCAGTAATACTTTCCAAATAATCTACCATTTTTCTTTACTGCATAAAAATGTTTTTCAAAATCATTGTAGTAAAGAAGTATTGGAGTGTCGTAGTCATCAGGTCCATATTCAAATTCAGGTTGGTAATTACCATAGTCACCAAATATAAATATTTTAACAATATATTGATTAATACATTTAACATTATTCCAATGATCAACAATACGTGGAATCCATTCATCAGCGTCGTATTCTTTCAAACCAATTTGAGCCCCTATTTGATTCATTATTTCATATGTATCTTTTTGAAAACGACCAGCCATTCCTTTTAGATTGTTTATGTAATAGAAAAATTTTAAACATGGCCAGCTGCAAATATTTTGTGTAAGTGATGCGATCAAAGCGAAAAATAGACAATGATTCATGTTGTCAGGATTATTAAATTTGATTAGAGACTTATTATTAATTTGATGACAAACTTTAGGGATTTTACGAGCAGCCCCTCCAACACGGCGTCGTTTTGCAAACGAATTTTTATTTATTGTTGTTACAGTTATTGAAAAAGGTGCTCCCCATAGAGATAATTCGTCTTGTTTTTTACTCTGGGCAATATGTTGACAGCGATTAAGCATGGCATCAACAGTATTATTTGATATATTACTAAAAAATATTTTATAATAGATAGATTGTTAAAGGATACCTGAAAGGAACCCAGATGTCATAGTCTAAAAAGTCACTGGTCAAAGTGCAAGCTAATTGTTGAGGTTCGCTGTTTTTTTCTCTTGCATGTTCCAGAGCTTGATCAACACAAAATTGAAAAATTCCTGAAATTTTAAATTTATTTAAAAAACTTTTTTATTACCAGAAAGTAGAGACTCAGCATCAGCAGGAACATCTTTAATCATAAATTTTGAATAAGTTTTGGTTACATTAAATTTTGCATTGTTTTGTATTGAATCATTTAGTCGTTCAACATAACGTTCAGCATTGTATCCTGTTCCTTGTTGTAATCCAAGTAGATTAGCAATAAAGAAACTTCTTGAATTTTTTGAAAGCTGCTGCATTTTTAAAAAATATTTTTATGAAATATTGAACTAAAATAAAAAAGAATATTAATATAAAAATGATATAAAATTTAAAAAATGACCGTTTTTATAGTCCTTCCCCTACACCTTTATTTAAAAGATGAGAATTAAATTTTAAGGAGATTTTACCTATGTGTTCGTTTTGGGGTTTTCAAATTCCATATTTTGGGGGTTTGAAAATGAAAACAGTAAAAAATAATTAAAAATTTTTAAATGATAGTTTTAGTAAACTCCGGTTGATCTGATCAATCGCTTAATCTCTTGGTATAAAGAACTGATCACTCCCTCTGTTGATCACTCTTTACTGTCACTTTTCACTATATTGATCACTCGATTGATTTCGATCAATTAATTGCTCACATAATAAACTGATTGTAGTTTGATCACTTTTAATAACTTTATCACTTGATCACTCATCTGATCACTCATTCACATTTTTATTAAATTTCAATGATCACTCGTTTATTTGATTGATCATGTGATAGTTTGTTAATCACTCAGCTGATTATTAGATCATTTGATTGGCCACTCATTTACTTTGATCACTCGATTATACATGATATTTTATCAATTTTTTAAATATCTTTTGATTGATCACTCAAATAGTTACTTGATCACTTGGTTGATCACTAGATATATGATAGACAGGTTTTTGAAAATAAAGTCCACCCCTACACTATTTGAACTATATTAGATTTGATTGACAAAATTTAAAGAATAAAGCCAACCCTTTTTAGATTAGATTTAAAATAAAATTAGCATATTTGATTGACAGATTTTAAAATATAAAGCCAACCCTTTTTAGAATAGATTTAAAATTAAATTAGCATATTTGATTGACAGATTTTTAAAAAATAAGGATTTGAATTTAGATTAGATATTTAGATTAAATTTGCATATTTGATTGATAGATTTTTAAAAGATAAAAGAAAATATTTGAATATAGATTAAATTTGCATATTTGATTGATAGATTTTTAAAAGATAAAAGAAAATATTTGAATAGATTAAATTTGCATGATTGATTGATAGATTTTAAAAATAAAGGAAAAGATCTGAATTTAGATAAAATTAGCATATTTGATTGACAGAATTTAAAAATAAAAGAGAAAATTTGAATTTAGATTAGATATTTAGATTAAATTTGCATGATTGATTGATAGTTTTTAAAAAATAAAAGAAAAATTTTGAATTTAGATTAGATATAGAGATTAAATTTGCATATTTGATTGACAGATTTTTAAAATAAAAATTTTATATTTAGTTAAAATAAGATTAGAAAAGAAATGTTTAATAGAAAAGGAATATTTAAATTTTATGAGAAAAAGAAGTTTGATTTTTTGATAAATTATCAGCAAATAATCATTTACCAAAAACTATGAGGAAAAGTATCTTGATATCTAAGGGAAACCACCCTAAACTTTATTAAAAGTTTGCTCAAAAAATTATCATTAATTAATCACATTTAAATTCTGAAGAAAATGCAACTAAACATTAGGGTTCCACAAAAATTCTTCAGTGAAAAAAATAACTCATAGATAATTCATAGTCAAAAAAAAACACCAAAAAACTGCTGAAATCTCAAAAATAAAACATCTTATAGCTTTAGGGTTGTGTCAAAAAACATAAAAATAATTAATCAGTTAGAGCGTTAAAATCTCGTGTGAAAAGGTTTTGTTGAAAGACTTGCGCCAATATGTTAAAAGTTAATCAATCTTAATTAAAAACCTTAAATTCTGAGGAAAAACGGATAACAACAGACCTCTAAAACTTTTGTTGATTATCTTAAAAACATCCAGACTCAAAAAAAACTTCTTTAAACAGTGGGTAAAATTAAACTGAAACTTGTTCTAATCCTTTGGGTTGCCTCACAAAACCAATGACAAAAAGAAAATTATGATAAAAGATAATTAATCAGAAACCCTTTTGAAAACCCCTGCTAAACATTTGGGTTGCTTCTTGAGAAACATTGCGCCAAAAATATGAAAAGATATTTAATCAGAAACCCCTTAAAACAAAAGAAAACCCCTCCTAAACCTTTGGTTTTCTTCTTGAGAAACATTGCGCGAAATTGGTATACTGTAATTAATCTTAATTAAACCACTTCAATACCCTCAGGATATTAAAAAGAAACCCCCTAAACCTTTTGGTTGTCTCTTGAAAAAATTTGCGCGAAGTTGGTATATTGTAATTAATTTTAATTAGACCCCTCCAAAACCCTTGGGAGATCAAAAGGAAACCCCCTAAACCTTTAGGATCAAAAGGGAAACCCCCCTATACCTATTGGTTGCGCCAAAAAAGGTCATTAATTCTCCCACGAAAATTCCCATTTTTTCCGAGGAATTCCAGAACAAACTAAATAACCATCTCCAATTGTTTCAACTTTATAAACATCATGACTGTCAATTATCCCATCAAATGCTGTGTATAAACCATTCAACAGATTTACTACCTAAATGTTTCGATATAAGCTATAAATTATTAATTTATTTTATTTATAGCCCTTCTACTAAATTATTTATATATTATCGTAATACTTTTATTAACTACCTTGGGTAATTATTGTTTCGACCTTCCGTTATAGGGAGTAATTAATCAAGGGATGGCAATTATATGAGGTCTGAAATTTAAACGTGAGTAGTTAACCACCCCACTTTATTTCCCTTTTTTCCCACAAAATTTCCAGAGCAATTGAAAGGTTTGGGAAGGGGGCGGGTCTTTAGTAGTTAACCATACCACTTTTTCGTGGGAGAATTAATGACCTTTTTTGGCGCAACCAATAGGTATAGGGGGGTTTCCCTTTTGATCCTAAAGGTTTAGGGGGTTTCCTTTTGATCTCCCAAGGGTTTTGGAGGGGTCTAATTAAAATTAATTACAATATACCAACTTCGCGCAAATTTTTTCAAGAGACAACCAAAAGGTTTAGGGGGTTTCTTTTTAATATCCTGAGGGTATTGAAGTGGTTTAATTAAGATTAATTACAGTATACCAATTTCGCGCAATGTTTCTCAAGAAGAAAACCAAAGGTTTAGGAGGGGTTTTCTTTTGTTTTAAGGGGTTTCTGATTAAATATCTTTTCATATTTTTGGCGCAATGTTTCTCAAGAAGCAACCCAAATGTTTAGCAGGGGTTTTCAAAAGGGTTTCTGATTAATTATCTTTTATCATAATTTTCTTTTTGTCATTGGTTTTGTGAGGCAACCCAAAGGATTAGAACAAGTTTCAGTTTAATTTTACCCACTGTTTAAAGAAGTTTTTTTTGAGTCTGGATGTTTTTAAGATAATCAACAAAAGTTTTAGAGGTCTGTTGTTATCCGTTTTTCCTCAAAATTTAAGGTTTTTAATTAAGATTGATTAACTTTTAACATATTGGCGCAAGTCTTTCAACAAAACCTTTTCACACGAGATTTTAACGCTCTAACTGATTAATTATTTTTATGTTTTTTGACACAACCCTAAAGCTATAAGATGTTTTATTTTTGAGATTTCAGCAGTTTTTTGGTGTTTTTTTTGACTATGAATTATCTATGAGTTATTTTTTTCACTGAAGAATTTTTGTGGAACCCTAATGTTTAGTTGCATTTTCTTCAGAATTTAAATGTGATTAATTAATGATAATTTTTTGAGCAAACTAGGGTGGTTTCCCTTAGATATCAAGATACTTTTCCTCATAGTTTTTGGTAAATGATTATTTGCTGATAATTTATCAAAAAATCAAACTTCTTTTTCTCATAAAATTTAAATATTCCTTTTCTATTAAACATTTCTTTTCTAATCTTATTTTAACTAAATATAAAATTTTTATTTTAAAAATCTGTCAATCAAATATGCAAATTTAATCTCTATATCTAATCTAAATTCAAAATTTTTCTTTTATTTTTTAAAAACTATCAATCAATCATGCAAATTTAATCTAAATATCTAATCTAAATTCAAATTTTCTCTTTTATTTTTAAATTCTGTCAATCAAATATGCTAATTTTATCTAAATTCAGATCTTTTCCTTTATTTTTAAAATCTATCAATCAATCATGCAAATTTAATCTATTCAAATATTTTCTTTTATCTTTTAAAAATCTATCAATCAAATATGCAAATTTAATCTATATTCAAATATTTTCTTTTATCTTTTAAAAATCTATCAATCAAATATGCAAATTTAATCTAAATATCTAATCTAAATTCAAATCCTTATTTTTTAAAAATCTGTCAATCAAATATGCTAATTTAATTTTAAATCTATTCTAAAAAGGGTTGGCTTTATATTTTAAAATCTGTCAATCAAATATGCTAATTTTATTTTAAATCTAATCTAAAAAGGGTTGGCTTTATTCTTTAAATTTTGTCAATCAAATCTAATATAGTTCAAATAGTGTAGGGGTGGACTTTATTTTCAAAAACCTGTCTATCATATATCTAGTGATCAACCAAGTGATCAAGTAACTATTTGAGTGATCAATCAAAAGATATTTAAAAAATTGATTAAAAATATCATGTATATAATCGAGTGATCAAAGTAAATGTGTGGCCAATCAAATGATCTAATAATCAGCTGAGTGATTACAAACTATCACATGATCAATCAAATAAACGAGTGATCATTGAAATTTAATAAAAATGTGAATGAGTGATCAGATGAGTGATCAAGTGATAAAGTTATTAAAAGTGATCAAACTACAATCAGTTTATTATGTGAGCAATTAATTGATCGAAATCAATCGAGTGATCAATATAGTGAAAAGTGACAGTAAAGAGTGATCAACAGAGGGAGTGATCAGTTCTTTATACCTAGAGATTAAGCGATTGATCAGATCAACCGGAGTTTACTAAAACTATCATTTAAAAATTTTTAATTATTTTTTACTGTTTTCATTTTCAAACCCCCAAAATATGGAAATCGAAACCCCAAAAAGTACACATATCAAATAGGTAAAATCTATTAAAATTTAATTCTCATCTTTTAAATAAAGTGTAGGGGAAGGACTACTAAATTTTTAACTACTGATGAAAAGATTTTGAGGGATTTGTTTGTATATAAATAGGTTTAAAGTTTTTAAAAATGATTTCAAAATGAAATTTAAATTAATTATTATAACATTATTTTTCCATAAAATTTTAGCTGAAGCTAAAAATTTATCTGAATATAAAATATGGCAGTGTGAGAGAGCTATAACTTTATTTCGAAGAAAACCTCCTTCGATAAATTTCAAAGAAGTTTTAAACATAGGCGTACCAAAAGACCTGGAGTATAAAGAAATTTGGACCCCATACGGTCATCATTGGTGGGTTTGGGATGAGAAAGAAAAAGCTATTATACCAATATATTATGGACCTCCGTCAAAACCTAAACCAGAAAAAGATGATGGTATATTATATCTCGGATGGATATTCATAAAGGAAACAAGTTCAACAGTTATTGAATTTTTCAAAACTATTTTCAGTCCTTTAGCAGACCTAAAATTCCAAAGAGGGATGTTTAGAAAGTAGTATAAAAAGCGAATTATCAAACATATTTTCATTTCCTTGGCTCATTCTTTCAAAATTATCTAAGATGAACAATAATAAAATTCTCACTCGACAAGTTTTACCTGAAGTAGAAATTAGTATTAATCTGAACGGAATAACAATTTCAAGTGACCGTTTAACTCCTTCTCGTTTTGTAGCGTATGATATTGGGGGCAAGTGTCGTGAATGTAAAAGTACAGAAGTGGAGTTGGATTTTGTTGTCACTAAAGATGGGATTACAATCTATTGCTCACGTATTTCCGGAACTCGTTATGTACCTTTTGATTCAACTTATGAGTTACCAGGAATATGTTTCTTTCGGGTATGTATTTTCTAGTCATTATCTATTAATTTTATAAATTAAGATTAAGAACAAAGGTCGTGTATTCAATATTCCATATGGCTCTGTAAAACCACAACTACCACTTCAAACTCAACAACCGATACAACCAGCAAATCTAAACAACCAAACTACAATATCAGAAAAACAGAATAAATCAAAGCAACCCGCTAATTCACAAAAAACAACAAAACATACAAATGAAAATATCCTCAAAGACAAAAGTAAAGAAAATAAAGAAAATGTTTTGCTTAATGAATTTTTTGATAGTCTTGATGCAGCAACAACTGGAATTCCATCACAGATTGAAAAGATGAATAATTTGAAGAAACATGCTACAGAGATGGAAGAAGAGGAGATGGCTGCTATCGAAGCTTTATATAACATACCTCATTAATTTTTCTTATTTAAACAAAAAATTTTTTATTTTTTTAATTAATAAAATGGAAACTTTAACATTCTCAGATAAAGATTTGAAATTTAAAATTCCTTTTGGTATGATAATTTCTGGTCCTAGTTCTAGTGGAAACAGTACATTATTACTGAGATTTATTTCTGAAGCCGCAAATTTAATTGAACCCAAACCTAAAAGTATACTCTATTGTTTTGGTGAAATGAGTAATATTGTCCCTATTCTACAGAAATCAGGTGTCAGTGTTTATTCCGGTGTTCCCCCCGAGGATTTGATTAAAAAATATCAGAAGCCATTACTATTAATACTTGACGACTTGCTTATGTCAATTGATGAAAAATATTTGTCCGAGTTATTTACGAAAAAATCCCATCATCAAAATTTTGCTGTCGTCTTTGTTACTCAGAATTTATTCGAACGCAAAATTAAAGTTGCAAGACAAAATGCTCAATATATCATTATAATGCGTTCACCTAATTCGGTATTATCTGTTCGTAATATAGGCGTTCAACTATTTCCCCAAAAACTCGACTATTTCCTCGATGCATATAGACAGGCAACAAATAAACCTTTCGGTTATCTTGTTATTGATATGCATGCTTCATCTGACCCTGGACTGAGACTACGCACAAGTATATTTAAAGAAGATGAAGAAAAAATTATTTTTATTCCAAAAAATAGAGCATAAATGGTCAGTCAAATTATTCAGAAAAATTCACAATTTTTACAAGTACTTGCAAAAACAAAATCTCAACGCAAATTGCAACGTATGCTAAGACTCTCAAATACAGATCAATTGTTAGCTATAACTGAAATTTGTCTGAATATTATAAAGGATAGACTCAAACTTACACCTTGGCAAAGGAGGCGACTACTTCCATATGCTGATTTTGTGCGCAAAATGAGTAGAGTAAGAAGTGAACACGGAGCTAGAAAAATTTTAAATCAAAAAGGTGGAGGTATTGGAACTTTTGCCGCGTTATTGACCCCTGTTCTCATAGAATTAGCAAAATCACTAGGAAGCTCTATAAAAAGCCATAAATAATACAAAAAATAACAAATCATGGCAAATAAATTCATTCTTGTTCCCGAAGAAATTTATAAAGGACTAACTACATTTGATACCGGTGAACCTAATCTCGATTTAATTAAAAATGATCTTGAAAAAATTAAAAGAAAGAAAGATAATCCAAGTGCAAAAAATGTAAAATATAACCAAGAACTCAGGCGGTATTTACAAATGAGAAATGAGCAACAAAACAGGCCTGTCAAAGTAGAAATGGTAGCTACGCCTAAGGGAGCAATAATGAGTACCAATTCTACACGTCCATCGTCTAATATAGTCGAAGACGATGATGAAATATTAACAACTGATGATATTTCTCTTCCATCTTTTCCTCAATCTACTAAGGAAGTTAAATCGATAATTAATTTTAAACCCAAAAAACTACCTCATCCTCCATCTTTATCATCATCATCCACATCAGTTAAAAAACGTTTTAAGAAATTGAGGGGAAGCTCACCACCTTCTCCTCCAATACCTCCAACTACAAATCCTAAAATAATAAAAAAGGAAATTGTGTCTGAACCAAAGAAAAAATTTTCAAGACGCAAAAGTACAAAATATTCAAAAACAGGGAGTCAAGACTCTATTATATTATCCCAAGATGTGCCAATAATATCACCTCATATCTCACCTCAGCAGCGAATTATTAAAAGAGAATTAGAGGAGGGTGATTTTGAAAGTATAAAGAGGAAAAAGATATATGATAAAAGAAGGGAACAAGAAATAAAGCAAAAAGAGAATAAATTGAAGGAACACGATAGGAAACGATATGAAAAAAGGCAACAATTATTAGCAAGACGACGAAAGTCACAGAAACTCAAGGTTCCAATAGATCCTTATGTTATTCAACAAGTACGAAATAAAGAAAAAAGTGGTGCACCAAAAGGCTTTAGAAAAGTCATGAGAGAGGGAAGGTCACCTTCCCCACCCTTGAGTCGTCAAAAAATAAAACGAAAAGCAGAATGGTCACAAGGAGATGGACATACAATTGCTAAAGTCCAGAGAAAAGTCAACAAAAAACAATCTCAAAGAGCTTCAAGATTATGGGTTAAAAATCTGAAGAAAAGAAATGTTTATAAATCAAAAAGTAAATGGGCAGTAAGGAAACCGACACAAAAAGATATCATCAGTTTTAAACCATCTCTTTGGTAAATAAATGGCGGATTATACTAAACTCCTTGATGATCTATACAATAACCCAGAATCCCCTGCGGCATTTTCAGGAATTGACCGACTTTGGTATGAAGCACGTAAAGTTCTCAAACATATACCAAGAAAAGCTGTTCAACATTACCTAGAAGGACATAGAACATATACTCTTATGCGACCTAAACGTATTCATTTTAAAAGATCAAAAACTGTAGCTGCTGGGTTTATGACAGATGTTCAAGTTGATTTGGCAGATTTCCAACAGTTATCCAGACATAATAAAGGAAATCGTTATTTACTTCTAGGTATTGATGTTCTATCTAAACGAGTGTTTGGTGTTCCTGTCAAATCCAAAAAGACTGAAGAAATGATAGAAGCTTTTAAAAACTTAATTTCACAAATGCCTATGAAACCACAAAGAATTTTTTCAGATAAGGGGACCGAATTTAAAAATAAACAAATGAAAGAATTTTTTGAAAAGGAGGGGATAGAAAAACATGAGCCAACACATTCTATCGTCAAAGCTTCCGTTGCGGAAAGAGCAATTCGCAATGTTAAACAACGACTTTACCGAAATTTTGCTCAAAAGAAAACATTAAATTGGATTGATGTCCTTGAAAGGATTTTAGAAGGAATAAATAAAGCAAAAAGTAGAATTCATGGAATGCGACCTATAGATGTCAACTTTGATAACGCTCAAAAGGTATGGAAACGAATCTATGGAGATATGTTTTCTTCAAAAAATAATAAAACAAAACCAAAACTTAAAAAGGATGATTTTGTACGAATGAGTGTAGAAAAAGGTGCATTTGAAAAAGGATACATACCAAATTGGGGAGATGAAATATTACAAGTGGATAAAATAAAAGAAACCCCTTTGCCTATTCAATACAAAGTCCGCGACGATAAAGGTGAAAAATTCAAAGGTTTATTTTACAATGAAGAGTTAACTCGTGTAAGAAAAGATGCCGATACAGAATATAGAATTGAAAAAGTTGTGAGAAAAAGAAAGAGACCAGACGGAACCTTTGATGTTCTAGTTAAATTTATAGGATACCCAGAACGAGAATGGATTCATGAATCACAATTAGTATAAAAGAAAACATTTTTTCATTATTGTAAAAATTTTTTGTGATAAAATTATGTCAAACAGCTTTTTTGTCTTCCTACCTAGTAATATTCCCGATTATCCAGATAATCGTCCAAATAAATTTCGTGTTCATTTACCGAAGCCTCTCTATTTTTCCGGTAACTGGGTTTGTGGATTACATAGTATAAATTATCCATATTCTTGGGCAGCAACTATTGGTACACTAGATGATCAATGGATTGATATACATTTTAAAGATAATCTTGGAATGGCCAAAGTTCTAAGAGTCCCCGTTCCAAAAGCATCGCATACAACTGTTGAAAAATTACATGAATTTTTAATTTCCACACTTCAACATCAAAGCGAAACATATGGAGCTTCGCCTTTGGAAAAACCTGAAGATTTAGTTGATCTGCCCTCACTTAAACGCCCAAGAAATAAACGTTCATTAGAAGAGTTAAGGCAAATTAGAGTGGGGATCATTCCTAAAGTTGATGAAGTGTTCATAGATTATCCTGATCAATATTGGGACCAAATAAAAATTTTAAAAGATAAACTTGTAGAGGATTCAAAATCTTTAGATGAATTTAAATTAAGAACAGATCAACAACAAGATGAGACAATTAAAAGTGAAATGACAACAACATTTTGGAACCTTAGTTTCAAAAAGAGTGCTTTAGAATCTCGAATTAGAAAATTGGAAGAGGAAGCCAAAAGAAGAGATTTTGAAAAGAACAATACAGATGTCAACATTGTTGTTGATTTTTTCGAAACTTATCCTGAAAATTACAATGAAATATTAATCATAGACCATCTCAAACTTATAGCTCTCTTCATAGAAGACAAAAAGGAAATACCATTACAATTAGAGGGATTTTTACCAAGATTCAAGAAAGAAATTGAAAAAATGACTAAAAGAGTAAATTTACTTGATGCTGCTGTGCTAAGAAGGGACAAACAAAAAACTGTTAAACAATATAATAGAGAGAATTATTTAACCCATAAAGGTTATGTTGATAAATTTTTCAGTGATAACCCTGATTATTGGCCAGCAATACGAAGTAATTTTTATGGGTTGATAGCTACATATCAGGAAATTTCTAATACAAAAACTTTGTATGATGAGGAAACAGATGAGGATCGAAGGAAGGAATTAAATACTAAAATTGATGGACTCAAAAGACTTGTCAATTATAGAATGGATAGATTTAGGGCACTTGAGTTTGAAGGAATTGCTAGAGATAAAGAGGCAGAAGATGAACCTTACAGGCCCCCACCTCTACCAACGTACACAGACATACACCCTCCAGCAACACCATCAACCCCTACCTCAATGACTACTCAACAACCTTCTCCTTTAAAGTCTCTACCTGGTTATACCTCTCCAACAAAACCTGTTTCACAAGATCAGCAAAAAGGAGATATTTCAGAAAAACACCCTCTTCCACCTGTTATAATTGAGCCTCCTAAACCTATAGATATTTCAAAACCTTCACCGCTCCCTGAAACAACAACTCCTGTTCAACCTTCACAACCTGAACCAGCTACCGAGGATCTTTCAAAACTTCCCCTTCTTCCAACCCCTGAAGAAACATTTAGTGATCCATTATGGACAGAAGAAATGGAACAAATATTAACTACTGTACTAGGGAGAACACCCACACGCCAAGCCCGAATAAATTATTTACCGAACATGCCCGCTCTTTTAAGACAGTATGGGCGACTAAAGAAGGATAAGGTTGATGCTTCAGTCCAAAAACAAATAATTGATTCGATAGAAATATTATATCACAAGGATTTTGAACGTTTTAAGATACAATTTACTCATACAAGCATTAAATATCTATCATTTTCGCCTCAACTTGGATATGTTTTGGGGTTTGAAAATACAAATATGGTCCAAAACAGAGAAATTGCAAAGTATGGATGTGACTTAAGGGGTGGTTTTTCAAGTTTTGCTGTGTATACAAAAGGACTAACAGAAAATATGATAATTGGTAATAGTCTAAGTTCACTTTTACGTGTAGTCTCTGTGGCCGGTGCAAAACCTGGAGAATATAATGAAAATATCTATGATTCACCAATATATGCTCGTGTTTTACCAAAGGAAGTTAACGAAATTGAGATTGAAATAAGAACAATGGATAATGGTAGATTAGTACCATTTTCTTTTGGTACTGTGCTCATTGTCTTGATCTTTAAAAAAGTGATAAATTTTTGATTTTCTTTCAAAGTGTATATAAATAGTGTTTGTAATTATTTAAATTCTAAAATAAATTTTATTTATTAAAAAATGGTGCACGTTGTTTTTGATACTAGTACAGTAGGATATGACGATTTTGTCCAAAACAATCCTAATGAGATGTCCGGTGGTGGAGAAATATCATATGATTATTTTCGAGGGTCTTCCCCCTTCCAAAGAGGATATGGTATTCAAAAAGGAGCTGGAGTCGGTGATGTTATGCGCGGACTATGGCGTTTCTTTCTTCCTGTTCTTCGCAATGTTGGAAATACTGTAAAGTCAGAAGCAATTAACACAGGGCAACGCGTTCTTGAAAGAGTTAGTCAGGGAGACCCAATCAAAGAAGCTTTCATCAGTGAAGGAAAGAAGGGGGTAGATACTGTACTGGAGAAGGGAGGCCTACCTAAACAATTTGGTTCTGGATTTGTTAGAAAAAAGGGTATAAAAGGGAGAAAATTACCTAGTTATCAAACATTAATTGGCAAACCGATTAAAAAAAGAGTAAAATCAGACGTTTTTGGTCTTTACTAAAATGGCCTTTCACAAAATTGATAACGATAGTATTAACTCAATTACCAATGCTTTAGACTTTTTTCAAATTCCACCTACAAATGTAAGTATTTCATCATCCAAAGTTTTTGAAATTCTGCCAAGCAATCCACTCACCGATACACCTTACCATTTTAAAATTCATGCAAGTCAAAATTATATTGATTTGACTAAATGTTATTTATTTACTGAATTTCGAATTCGAAAAGAAAATGAAAGTGGACAACTTGTAAATCTTTCTGTCGCAGACAATGTTTCTCCAATACAGCTTATAGGACAGACATTTATTAATAATATGCGAATAAGTGTTAATGGAAGAGAAGTGTTCAATTCAAATTCCCTTTATGCTTACAAAACCTATTTTTCACATGAGCTCTCATATTCACAAAACGCAAAGAGCTCACATTTAAATGCCGCTGGATACTTTTACAATAATACTTCAACTCAGGAAGGTGGCCTAGATACTATCGAAAGGAGAAGATTATTTGAAAACAGTAAAACAGCACAATTCATTGCTAAACTTGATGCAGATATTTTCAATCAACCACTTTATTTGATAAATCACTGCGAGGTTGATATCGAAATTATACCAAACGATTCCCGATTTGTTCTTATGACATTTGGACTACAAAATGCTATGGAAGTAGCAACGCGTTATCATTTTGAAGTAACAAATATGAAACTTTATGTTAAGAAGGTTGACTTAATGGACGGATTGGCTTTGGACATTGCAAAAAGACTTGAAACTAAACCTGCTCGCTATTCGATAAGAAAAACTATGATGAAGCCTTTGTTTATTAGTCAGGGTCGATATGAGTTTAATGCCAATCTATTTATGGATCAGATTCCTAGGCGTATTACACTAGGGCTCGTTTCAAATTCAGATTATGTAGGAGATATTAAACGTAGCCCTTTTAACTTTCATCATTTTAATGTTCGCGAGATTAGTATTATTGCTAATGGAAGAAATTATCCACAAGCACCGTATGACTTTGATTATGAAAATGGAAAATATGTTCGAGCATTTATTGATATGAATGAGGCAATTGGTTTAGCAAATTCAACGGAGAGCAATGGAATAACTTTACAACAATATGGTAAAACACATTGTATCTATGTTTTTAACCTAACAAATAGCGGAGAAGATCAAGGAGGAACTTTTGATTTAATTAAAAATGGAACAACGGCTGTAAATATTAAGTTTAGCAAACCTGTACCTGAAGGAGGAATAATGCTTATAGTAATGGGAGAAGCAGATTCACTCATAATGTTAGATAAAAATAGAACAATCGCAAGTGATACCACAATATAAATTCTAACTTTCATATTGTAATTATTTTAAATAGATAAATTTTATTCCTTTTAGAATTTATTTTTGATACAAGTAAAACATTAACCCATATTTTAAAAATTTTTAAAAAAAGTATAAATATGAAAGAATTTTGAGGAAAATCATTTAAAAATGAATAATATTTTCAAAATAGTTTTTCTAATTAGAATTTTTGTTCCACTAATCGAAGCATTATCAACAGATGGTACTATAAAATTGGATAATTTACCAGAATATTCTGAACTTGTTAAATATTACAGAGGAGAAAATATTACAGGAAATCCTCTTTTACCTTCAAAGCAAAAAATTGTTGCTCCAGTACCAAATTTTATTAATTTCGATAATCTGCCATCGCTTTGCAAGGAAAGTCCAAAAGACAATAATTTTTATGGACATGTATTCTGCTGGGGAATGATATGTTTGTATGCCATGTTATTAGCTAGTCTAATTATTTACCAACTTCGATCAGTACTTTGGTTCAGATTCAATTTTAATAATGTACGCAAGTCAGATTACAAAAATTCTGAGGACAAATCACCAAACATTACGAATCTTCCTAGGATGCTTCCCTTGTAATTGTCTGCCTGATCCTACTTCGACAAAAGGAAAAATACTAATCGTCAACTTGGACCCTTTTGGTTATGAAGGTTCTCACTGGGTTGTTGTTTACATAAAATATAATAATGAAGTGATATATTTTGATAGCTTGGCACTCCCTACAAGTATATGCATAATTAATTCCTTTCTCAAAAATTTTTCCAAAATTTCAAAAAATCTAAAACCTTATCAATCCTCATATGCCAATACTTGTTCCGAGCATTGCATCTCTTTTATATATTTTTTCTCAAAAGGTTATACTTTTGACCAATACCTTGAAATATTAAATAAACAAGCAAATCCAGATTTATTTGTAACTAATATAGTGAATAAAATGATTAATTATTGAGTTTATTTTTGGTGATTTTAGCACAATCTGAGCATAAATAAAGTAGATAAATGAACGAAATTTCATCTTTTGGTTTGAAAATTTCACTCTGATCTCTTGTCAAAGTGAATTTTAGACAGTCAGGACACCACTTTCCAGCTCTAAAGTAATTTATCAGCATACTAAGTCTTGCGCCGATATCGAAGCTTTTCCCTTCTTTTAAAGTAATGTTCATTGAATTGAGATATTCGCGTTTGTAGAAATTTTTATATAGACATATTCCCTGAATTAAACTAAAATTATTTAATATTTACTTAATTAACCTCTACAATTACAGCAATATCATATTCCTCATTTTTGTTTGATGTAATGTTGTCCATTAAAAATTAAATTAAAAATTAAGGATAATAATAGATCTTTTAAGTGAATTCTGAAACGAACAAAAATTTTTGGAAATTAATGAAAATCATAAGAAATCATAAATATTTAAAATCATAATATTTAAATTTCGCTTGGCTTCGCTTTTATTTTCATAAATAGAGAGAGGCTGACATATATATATATAAAGATAAAACGAATTTTTACTTTGCCTAACTCTAAATAGTTTGAATTTTCTTGTTTTATTTCTTTTATATCCTTTTGTCATTTTTTCTTAAAATAAAATCAAAAATATTTTATAGATTATTAAAACAATTTATAATATTACTTTAAATTCGCAATGGAACAAACTTTCGCATCTTTCTTAAATATAAATGATATAAATCAAGAGGTAGATATTTTAATAAATCCTCTTATCTTTAATATTGTAGAATCTTCCAAGTGATCCGTCTATGCCGAACAAAGTTGTTGAACAAAATGTTTTGGAGGTAAATCTTTATAAAAAATCAAATTTATTATCAATATTTAGGGAACTACAGAATTTTGGGATTGTTCCTGGCATCCTTTAACTAAAGATCTGAATCAAATGATTAAAAATGGTGAGAAATTAGATTCGTCCACGTTATTCACATTCTTAGATCACAATTTTGAGCTATCAACATGGTGTGATCAATGCCGTACAAAAATACTTAAAAAGGAGCAAGATGAAATCATAAAGGTTGAAAATGGAAATACATACAAATATAAATTTTTTGTATGTAATGATTGTGTCCAAATAATAAAATATGCAACTTTTTATTATTAAATTGTTTATTTTTTAAAGTTTTACAAATAAGTTTAAATTTGAATAATATTAAATAAATTGTTTATCTTGAAAAATTGTTATCATTGATTATATTTTCTTTGGCGTGTATGGTGATAAAATATCTGAAGATTTACAATTCTTCTTATAGCATGCGTCACAAATTTCAAATTTAATTTCAATCTTTTCTGCTTTTCGAACTGCTTTGTCACTCTTCTTAAATAGACTGTCCCGACATTCTAAGAATTTTTAAAATTTTAATAAAAAGCAATATATTTACCTGCACAAAGTGAAAACGTCAGAAGAAATTTTCCTCTAAATAATTTCCAGAAAGGTTCACTAGTAGTTTTGGTTTCAGAAATATTATTAGGACTCATTTCAGTTTCGTTAATGTTTTCCATTTAAAGAATTTTATGAAAAATTTTTTGTGAATGAGGATATGTATGGATAAACTCGGCTTTTTATATTGTCAATGTGGGCGGTCCTTAAATTTTCTAAACAAAAAAGAGTATATAAAGTCTAATTAATATTAATGTTTAATTTCATTTTAAAAATGGTCCTTGTAAGCGAGGAATGTGCTAATATTTTATGTTGCACCGTCAAATCACTTAGATGTCATCTTAACCACCCAGAAAATAGAAATTTAGTTTTGAAAAAGCTTCAAGGTCGTAAGGTTGAAACAACATACACGGACAAAAATGGAATGAAAAAAAGTTTTATAATTGGTGGCTTATCAAAGGAAGGGGCAAATGTTATACCTGCTTATGGAAAACTTGCAAAACCTTTCAACATTTCTGTCACAGCACATTTTTATGCAAGACATCGAATACGACTTTTAAATCCTTATCTTCATTGTGTTATCGAACAATTTCAAAACAAAGGTGTATCATATCAAGAAAATCGATATTATCCATTGGAACTGCTTGAACTTGTTAAAGAGGAGGAGAAAGAAAAAATTACCAATTTCTCTGAAAATATAAAATTTTCAAGTGACAACATGCAGACATCTAAAACTAAATCAATAATTGTGGCTGACGAGGAAGAAAATTTTGATGAAGATATGTTGAAACCAAGTTATTACTGTAACGGATGGTGATTTAAAAAAAACAATTACATAATTTCAAATATTTATTACAATTTAATTGAATGACACATAATATAAATACAATCAAATAAAAAATATTAAATGAAAGTAAATAAAAATAAACATTATAAAAAATAACAATAGATATAATTTTTAAAATTAAATATGACCATAATTTAATACAGAAAAATCGGAGGGTCTAATTATCCCTTTCCCAACAAAAGGTCTAGTTATTTTATGGCGGGATAGTGTGGATACATTTAAATTTTTAATTGAGGGACATAAAAATGAGGGATACATTATTTTAATTGGTTCATTATTTCCTGTTTTTGCGTATTTGATGACTTGTCTTTTGAACGTTTCATATCTTAATCCTTGATTGTTGACGACATCATAATTTAAGGTTATTCCTCTTACTTTTAAAATATATTCATGTTCATTTTGTTGCTGATTGTCTTTCTTTTTTAATTTTAAGCCATATTGTTTTGCTCCACCAGAAACATACTCTATGATGTCATGCTTTGGATACTCATCGGTAAATTGTCCAAGATGAGGTCCAAGATTTAGAGGGTTGACTCTTTCAGGATGGGTAAAAATTAGGGAGTCAGTGTCCGTATACAATAAAGTACATCCATCAGTACGGACAACCTGTTGCATTGCACGAAGGAGGTGGATTCTTGCCGCTGAAGTGGTCCAGAGTGAAATAACTAAATATATTAAATTAAAATTATTTTTAAATAAAATATGTATACCAATATTAGAACACTCATGTTCTTCGATCCACTCTTTTTTCTTTGTATATGCAATCATTAATATTTCTGGTGATAATTCATCTAAACTTGTTATTTGGATTGATTTGTCATTCACGAATTTTTGGTATTGTTCTGGATCATCAGTTATTATACATTGAGAAAGACCAAAATTGCGTAGTGAAAATCGTCCCCAAAGATTATTTAACATAAGTTTGGCTTGGGTCCTCCGACCTTTGTTGGGGTTCATTTTACTTCTTTCAATTTTTATTCCAAATTTTTCACTGCATTCTTTAATAAATTGGTCTTCAGCTTGAGTGTTGTTTTTAATATTATTGTCAAAGCCTGATGAATGTATTTTTTCTGCCATGAATTCTGAGATATAAGGTCGAAATAATTCAGAGTCCGATTTGTTGTATTCTAGTACACGGAAGAGTTTTGTTACAGTATAACCCTCTTGTAGAGCAACGTTTAATTCAATTGATGTGCAAGTTGATACCCATCCTCTTTCTTCGTCATTGTGTGTACAACGGTAATTTTCTATAACACCACCCTCGGGATAAATTTTCCTTTAATAATAAAATTATTTAAATTATTTATTCAAAATTCTTACGCGCATTTTGCACACAAAGGAAAGAGAAGACGGGCATCATTTTCCAATTTCATGGGTAGTACGGGAACATCAATATTGTGTGGTGGAATTACAAAGACTTTCAAAATTGCCAGATTGTATGTGTTGTCAATAGCTCTTGTCCAGTTTACATTTTTATTGATGATGTGAACTTTCGGATGTCCAACAGGATAAGCTGTTGTTACGTTAATGAACGGGTATAATGATGTGACGTCGTAATATGAAATCCGTTCTCCATCTTTGATCTTATGATGGAGTTTCAATGGCCCTGTTCTTCCTCCATAAAAACAGCTTCTAATATCAATTGGTCCATCATCAATATAACTGTAAAACATTTTTCTCATTTCACGGTCTTTTGCCAACATTTGATAAATTTCACACTCCCAATAAATGTCAACACGGGCAATTTGTGATAGTATAAATTCCATTCTATTTTTGTCATGTTCTCTCAAATAGGCAGCAGTTTTTCCATTGGGCATCAAATCATTATCATTTGGAAAACATTTGGGGCAGCCATGCCAGACACACCCATTAACCTCTATACCATAATTCTCCTCCACAACCCAGCCATCAAGTTTGTAGTTTCCAATTCTCTTCTCGCCACCGTCGGAGTTGACGTTTTGAACGGTTACACCAAATTTTTCAGAGTACCATTTGAAAAATCTGAGGGCAAGAAGGCTTTGAGTTCCATCAACTTTGTCATAGCCGCGTTCGGGTACGAGTGCCAAATGTTGTTCTTTAAGATGGTTTGTTCTGAAATGACGCATGCAAGCCGAAGCTATTGTCATTGCTTCGCGTAATACATCGATTCCTCCATGTTGTTTATTTGATGTAGCCATTTCTTCATTATTGCGTTTCGTCACCTCAAAAAATTCTTTTCGAAAAGCAATAAGTGCTGCCATTAATATTTCAACATCATTTGTACAGTAACTAGCCAAAGCTTCATCAAGGAGGAAAGGTGTATTTTTATGTTGTTCATACCAAAGTTCAAACATTTTTCTCTTTTCAGGCATCATTCCATTGGCGAGGTAGTCATTCTTTGTTGGATATATTTCTTTACCGTAGTTTTCAGGACGATTAGCCATGTGTGGGAAAAAAGGTTTGTCTTCAACATTGAGATCAAATGATGGTACAAGTGAAGCAAGTGACATTGGCATTAAATTAAAAGTGTCACGGAAGATAATACTATTCTTATTGTTCTTCATCTTCATTTCATAAATTTTATTTCCCTTTTTCAATATTTCAGGTATTAATCCTTGCTTAACTATTTCTTTTAGAGTAATGACAATGTCGAATCTGCCTCCAAAATGAGAAAAAGCAAAAATGTCATAATTTTGGGGGAGTTCATTTAATATCCAATTTACAAAATAATTAAGTGGGGAATCGCATATTATCTTTTTATCAACAGTTGTTTCAATAAAAGGTTGTTGAGAAAAAGTTATTGTTCGATGTTGTCCACAAACTTTGCAAGTATTAGATTGAAGACTCTGCTGCCATTTTCCATTTTTGATACACTCAGGACAGGAAACTTTTGCTGCAATAAAGTTAGGTTCATGGATAGCAGATAATTGTGTAGTTTCAAAATCAAAAGCAATAATTAAATATGGTTGACGCTCTTTTGGTTCCAAAGGTTTAATATAGCAACCTCGTTTTAAATCATGAAATTCATTACAAGTATTACAATGTTTTTCTGAGCATACATGACCTTTACGTCCATTACGAGTGTTGTCATAAACGCTCCAAATAACTCCGCATTTTTTGCATTTCTTAGAATTTTTACAGAAACCATTATTTAAATGTTGTTCATAACAATCCTTGTTGTTAAAATCTTTAAAACATAAATTACAATTTTTGAAGAAAATATTGTCGGGTTGACATGGAAATTCGGGTCCAACACGTGAACAGTTTTTGCAACGAGCTTTACATGTAATAGAATGATGTTGAGCTTTATTGTAGACACACTTGCAGGAAAGGCAGTAATACTTTCCAAATAATCTACCATTTTTCTTTACTGCATAAAAATGTTTTTCAAAATCATTGTAGTAAAGAAGTATTGGAGTGTCGTAGTCATCAGGTCCATATTCAAATTCAGGTTGGTAATTACCATAGTCACCAAATATAAATATTTTAACAATATATTGATTAATACATTTAACATTATTCCAATGATCAACAATACGTGGAATCCATTCATCAGCGTCGTATTCTTTCAAACCAATTTGAGCCCCTATTTGATTCATTATTTCATATGTATCTTTTTGAAAACGACCAGCCATTCCTTTTAGATTGTTTATGTAATAGAAAAATTTTAAACATGGCCAGCTGCAAATATTTTGTGTAAGTGATGCGATCAAAGCGAAAAATAGACAATGATTCATGTTGTCAGGATTATTAAATTTGATTAGAGACTTATTATTAATTTGATGACAAACTTTAGGGATTTTACGAGCAGCCCCTCCAACACGGCGTCGTTTTGCAAACGAATTTTTATTTATTGTTGTTACAGTTATTGAAAAAGGTGCTCCCCATAGAGATAATTCGTCTTGTTTTTTACTCTGGGCAATATGTTGACAGCGATTAAGCATGGCATCAACAGTATTATTTGATATATTACTAAAAAATATTTTATAATAGATAGATTGTTAAAGGATACCTGAAAGGAACCCAGATGTCATAGTCTAAAAAGTCACTGGTCAAAGTGCAAGCTAATTGTTGAGGTTCGCTGTTTTTTTCTCTTGCATGTTCCAGAGCTTGATCAACACAAAATTGAAAAATTCCTGAAATTTTAAATTTATTTAAAAAACTTTTTTATTACCAGAAAGTAGAGACTCAGCATCAGCAGGAACATCTTTAATCATAAATTTTGAATAAGTTTTTGTTACATTAAATTTTGCATTGTTTTGTATTGAATCATTTAGTCGTTCAACATAACGTTCAGCATTGTATCCTGTTCCTTGTTGTAATCCAAGTAGATTAGCAATAAAGAAACTTCTTGAATTTTTTGAAAGCTGCTGCATTTTTAAAAAATATTTTTATGAAATATTGAACTAAAATAAAAAAGAATATTAATATAAAAATGATATAAAATTTAAAAAATGACCGTTTTTATAGTCCTTCCCCTACACCTTTATTTAAAAGATGAGAATTAAATTTTAAGGAGATTTTACCTATGTGTTCGTTTTGGGGTTTTCAAATTCCATATTTTGGGGGTTTGAAAATGAAAACAGTAAAAAATAATTAAAAATTTTTAAATGATAGTTTTAGTAAACTCCGGTTGATCTGATCAATCGCTTAATCTCTTGGTATAAAGAACTGATCACTCCCTCTGTTGATCACTCTTTACTGTCACTTTTCACTATATTGATCACTCGATTGATTTCGATCAATTAATTGCTCACATAATAAACTGATTGTAGTTTGATCACTTTTAATAACTTTATCACTTGATCACTCATCTGATCACTCATTCACATTTTTATTAAATTTCAATGATCACTCGTTTATTTGATTGATCATGTGATAGTTTGTTAATCACTCAGCTGATTATTAGATCATTTGATTGGCCACTCATTTACTTTGATCACTCGATTATACATGATATTTTATCAATTTTTTAAATATCTTTTGATTGATCACTCAAATAGTTACTTGATCACTTGGTTGATCACTAGATATATGATAGACAGGTTTTTGAAAATAAAGTCCACCCCTACACTATTTGAACTATATTAGATTTGATTGACAAAATTTAAAGAATAAAGCCAACCCTTTTTAGATTAGATTTAAAATAAAATTAGCATATTTGATTGGCAGATTTTAAAATATAAAGCCAACCCTTTTTAGAATAGATTTAAAATTAAATTAGCATATTTGATTGACAGATTTTTAAAAAATAAGGATTTGAATTTAGATTAGATATTTAGATTAAATTTGCATATTTGATTGATAGATTTTTAAAAGATAAAAGAAAATATTTGAATATAGATTAAATTTGCATATTTGATTGATAGATTTTTAAAAGATAAAAGAAAATATTTGAATAGATTAAATTTGCATGATTGATTGATAGATTTTAAAAATAAAGGAAAAGATCTGAATTTAGATAAAATTAGCATATTTGATTGACAGAATTTAAAAATAAAAGAGAAAATTTGAATTTAGATTAGATATTTAGATTAAATTTGCATGATTGATTGATAGTTTTTAAAAAATAAAAGAAAAATTTTGAATTTAGATTAGATATAGAGATTAAATTTGCATATTTGATTGACAGATTTTTAAAATAAAAATTTTATATTTAGTTAAAATAAGATTAGAAAAGAAATGTTTAATAGAAAAGGAATATTTAAATTTTATGAGAAAAAGAAGTTTGATTTTTTGATAAATTATCAGCAAATAATCATTTACCAAAAACTATGAGGAAAAGTATCTTGATATCTAAGGGAAACCACCCTAAACTTTATTAAAAGTTTGCTCAAAAAATTATCATTAATTAATCACATTTAAATTCTGAAGAAAATGCAACTAAACATTAGGGTTCCACAAAAATTCTTCAGTGAAAAAAATAACTCATAGATAATTCATAGTCAAAAAAAAACACCAAAAAACTGCTGAAATCTCAAAAATAAAACATCTTATAGCTTTAGGGTTGTGTCAAAAAACATAAAAATAATTAATCAGTTAGAGCGTTAAAATCTCGTGTGAAAAGGTTTTGTTGAAAGACTTGCGCCAATATGTTAAAAGTTAATCAATCTTAATTAAAAACCTTAAATTCTGAGGAAAAACGGATAACAACAGACCTCTAAAACTTTTGTTGATTATCTTAAAAACATCCAGACTCAAAAAAAACTTCTTTAAACAGTGGGTAAAATTAAACTGAAACTTGTTCTAATCCTTTGGGTTGCCTCACAAAACCAATGACAAAAAGAAAATTATGATAAAAGATAATTAATCAGAAACCCTTTTGAAAACCCCTGCTAAACATTTGGGTTGCTTCTTGAGAAACATTGCGCCAAAAATATGAAAAGATATTTAATCAGAAACCCCTTAAAACAAAAGAAAACCCCTCCTAAACCTTTGGTTTTCTTCTTGAGAAACATTGCGCGAAATTGGTATACTGTAATTAATCTTAATTAAACCACTTCAATACCCTCAGGATATTAAAAAGAAACCCCCTAAACCTTTTGGTTGTCTCTTGAAAAAATTTGCGCGAAGTTGGTATATTGTAATTAATTTTAATTAGACCCCTCCAAAACCCTTGGGAGATCAAAAGGAAACCCCCTAAACCTTTAGGATCAAAAGGGAAACCCCCCTATACCTATTGGTTGCGCCAAAAAAGGTCATTAATTCTCCCACGAAAAAGTGGTATGGTTAACTACTAAAGACCCGCCCCCTTCCCAAACCTTTCAATTGCTCTGGAAATTTTGTGGGAAAAAAGGGAAATAAAGTGGGGTGGTTAACTACTAACGTGTTTTTGGGCAATTGATGGAGGGAAGTTATAGAAGAGTGTTAACTATTTAATCCGGTATCTAAAATTCTTGCCTATTAGAGTGCGAACTAAGAATCAGTACTCTTTCCTGAAATAAAATTTCATCGAAAATCTACTTAGATAATGATTTATATTTTTGGAAAGAAACTTCCTTTTGTTTACCCTAGGAACATAAATGCTTAATTCAATTTAATGGAAACTGCAAATTAAACGTTCAGAGATGATCAAAGTTGTTTGTACATAGCAATGTGGGGGATAAATGGACTCGGATTAGGATTAATTCTCTTAACTAACTCTATAATATTTAAGAGATTTATTCACCTGTAAAGGAGAACATTTAATTTAATTTAATTTTATTGAGTAAATCACAAGGTAAAAAATTACACTTATTGTGATTATAAAAAATAAATATAAATGTCCATATGTAAATTACAAATAAAAAATGTGAAAATAAAAAAAAATTAATTTGTCAATAAATAATAAAAAAAAATAAAGAAAAAACTTCTAACTATCTACCTAAAATTATATTTTTAAGATTTACTGAATATAAAATAACAAAATTTTGGTTAAGCTATTTTATGTTTGTAAATTTTAAAAATATAATTATGGCATCTATTTAGAAATTTATTGAGTTGAGATCCAAAACCCTATTTACAATTTTAGGCTGACATTTTCCCTGAATTTTTTTGACTTGTATATTTTTAAAATATCATTAGGTAGCTTGTTCCATGTAGGTATAATTCTTGTAAAAAAGTTATTATAGGTTTTTCTACTTAGTTTTCTATGATGCAAACAGTAAATTTTTCTCTTAGCCATTTTTGCAAAGCTGAAATATTTTTCCGGCTTTAAATGCGTTTGATTCGTTATTATTTTATGTGCCATAACTAAATCAGAAACATTCCTTCTGTGTTTCAATTCTTTTAAATTAAGATAAAGTAATCGTTCCTTATACTTGGTTGGGGTTAGCCCTATAATTTTAAATAATCTACGAGTAAAATGTTTTTGAACTTTTTCAATTTCGTTTATCAATCCTTTTTTTGTAGGATTCCAGACTTCTGTTGCATATTCAAGTTGTGGTCGAATATATGCTTTATATGCTCTTAATAAAGTATCACTATCTCTTGTTTTAAGTATTCTTAATAATTGATATATTTTAAAATATGCATTTCTTATTATCTTATTAATGTGATCATCAAAACTAAGACCTTTATCTATTATAATTCCTAAATCGCGTATATTTTGGTAGCTCTCTAATATATTATCTAACAGCTTGTATTCCTTTTTATTATTATGTTTTCCAATATGAAGTACACTGCATTTATTTATAGATAATTCTAATCCATTTTTACTAGTCCAATCTAATATTAGCTTTAATGATTCTTCAAGAATTTCCCTTTTTGCATCATTATTATGTGATATATATAACTTAACATCATCTGCATACAATTTGTAACTTATCTCATTTGGTAATCCTAACGGAAGATCATTAATAAATATACTAAAAAGAATTGGCCCTAAGACACTTCCCTGTGGTACACCGCTTGATGTTTTAAAGGATGAGGAAAATTCATTTCCTATCTTTACCTTGTAAGTTCTTCTTGTAAGAAAATTTTGAATAAACTTAAGCACCTTTCCACCTATTCCAGCATTCATTACTTTATTAAGTAATATATTTATTGGTACCATATCGAAAGCCTTTTTAAAGTCTAAATAAATTACATCAATTTTATTATTTCTATCTAATGAGTTATAAAATTCTTCTAACATTGTAATAAGTAATGTTGTCGTTGATCTGGTTTTAAGAAATCCAAATTGTTCAGAGCAAAAGAAATTTTTCTCATGAAGAAAATTTAAAATATGATTTGCAATAAATCTTTCAAAAACTCGGCATAAAGTACAAGTCAACGATATCGGTCGATAATTGTTTACATCTGTTTTTTCACCTTTCTTAAAAATTGGTATAATAATTGACATTCTCCAGGATTCAGGGATTTGCATACTATCCAAAATTAATCTGAATAATCCTGTTATTGATGGAGCAAGGACTTCACGACAGTTTTTAAGCAATATATAAGGTATATTATCTGGTGAAGTAGAGTTTCTGTTTGGTAAATATTTTAGTGATTGTAATACTTCTAGAATTGTAAAATCTATATCGTTTAATGTGTTTGGGCTTGATACTGAGAAGTCAATTTTATTAGTATTTTCAACATGGTTACTAGTGGGTAGTTGGAAAGCCTTAGCTATTAAATCACATTTTTCTTTCGGATCAGTAATAATTGTTCCATCGTTATCTAGCAATATACCTATTTCATTTTTTACACCTAATTTGTTTTTAACAAATTTATGTATCGAATTTATTCCTCTTTTGATGAGACTATTTTCTTGATTATAATAAAAACATCTAAGTTCCTTTCCTAGCTGCCTAGTTATAATTTTGCTTTGCAATTTTAACTCTGTATTATCGGGATTTGATTTTACCAACCTATGTAGTCTTAACTTTTCTTTATTAAGTGATTTAATTTTATCACTATATTTTGATTTTATGACTTTGTTAATGGGTTTTAAAGGTATACTCGCATTAAATAACTTATATATTGTCTCAGTGAAAAGGTTATACTTGGTATCAACATAAAAACAAGTATTTAGTAATTCATCTAAATTAACTTGGGCTAAAGCTGAATTTAAATTCTTAATCCCAGTATAGGTTATATTTCTTGTAAAAATTATATCTTTTTTAATTTTATTAGGCTTTGCATTTATTTGAAAATAAATCATCTTATGATCTGAGTTAGAAAAATTTTCAGCTACATCAACATCGTATACTAATTCATGAGGTCTACAAAAAATTAAATCTAAAATATTATTTTCTCTAGTGGGTATTGTTATGTGTTGTTTTAAATGAGTCTGACTTATAAAGTTTATCATTTGCTGAGTTTGGGTATTATTTCGATCTGCTAAATTATTCCAGTTAATATTACCCAGATTAAAGTCACCTAAAATTATTACATTTTTACAGTTTATCCCTGATAAATATTTAAATAATTTTTTCGTATAAGCTACGCTAAGGTTTGGTGGCCTATATACACTTACAATTGTTATCATATTATCTAACTTAAGTTTAATCTCTATAATTTCACATCCATACTTAGAACCACAAAAAATAATTTGATTATCTATGTCAGATAAAAATACTACTCCACATCCCCCGCCACGCTTCTTCTCTCTTTTAGCAAATATACACTGGTATTTTCCATTAAGAGAATATTCAGATGGGATACAATTAGTTTCGTTAAGCCATGTCTCTGTAATTATACATAAAGAGGGTTTTTTTGTATTGAGTAAATGATTAAACTCTGAAACTTTATTTAATAGGGATCTGGAATTTAGATATACACATGAGAATTTGTCAGCCTTTTTAGAATCAATTTCTTGTGATTTACTCTTTAAACCCTATTTATTTTTTGTTTTAAAAGGTTTTGGATTTCTCAACTCAATAATGTCAAGATCAATGACAATGTATTTAAAAAGTCCTTCAGCTAAATTAAGATTATACGCCTTGGACCTTTGTGAATAAAGTATTGATAATTCAGGAGGTGTCATATCTCTTCTAACACTAACATTTTTAGGTAAAATTGGGAAAAAAGGCAATTGTTTACGAAATTTTTTAAGAAATAAATCCCTAGAGGCATTATCTATAAAAGGGATTTTGATAATCCTAGGTTTAAGATTGTTTCCTTCCCTCATTTCAAGATGACGATGTATTTCTTTTGTAGTGTCAATTTTTTCCTTTAACCCACATTTATCAATAATTTGTTCAACAACATTGATGTCTGTAGTTTCAGGCAGTTTTTCCAAAACAGCTGATTTCGATTTTTGAATTACAGTTTGTTGATTTAAAATGTTATAATTTGATATTTTAGTAAGGTAAGATGGGTCTGGTGTTGGTGGACAGCCCCAAGGTGTTGTTGGCCTTTGTTGTTGATGATTCATAGCAGGAAATTTCTCAATAATTTTATTAATAGAAGTTTCAACAATAGTCTGTATAGTAGGCTTTAGAATTTCAAGAACCTGCTGAACAATTTGTGAGATTTGTCCAGAGGATAATTGGAAATTTTGTGAATTTGAGCTAGAGTTAAAATTACTTGAAGAAGACAAATTTCGTTGTCTTTTAGGTTTAGTCATATTGATTTTTTTGGAGAAATTAGTTTGAATGGAGAAATTAGTTTGAATGGAGAAATTAGTTTGAATGGAGAAATTAGTTTGAATGGAGAAATTAGTTTGAATGGAGAAATTAGTTTGAATTGGAGAATTATCAAAAAATTATCAAAAAATTATCAAAAAATTATCAAAAAATTATCATTAATTAATCACATTTAAATTCTGAAGAAAATGCAACTAAACATTAGGGTTCCACAAAAATTCTTCAGTGAAAAAAATAACTCATAGATAATTCATAGTCAAAAAAAAACACCAAAAAACTGCTGAAATCTCAAAAATAAAACATCTTATAGCTTTAGGGTTGTGTCAAAAAACATAAAAATAATTAATCAGTTAGAGCGTTAAAATCTCGTGTGAAAAGGTTTTGTTGAAAGACTTGCGCCAATATGTTAAAAGTTAATCAATCTTAATTAAAAACCTTAAATTCTGAGGAAAAACGGATAACAACAGACCTCTAAAACTTTTGTTGATTATCTTAAAAACATCCAGACTCAAAAAAAACTTCTTTAAACAGTGGGTAAAATTAAACTGAAACTTGTTCTAATCCTTTGGGTTGCCTCACAAAACCAATGACAAAAAGAAAATTATGATAAAAGATAATTAATCAGAAACCCTTTTGAAAACCCCTGCTAAACATTTGGGTTGCTTCTTGAGAAACATTGCGCCAAAAATATGAAAAGATATTTAATCAGAAACCCCTTAAAACAAAAGAAAACCCCTCCTAAACCTTTGGTTTTCTTCTTGAGAAACATTGCGCGAAATTGGTATACTGTAATTAATCTTAATTAAACCACTTCAATACCCTCAGGATATTAAAAAGAAACCCCCTAAACCTTTTGGTTGTCTCTTGAAAAAATTTGCGCGAAGTTGGTATATTGTAATTAATTTTAATTAGACCCCTCCAAAACCCTTGGGAGATCAAAAGGAAACCCCCTAAACCTTTAGGATCAAAAGGGAAACCCCCCTATACCTATTGGTTGCGCCAAAAAAGGTCATTAATTCTCCCACGAAAAAGTGGTATGGTTAACTACTAAAGACCCGCCCCCTTCCCAAACCTTTCAATTGCTCTGGAAATTTTGTGGGAAAAAAGGGAAATAAAGTGGGGTGGTTAACTACTAACGTGTTTTTGGGCAATTGATGGAGGGAAGTTATAGAAGAGTGTTAACTATTTAATCCGGTATCTAAAATTCTTGCCTATTAGAGTGCGAACTAAGAATCAGTACTCTTTCCTGAAATAAAATTTCATCGAAAATCTACTTAGATAATGATTTATATTTTTGGAAAGAAACTTCCTTTTGTTTACCCTAGGAACATAAATGCTTAATTCAATTTAATGGAAACTGCAAATTAAACGTTCAGAGATGATCAAAGTTGTTTGTACATAGCAATGTGGGGGATAAATGGACTCGGATTAGGATTAATTCTCTTAACTAACTCTATAATATTTAAGAGATTTATTCACCTGTAAAGGAGAACATTTACTAGCTAATGTTGTAAATGAGACAACATCAGAAAAGAATATTGTTGCTGCACTAAATTGTTCTGGTTCAACAAATTCCCCCAATTTTAATTTATCGGCAACTTGTTTTGGAAGCATTCTATATAAAAGAATATCACTTTTTCTTTTTTCTTCAACTAATTCTCTAGTTCTTTCTTCAACTTCTTGTTCTAAAGAACTTGCATATTGCTCTAACATTCCAAAAACATAATCCATTAAATTTTGACTCACATCCCTAACCATTTGCTTTAACATTGTTCTGACTTGATCAATTCTTGGACGTTCTGTTGGAATTTCACTCCAACAGTCTCGTATTAAATGGATCTTTAAAATTATTTATTTGGAGCTGTTTAACTTTAATTTTTACGAGATTTTGATTAATTTCTTCCCTTGGATGCAACTGAGGTCTGTGTGGGATTGCTGTATTTGTTCGTCGTAGGCGATAAATAATTTCTATAAAAAAGATCAACTAATTTGTATTTATTCCCTACAAACCATCAACAGCATCTTCTCTTTCAACTCCATTCCAAACAGTTTCTCTATTAACTAATTCACAACAAATTATAGCAAAACTATAAACATCTCCTTCTTTTGTTCCTTTTCGATTATTTTCTCTTAATAATTCTGGTGCTGTCCACAATAATTCTTAAAAAACACGATTTAATGACCTAATAATGCAATTTTAATCCCCCGAGCTAAAACTAGATTTAGTGGTAACATTTAGACTAATGAATTATATTTTAATTAAAAAAAACGCTCACAACCGTTAATATTTGAAAATAGAGTACGTCGACTACCGTGTAATTCGGGAAAAAACCGAGTTCGAGTAATGCCGAGTTTGAGTACGAGTTTAACTTTTTAGGCAGAAATTTTTATAAAACAGTATTTTAAAATAATTTTAATGAAGACAATACTTTTACTAAAAACTATTCATTATCAGTGCTGGATATTGAGCATTTGTTGACAATAATGCAGGGGATCACCATCCAAGTCCCATTTATTTTCTTAATCCGCCTACTATATCCCTCTTAATCCGCAGACATTCAACATACGCCCATAATCAATGTTAGCAAAGGGCTCCGGGTGGAAAATCAATGGAGTGATAACGGATATCGAGTAATAATAGCGGAATGAGATGGATATCAAGCGATTAAGCGGGATTTGGGCTGATTATTCTGAGATTTGGCTGTATTAAGAGAAAAATCCAAGAAATTCGGAGGATTAGTTGGGCCAAGTAGGAACACCCAGGTTTCGTAAGATCGAGTCGAGTGAACTCTAACTTGCTCGACTCGGACGTACTCTATTTTAAAACAAAATTTTAATTACTTCTTTTTGTAAAAGTTTGACTTTCTCTAATCATATTCAATCCAAAATCGCTAATCTTTACTTGCCAACGATCATTAATTAAACAATTCTCTGAGGAAAGCATTCCATGTGCTCCAATAAATGATTTGTGAAGAGCAATCAAGCCACTAGCTATATCCCTCATTAAAGTAAACATTACAAAAGAATCGCCGACATATCTCTCTTTGGCAATTAAATCCTAATAAAATTTCTTTTAAAATCTTGTCTCACGTATTATAATATTCAAGTTTTCCCGACTTAATGTCAAAAAAAATGTCTAGTATTAATTTTTACTTTTAAACTTCCTCTTTGACAATGTTTCCAAACAGCATATAAAATTGGTGCATCAGTACATAATCCACAAAATTTGTTTAAATTTTCGTGGTCTAATTGTCTAAGCTTAAAAACAAAAAACTTTTGCCGTTCATTTACTTGTAACAACCTTCATTAATTGAAACAAATCTTCATTAAATATTCTAACTCTAACTTGATATTTAATAGCAAAAACAACTTCTCTATTATATAAAAAATGTGCATAATTTTCTGTTTCCAATTTTTTATCATCCATACTTGTTAATTTTGTACTGCCAGATTGGCTACTTTGTAAACTTTTTAAACTTTTATTTGCTTCTAAACTTCTCATATCTTCATTACTTTTTAATTCTTTTATATTTTTTAATTCTCCAAAAGGTATTAAACATTCTCTGGTTAAACGTTCCTTTTCTTTTAATTTTTCTCTTTAAAAAATAATTTTTTTTAAATTCCAAAAAAATATTTAACTACTAACCGAACAGCATAACCAATTCCACCTAAAGTAGCTACTAACAATAACAAAACCAAACCAACACCAATTAATATATATGTTGTTATATTTTGTGGACATTCTGTCCCCGTATATCCACATATTGGTTTATATAAAGGTCTTTTACCTCCTCTATTTGCCCAAATAACAGATTCGTCGTTGTAATTTTTAGTTATTTGCTTAAATTTAACATATGTTTTTTATTCTCTTTATTTGCAAAATTTTGACTTTAAATTATAATCTTCTTATTTTTACATTCAGTCTCTTCTATTTACGTATTACCTTGAAATTCTTTTGAATATTCTTAAAATACTATTTCATCCTCGATTAGAAGAAATCGAGGGTCTATTGAGTTCATACCAATAATTAGTGATGGAAAAGTTCCAAAATTTCTCTGGAACCGCTTTTTTAATTATTGCGGTTCCAGTTCCGGTTCTAGAGCCAGAACTGGAACCTTTCCATCACTGCATACAACCAAAACATGCTACATAGTTAGTTAAGATGTTATTTTTTATTGTAAATTTTAATTTCCATTCTATATTTTTGTCTACATTTTTTATTTAATTTTCCCTACCATTGTATTGTTAATAAAATTGATTTGCATAACATTTAGTGGTTGATCAGAAATATCCAACATAGTAACAACAAATATTGGCTCTCTATTTCCATTTTCGTCAATAATAACATTCCCTGTTTCCCCTAAATTATTTTTTATTTTAATTTTTAATTATTAAATTTAGTACCTTGAAATTCCCCTTTACTCATATTATTAATTAAAGTTCCATTTCTTGCCAAATCTTTCGTTAAATAACCAAACTTTTCTGTTGTTTTATTTAATGCCCTTAAATAGGCATATGTTGTATCGTGTAAACTTCGAGCATACGAAGACGGCTTAAATTATTTTTTTAATAAAAAAATATTTTAAAAAACAATTTGGTCATTAGGTCCACCCATACATTCATTTATACAATTGAAGGGAGGCTTTCCAAATTCTGCAACTACTTTAGCATTAAAAGCATCAATTTCAGAGTTTGACTGATTTTCTAAGTCAATCTTTTGAATTAAAATATTTTTATTAAATTTATTTTTTTAATTTTTTAATCAAATGTTATTATTTTCTCAACTTTAAGTATTGATAAAATTATGATAATTTTTAATTTCTTCAAATTATATTAATCGAGAAAAGTTAAGAAAAGTTCCTCTTTTTATTACATAATCGAGAAAAGGCCCTTTTTATCAAAATAATTCTAATTACAATAATTGTCCTTCTTGCAGCTTTCAAAGCATCATCGTCCCTCCCATCATTAACTCCATTTGTTGTCATCCAAAAATCATTATATTTCGAAATATTTGTGCTTGTTTTTTCTTTTAATGAAAATTTTTTATTTTTTCCTTCGAAATTTATTTTTATTTACTACCTTGTTGCAACATTCCTAAATTTCTTAATTGTGGAATAATAAACACATATTCATTATTTAAAGAAATTCCTGTATCTGTCATTGCCAATAGAAAAGTTCTTCTTATTTCTATTGAATCAAATACAGCCACAACAACTTTTTAATTAATTTTTAAAAATAATTTAAATTAATTTAAATTAAAAACTTCTCGAGCGATTTTTAATTTGTTGTAAAGTATCTGTTATACTTTTAACATTTGGATCCATTTGTTTGCTATATACAATTGTTAGATTTTGATTTATATTTAAAATATTTTCGAAATCTTGTGCAAAATAAGTACCCATCCTAAAATTTAAAAAAAAATTATTTTTTTTTAATTTTTGAGGAAATATTTATGAATTAGGTGGGCGTGCCGTCCCGATTTATAGTAACATTCCCTGTCATTTATGTAATAAAAATTTGGATTTAACAATTTTTTATTAATGCACACACAATTTAACAGTCCAATATAGGGTTGTCGGTTTTGAACCAAACCGAACCGAAGAATCGACTATTTTTCGGTTCGGTTTCGGATATCCGAAGATTTTCCAAGAACCGACAACTCTAGCTAAAGAAACTTTTTTGATGTATAAAGATTTTGGAAAAATTATTTTATTACATATTTTACACATTAATTTATAATTTAAACTTAACTTCTAATATCATCTGGAATATAAATAAATGAAAAGTCATACCAACCAAATTGCATTAAAACGGCCTCGACAGCTTGAGCAAGGCTAATAATATAAATTTATTTAATAAATTAAAATTAATTCCAAACAATTGCGTGTTAGAATTAATATTTGTCAATGTTGGATAAATATCATTATCATTAAATACTGTTGCAATTGTGGCACCCCACAAAAATATTGGTATATTATAAAATCCTGGAGGCAATCCAGCTTCAACTGCGGCTTAAATAAAATTAATATAAATTTATTTTATTAAAGGCATATTTACATGTAACACAAGGAGGCCCAATAATAACATCAACATTTTGGTCAAGAATTAATTTATTAGAATATCCAACAGCAAGTACTTGATCACAATCACAAATTAACCAAGTAAATCTACAAAAACATTAAAGATATATTTTAATCAAATAAATATTCTTTACGTAAAATTAACAAAATCAATTAAATGTTCATTTCTAGCCCTTTGTATAGCAATAGAAATTGCTGGAACACTTTGTCCAAAACCATAAGCAGATCTTAATTCACTAGAATTAGCCCCCAATATTCCAACTTTAAGCAAAAGTTGTGTTGATGTTGTTGTTGAAGATTGGGATGTTGTTATTGCTTTAGGGGTTGTTTGTGCTGATTGTGTTGTTGCTATTGTTGTTGTTGTTGTTGTTTCGGATGAATTGTTTTGACATACCAAAATATTCAAATTTATTAACAAAATAAACGAAACAAGAGGAAATAAATTTAAAAAATTACTACTATATTTCATTTTTGCTTGCCAAATAATTTTTAAATGAGGGATATTGTTACTATTTAAATAAATTTAAAATTAATTAAAAATTGTGGGCGGGAAGACATAAAATAATTTAATTTTTTGGGTTTATATTTTTAAAAATACATAAAATTTGTTTTTTCTTTATTTTTCTTCAACAATAGAAACTAAGTAGATAATCTTTACTTAATTTTTTAGACAAGAAACCTTCAAAATTTTAATTTTTGATTAAATTTTAAATTATTTTTAAATAAATAAGGATTCTTTTAATCAAATTTTTAGAAAAGCAAAAATTTAATCTTTTGAAATGAAAAATATTTCTACAAATTAATTTACTTAGTAAATAGCTTTAATTTATTTGTAAATAGAATTTTTAGTTTTAATCAGACATGTTTACGGATATGGATATATCCGCGAATATTCTGATATCACCGGATACGGGTGGACACGGATAGAATGGTCCGTAGATATTACTTTTGCAACTCAGACTCCAGTCTTTCCCGGACTCTGACATTTTTGACCATTTTGTTTTTTGTATTTTTGAGAGAAGTGAATGAAATTTCTACCGTATTTCCTCTATTCATGACACCTTCTAAATAATAAAATGGACCCTTGAAGGAAGATTGAAAAAACCCCTCCGTTTGAAGGACTCCTCTATTAGAACAACCTATTTTTTTAATACTGAAACTTCTCCGTAAGTTTTCCACTTTTCTTATTATTCATTTTTATTTTTTGGAGAATTTTTGAATTATTGAGAACATTTTTAATTCTGAATTAAAATGGCACTTTAGTTATCAAGGTTAAAAAACTGAAAATGACTTCTTTCTTACAAATATAATTTCCTCAGATAAAATTTTATAATCAAAAAATTAATAAATTCAAATTTGATAGAGATCATAGTTTTTCATCGTTTATACATACATATAATTCAAATCTTTATTTATCTACATAGGTTCGGGGCTTCCTCTATCATCAGAAGGTACAGCTCCAAGATAATGAGAATCCCCAGAATGTCCAAGTAGCCAAAATGTTTCCATAACTCCTTTTCCTTTAATAATTACTTCTCCTCTAGGTTCTGTTACATATCCTCCAATTATGTTAGTTAAATAATGATTAGTTGTGGTTGATATATGGATACGTCCAGCTGTTGAGAGGGAAAAGAATAATTTATGGAAATTAAATTTATTTTTTACGTCTTCCATTAGATTCCATTCTACTAGCTGTATTTACAGTGTCTCCAAATAAACAATAACGAGGCATTGTCAATCCAACAACTCCAGCTACTGCTGGTCCTTAAATATTTTTTAAGGAAATTAACAATTCATTTATTAACCAGTATGTATTCCAATACGTAAATTAACACGTTCATTTGGCAAATGGTCAACTCTAAATGTTGAAACGGTACGTAGGAAAGCAAATGCAAGTTCAGAAATTTCTTTAGCATGGTCATTCCCATTTTTCCGAGGAATTCCAGAACAAACTAAATAACCATCTCCAATTGTTTCGACTTTATAAACATCGTGACTGTCAATAATCCCATCAAATGCTGTGTATAATCCATTCAATAAATTTACAACCTTTTTAATTCATAATTTATTTATTTCGAATATTTTAATTACTTGTAAAGGAGAACATTTACTAGCTAATGTTGTAAATGAAACAACATCAGAAAAGAATATTGTTGCTGCACTAAATTGTTCTGGTTCAACAAATTCCCCCAATTTTAATTTATCGGCAACTTGTTTTGGAAGCATTCTATATAAAAGAATATCACTTTTTCTTTTTTCTTCAACTAATTCTCTAGTTCTTTCCTCAACTTCTTGTTCTAAAGAACTTGCATATTGCTCTAACATTCCAAAAACATAATCCATTAAATTTTGACTCCCATCCCTAACCATTTGTTTTAACATTGTTCTGACTTGATCTATTCTTGGACGTTCTGTTGGAATTTCACTCCAACAGTCTCGTATTAAATGAATCTGAAAAATTATTTAATTTATGTTGTTTAATAGTGACGTCCGAGACTCTTGAGCCTTGATACCAAGACCTTCTTGGGGTTTTTCGGTCCTGGTCTTGCTTTTCCCTCAGATGGCCGTGTGGTTAAGAGTGTATTAGGTTCATCCCTTTAATTAATGAGGACCTTAATATATCAAGTACTAAATACGTTGAAAAAATAAGGCCTGTACGAAAGTACGAGCAAATTTCAAAATTCTAATACTGGTCTTGAGTCTTGGAAAAATTTTCGGTCTTGGACGTCTCTATTGTTTATCTTTAATTTTTACGAGATTTTGATTAATTTCTTCCCTTGGATGCAGCTGAGGTCTGTGTGGAATTGCTGTATTTGTTCGTCTTAGGCGATAAATAATCTCTTTAAAAAAGATCAACTAATTTGTATTTATTTCCTACAAACCATCAACATCATCTTCTCTTTCAACTCCATTCCAAACAGTTTCTCTATTAACTAATTCACAACAAATTATAGCAAAACTATAAACATCTCCTTCTTTTGTTCCTTTTCGATTATTTTCTCTTAATAATTCTGGTGCTGTCCACAATAATTCTTAAAAAATAATCGAGATTTATAAAATTATATTCTTTTTTACTTCTTTTTGACATTGGTTGACTTTCTCTAATCATATTCAATCCAAAATCGCTAATCTTTACTTGCCAACGATCATTAATTAAACAATTCTCTGAGGAAAGCATTCCATGTGCTCCAACAAATGACCCGTGCAAAGCTATTAATCCACTAGCTATATCCCTCATTAAAGTAAACATCACAAAAGAATCACCGACATATTGCTCTTTGGCAATTAAATCCTTTTTTTAATTTCAATTTTATTTTTATTTTCTAAAAAATACTTTTAAACTCCCTCTCTGACAATGCTTCCAAATTGCATAAAGAATTGGAGCATCTGTACAAAGTCCACAAAATTTATTTAAATTGTCATGATCCAATTGACGTATCTAATAAAAACAAATTAAATTTCTTTTAAGCAAAATATAATTTGTCTGCTACAAATTCTGTATCTATTTCTGTTATCCACAAAGCTAACTATCATTAGCGTCATCGCTTATATAAATATTATTGTGAAACCATGACCTATGGTTACGATTCTTGACCCGAGCGAGACTTCTCATGGATTTTCGTCCCTCGATATCCTCTCAATTGAAAATAAACTTTGAAATAATAATTCATTAATTTTCCAGCTAGAGCCATGCAGATTTGAAAATAGCCAAAGTCGGAACCGAATGTATAAAATGCCCAATACCCTATTGCCGTACTGTAATAATTCAAGAATATTCCTACAATTGTGTAAGGTAAATTTGTAGCAGATAAATTATTTACGATAATTTTATATTTTATTTTTACCTTTCTCAAAAGCACAAAATCTTCATTAAATATTCTAACTCTAACTTGATATTTAATAGCAAAAGCAACTTCTCTATTATATAAAAAATGTGCATAATTTTCTGTTTCCAATTTTTTATCATCCATACTTGTTAATTTTGTACTGCCAGATTGGCTACTTTGTAAACTTTTTAAACTTTTATTTGCTTCTAAACTTCTCATATCTTCATTACTTTTTAATTCTTTTATATTTTTTAATTCTCCAAAAGGTATTAAACATTCTCTAGTTAAACGTTCCTTTTCTTTTAATTTTTCTCTTTAAAAAATAATTTTTTTTAAATTCCAAAAAAATATTTAACTACTAACCGAACAGCATAACCAATTCCACCTAAAGTAGCTACTAACAATAACAAAACCAAACCAACACCAATTAATATATATGTTGTTATATTTTGTGGACATTCTGTCCCAGTATATCCACATATTGGTTTATATAAAGGTCTCTTTCCTCCTCTATTTGCCCAAATAACGGATTCGTCAGTATATCGTTTAGCGACGTTCAAAAATTAAAATTCATTTAATTTTTTCCATTTAATTTTAAACTTACAATTACTCCCAAAACAATAGAAATATTCATTATAACAGTTGGTTGATCTGAAGCATCCAAAATTGTTACATAAAAATTTGGTTGACGATTTCCTGTTTTATCTAAAATTACACGCCCAGTTTGTCCTTAAAAAATATTATTTTTTTTAATATTTTTTAAATAAAGTAGTTTTTCGAACGGCCCCTAATGCCGAAACTTAAGGGGTGCTTATAATTATCTGACAGTCGAATTCATAAAAAAAATTCTAAAATTATGATACTTTAAACTTAAATATGTTTTTTACTTAAAAACTGAGGAGTGCTTATCATTTTCTGATAGTGTATTACATCTCCAAAAAAATATCCATGTGGACCCCCAAGTTTTTATTTTATTTTCTCAAATAATTTTTGTTCAATAAAGAAATTTTAATTTTTACCAGAAAATTCCCCTTCACTCATATTATTAATTAAAGACCCATTTCTTGCTAAATTAACTGATAAATATCCATATTTTTCAGCTGTTTTATTTAATGATAAAAAGTAAGCATAAGTAGCATCGTGTAAACTTATAGCATATGAACATGGCTAAATTTATTTTTTTAATAATTTTTAAAGTTTAAATATTTTAACTATTCTTTCATTAATTGCACCCATACATTCATCTTTACAGTTAAATGGAGGTGCTCCAAACATTGATGATACTTTTTGCATAAATGCATTTATTTGATCATTAGATTGGTCTTCTAAGTCAACCTGTGTTTAATTTAAATATTTAATTATAACTCTTATTCAGACAAAAAAATATATATTAGTTTTGTCCAGACTTGGTAATGGACATGGATTTTGGTATATCCGCAGGCATTTTGAACTTATCTGTATCCATATCCGTATCCATTACCAAGCCTGGTTTTGTCTTTATTTTTATTTAAAACTCTAAAGAATTCTCAATTAAAAAATTTAAACATCCATTCTAACAAAACACATACAATTATTACTCTTCTACTAGCCATTAACGCATCATTATCACGCCCATCACTTTGATTATTAATATCCCTCCAAAAATTTGTATATTGTGTTGAATTTACTCCAGTAGATACTTTAATTTAATGTATTTTAAATTTAATTTTTATTTACCTCTTTGTAACATTCCTAAATTCCTTAATTGTCCAATAATAAAAACATATTCATTGCTTTTAGCAATTCCAAGGTCATATAATGCTAACAAAAATGTTCTCCTATCTTGTAATGTATCAAAGGCAGCCACAACAACTTTAAAATATTTTGAAATTTAATTTTAGTATCAAATTTTATTTTAATTTTGTTATCTTTGTACACTCCGCCACATAATTATATGAACACCCCTAAATTTCCGCTTTCTGCCGTATTTTGAAGGCAAATAGCGATTTTTAACCTTTCCGAAAAACATGGAATAAAATATATTTACTCATTTCGAATTTCATTCGAAATCATTTCGATCCCACAATAATTAATTTATTATTTAAATATTTTCAAGTTTAATTCCAACTTCTTGATCGATTCTGCAATTGTAAAAGTGTATCTTTCATTGATTTAGATGTTGAATCCATTTGTTGTCTGTAAACAATTGTAAAATTCGAATTATTACTTATAACTGTTTCAAAATCTTGAGGAAAGAAAAGACCCATTCTAAAAATTAATTTATTCAGAGAAAATATTTTTAATTTAGATACTTTCTAACATTATCCGGAACATAAATTAAAGATACTTCAAACCAATTAAATTGTGTTAAAACAGCTTGTATAGCTAATGAAAGCCTTTAAAATTTATTTTTTTATTTTAATAATTTTTCATTAAAATATACATTTTTGTATTTGAATTTATATTAACTAATGTTGGATATACTGTTTGATCATTTAATGATGAAGCCATTGTTGCACCCCAAAGATATATTGGAATATTGTAAAATGCGGGAGCATAGCCAGCAACAATTGCAGCTTTAGAATAATTAAAAAACAATTTATATAAAAATTATTAAATTAATTTGAGAAGACTAGAGGGTTATGAGAAAGTTATGAGTTAAATTATAAGATATTATAAGACTAAAACAAAATTATGAGACAAAAACAAACTACCAGGATTAAACAATACTAAATTTTGCGTGTTAAAAAATTTCTAAATTAATCCTTAACTATAAATAAAGGATCTAAGTTTTTGATTAGAAAATACGAGGAGTAAGGAAATAAATATTTAATTTTTAAAAATATTTACAAGTAACACATGGTGGTCCAATAATAACATCAACACTTGTATTTAAAATTAATTCATTAACATATCCAGCAGTTAAAACTTGATCACAATCACATATTTTCCATGTAAAACTAAAAGTATTATCTGGTTATCCGCCCGAATTCTACATATTTTTTATATTCTTTTCTCCTCCCAAAAAGAGTTTAAGTGGTCGGCACATAACAAAAATTTGCGAAAAAGATTTTCATATTTTTCATACAAATCCCGTCAAAAAAATTTCCCTGCTTTTCGACTAAACAAAAATTCTGCTACATACATAATTCTCCCAGTGATACAGTGTTTTTGCGAGAACATCATTGTTTTTTGCGTTTTTATTTCGGGGACATACATAAATACATGACATTCGATTTTTGGTTTATGTATTCAAAAAATTGGATCCGAACAGGAAAAAATGCTGGCGGATAACCAGATTTAATCTTTAAAATTTACATACGTAAAATTAACATTATCAATTAAATGTTCATCCCTAGCCCTTTGTAAAGCTATACTAATTGCTGGTGTGCTTTGTCCAAAACCATAAAGGGAACGATATAAACTTCCATTTGCCGCTAACAAACCAACTTTAAGTTGCAAAGGTATTGCTTGGTTGGAAGTAGAAAAAGGAAAAGTTTTTGTTGTTGTTTGTGAAGGTGTTGTTGTTTTTAGTGTTGTTTTTGTTGTCGTTATATTTGAATTAAATGTTGTAGTTAATAATTGTGTCAAGTTTTGTTCAAAACTTTTCTTTGGAAAACAAAGGAGAAAAAATATAAAAACTTTCATTTCATTCAGATAGAAGGTGATTTGGAGTAAAGAATTTAAATGAAAATAATGAAACAAAACAATTTTATATACGCCAAACCAAAAACTTTTAAACTTTTGACAACAAAAATATTTTTTAATCAGAATCCTTTTCGAAAAAAAATATTTTAGGGATTCTTTTGTTATTTTAAATCCTAGTTTTTAATCATTTTTTAATTCTTTTTACAAATTACTGTAATTAATCACACGTATTAAATTTGTAAAATTTAATTTTTAATTGGCTTCTGACTTTGAAATAAGGACTTCCATTAATTCTTTATGTAAATATTTTAAAGTATGTAGATAAAAACAAAGAAAAACGTAACAATTTTAAAACATAAATCATAGTAAACGAGATAAATTTTTTTTTAATTTAAAAAAGAAAATCTTAAAGTTTAGATAATCCCTTATTTTTTCATTTTACTCACATATATTTTTATAATCACTTATTTTAAAAAAGGATTTTGGTACTAGTAAGATAAAACTTTCAGTTAATTTCTTTGTTTATGTACCTATAACACTTTTTAGTTCAAGAATTATTAACAAAAAATTATTCCTAAATTCCTAATTTGAGGTTTTATTAAAATTGAATGTTCCGATCAAGAAGGTGTTCACTTTTGATAATTTTTCAAAATAAATTAAACGTTTATTTTTGAAAAAATTTAAAAAAAGTTAAAAAACAAATAATTAAAAACCATTTTGTTGTGTTAAACAATCTCGTAATTTATCAAAATTGAATGACCAAGTTTTATTTTCTTCTTTACAATTTTTATCTTCCTCCTCAATTTCCTTATTTATTAATCTTTCAGATTCTATATAAAGACAATAAATAAATTCTGGAAATGTAATATTTGACGATCCTCCACTTCCATAATCATTTTCATCTAAATTTTGGGCAGCTATTGAATAAGCAATTGTTGGCAATTTTCGAAGAGCCCTTCCACTTAATTTTGCTTTTTGACAATTACTGGAAAAGTCAAATTGTTTATTTAGAAAATTTTTTTTATAAATTTATAGAAGAATAAGTGCACCAAACTTTCGGTGTTTTTTCCCTCTTCCCCATTTCAAGGGGGGGGGGGCTACAGCCCCAGAAGCCCCCACTGACTATACCCTTGAAAAGTATTGGGAAATTTTAGCGGATCTTTTCTAGTAAAAATTCTTTAAAATTACTCATAATTCTGACAAACTAGATTCGGAGAAAGTTATGTCCAGTTATGTTAGGTATTCAAATTTAAACTCCAAAAAAAATTTCCAATTAGAAATCATAAAAATATTTAAAAAATAAAAACCTTGAAATATTTTTAAATATTTCATTTTCTAAATTTTCTGTCCACCAATCAGGCTGACCAGCATCATTAGCAAAAAGTCCTTTAACTCTTTTCATCTCATCAATACAATTTGTTAAAATTGAATTAATTACTTCCAAAGTAGGGCTTTTAAAATATAAAGATAATCCAATTCTGTCAACAAAAGCAGCATCCAATGCCCTTTCAATATTTGAAGTACAAAGAATAAAAACATTTGAAAAACTGTTTAAAAATAGATTGTAGAATTAAATAATTTTAGAAAGTTATTTTCTTTCTTTATTGTTGTGGTTAAAAAATCGAAAGGGGTAAAGGTCGAGTTTACTGGTTCCCAGAAAAATGAGGAAAAAGTTTTTAAATATTTTTGAGGTTTGCCAGTAGGTAATCGAGTGTACTGATTGTGAGATGAATGTCACATCCGCTTGAAGAGGCGCGTCAGATTAGCCACAAAATTTTAATTTCGACCCCAGTTTTGACCCTGTCGAATTTGGATCCGGGTTCAAAATGAACAAACTCTAATCTCATACTCGAATTTTCTCCGCCTTTTTTCAAGGGACCAGTAAACTCTCAGAAAAGGAGTTTAACTAATTCTTTTAATAATCAGTTAATTTAAAAAATTAGTATTTGGGAAGTTAAAAATTAATTAACAATTATAAGAAATCGCCAAATCTTTTTATTAAAAATAATTTTTATATTACCGTTTTAATCTATCCAGTTGTGTAAGCATTGCATTAACTGCTCTAATTGAATCTGTCGGATCATTTCCCGAAAAAACTGTCTCCCGTCCAATTGTTAGACTTTCAACCTTTTTAAATAATTAATAAAAATTTTTTTAAATATTTTCTAAAAAAACCTCATCAATCAAAACAAAAATTAAACGATCAGTTCTTTCTGCCAATTCTTCAATTTTGGAAAATAATTTTTGGATAAGTTTTCCACTCTGAAAATTAAATTTTAATTTTAAAATTAAAAAATTTTTTTACTTCGCTAAACCATTTTGAGAAAAGACTGTGACTGTTAACTTCAACAAAAAGTGTTTGATTAAAAATTCGATGTGTTTGTAGTGCCATTCTTTGAGCGACCGCTTTACATAGAGTTGTTTTGCCGGTACCAGGAGGACATAAAATATAAAAAATATTTTTTTAATTTAAGAATGAAAGTTGAAATTCTAGTTAAAAGGCAACCTCGCGAACTCTCCTTGTAAGTATAATATTGAACCGGACAGACACCCTTTCCCCCTATCCAATTTTTCCCCTAAATTTATGCAAAATGGCAATAATCCTTTTTGTTTGATTGTAGGCAAAAATTAGAAAGGAAAAAGTCTGAAAATTTTAGAAAAATATAAGGGAAAATTGGGTAGAAATAAAGTGGGCTGTCCGGTTTACCATTATCTAAAATGTCATAAAATTTTAAAAAATTTTATGACATGTCAGAAAATAGTTAAAATAAAGGGATAAGTCAAAAAGCTAATTAAAATTAAAATACCATTCAAAAGTATCAAATGATTTCTTGATAGAATTTTTGGATCGACGCCAAAACGAGCAAACTTCAAAGAAGTAGAAATAAAGTTTGTCAGCTAAAAGTTAATTTTTAGTATTTTTTATTTTGTAAAAAACCTTCGATTTTGGACAATCCTCAATTTCATAAATTAAATTTTCCCAAAATCCTTCAAATTCAATTGTTGGCAGTTCCCATTGAAATGTGCCAACTTGGCTATCTCCCTCATTGTTTTCCTTTTCAGCAACTTCTTCCGCCATTTCACCATAATTGTTTGCAGTATAAAAATAATAATTGGCAGCATCTAGGCGTTCAGTGGTGAGATCAATTCTCTTAAAAATTAATGAAATGTTAAAAAACATTTTATATGGTTCAAAACCTAAATGGTCAAGCTATTGATATGAAAATATTAAAGATGGCTTTAATAGATAAACTAAAACGGAATTTGGACGTAACAAGAGCCAATTTTAAAATGTTTTTCTTAACCAAACCGAAAAGTGATGCCCATGAGAACCAGGGGGCTAAATACTACACGGGACTAGCTTATTGTTAAAGAAATATACGAACTAAATTTGTTAAAACTCAGATAAATAGCCAGAAAAAAAATAAAAACTTTAAAAATTATTTAATAGTAAAAATAAGGCAATCCCGTAGAATAGGGGTTTCTTCGAAAAAAATTTTAAAAATAAAAAAAAGGACATTTTAGGGTAAAAAAATGATTTTTTCGAGAAAACCCCCTATTCACCAGAATTGCCAAAAATCACTTACAGTTCCTCTCGATTTATCTAAACATTCAATGAAAATCCGTAAAATATTTCTTCCAATTTTATTGTTTTGTTCATCACTTGGCAAAAATGTATGAGGATTAAAAATAAATTGAGGCATAATTTGCTTAATTTTATTAATTAAATTTTCGTCGTTTTCCTCATTTTTTGACGTTGAATTTTCCAATCTGATTTCAATATGCAATTTTCTCATGATTTTTTGATAGCTAAAAATTAAAAAATTCCTCAAAAAATTAAAACAAAATCTTAAAAATTAAAATTTAGACTCAGAAAAATTTTGAAATAATTAATTGTCATTATTTGGCGTTCTGTTTTTAATGGCGGGCAAATTAACTTTAAATTCGTCACTGTCGTTAATTGATTTTTTTGCTGCTTTTTATTGATTTTCTAAGCTTTTTAGTTAAGGTCTTTTCTAATTTTATTAGTTTTTTAGTTAAAAATGCCTTCAACATCTAAAAATAATTCTAAAGAGCCTTTGATTCGTATTTATTCAACTCCTAAACTTAAAAAACGAATGAAACCTCGACGTCTGACGATGCCGACTAATTTGCGCAATCCTCAGAAAAATGTTGATGAAATTGTTAAGCGTTATAGTATGCAATTGGAAGCAAAAGCTGATGAAAAGCTGAGTGAGGAATGTTTGGTATTTAATTTTATTATTTTAAAGGGGTGAGGAATTCCAAGGAACTCGAGGAATTCCAACTCACGGAACAGACAGGTCGCGGAACGACAAATCAAGGAATTACCAAATCAAGGAACGATCATCTCACGGAACGACCAAAACACGGAATATTTTAAAAATCAGAATATTTTTAGAAATCAGAATTTTTCATAGTTATTTTAATTTTGTCTTTTAACTTTTTCTAGTTGGTTAAAAAAGTCTTATTTTTTAAAAATACATATTCAGAGTTTCAAAAAATTATGATTTTTAAATTATTCCGTGTTTTGGTCATCACGAGAGTTGGTTTTCGTGATCTGGTAATTCCGTGACTTGTCGTTCCATGATTTGTTTGATCCGCGAGTTAGCCTGACACGATTTTAAAGATCTCTTCCCTCTAATTGTAAGAATTTTTTTTAGAAATTTTAAACACTTGTAATGCCTTCGAACTTTACTTTTATGTATCTGTTTTGCCTTCTCTTTTTTAATATTTTAAATATTTATTTAAATTTATTTAGGCAGAGATAAATACTTTGGAGAAGAGTTTTCAAGAACTTGATAGTTTTGAATTGCAAGTCGAACCAGTCAAAAGTCCTCCAAATGAAGATGTTGAGATGAAAGGGGGAAATAATGAAGATGATAAGAAGGATAAAGAGAAATCGAAAAATATTGGAAACAAGAAAGGGAAAAAGGCTAAATTTGCTAAGAAAAACACTAAACTTGAAAAAGAAGATAAGCCAACGCATCGGCGTAGTATTCGTCATTTGTCTTCTTAAATGTTGGAGAAATAAGGTTGGTTATTTAAAAATCTTTTATTTTATTAGACTGGGCACTCTTTAAAATTTAGGATTTTCGGTTTGGGTTTTTTGTATATTTGAAAAGTTTAGACCTGTTCCTGGGCTTTGGGTTTCATTTATTGACCTGTTTAGGATCCTGGGCCTGTAGTCCATGAAGAACCCAGGCCCGGGAAAACCCAGGAAGGTCTAAAAATGCCGGGCTCTGGGTACAGGAAAAATCCGTTTTTGGTACAGACCCAGGCCGATATCTACTCCTCAATACTATAATTATATCCCATTCGTGTGAGTAATTATTTTTTTGCCGTTTGAACAAATTTTTTTGTAAATTAACAATTTTAAATTTTAGTCGTATGTATCAATCAAAATAAATTTTTTGGAGAATTATTTGGAATTTCTACAAGAAAATTCAATTTTTTGTGTGTTCGTATGTTTTTCCTAAGTTTTTTTTCTATCGATTTGCTTCTGTTTTTTTAAATGAGTATTACTTTTATTTTTATTAAAAATTATTTGGGATTTGGAAATAAAATTTTATTTTGAAGGATAAAATTTTTTTAATTTTAAAAGCGCATTTTCAGTCTTTTTAGTTTAACTTTAATTATTTAAGAGTATTCTAGGAACATAAAATTGGACATAAAATTAAACAAAAATATTCTAGATATTTTTAGGTACTTTAGAAATTATATTTTAAATTTTCGAAAGTCTGTGGATTTAGTTGTGCTATTTTTTTAAATTAATATAAATAGGGGAAAAACATTTGCCAATACACATATTAGTAATGTCAGAAATTTGAGGCAAATTAACACATTTACTCTAAATTTATTAAAGTATTTCCACAAATTGGTCATTTAATAAATAATGAAAAAGAGATATTTAACAGACACAAATTTTTCTATTTATAAAATGCTGAAAAAATATACAACTTTATAGTATGGAAATGACAAGCATTTAGTCTTTTTTGAAATTAATAAAGTTATATTTTAATTTTATTTAGGAAACCTTTCATAGTTTTATTATAGATATATTTAATTTTTGTCCTTAAAAGTAATAATACGAAAGTTTTGTGATTAAGGGACCGTGGTATGCGTTGATTTCCTTCAAAGTGGTCCCGTACTATTTCTCGTTATTCTCGTCTCACTATTTTGAAAATGTGTATTTTATACCTTAATTTTGTAAATATCCACTGTAATTTGTTAATCCTTCTCTCCAATTCGATCTCAACCAATTTTTATAAGCCAAACCCTTGATAAAATCTCAGTTCCGATATAGGTTTTATTATAAGTATTTATATTTATTATAGGTACCGATATAGGTATTTACTTTGCTTTGAAGAATAATTTTTTTAAGTTATAAAAACATTATTTGTTTCCTAATATGTACAACAATTGACGTCAATAAATAAATGAAGAGCAACAACAAAAACAAAAATAAAATTAACAAAAAAGTATTGTTAAATTGCCCCCTAAACAACAACAATTCCTTTTATTCTTTTTTAAATTTTTCTTTATCGACAAAACATCTTCAAATAATTTTTGTCAATTGTCGAGAGTCTTTAACAACATTTAATAATAAAATATCCGCTATTTTTCAAATAAAAGAAAATTTTAAAGAATTATTTGTTGATTTAAATAAAACAACACAAAATTGCCTTTATAAAAAAATTAATTTTTCTTCTAAAAAATTAAATATTTTATTTTTTCTTTTAAATTTAATTTCAACATTTATTTATTTAATTACTAAATTATTTGCTTTAATTATTTCTTTTATTTATTTAATTTTGAAGGGAGGATTTAATTTATTTTTATTTTTTATAATATTTAATCAAGTCTTTCTTGCAAATTATTGGTTTGTTTTTCTTTAGATAAAATATTTTTATTTTAAATTTAATTTGTCTCCCTTCCCCCTCCCCCCCCCCCTACTTCCCCTTCCCATGAATATTTTGATAAAAGAATCTGTACTTGTCTACTATCCCCCCCCCCCATTTTTCCTTTTTTCCTAATTTGATCGGATATAAATTTTCTATCCTTAATCCAATCCGAGTGATGCTTATATCATTCGAAAGCTCTTGATAAGCGCTATTTTTTCCAACCGGATGGATTAAGTCTGATCACTCGTAAAATAGTTACGACTTAAAAGTGCAAGAAATCGTTTTGTTTTCACACTTAATGTCATGTAACTTTTTATGGGCAAACTTATCCATCCAGTAAAAAGATAGCGCTCATCGAGAGCTTTCGAATGATATAAGCTTCAGGATTGGATTAAGGATAAAAAAGTTATATCCGATCAGATTAGGAAAAAAGGAAAATGGGGGCTTCCAAAATTCAGATTCTTAGGTATTTTCTATATACTATAAATTTAAGTCAATCAATGAGTGTTACAAAAAATATTTTAATAAATAATACAACACCAATTCCATCTCCAAATAAATTATTACATAAAATTCGTCAACACAACAATAATAATGAATTATTTGTTCAACCTCCCCGTTTAGCTATATTTAGTGAAAATAAAAAAAGAAATAAACAATTGGAGGAAGATAAAGATTTTATTGATAATAATGAAGATGAAGAGCCTATATATGAAGAAATTGAATATTATTTGGAGGATTTGGACGAAAAAGAAGAAGAAAATAATTTTAAAGAAATTAAGGCTACAACAACAATTACTAGTAAATATTTAAATAATAATTGGTTAGCGGCAGAAGGAATTATTGAATCAACGACGAAAGAAGAAGTTTTGAAATTTTTTGATGATAAAAAGGAAAATGAAAGGTAAAAAATAATATTTTATAAAATTTTAAATTAATTAATTATTTAATTAATAAATAAATTGAATAGACAATCAAAAGAAATACTTTTAATTATTTTATATGTTCTCATATTTTCTTAATCAAAAAATATTTGAATTACTCGATTAATTATATAGTAAGGAAGACAAAGATCCAGCTGGCTAGCATTTAAAACGCTCACTAGGCGAGGGTTTAAGTTCTAATAAAAGAGACGGTGAAAGCAGCATCCCGGTAGCTCAGTCCGTAGAGCATCTGTACGGGGTGAGCGAAGGCGACTAGCAATAACTACTGTCAACACTATAATTCTAATTAAACAATTTACATAATTCAAATAAAATTATTTCATTATTTTAACTCTTAAATATTTTAAATTTTAAGTAAAATTATTTACTTAAAATCAAAAATATACCTAAATTCATTTGTTTGTTTTTGTTAATTAACCGCTTAAAAAACTCTTTTGATGCCTATAAACCACTTCAAAACAAAACTAAAAACTCTCTTATTTTAAAAATTTTGTTTGCTAATTATTTTTATTTTTAACTTTAAACTTCTTATATTTTTTAAATATTTACTAATCTTTTTTTGTTTAAAAAATTACCTATTTTTTTAACTTTTAAAATGTTCCTTTTTAGTTTAAAAATTATTTTTTTAGTTATTTATTTAAATTAAATTTTAAATATGGGAAAATTGCACGCACACCTTTTTTTCTTCTTATTTTTTAAAAGCACTTTTTTCTCTAAATAATATGAAAATAATATTTTTAAGGAAAAAGAAATAAAAAATAATTTTTTTGGATTTTTAGTATATTTATTTATACAACTGATAAATTTTTGGAAGGAAAAAAATATTTTTATTTTTCTATTAATAATATTTTTTATTTAATTTTTATTTTTAAAATAATTTTACAAAAATAAAATATTTTTTAATTTTATTTTAAAAAATAAAATTTATTTTTTTTGTCTTTTTTCCGTTTCATTTCCTTTTGCCTTATCCGTCGCGCACAGATTCTTTTTTGCTTTCATTTTATTTTTCCTCTTCAAGTATTAATTAATTATTGTTGGCTTTTTTATTATTTTTTTTTATTTTTTATTTAATAAAAAAATTTTTTTTGAACCTTCCAATTATTTGTAAAATAAAATTTAAAAAGAAATATTTTTTAAATTATTTTTTAATAATTACCTACATATCTCCTCTATAAGTCTGTAAGAAATCTTGTTCAATTTATTAAAAGAAATTTTTATTATAGTAAAGCAGCTGGGCTTAAGTAGCTATTTTTCTCACTTAGCTAGTGCAAAAGGTTATTCGGCGGCTAGGAGCGAACCAGCTTCAGTAGACCGGACTGTTCTGTTAGACTGTTAACCATTACACCACACCGCCTACTACATAGCCCAAGAAATTAAATAGCTATTTGCTTTACATTATTCTAATTTTTAATTAATATTTTATAGTTATTTTTATTTTTCAAAAATTATTTAATAAATTCAAAATTCATCAATTCCTATAATTAGCCTTTTATTTTTTGGTTTTCATTTATTTTTCCTTAAAATTTTAATTTTAAATATTTTTTACAAAAAAATTTCTTATTTTTTATTAATGCATTAAAATAAAAAAATATAAATTTGGCTAATTAAGCTAAAAATACTCTTCATTTAATAGAAAAAAATTTTATTTGGCAAATAAAAAGAATATCCATTCCGAATATTCCCCTATTTATTTTTTAACAAAATTTTAATGATAATATTTAGACAATTTTTAAGAAATATAGATCTGGTAGAACGCTAAAAATAGATTAGCAATTTCGAAATAACCGAGCATTTTTAAAAAATATCCAGATTAAATTTTCTTTTCTTCTCGTAACAAATTGAGAACCCCGTACCCGACATTTACTCTATTACAGAATTAAGGTGTCTCTTTTACCTTTTTTATGGACATTTATTCCCTATTTTGGCCTTCTCGCCCCTTTTTGTACCTGGCCACTTTTTTGCCCCTTTTTTGAGGTGCCATGCCCCTTTTTGGTGATTTGGAAAGGGGACACCTTGATTACAACCCTAATTCTGAATAGAATTTGAAGTGTAATAATTTTTAAATTTTGTTTCGGCACACCTCTTCTATTTAATTAAGAGGTTACCCCGATTCTTGTTTAATATTATTTTCTTTTTAATTATTTAAAAATATTTTTCTATTATTTTTTATATCCACTCTTTCTACTTTTTTATTTTTATTTAATGAAAATTACTTTTTTTTGGTAATATTTGCGTGTGGGATTTTGCCAGATTTGGTGGCCAAGAAATGTTTTCTTTAAAGTACATTTAATAAATGACAAAAAATATATGAAAACAACCATTAGAAAATAATAATAAAAAATTATTTAACTATAATTTTAAACAATAAGGTGTTTTACTCATTAATTTTTGGCCAAAAATAAATTATATTTAAATAACAAACCTTTTAAATAACAATAACTTCGTGCCTTCGAGGGTGGGAGTGCCGGGTTTCGTGTTTTACCGGGGTAAAGCCTTCGGGGTTCGGATCGGGGTAAAGCCTAAAAATTCATCGGGGGACGGGGTGCTACCCTAGTTTTACATAAATACTAATTCAGTATTTCATTAAATTTTTATAATTTTGTTTAAAAATTAATTAATATTTAATTTTAAATTTAAATAAATTTATATTTAATATTTGAATTTTCATAAAACTTCTCTTTAAAACTATTTTATTTTTAGACATATTTATTAATTCAAATACCAATTTTTTATATTTTTAGCAACTTAATTAATTATTGAATTGTAATATTTTAATTAAAAATTAATTTTTATAAAAATTAACTTAAAAACTATTTAGCAGTACCAGATGGTTTTTCTCTGATTTTTTTTATTTTTTATTCTTTCCCTTTTTTCTTTCTCTCACATCGGCAACATTTTTGGGATTTTAAATGTTCGTAAAATTCTTTTTAGGGGAACATGTGTTTGACAGAATATTCTAAGGATTAAAATACATTTATTTATTTAGTTTTTTTACAGAAAAAAACTTTGTTTATGACACAATAAATAATAAAAATAGAAATTATTTACTAATCCTTTTTTTTATTTTTAGTAATTATATTTAGCCTTTGGTCAATTTTTTTTAATTTTTTCTAAATTCATTTTTTGTTAGATTTTGGACTTTTTTTTAAATTTAAAAATATTAAAAACTTTAAAACTTTTTCCGACATACCGTAAATCTGCTTTATCACAATATACATATATTATACATACTAGAAATGAAACCAAAATTTCTCAACTCGTTTGAAAAACATATTTTTTACACATTTTCAAAAATTCTTAAAATAATTTTTGTTCTTTTACAATTAACTAAAATTAAAAATAGAGACTTTTTTCTATAAATTAATTTTTGTCGAAAAATTTTCTAAAAATTAAAATAAAATTTAAATATTATTACAAATTTTGCAGATAATCATTTCAAAAAATAAAACAAAAAATTTCCCCAAGGAAAAAAGCAGAAATAATACCTTTTTACATATTTAGAAAGCTGCTAATTGCATGTTTTCAATTAAAAATCTATTTATTTAAAATAACTTTAAAGGCTACAATTATTATTTGTATTTTTTCTTCAAGTTTTACGTATTATTTTTATTAAAAATAATTATTTTTAAATAAATAATAAAACTAAAGAGGTGTTGATTGTAGGGTTCTCGGTTCCTGGAAATCTTCGGATATCCGAAACCGAACTGATAACCGAACCGAAAAATCCTCGGTTCATCGGTTCAGTCCAGAACCGACAACCCTAGTTAAGAGGAAATGGACAGTCTCTTCTATAATGAGTGAGAGTTAATTATCTAAATATGTATTTTTCTTCTTATTTTTAATTAAAAATTAATTTAAGAAAATATTCTTTATTTTTTGAATGTTTTCTAAACAAATTAAAATTTATTTATTATTTTCTGTACAAAAATTTAAATTATTAATTTCATCATTTTTCTCATTATTTTTCATCAATTTCTCAAATAATGGATTCTATAATATTAAAAATATTTTTATTTTATTTATTTTAATAATTAATATTAAAATGGTAAATTCAAGGTAAATATTTTTTGAGTTAATCTTTACGAATTAACAAAAAATTTGGAACTTTATTTGAATATTTATTTTTAAAAATTAATAAAAAAATTTATTTTTTAGGAGTAGTCCAAGTTCTGATACTGAAATTCTCTCACAATTGCTCAATCGGGGCTATGACTGGCGTGTTCGTCCACCAGGAACAAATCTTTCCTTAGATGGTTTTTAATTTAAAATTCAATAATTTTCATTAATTTTTAAATATTAATTTTAATAAATCAGCAGAATTCCTCACTAAAAATAAGATAAAATATACAAGATAGGCTTAGGCCTGAAAGCTGTTCGAATCATTTATTCTTTAGCTGTTCAATTTTGTTTTATCGACTAGGCTGGACGGATCTTTCCCCAACCTTCTTTGTTAATAAAAAAATTAACCAAAATTAAAATTTATTATAGATTAATTATTTTCAAATTTTCTTAAAGGCGATCACGGCCCAGTCGTTGTAAATATAAACATGTTAATACGTAGTATATCAAAAATAGATGATGTAAATATGGAATATAGTACACAATTAACATTTAGAGAGGAATGGGTAGATGGAAGATTGGCATATGGATTACCCAATGATCAAAAACCCGATCACATTATTTTAACTGCGGGACAACAAATTTGGATGCCTGATACTTTTTTTCAAGTAATTTTCTTTTTAAATAATTTAAGGAGGGTTAGAGTTTTTTTGTTAAAAGGGTGGTCGACATATTTTCAAAAAATAATTATTTAAAAAATAATTTAAAATAAAAAATTTAACTAAGACAAGATCTTAAAAACAAAAATCTGTTCGATATTTTCCAAGATATACTATCTATCTGATTCTCGTATAACATTCCCAGTCCAATCACTATTAAAGATACAATAAATAGTTTAATATTTTTTATAAAACTAATTTTTTTAGAATGAAAAGCAAGCAAGAAAACACGAAATTGACAAACCTAATGTACTTATTAGAATACATAAAGTAAATTATTTTTTAAAATTAAATTTAAATTTATTTTTAAAAAATATTTAGGACGGTAGAATTTTGTATAGTGTGAGGATTTCACTTGTTCTTTCTTGTCCAATGTTTCTTCAAGTAATTAATAAATTTATTTTTAAGCAAGTTTTTTTTATTATTGAGCCTGATAATAATTTAGAGCAAGTTAGAGGGTTTTTTTCTTTATATTTTCTCTAAAAACTAATTTGAGAATTTTAACATTCTTGTAAAGAAAATATGGATATAGTTTAGTATACCGAAGAAAGAACCCATACCATTTGATTCATCTCGACGAGCTGAGTCGAACGTTACTATATTTTTTCGTAGATGCCTGTGGACCGAGATATAGATCCACGAAATCCATAGGGGGGGGGGGGGGGATTAAACACATTTTTAGTGTGTTTACTCTTACAAACGAAAATATTAAATTTAAAATAAAAATAAACATTTTTTTAAAAAGTATTATCCAATGGATGTCCAAACTTGTTTAATTGATATGGCATCATATGCTTATACAGATACTGATATTGGTATATATTAGAATTAAGTACTCAGATTATTTTTAATTTCTAGAATATCGTTGGAAGGAAGTTCAACCTGTTCAATTAAAACAGGGTCTAGAATCCTCTTTACCTAGTTTTCAATTAACTAATGTTTCTACTGGATATTGTACATCCAAAACAAATACTGGGACTTACTCGTATTTAAATAAATTATTTTTTAAAATATCCTTTTTTGTTTTTGAAAGATGTTTACGGACAGTTTTGGAATTAAGAAGGCAATTTAGTTATTATTTATTACAATTATATATTCCATCATCTATGCTGGTTATTGTTTCTTGGGTATCATTTTGGTTGGATCGTACAGCTGTTCCTGCAAGGGTTACTCTGGGTGTTACTACTTTGTTAGTTTTTATATTTTAATTACATATAATTTTTCAAATTCCTACCCTTCCTAATATCTTTCTTTAAGATTAACAATGACTACTCAAACGTCAGGAATAAATGGTAGATAGAAATAATTTAAATAAAATATCATTCATAAATTTTAATTTAAAATAAATATTCTTAGCTAAACTTCCACCTGTTAGTTACAGTAAAGCAATTGATATTTGGTGTGGTGGTAAGGAAATTGTAACAAAGTCGAGTCTCGACGAGTCACTATCAGGGCCGAGTTTTATAGACGTATTAGAAGGAGAGGGAGGTGCTAACGGGGAGAGGTGTTATCGAGATTCGACTACTATCTATTAATTTATTTAAATCATATATTTTTTTCAAGCCTGTCTAGCATTTATTTTTTCGGCATTATTAGAATTTGCCTGTGTTACTTATATATCATCTAGAATGTTTTATAAAAGTATTTAAATATTATTTTAATTTAAAAATAATTTAAAAATAGGAACAAGAAATAATAGAGTATTGGCAAGATATAGAGGAGAAGGACGTTTACTTTCAGTTTTCAATCCTCAATCACAACGGCCTTCAATATGTCCAGGATATGAAATGCCTCCAAACTTATTAACTCATAGGCCGAGTTTACATTATACTCCATTGACTACACAGTTTATGGTAAACTATCTAAATTTTGTGGAAGCAAATACTTTCAATAACTGGGATTATTAATAAAAAATATTTATAACTTTTTGGTTAAAATATAGTATGTACTAGAGATCGGTATTCTCAAAAATCCTGAATCTGGATCCAGGAAAAATCCGACTGAATCCAGACCAATCTCTAGTACTTATATGTTGGTTATTTAATTTTTTCTGTCCGAAAATTCGGACTACATATTTGAATCAGCAAAGTTCGGTGCAGGGCCTCGAAAACCTAATATTTACCACTTCTTTCTAAATACTTTTTTTTAAATTTTATTTAAAGGATGATGAAATTGAAGAAGTTTGGGTTCGAAGAGCTGATATCCCTAATTCTCCTCCACCACCTATTTTAAAGCAAAAAACATTATCTTCATCGGATGAAAGCATTCAAAGAAATTCAACTAAAATAAATAATGATAACAAAGAATATTTTAATGAAAATAAAACATCAATTTCACTCCCATCCCCTCCACAACAAAGAAGACAAAATGAAAGGGAACAAAGTTGTTTGTTAATATTTGGTCGAAGACTTCCTTTAATTGGAAGGTTAATTAGAAGGTTAGAGGCAGAAGTAGATCCAGCAAAAAGGGCTGATTATATCTCAAGTAAATTTTAGAAATAATGGGGGATTTTTTTGATTGGGACTAACTTATTAGCTAATAAATTTGCTTAGTTTTCGAAAATTTTAAATATTGCAGGGATATTATTTCCACTTATATTTGCCTTGTTCAATATGGCCTACTGGTTTAGGTACTTGAAACTTTAAATGGTACTATTCAAAGAAATTATAATAATTATACATATTAATGTTAAAACTTTATTCCTTACTATACAGTGTGTTAAGAAATTATAACCCCCTTTGAATTTTTTGAGTTTCTTACCTTCCCGATGTCGGATTGTTCTGAAATTTCTGTAGTAGTGTTGTAATGTATATTAAATAATATTTACAAAATATCTTTAAAAATTTCTGATCTCAGACTTTTTTTTGGACGTTTTTCCAAAAAATCAGTGTTAATAAAAGTAGTTAACCCACAGTCGGTGTCGTGGCTTTTTACTAATCCACTACCCGTCAAGTGGTGGAGGGGTCCGACAAAAACCAAAAGGGAGAGGGAATGCAGCGGTAAAGATCAAAGGGAGTGGACACTGTCGTGGGGAAGGAGGGGTCCGATAAAAGGAAGAGAAGTGGACACCCAAAAAGAAAGAGGAGAAACCAAAAGAGGGAGTGGGTAATTTGTAATAAGCTGGTTAACGTCGCGGCTGGCAATAACACGTAATCATGTAGAACGAAATGAATGAGTGATTAATTAGTAGAGATGAGCAATTTACAAATCTTCAATGTCGAGAATTCGTATATTACTAGATTAAACCTTGTAATCCACTTCATATCAATAATGAAAGTGATTACCCAGATTGATATCTCAAGTGATTACTATACAGTTCGATTATAATGTCTTAATAATGATTTGTTAGTGATTACTCGGGCTGTTAATTAGACTGATACCCGATAATTTATTAAAAAATATTAAAATTCTCTATTTTCAGTTCCCAATTTCTTTTTTTTTGCTCCCCCAAAATTTGGCCTTTGTTTTTAATACTTTTTCATAAATATAATTGACCTTGACCTAATTAAAATTTGACCTTAATCCTTTATTTTTTATTAAATTTCAAAATTTTTTAAATTTTTTCTATTTTCTCTTTGGAATATTTTAAATTTATGCAAATTTTTGTTTTAAAACCTCTTTGAAGATGCCGCCATATTTTAAAAATTTAGAGGTTTTTGTAAGATTTTCCTTGAAATTCTTTGACCTTTACACTAAAATCGTAGGTAATGGTGTAGGGGCTTTCGGCAAATTTCCATGTTAATTAGTATGACTAATTGACGACTTAGCACTACTAATTGGTTTCCATTTCATCTGACCAATGAATCGGTGTTATGTTTAAGCGTAACAAAATTAGTAAATAATTAATGACTTTGGCTGTCAAGCCCAAATAATGGGTGTTGGTGATTATTGAACAATTAATGCCTAATGAACAATTCCCTTTGTAGTTCCTACTTGTGGTAACTACTAATTGATTTTATTTTATATTACTACAGAGTTGAAGGTCAATGACACCCCTACAATTTTTTTCCCTTCTTTTACATCTTTTTTGCCCCCACGACAATATTTTATGGTCAAATTCTTTTGAGTGGCTGGTCAAAGACTAAGCTTATGCGACTATGCAAAAAGGCATACCTGCAGATGGAAAAAAGAAAGGCAATATTTAGGGAGAGTGGTCTGACAAAAAGAGATTATATCTATGAGTGAGAGTAAACCAAAAGGAAAGGGTATTTTTTGGCTAACCCTAAAGAAAACTAAAGTATAGCCTAACTAAAACCTAACCCTAACCTAAAAGAATGTATTTTGGCACCCTCGTTGGTCAGAAAATGTGGAAAGATGCCAATATTCAGGACGATAGGTCAGACAACGAGAAATATTAGTTTTAAAAATCAAAAGGACGAGAAATCTTTTGAAATTGGCTACGACTTAATACCACTTTTCTCCTGCTCCTTCTACACTTTACTCCACTCTCTACTACACTCCTTTGATCCTCCTCCTACTCCTCCTCTGCCTTCCTCCTACTATCTCTCATCTTCTCCTGTTCTTTTTTCCCTTTGCTCATACTCCCTGCTCTTCTCTTTCCCTCATACCCCTCCTCTCCATTCCGTTTACTTATCTCATTAACTCCTACTCCTTCTCTCCTTTCATTATACTCCTCTCCTTTCCTCTTCTTTCTTCTTAACTCCTACTATTACTCTTTCTCTCCTTTGCTTCTACTACTTCTTCCCCTCTCCTTTCCTCCTACTCCTTTGCTCCTCTCCTTTCCTTCTACTCTTATTCCACTCTTCTCCTCTCCTTTCCTCATATTCATTTGATCCACTCCTTTCCTCCTACGCCCCTGCTTCTCTCCTTTCCTCCTACCCCCTGCTCCTCTTTTCACCCTCCATATACATGTCAGAACCTTTGGCAAAACTACAGTATACAATTGATTCAAGGAAAATTTTTTAAATATAATTTTTATTGTTTTGTTTGGAATAAAATTTTTTATAAAAACATTTTGTATTTTAATGCTTAAAAGTAGTTGATTTTAGGGGTAAAAGTGAATAATTAAGATTACGATTAGCATAATTAACGTTTAGAAGTTGTTGATTTTAGGAGGAAAAGTGCATAATTAAGCAAAAGAAATTGCAAAATGCATAGTGTAAAGTTTGAAGTAGTTAATTTCAGGGTTAAAAGTGCATATTTAGGTAAAAGAAAATACAAATTTTAAATTTTATTAAAACAATAGATCTTAGGTATGCATGTGTTTTCAGTGGGTGTATGTATTTTTAACTATACAAAATTTTATTCAAAACTAAATTAATTACAATTAATTACCAAATATCAATATTATATTCTTCATCTATTTTCTAAATAAATATTGGGGTATTAGGCCCCTCAGATATCGCTTATTGTTAGATATATCATTTGAGAGTTTATTCATCCATATTCTTACCAATTGATCATTTTTTCCACAAATTTAAGCAATTCGAGAATATGGAGACAGTCCTCTCCTCCAAATGTAATGCGCTCGATAATGATTGTAAGTAGGGATACGTGAATCAAGTTGATAATCCTCACTACCTACTCCTCACTAAATCATCTTTGTTGTTGGATGAAAGCATGTCAAGAATTGTACAGTAAAAATACTTAGAGAGAGAATGGCAAAGAGAATACCAATATTTTAAAAGGGGTTCACTAGATAAAATAGAATATATTTACTAGAAGAAAACCAAAAGGAAGTGTTCTCTTCTTTCTTAACCTACTCTCATTCCTCCTACTGCTATTCTTTCCTTTACTCCTATTACCCCTGTTATTCTCCTGCTTATCCTCTTCAATCTCTCATCTCCTCCTACTGCTCTTCTTTCCTTTCTTCCCACTACTCCATTTCTTCTCCTCTCCTATCCTCTTCCATCTCTCACTTCCAGCTTCTCCCCTTCTACTATCCATTACTCTTACATATTTTTCCTCCCCATAGCCAAGTCAAATCCCTACAAACAACAGCAAGCAGTCGGTTCATGGGAAAGCTTAAAAGATTTCTTGTGCTGTCAGGTTAAAGAATAGGTTAAGTGGAATTTAATTTTTTAATTTCTCTTCTTTTCTATCTTTTTTCCTCCTCCTACTTATTCTCCTCTCGTTACCTCCTACTCCTACTCTCCTTTCCTCCTACCCTCTTCTCGCTCTTCCCACTCTGATCTTTCCTAAATCATAGTCTCGTTTTCACCTATTACATCTCCCTTCTCCTTCACCATCCTAGTACATCTCCTCTCATTCCGCTCTACTCCTCTTCTCCTTTACAATTTTTCTATCCTTCTACTTTTTCCACTCCACCTCTTTCATTTTCTTACTCCTCCAATCCTAGTACCCTATTGCCCTCCTTTCATTCCGCTCTCTTCTCACGTATTTTCCTCCACTCTCTTCTCCTCTCCATTCCTCCTACTTCTTCCGCTCCCCTTCCTCAAAGTCCTCTTCACCTCCTATCCTTTCTTATACTCCTCTTCGACTTTTTTCCTACTTCTTTACTTCTTTCATCATAATCACCCTACTCTTATTTTCTCATCTCCTTTCCTTTAAATTATTCTCCTCTCCTTTCCTACTATTCTTCTACTCTTTTTTCATAATTATCTTCACTCTCCTCCTAATCCTTACTTCTCCTCTACTATCCTTTTACATCTAATCTCATTCCCTTCTATTCCTCTTCTCCTTCCCTCCTCATCCTCTATCCTTCTACTTCTCCACTTCTATCTTTCTACTCCACCTCTTCTATTTTCCTAATCCTCTCTTATCCTCCTATCTGCCCTCTCCTTTCACACTACTCTCTTTTACTCTCCTTTCCTCCTACTTTCTTCTCCGTTCTCTCTCCTCTTAGTACTTTCATAGTAGACTATTATTAACCTCTCTTTTTCTACTACTACACTTCTCTACTCTCTTATCCTACTTCTCTCATTTCCTTCTATCGCTATTCTTTCTTTTCCTCTTATTTTTTACATTTTACTCTTTCTTTCCTCCTACTCTCTTCAACTCTTTCCTAATACTCCTCTTCTCACGCTCCTCTCCTATTCTCCTACTCCACCTCCTCACTCCCTTCCTCCTCCTCTTCTCCTCTCTATCCTCTTACAGCTCTCATTTCCAACTTCTCCCCTTCTACTATCCATTACTCTTACATCTTTTCTCCTTACCATAGCCACTTCAAATCCCTTGGCAGAACAACAGTAAGTAATTGATTCAAGGGAAAATTGAAAAGATATTTTTACTGTTCATGTTAAAAAGAATTCAAATTTGATTTTCTAATTTCTCTTCTTTTCTATTCCTTTCCTCATACTCCTCTTTTTTTCTTTCGCAATTCCTCTTCTCTCTCCTCCTCCTACCCCTGATCTTTCTTCAGTCATACTCATATCCTCACGTTTCTTCTATTACTTCACCTTTTCCTCTACCATCCTTCTACATCTCCTCTAATTTTGATCTACTCTCCTCCTCCACTTCTACACTTCTACTCCGTCCACTTCACCTTGTCTATCCTCCTACTCCTCCTTTCCTCCTACTTATCCCCCCCTTTCCTCAAACTCCCCCTCACATTCTCTCTATTCTCATAACCCCTTTGGCTCCTCTCCTACTTATCCACCGCTTTCGTCATACATTCCTTCACCTATACTCTCCTTCAACAGCTCTTCTTTTCTCCTACTACCTTTCCTATCCTTATTTCCATTCCCCCTACTCTCCTCTCCTTTCCTCCTGCTACACTTCTGATTTCCCTAGTTCCTCCTCTCCTTATCTTTTCCTCTAACATCTCTCATTTCCATCTTCTCTCATTCTTTTATCCATTCCTCTTACTGTTCTTCTCCTCACCATAGTCAGTTCAAATCCTTAGGCAGAACAACAGTAAGAAATCGATTCAAGAGAAAGTTGAAAAGATTTTTTGTAGTGTTCAGGTTAAAGATCGGAAGAAGTGGAATTTAATTATTTAACACGTGCTTGACGTTTTGGACTAGTAGTAAACATGGTAATTCTAATCTCCTTAGCAGTCAAATTCGAAGCTTGTCTCCTCCCTCCCGAATTTTTTTCATGATTTATTATATATATTTTATTGTTTCTACTTTCAAATAAAATTTTTATAAAAAACTAAATTGATTACAATTAATTACCAGATATCAAGATTATTTTATTCATCTTTTTTCAAAATAATTATAGGACTTTTTTTGCTCCTCTGATATCATTAGTTTATTTGTTATATCATTGGAGAGATGATTCACCCGTTTTATTGGCAGTCGATTCTCAATTTCCTGCCCAAACTCAACCAAATCCTACAGATAAAATCGGTTTTTCTCCCAAATGAAAGGCGATCGATAATAATTGTAAGTAACGATAACGTAAATGAATCTGGTGTCAACCATAAAAGTGATATCAATGATAATTGTATGGAGGTTTTCAATTGTCTCATCCTCCTAACCTTTTCTCTTCTTCTTCTCCCTTTCCTATCCTCATCCTCTCATTTCTTCCTCCTTCTTTCCTTTCATCCTACACTTATTTTCTCACCTATTCTTCTCCCTATATCTCCTACTCCTCATATTTCCTCTTTTTCTATCTTCTCCTCATCCTTCTTTCTCCTCTCTTCATTCTCTCATTTCCTCATCATTCTCTCCTCTTCTCACCCTCTTCTCATTCTTTCTCCTTTCCCCTCTTCTTCCATCCTCCCCCTCTCCACTTCTGCTAGCTCTTTTTACTAATTCTTCTCATATTATCACCTCTTCTAATTTCTACATTTCCTTCTCTCCTTCTCCGTATCCTTTTTCCTCCTCACTACATTAACTTTATTGTATTGATGAGAATGTCGTGTAGGGAATTGTGCGGCAAAAGTACCCTAAAGAGTGAGTGCATATCGGTAATTTTGAGGGGTGAGATAAAAAAGATATACCAATATTTGGGGAGGGGTACAGAAAGTAATGAGGGTATGCCTATTAGTGGATGAAACCAAAACTATGAGGAACCATAACCGTCGTGGGTGACAATAATCAGTAACATATGTAACTTGATTGTGTTTTGTTTGTGTTGTTAATAATTTTGCAACCGTATAGGGTTTAAAGCTAGAATTAATTTGTAAACATCATTAAACATTTAAACTACAAACTTGTAATCATGTAACTACCAATTATTTTCAGTATTTACAAATATTACTCAGGCTGTTACTGAAAGTGGTTTCCGATGCTATTACATTAAGCCTAACTCTCCCAGAGAACTTCTCTGAGTTAATCAATAAAAATTTTCTGTTTGCTAGTACCAATTTTGTAGCTTGAAGGCAATCATTCCAGACAACTTTTTTTTAATCTGAAGCCAACCATTCCAGACAATCATTCCACTGGTCAAACACATGAGTCCACCCTCATCATTTTACTCATGACTAAAGGAGCTCCATCCTCTCCTCCAGCATTCAAACTTTAAAAATTTTTTACCATCACCTAGTTTTCACTCATTTCTCTCCATTAATAATTATACTTTATTCTTTAGTCCCACTCTTCCTTCTACCTCAATGAAAGTACTGATATAAACACTTCCATTCGGATTCCTTATGAACTTACCAGCCCATCCATCGGTAATTTCATATGTTATATATCATTTAATGCAACCTCCATACACTTGGATAAATTTTAAAAATTAAAAAATGTATTTAATATCTAAACCCACACAATCCTAAACTAACTCTCACAGTGAAAACATGCACACACCTTTAAAACTTGCACGCACAACTAAGATACATGCACACAAATTTAAAAAATTGTAAATATAAGAAGTGCGCATTTATAAGTAAGAAGATATATTAAGCAAAATTAACGATCAGAAGTCGTAGATTTTACAGGTAAAAGTGCATAATTAATAGAACAATGAGCATGATTTACATTTTTAAGTTATTGATTTTAGGAAGAAAAGTGCATAATTAAGATTATGATGAGCATAGTTTAAAGTTTGAAATAGATGATTCTAGGGAGAAAAGTGCATAATTAAGAATACAATGAGCATGATTTATATTTTTAAGTTATTGATTTTAGGGAGAAAAGTGCATATTTAAGATTATGATGAGCATAGTTTAAAGTTTGAAATAGATGATTTTAGGGAGAAAAGTGCATAATTAAGAGAACAATGAGCATGATTTATATTTTGAAGTTATTGATTAAGGGAGAAAAGTGCATAATTAAGAATATGACGAGCATAGTTTACATTTTGAAGTTATTGATTTTAGGGAGAAAAATGCATAATTAAGCAAAAGAAATTGCAAAAAAGCATAATTTTCAATTTTAAATAATTGATTTTAGGAGTAAAGGTGCATATTTTGACAAAATAGAATGCGATTTTTATTTTTTTATTAAAATTCACATGTACATACATTTTAGCTATGCATGTGGGTTTTTGGCATGCGCGCGTGACTAAATTTAATATTCACTGAAGTCGACCCATTCTTTATTAAATCAAAAGTTCCTCCATTGTCTTCACCGCTATTTGTAAGATTAAAGACATAGATACAATGGGTTCGTCCATATTGTTGGTATGTTATCCCATTGCTCTCTGAAGAGCCATTAAAACCTATAGCCTCATTCATATCATGAAATGCTCTAACATATCGATTTGAACCATAGTCCAAATCATAGGGTGCCTGGGGTTATGAGCGCCCATTTGCTATAATACTAATTTCTCTTACTCTAAAAGGTTGAAAATTGAAAGGGCTCCGCTCTTGTGTCCCTACATAGTCAGAGTTTGCAACTAATCCTAAGGTAACACGACGGGGGATTTGATCCATAAAAAGATTTGCATTGAATTCATATCTTCCTTGACTAATAAATAAAGGTTTCATCATAGTTTTTCTAATAGAATAACGAGCAGGTTTAACGTCAAGTCTCCTAGCGATATCTAAAGCAAGACCGTCCATTAGATCTAATTTTTTTACATAGAGTTTACAACTAATAATTTCAAATTGATATTTAGTAAGTTGAGCTGCAGGAGCACCAAGAACGACAGGAGGAGGAGGAGCAATAAGTACAAATCTTGGTTCATTGGGTAATATTTCAATGTCAATTTCACAATGATTTATTTAATCAGCCTCAATATCTCATAAATCATTGTGAAATTGACATTGAAATATTACCCAATGAACCAAAATTTGTACTTATTGCTCCTCCTCCTCCTGTCGTTCTTGGTGCTCCTGCAGCTCAACTTACTAAATATCAATTTGAAATTATTAGTTGTAAACTCTATGTAAAAAAATTAGATCTAATGGACGGTCTTGCTTTAGATATCGCTAGGAGACTTGACGTTAAACCTGCTCGTTATTCTATTAGAAAAACTATGATGAAACCTTTATTTATTAGTCAAGGAAGATATGAATTCAATGCAAATCTTTATATGGATCAAATCCCCCGTCGTGTTACCTTAGGATTAGTTGCAAACTCTGACTATGTAGGGACACAAGAGCGGAGCCCTTTCAATTTTCAACCTTTTAGAGTAAGAGAAATTAGTATTATAGCAAATGGGCGCTCATATCCCCAGGCACCCTATGATTTGGACTATGGTTCAAATCGATATGTTAGAGCATTTCATGATATGAATGAGGCTATAGGTTTTAATGGCTCTTCAGAGAGCAATGGGATAACATACCAACAATATGGACGAACCCATTGTATCTATGTCTTTAATCTTACAAATAGCGGTGAAGACAATGGAGGAACTTTTGATTTAATAAAGAATGGGTCGACTTCAGTGAATATTAAATTTAGTCACGCGCGCATGCCAAAAACCCACATGCATAGCTAAAATGTATGTACATGTGAATTTTAATAAAAAAATAAAAATCGCATTCTATTTTGTCAAAATATGCACCTTTACTCCTAAAATCAATTATTTAAAATTGAAAATTATGCTTTTTTGCAATTTCTTTTGCTTAATTATGCATTTTTCTCCCTAAAATCAATAACTTCAAAATGTAAACTATGCTCGTCATATTCTTAATTATGCACTTTTCTCCCTTAATCAATAACTTCAAAATATAAATCATGCTCATTGTTCTCTTAATTATGCACTTTTCTCCCTAAAATCATCTATTTCAAACTTTAAACTATGCTCATCATAATCTTAAATATGCACTTTTCTCCCTAAAATCAATAACTTAAAAATATAAATCATGCTCATTGTATTCTTAATTATGCACTTTTCTCCCTAGAATCATCTATTTCAAACTTTAAACTATGCTCATCATAATCTTAATTATGCACTTTTCTTCCTAAAATCAATAACTTAAAAATGTAAATCATGCTCATTGTTCTATTAATTATGCACTTTTACCTGTAAAATCTACGACTTCTGATCGTTAATTTTGCTTAATATATCTTCTTACTTATAAATGCGCACTTCTTATATTTACAATTTTTTAAATTTGTGTGCATGTATCTTAGTTGTGCGTGCAAGTTTTAAAGGTGTGTGCATGTTTTCACTGTGAGAGTTAGTTTAGGATTGTGTGGGTTTAGATATTAAATACATTTTTTAATTTTTAAAATTTATCCAAGTGTATGGAGGTTGCATTAAATGATATATAACATATGAAATTACCGATGGATGGGCTGGTAAGTTCATAAGGAATCCGAATGGAAGTGTTTATATCAGTACTTTCATTGAGGTAGAAGGAAGAGTGGGACTAAAGAATAAAGTATAATTATTAATGGAGAGAAATGAGTGAAAACTAGGTGATGGTAAAAAATTTTTAAAGTTTGAATGCTGGAGGAGAGGATGGAGCTCCTTTAGTCATGAGTAAAATGATGAGGGTGGACCTCATGTGTTTGACCAGTGGAATGATTGTCTGGAATGGTTGGCTTCAGATTAAAAAAAAGTTGTCTGGAATGATTGCCTTCAAGCTACAAAATTGGTACTAGCAAACAGAAAATTTTTATTGATTAACTCAGAGAAGTTCTCTGGGAGAGTTAGGCTTAATGTAATAGCATCGGAAACCACTTTCAGTAACAGCCTGAGTAATATTTGTAAATACTGAAAATAATTGGTAGTTACATGATTACAAGTTTGTAGTTTAAATGTTTAATGATGTTTACAAATTAATTCTAGCTTTAAACCCTATACGGTTGCAAAATTATTAACAACACAAACAAAACACAATCAAGTTACATATGTTACTGATTATTGTCACCCACGACGGTTATGGTTCCTCATAGTTTTGGTTTCATCCACTAATAGGCATACCCTCATTACTTTCTGTACCCCTCCCCAAATATTGGTATATCTTTTTTATCTCACCCCTCAAAATTACCGATATGCACTCACTCTTTAGGGTACTTTTGCCGCACAATTCCCTACACGACATTCTCATCAATACAATAAAGTTAATGTAGTGAGGAGGAAAAAGGATACGGAGAAGGAGAGAAGGAAATGTAGAAATTAGAAGAGGTGATAATATGAGAAGAATTAGTAAAAAGAGCTAGCAGAAGTGGAGAGGGGGAGGATGGAAGAAGAGGGGAAAGGAGAAAGAATGAGAAGAGGGTGAGAAGAGGAGAGAATGATGAGGAAATGAGAGAATGAAGAGAGGAGAAAGAAGGATGAGGAGAAGATAGAAAAAGAGGAAATATGAGGAGTAGGAGATATAGGGAGAAGAATAGGTGAGAAAATAAGTGTAGGATGAAAGGAAAGAAGGAGGAAGAAATGAGAGGATGAGGATAGGAAAGGGAGAAGAAGAAGAGAAAAGGTTAGGAGGATGAGACAATTGAAAACCTCCATACAATTATCATTGATATCACTTTTATGGTTGACACCAGATTCATTTACGTTATCGTTACTTACAATTATTATCGATCGCCTTTCATTTGGGAGAAAAACCGATTTTATCTGTAGGATTTGGTTGAGTTTGGGCAGGAAATTGAGAATCGACTGCCAATAAAACGGGTGAATCATCTCTCCAATGATATAACAAATAAACTAATGATATCAGAGGAGCAAAAAAAGTCCTATAATTATTTTGAAAAAAGATGAATAAAATAATCTTGATATCTGGTAATTAATTGTAATCAATTTAGTTTTTTATAAAAATTTTATTTGAAAGTAGAAACAATAAAATATATATAATAAATCATGAAAAAAATTCGGGAGGGAGGAGACAAGCTTCGAATTTGACTGCTAAGGAGATTAGAATTACCATGTTTACTACTAGTCCAAAACGTCAAGCACGTGTTAAATAATTAAATTCCACTTCTTCCGATCTTTAACCTGAACACTACAAAAAATCTTTTCAACTTTCTCTTGAATCGATTTCTTACTGTTGTTCTGCCTAAGGATTTGAACTGACTATGGTGAGGAGAAGAACAGTAAGAGGAATGGATAAAAGAATGAGAGAAGATGGAAATGAGAGATGTTAGAGGAAAAGATAAGGAGAGGAGGAACTAGGGAAATCAGAAGTGTAGCAGGAGGAAAGGAGAGGAGAGTAGGGGGAATGGAAATAAGGATAGGAAAGGTAGTAGGAGAAAAGAAGAGCTGTTGAAGGAGAGTATAGGTGAAGGAATGTATGACGAAAGCGGTGGATAAGTAGGAGAGGAGCCAAAGGGGTTATGAGAATAGAGAGAATGTGAGGGGGAGTTTGAGGAAAGGGGGGGATAAGTAGGAGGAAAGGAGGAGTAGGAGGATAGACAAGGTGAAGTGGACGGAGTAGAAGTGTAGAAGTGGAGGAGGAGAGTAGATCAAAATTAGAGGAGATGTAGAAGGATGGTAGAGGAAAAGGTGAAGTAATAGAAGAAACGTGAGGATATGAGTATGACTGAAGAAAGATCAGGGGTAGGAGGAGGAGAGAGAAGAGGAATTGCGAAAGAAAAAAAGAGGAGTATGAGGAAAGGAATAGAAAAGAAGAGAAATTAGAAAATCAAATTTGAATTCTTTTTAACATGAACAGTAAAAATATCTTTTCAATTTTCCCTTGAATCAATTACTTACTGTTGTTCTGCCAAGGGATTTGAAGTGGCTATGGTAAGGAGAAAAGATGTAAGAGTAATGGATAGTAGAAGGGGAGAAGTTGGAAATGAGAGCTGTAAGAGGATAGAGAGGAGAAGAGGAGGAGGAAGGGAGTGAGGAGGTGGAGTAGGAGAATAGGAGAGGAGCGTGAGAAGAGGAGTATTAGGAAAGAGTTGAAGAGAGTAGGAGGAAAGAAAGAGTAAAATGTAAAAAATAAGAGGAAAAGAAAGAATAGCGATAGAAGGAAATGAGAGAAGTAGGATAAGAGAGTAGAGAAGTGTAGTAGTAGAAAAAGAGAGGTTAATAATAGTCTACTATGAAAGTACTAAGAGGAGAGAGAACGGAGAAGAAAGTAGGAGGAAAGGAGAGTAAAAGAGAGTAGTGTGAAAGGAGAGGGCAGATAGGAGGATAAGAGAGGATTAGGAAAATAGAAGAGGTGGAGTAGAAAGATAGAAGTGGAGAAGTAGAAGGATAGAGGATGAGGAGGGAAGGAGAAGAGGAATAGAAGGGAATGAGATTAGATGTAAAAGGATAGTAGAGGAGAAGTAAGGATTAGGAGGAGAGTGAAGATAATTATGAAAAAAGAGTAGAAGAATAGTAGGAAAGGAGAGGAGAATAATTTAAAGGAAAGGAGATGAGAAAATAAGAGTAGGGTGATTATGATGAAAGAAGTAAAGAAGTAGGAAAAAAGTCGAAGAGGAGTATAAGAAAGGATAGGAGGTGAAGAGGACTTTGAGGAAGGGGAGCGGAAGAAGTAGGAGGAATGGAGAGGAGAAGAGAGTGGAGGAAAATACGTGAGAAGAGAGCGGAATGAAAGGAGGGCAATAGGGTACTAGGATTGGAGGAGTAAGAAAATGAAAGAGGTGGAGTGGAAAAAGTAGAAGGATAGAAAAATTGTAAAGGAGAAGAGGAGTAGAGCGGAATGAGAGGAGATGTACTAGGATGGTGAAGGAGAAGGGAGATGTAATAGGTGAAAACGAGACTATGATTTAGGAAAGATCAGAGTGGGAAGAGCGAGAAGAGGGTAGGAGGAAAGGAGAGTAGGAGTAGGAGGTAACGAGAGGAGAATAAGTAGGAGGAGGAAAAAAGATAGAAAAGAAGAGAAATTAAAAAATTAAATTCCACTTAACCTATTCTTTAACCTGACAGCACAAGAAATCTTTTAAGCTTTCCCATGAACCGACTGCTTGCTGTTGTTTGTAGGGATTTGACTTGGCTATGGGGAGGAAAAATATGTAAGAGTAATGGATAGTAGAAGGGGAGAAGCTGGAAGTGAGAGATGGAAGAGGATAGGAGAGGAGAAGAAATGGAGTAGTGGGAAGAAAGGAAAGAAGAGCAGTAGGAGGAGATGAGAGATTGAAGAGGATAAGCAGGAGAATAACAGGGGTAATAGGAGTAAAGGAAAGAATAGCAGTAGGAGGAATGAGAGTAGGTTAAGAAAGAAGAGAACACTTCCTTTTGGTTTTCTTCTAGTAAATATATTCTATTTTATCTAGTGAACCCCTTTTAAAATATTGGTATTCTCTTTGCCATTCTCTCTCTAAGTATTTTTACTGTACAATTCTTGACATGCTTTCATCCAACAACAAAGATGATTTAGTGAGGAGTAGGTAGTGAGGATTATCAACTTGATTCACGTATCCCTACTTACAATCATTATCGAGCGCATTACATTTGGAGGAGAGGACTGTCTCCATATTCTCGAATTGCTTAAATTTGTGGAAAAAATGATCAATTGGTAAGAATATGGATGAATAAACTCTCAAATGATATATCTAACAATAAGCGATATCTGAGGGGCCTAATACCCCAATATTTATTTAGAAAATAGATGAAGAATATAATATTGATATTTGGTAATTAATTGTAATTAATTTAGTTTTGAATAAAATTTTGTATAGTTAAAAATACATACACCCACTGAAAACACATGCATACCTAAGATCTATTGTTTTAATAAAATTTAAAATTTGTATTTTCTTTTACCTAAATATGCACTTTTAACCCTGAAATTAACTACTTCAAACTTTACACTATGCATTTTGCAATTTCTTTTGCTTAATTATGCACTTTTCCTCCTAAAATCAACAACTTCTAAACGTTAATTATGCTAATCGTAATCTTAATTATTCACTTTTACCCCTAAAATCAACTACTTTTAAGCATTAAAATACAAAATGTTTTTATAAAAAATTTTATTCCAAACAAAACAATAAAAATTATATTTAAAAAATTTTCCTTGAATCAATTGTATACTGTAGTTTTGCCAAAGGTTCTGACATGTATATGGAGGGTGAAAAGAGGAGCAGGGGGTAGGAGGAAAGGAGAGAAGCAGGGGCGTAGGAGGAAAGGAGTGGATCAAATGAATATGAGGAAAGGAGAGGAGAAGAGTGGAATAAGAGTAGAAGGAAAGGAGAGGAGCAAAGGAGTAGGAGGAAAGGAGAGGGGAAGAAGTAGTAGAAGCAAAGGAGAGAAAGAGTAATAGTAGGAGTTAAGAAGAAAGAAGAGGAAAGGAGAGGAGTATAATGAAAGGAGAGAAGGAGTAGGAGTTAATGAGATAAGTAAACGGAATGGAGAGGAGGGGTATGAGGGAAAGAGAAGAGCAGGGAGTATGAGCAAAGGGAAAAAAGAACAGGAGAAGATGAGAGATAGTAGGAGGAAGGCAGAGGAGGAGTAGGAGGAGGATCAAAGGAGTGTAGTAGAGAGTGGAGTAAAGTGTAGAAGGAGCAGGAGAAAAGTGGTATTAAGTCGTAGCCAATTTCAAAAGATTTCTCGTCCTTTTGATTTTTAAAACTAATATTTCTCGTTGTCTGACCTATCGTCCTGAATATTGGCATCTTTCCACATTTTCTGACCAACGAGGGTGCCAAAATACATTCTTTTAGGTTAGGGTTAGGTTTTAGTTAGGCTATACTTTAGTTTTCTTTAGGGTTAGCCAAAAAATACCCTTTCCTTTTGGTTTACTCTCACTCATAGATATAATCTCTTTTTGTCAGACCACTCTCCCTAAATATTGCCTTTCTTTTTTCCATCTGCAGGTATGCCTTTTTGCATAGTCGCATAAGCTTAGTCTTTGACCAGCCACTCAAAAGAATTTGACCATAAAATATTGTCGTGGGGGCAAAAAAGATGTAAAAGAAGGGAAAAAAATTGTAGGGGTGTCATTGACCTTCAACTCTGTAGTAATATAAAATAAAATCAATTAGTAGTTACCACAAGTAGGAACTACAAAGGGAATTGTTCATTAGGCATTAATTGTTCAATAATCACCAACACCCATTATTTGGGCTTGACAGCCAAAGTCATTAATTATTTACTAATTTTGTTACGCTTAAACATAACACCGATTCATTGGTCAGATGAAATGGAAACCAATTAGTAGTGCTAAGTCGTCAATTAGTCATACTAATTAACATGGAAATTTGCCGAAAGCCCCTACACCATTACCTACGATTTTAGTGTAAAGGTCAAAGAATTTCAAGGAAAATCTTACAAAAACCTCTAAATTTTTAAAATATGGCGGCATCTTCAAAGAGGTTTTAAAACAAAAATTTGCATAAATTTAAAATATTCCAAAGAGAAAATAGAAAAAATTTAAAAAATTTTGAAATTTAATAAAAAATAAAGGATTAAGGTCAAATTTTAATTAGGTCAAGGTCAATTATATTTATGAAAAAGTATTAAAAACAAAGGCCAAATTTTGGGGGAGCAAAAAAAAAGAAATTGGGAACTGAAAATAGAGAATTTTAATATTTTTTAATAAATTATCGGGTATCAGTCTAATTAACAGCCCGAGTAATCACTAACAAATCATTATTAAGACATTATAATCGAACTGTATAGTAATCACTTGAGATATCAATCTGGGTAATCACTTTCATTATTGATATGAAGTGGATTACAAGGTTTAATCTAGTAATATACGAATTCTCGACATTGAAGATTTGTAAATTGCTCATCTCTACTAATTAATCACTCATTCATTTCGTTCTACATGATTACGTGTTATTGCCAGCCGCGACGTTAACCAGCTTATTACAAATTACCCACTCCCTCTTTTGGTTTCTCCTCTTTCTTTTTGGGTGTCCACTTCTCTTCCTTTTATCGGACCCCTCCTTCCCCACGACAGTGTCCACTCCCTTTGATCTTTACCGCTGCATTCCCTCTCCCTTTTGGTTTTTGTCGGACCCCTCCACCACTTGACGGGTAGTGGATTAGTAAAAAGCCACGACACCGACTGTGGGTTAACTACTAATAAATTATAACCCCCCTTTAAAAAAATTTTTTTAACGCATGGAATATCTCTACAAAAAATTTTTCTGAACATATCTACCAATATAGATAAGAAATACAAAAGAAATGAAGTTCTTATGTATTCCCATCATCGAGATCTCGAAATCCGAAAATCAACGGAAAACGGGGTAGACGTTTTTAAAAAATATTTTCGACCCCTTACAGGTGAAATAAAAATTTTATTTTGGGCTTATCTGAAAGCCCTTTAAATTTGCTACAAGATAGCATTCATTTTATTTTCAGAAAAAAATTCGCCTATAAGAAACTATGAGTTTAAATTATAGGTTAAATTTCTATCAATTTTTGGGGGCGTTTGAGTGATTTCTATGACTTGAAAATTTATCACTTTGTCTCTCGACGGTGAATTTTTTCTATATAATGAGATAAAAACTATCTTGTAGAAAATTTAAAGGGCTTTCAGATAAGCCTAAAATAAAATTTTTATTTCACCTGTAAGGGGTCGAAAATATTTTTTAAAAACGTCTACCCCGGTTTTCCGTTGATTTTCGGATTTCGAGATCTCGATGATGGGAATACATAAGAACTTCATTTCTTTTGTATTTCTTATCTATATTGGTAGATATGTTCAGAAAAATTTTTGTAGAGATATTCCATGCGTTAAAAAAATTTTTTTAAAGGGGGGTTATAATTTATTAACACTGATTTTTTGGAAAAACGTCCAAAAAAAAGTCTGAGATCAGAAATTTTTAAAGATATTTTGTAAATATTATTTAATATACATTACAACACTACTACAGAAATTTCAGAACAATCCGACATCGGGAAGGTAAGAAACTCAAAAAATTCAAGGGGGGTTATAATTTCTTAACACACTATATCAAAATAAATTAGGCAATGTATTTTTATTGAAAATTATCTCAATAAATATTTCATTCAAAAAATAAAGAAAAAATTTTATCAAAAATTAAGTAGAATAAAATATAAAACCATGCAAAAAGCTACATACATTTAATAGTTAATCGGACCTCAATTGTAGATATACCCCTTGTGGCTAAAAAATTACATCTTAAATCGAGTGTATTAATTACTACAGCTAAGGCTAACCAAAGGGGGCATATCTACAAATGAGGTTTGATAATAGAGAAGTAAATTTTAAAAATTTTTATTATTAAATAAGTATATTTATATATTAGCTGCATCTTTTAAGAATATTTTCCTAAATATTATAAATAGTATACAATGTTTTTAAGTCATAAAAACAAACTGACTAAGTTCAGAAAAGCGACAGACTATGTATGGCAAGAGAAATAAGAAGGAATAAGTCGTGAAAATAAAATTTAAATATTCTCTATTTTGTATGATCACAGGAAAAAATAAATCGTAATTTAAAAATAAAATTTAAAAAAAAAGTTCAGAACAAATTCTCAATATACAAAATAGAGATTACTAAACAAATGTCACTGACATTAAATATTTCTTTAAAAATTAATTAGATTAGGTAATTAGAAAAACATAAATATTCTAAGTCTCTCGACTTGACTTACAAGAGAACATCGTTTACTGTCAGTGCGAATTTGATATATTTTTTGGTACCATTCGATAGAGGAGCACGGCCCAAACTATTTTGCAAAAAAACGGATCACGCCAATACTAAGTCGAGGGTCCTCTATCGAATGGTACCAAAAAATATATCAAATTCGCACTGACAGAAAACGATGTTCCCTTGTTAGGTAGATTAAGGCCTCAATGTGTGTCGAAATAAACTTTTTCATAATACATGTATAAAATAATAACCGATGCTTAGAATTTTGGAGAGAATCAAGTAAAAATCGAAGAAGAAACTAAACCTTCTTTTGAAGCAAAAGTTGGGGAAAGATTTTCTTTACGAAGAAAATTGACTGGAAACTCAACCAAAAAACCAACAAGTTTTGAAAGGTGTTCTTTTGCCACATCTTGATCATCATCTGCTAATTTGTTTTCAGCACGCCAAGCAAGAAGTTCATCGAATGTTTCAACCTAAAATTAATTTTAAAAAATAATAAAAAAATTACAAAATGCAACAGAAAAGGAGTAAAAACCAGGCCTGTAGCCAGGGGGTAGGCGAGGGAATCCCCACCCCTCCCAACCCCACCCCCCCCCCCGAAATGGGGAAAAGGAAGAAATTTAAGGAGGGGTGGGCAAAAAAGTGAATTTTTCGACCTTCTAAAATTCTCAAATTTTCACCTGCGGCGCTAAAAATTAAAATTTGGACAACGAGATAACAACCCATGTATTTAAAAATAACAACCCATATATTATACAAAAACACAAAAAACATACCAAATTTGTAGGGAATACTTTAAACACTTCTTCATAAATTCTAGTATTTGATTCTGCTATTCTACACCAAATATCTTCATAAAATGTATTACTAATAGGATCTTCTACATTAATTTGAATTGTTGAAGGTGCTTTAACTCGCGGATATGTTCCTTCTAAAAGACCCAAATGTTCCATCATCAAACGTTTTCGAAGTGAAAAGGCAAATTTCCCGGCTTTATAAGGTTGGTAGTTCATTTTTGTTTCGATAAATTCATGGTCAGTTATAAGTAAACAAACCTTAGAAATTAAATAAAACTGAGAAAAAATCAAAAATATTAAACCTCAGAATCTCGATTACCCGCTTGAGAACGATCATTAATATTTGCACTGCCAATAATTGTATATAAATCATCAACAATTAACAATTTGGAATGAATGTAAACAAGCTCTGTTACCTAAAAGTTGACAAAAAATTTAAAAATAAATTTAAAAAGATAACCATTTTCCCACAAAGTAAATCCCAAGTGCGAAGTGAACAAAAAGAAATATATTTCTGTACATTATCAACACCAGCTAGCCTTAAATTCTCAACCATTGAATGTTCTCCTTTAGCAATTGAAAGCATTGTCCAATGGAGGACGGCCAACAATGCAGAATAAGAAGTAGCACCAATATCGCCCTCGAAACCAGGTAAAAGTGGAATTAATATAAAAACACGGAATGTTTCATTTTCCCTAAATTTTATGAGAATGAAAACTAAATTGAAAATTTTACCGATGGGCTCTGATTATTCTATCACAAATGACACGACATATTTCTAAAAAATTAAGAGATTAATTTTATAATTTAACCAAATTTAAAGTCAATTATTTTTCTGGAGTTTATTCATTAAATATTTAAAATCATAATTATAATTAAAAACCTAGTCAATGATTTTTGAATAATATTAATCTTTAATTTACCCACCATTATTAACATCCGTACTGTTAATTAATGAAACAAAAAACTGATTTTCAATGTAAATATAATGACGAGAATTTGCAATTAAGGACACATAAGCCTGTTGAATACTATCTTCTGTTTTGTCAATTAATGTTGACCAATGAGAAACTGAACGTAAAACTTGAACTTCGACACGTTGAGTTTCGGGGCTAAAGAATATTTTTGGCACTCGAACGGAATTGTATGATTTTGGAACGAGATAGGGATAAGCATTGTTGTCTTTGAGTTTTTCTGTCTAAAAAAAGGATAGTTAAAAATAATTTTAAAAAATTAAACCTTTGTGGCATTCCATCGCTGAATAAAATGTCTGGCTACATCTCTGGCCGCCGACCCATAAACAATAGAATGGATGTCGTGCCATGGCATTCTTGGTTTATCGTAGCGATTAATGAAATCTGACAAACTAAAAATAAGTTCTAATAATTTTAAGGTTAAATACCACTAAATGCGATATCAACATCAACAAAATCTTTGTGAACAAAATTAACATAATCCTTTCCAGGCCACAATTTACCAGCACCTTGAAGTCCTGACATATCTACTTTTGAATCTTGGAGACGACAATAACTTAAAAATTAATTTAAAATAAAAAAATAAAGGTTTGTAATAATGACGTGAGACTACAAATCTCACAATCGACCTCCCCACAATGGATATTTAAATAATTATTTTATTAATTCAGATTAAAAGCAACTTACTTAACAATATATTCATCATGTGTTTCTTCTGATGGTTGTAATGCCAATCTCCATCGACGTCTTGCTTTTTCTGGTCTCAAGTTAGAAACAACTCTTCTCACCAAAGTTCGCTGTTTAGGTTCCATTGGAAAAGCAAGCAATGCAATAGCCCCAATAGAATTTCTTTTTTCTCTAAATTTAAGATTTAATCAATTAAATAAGTTAAAATAAACTTTGCTTTATCTATTTTTTCAGTTCCATTGCTTTCAAAATTTCTTGTAGAATTTTCTTCATTAGTTATTGATGTGGAATCGTGCTCTTCTAACGCCGACAAATTTCCAGTAAAATTATTGAAACGTATACTCGGAGTAACATTCTTTATTTCGGATGTAAAAGCTTCCTCAGGAGTTGATAATTGGTTTGTAGTGTTTGTTGTTGTTATTGGAGTTGTTTCTCTTGAACGGCTAGAACGAATTCTTTCAACTGCACGGTGCATTACATCCTTAAAACGGCCACCCTGTGCTGGCTTATTTCCATCAATGACTGTTTTTTCTAATATTTTTACATTTTCACCATTCTCTTGAACATTAGTTTCATGCTCTTCAGTTAATTTAATTTCTTGAAAATCACCAGTTGTGGAAACTGAGACCTTGAAACAAAATATTAAAAAGTTAATTATAACGAAAATTACTTTAGTTTTAGTAGACTGATCAGCAAACTGAACAGAACCCAAATCAGTAAGTAAATGCTTTGAGTCATCCCAACGTCCATAACAAAAATCAATTCCGCCTACGAAAGCAATCAATTGATCAATAATTAGCAACTTCTCGTGATGTGCCCAAAAGAAAGTTCCAGAACCAAGATAATGATCAGGGTGGCGCATAACCTTAAAATTTGCACCTTTTTAAAAATTGCTTTGGAAATGAATCGTTACTCATGAATATCTAACAATAAACCAATTAACAATCCAATATTCACAAAAATTAATATAAAATTACAACAAACTTTTATATTTGGATGAAGCCCTTGAAGCAATTTTTTGGAATATAAACTTTTCAGGCCCAAAGCCATCTCCATCTCCTTGTAGACAAGAACAAATATCCTTACACCCTTTTCCGCTTTTCTTTTCAAAGTGTAATCCAAACGCCAGTGATTACCTTCAGCCATAGGACGTCGTAAAAATATTTCTGGGCTCAACCACCTTTAATATTAAAATTTCAAAATAATCAAAATTAAATACCAATCTGCAATAAAAATTTCTTCTCTAGCCATTTCAATAAGTGAAGAGACTTTTTCCCAACAATCTTTTGCATCCACAAACCACTGACAATAAGAATTTAATCGTTGAGGAAATGAAGAACCATATCGCTTTTTATGTAACCAAATTTGCCCACTTCTTTCTTCAGTGCAATTTTTAATTGTATCTACCCAATCTTGGGTATCTTCTTCTGTTGAACATTTTAACATTAAAACACTAAAAAAATAATTTTTTTTCAGAATTTTCTTAAAAAACAAAACTGTTGAAGATTAGAAACAACAAATTCTTTAGGACGTTGTTTTGTATTAATTAAAAGCTCGTGTGAATTAATTTCAAACTGTTCATCGAAAAGGAGGACAAGACGTATTTGCTCATTAGAGGGATCCATATATGCTACCTAAAAAAATTAAAATTAAGATAAGATGAAAGTAGTTAAACATGCTAGAATGACAAGATAGAGGAAATCCAGGCAGTCAAGGGCGTATCCAGAGGGTCGGTTTCAGACCCCTGGATACGCCCTTGCAGCCAGTAATGCCAATAATCGCTTTTATTTTTACAAGAATTAAACTTACATAAGTATCTTTGACCATTAACCATCTAAATAATTAAAAAATTTAAACTTAAAAAAAATTTAAAGAATCAACCTTCTGCTCCAAGGAAGAAGCCAACTAAGGCAAAATTGTTTACACCCAATATATACTTTGTTACCACCAGGCCGTTTCTTTACTTTTCCTTCTTTGTATTTTCCACCAAGTTCATTAATAAAAGAATAACGAGAGACGTCGAGAAATTCTGCCTTAAAATTTTATTTATAAAAAAGATTGAATTTTAGGAATCAGAAAGATCACACAAAAACTAAAAAGAATCATCCATAATGATTGAATAAAATATATTAGGAAAAATACATCCACAGAGCTAACCTAACAATGAATTAAACTAAAAAAATTTACACAAGACAGCTAAAGAAATTGTTTTGAATTAAAAAGAGGATCAGAAATCAACGAAAAATAATTAGGAAAATTTATAAAGGAAAAGACAGGAAATTCTAATATCCCTAAAATATGTAGAATAAAAGGAATTTTTATGTGCCTCTTAGAGACTAAATTTCTTGATATTTTTAAATAACTAATAAATAATTTAAATTTCTTTAAAAAATAAACCGTTTCGTGATATTCTCTGTTTATTGGAATTTCAAGTACAGAACGAAGCCATTTCTCCAATCTTTTTGCTCTTTCTTGCATTTGAGTGTCTGATAGAACAGAATCAGGTAAAACAGGAAAATGGGGCAATTGATTAGCTGTTTGGAATTTTGAAGGTATTTGGTGGGTTGAATTTTGTTGTGAAGAATTGTTGGTTGAATTATTTTCATTTGAAGTTTTAGAAACTAAAAATTAAAGAAATTTTTTAAATGAAATTAAAAAAATTAAATGTCTAAACGATTAAAATAAAGACCAAGTGCGTAGCAAGAGGGGCTGAAGCCCCAACACCGAAACGAGGGTCGACTCCCTAGCTATGACCTTGGTAAAGATTTGATTTAAAATATTAAAAAAGATATAAGGGGAGAAGAAAAATCTAATAAAAATTATAGTTTTTTAAAAACCTCCTCTATATTAGAAAATAAAAACCTCCACTTGTCTCCCATGTAGAATCAGCAACACAGCCCTCATTGTAATCATCTATCTCGGGAGACTTGGAGAGAGTAAATACCTAAATAAAAAATTAATATAAGGAAAGCTTCGAACAAATCTTTTAAAATTAAATTAGAAATTAATTTTTAAAAAGGAAAAATAAATCTAAAATTTTAAATAAACATAAAAAAATACCGGATATAAATTTGGCTCTTTTCCTTGTTTTTGCTTATCCTCTTCTTCAATTGTTGTACCTTCAATTACTTCTTCAATTCGATGTCTTGCCCTAAAATTATTTGTAAAAGAAATTTTAATCAAGAATAAAAAAAAACCTTCTAACGGGAGCTTTAAACATTTCAGCAGCTCTGTGTGCCATTAAACGACTTGATAAATAAGAAAAGTCTTTGTATCTTTTGAGAACCCTCCATTTGTATCGACCATGTTCTAGTTCAATTGTATAACTAGAAAAAATAAATTTATAAATTTAAAGATGTTAAAAATTTATTAACGTTCAAATTAAAAGATTTATTTTGTTAATGGTGCAGAATTTGGGGAGACACCAGGGCTGCACGCAATTACGGATTGCGTTTGCGGATTTTTAAAAAAAATTGCGAGTTGCGGAATCTTTTTTTTCCAATTGCGTGGAGCCCTGACTGACATCTTAAAAACACCTTAAAATTATTTTTTTTCTGAAAATAATTTTATTTAGCCAATCGCTGATCACGAATCTGAGCTTAGATTCGTGATCAGTATGGTCGATTACTTACGTACATAAAATTATTTTCGGAAAAAAATAATTTTTTAACGTGTTTTTAAGGCGTCTCCCCAATTCTGCACCATTACCTTATTTTAAAAAGGAAGGAAAGGGGAACCAAAATAAAATAAAAATTAAATTAAAATCACTTACATAAAAGGATTTAAAATATGATATCCAGTAGAAGTGTCCCTTTGTACTTTAATAATTGTTGCCTCAACAGGAAGACAAGGAATCCAATAACCATTTTTTCTTACTTCAATTTGACTTTCATAAATTGTTGAATAGGGAATATATCCTTTTCTTCGTTTTGGACTAGTTTTTAATTCTTCAGCATTTCCATCACAATCACAACTTGTATCAACCAAAGGATTAGAAATATCAGTAGTTGGTTGATGCCCCATTTAATTTGTTTTAGTATACCCAATAAAATACTGTTAATTTAAATAATCTAGGTAATATAAAAAGTAGTGACCGGTCCGGATTCGGCCGGATTTTTCCGGAGTCCGGGTCCCAAATCCGGGGTTTAACACAATCTCCGGATTAAAACCGGACCGGATTAATCCGGAAAAATCCGGTCCGGCTCTAGTTGCAAATCCGGAATCCGGTTCCGGAAAAATCGATTACCGGTTACTAATAAAAAGGAAAAAATTAGAATCACAATCAGCTGGAAAATTTTAATTTAGAGTCTTAAAAAAGTGTATCAATTGAGTCAGAATAATTCGAACACAATTAACAAACGACAACTCAGTTTTAGTTTTTTTATTTTGTGAAATTTGCATTTTAAAAATCCTTTCTAATACGTAGTTTTAAAGTTCAAAAAATTCAAGACAAACGAACTCAGATTTATTTGAAAACTTTTAAATTATTTTCATCAGAAAGTTAAAAAGAATTTAAGTGTTTGAAAAATATTGTTGGATAAACAAAAAGAAAATAAAGAGAGAGAGAATTTTTGTTAAATTTTTTATAAAGTTTTCCTGTCAACATTCGAGAAGGAAAGAAAAGAAGAAATTTTTTTTAAAAAAAAGTGGTTGCAGAATTCTTAAAAAGAAAAAAAATTTTTATTCCCAAATGACTGGTTGATTCATTCTTTTTCATTTGACAAATTTTTCTTATTTTTCATTCAATGAATTTAGAGGAAGATGCGTCCGATTAGTGAACGACATATCGACTTTTTCTTAAGGAAAAAAAGTCGTTTTAAAAAAATCTACAATTATTCGCGAACGACTTTTTTTTAAACACACAACGCCAGAACTACGTAAATATCGATGTTTTGCGCCAAACGATTGCGAAACGACTTTTTTGTGTCTCTTTTTCTCTGCTCTGTCATTATATTTCCTTTCTCTTTTTCTATTAATTTTCGTTCGTGTAGTCTCTCCTTTGGAATTTGCAATTTTCCATTTTTATAAATGTTCAGTCCCTTTTCTGTAATTTTTAGGGATTTTTCCACATATATTCTTACTAGATGGAGAGGAGAAGTAAGAGGAGATGATTTGTCAGAGCAGCTTTAGCCAAAAGTGGATTGAAAGCCTTTAACAGGAAAATGAGTGAAATTTTCATTGAAAATCCGGAAAGTCTTTCCATCATCAGATGTGCTGCTTACCTTGATCCTGCCGTTTGTTTCCCCACCTCCCCTAAAACACATCTCAAATTAAAAATCAAGACAAACTTTTTTGTGAAATTAATTTATGTATCCGTGATTCAAAAACAAAGTAAATAATTATAAGGACGACAAAACAAAATAAATTTAAAGAAAAACAAAGTCAACGAGGAGATCAATCCATCAAAACCTTTTACATTAAAAACCATTCGGTAAATACGTGAAGCGTGTTGTTGTGGATCTTCAAGAGAGACCTTAATACCTTAATAACTTTGCAAAGTTTCTCAAATTTAACTTTATCTTCTTCAAACTTCTTCTTTTCCTCTTCACTTTCTGGCAACTCCAAACCTTCTTTAGTCACGCTAACCAACTTCTTTCCATCAAATTCTTTCAATTGTGAATGCAATATTCATCAATTGGATCAACCATATAAATAACTTCAAAACCTCGCTTCTTAACACGTTCAACAAAAGCTGAGTTTTGAACAACTTCTTTAGACTCGCCAGTAATATAATAAATGCAAGTCTGATTCTCCTTCATTCGTCCAACATAATCCTTCAAGCTAACAAGTTCATCGCCAGAAGAGGAAGCGTTGTAACGGAGATATTCGGCAAGCTTTTTACGGTTGACAGAATCTTCGTGAATACCCAACTAAAGAACAAATAATTTTCAAAAAAACATTTAAAAAAACCTTAAGATTCTTGCTGAATTGTTCATAAAATTTCTTAAAGTTGTCCTTGTCTTCAGCAATTTCATCAAAAAGTTCGATACACTTCTTGACCAAATTCTTTCGGATCACTTTAAGAATTTTGGATTGTTGGAGCATTTCACGAGAAATGTTAAGAGGAAAGTCCAATGGAGAGAATTCCAATGGAGAGACAACGACATAGAAAATTAATAGAAAAAGAGAAAGGAAATATAATGACAGAGCAGAGAAAAAGAGACACAAAAAAGTCGATTCGCAATCGTTTGGCGCAAAACATCGATATTAACGTAGTTCTGGCGTTTTGTATTAAAAAATAGTCGTTCGCGAATAAAAGTAGTTATTCGCCGCGAATCGACGAAAACGTAGATATGTCGTTCACTACGTCCGATTAATCAATTAATTTTGTTGAAAAATAGAAAAGAAAGGGAATGGCCAAATTATACTTAACTAAATTTTATTAGAATAATAGTGGTTTTGTTATAATTATTAGAGGACGGTATTGATGTTCGGGAGTGAAAAAAGCCGAGACCGAGAGCTCAAAAAACCCGGGAAATTTCCCGACTCGGGAACCGAGACGGAGAGTCTCGACCATCAGTAAAGATGGATTTTTATTGAAATAAAATCGCAAAATATGGCCAGAAATTATTAAGATAAATCGGCAAAATATTTACAAAAATTGCCAAAAATTAGTTAAATATTGAAATAAAGGCCCTATCTGAAAATAATGCGGCAATCAAATTTTTTCTCTATTCTTAAAAATGGTAATTTTCTTATATTTTTCTCTCTATTTTTGATTTTTGCCTTAAGACTATAAACGCAAAAGGATTATTTTTCTTTAATTTTGTGAGCATTTACTTTTTCTTGTCTGGGACAGTCCGTGTTTTGACTGTCCGAGTTCGTCCGTGTCTGTCATTGTTTTGACTGACCGAGTTTGTCAGACAAAACACGGACGTCAATGTTTGTCTGTCCGAGTCCGTCCGTGTCTTGTCTGTCCGAAACCGTCCGTGTTTTGTCTGTCCGTGTTCGGCCGTGTTTTCTGTCAGAGTCCGTCCGTGTTTTGCTTGTCCGAAACCGTCCGTGTTTTGTCTGCCCGTGTTTTCTGTCAGACAACACAAAAATGTAATATTTTTTTATTTTTTGCTTTTAATCTTTTCTCTATAATTACATTTGAACATGCCACAGGGAAATTCATTTGAAGTGAACGAGGGAAAAATTCTGACCTTTCTGTACAAAATAAGGAAAATTATGGAAAGGAAAAAATGAAGGAAAAAATTTGATTGCCGCATTATTTTCAGATAGGGCCGAAATAAATTATGGTATATTTAAAAACAAAATAAAAACAAAGTTGAAATTTTACAAAAAATTAATCCTGTTTTTCATAATTTTATGTTTTTTCGCTCTTTTTGGTTTTTATATGTAGATGCAAAATAATTGCTCAATATCACAAAATTGTAATGGGGCAAACCTTATTTATTCAAGAATACTTAGTGGCATGTTGATACTAAGGTTGGCGGATACTGGGAAATGCCCTAATATTCCAATCCGATAATTTCGGATATTCGGTCAGAACCGAAATTTTTATTAAAGTAGTGAAGATTGTCCTATAATGAAGAATGTCTCGGGAATAATTAGCGGTAAGGCAATGCCATTGTAGTGTAGATAAGTTGAATTATTTAATTGAATTATTTAAATTGAATTATTAAAAATTTAAAGGAAATACAAAGCTAAATTTACAATTTAAAATAATTATTAAAAGAATTTTATTTTAATTATTTATTCTTAACATCAATTTTTCATTTAACGAATCATTAAAATTAACGGTAGGGGGTAATAAGCAATTCTATGTTGCCATTAAAAATGAGTTGTGCCAAAATGCATGTTACATCTAAAAGATTATTTTTAGTATTTAAAATTAAATTTTGATTATCTTTAAAAATAGTTTGTTATCAAGAAACGTTAAAAAAGTGTTTATGATTTATTTTTAAAGTGAAGGGCTTATTTTTAATTTCCTTACGATTAATATACATAATTAGATAAACGTCTATAAACTCCAAATCTTTGAAAAGCCTTTTCCCAAATATATAAAATATTAAATAGCCAATCTAATAGCCAAAATTAAAAATCCAAAAATCGAAGATTTAGAACCTTGTATAATTGTTATAAATACCAAATTTCTGCTACTAAACTATACAAATTTCCCACTGATCAAACACAAAATACCCCATATACTCTATTAATTACCCTCCCTCAAATAATTACCCCACCTCTAATAGTTACTCACTCCAGCGAAAGTTTAAAACAATAATTACTCCCTTAAAACTAGTTATAATTGGCCTTCCTAACTTAACCTCTAATAATTACCACACCTATCAATTACCCCCTCCAGAGAGAGGTCGAACCAATAATTACCCAGAGTAATTAATAGAGTATATACGGTAGCTACTATGTATGTACTTTTATCTAAACTTTATTTTTTAATTTATTTTAAATTTACAACTTTAGAAAATAAATATGGAATTATTAATAAAGTTTATTAAAAGTTTGAATACTGTACTAAAAATTTAAATAAAGGGATTCCTCCTTCGTTCTTTCTCATTGGCTTCTTCATTTATTGCTTTTAAGATTACACAAAAAATTATGTACTTATCAAAACTTTGAAAATATGAACATATATTAAATTCTAAATTAAGTAAAATATATATGTAGATTATTTATAAAAATAGAAAATAATAATAAAAATAATATTTTTTAATAAAAAAAGCTTAAAATCTTTAGATATTTTCAATGTTAAATGTACGTCAGTTCGAAAACAACTTATGTAGTGGATTGTCGTAGAAAATAAATGACGTTCGAAGCTTACAGTCAAAATTAAAATATTATTTTTTTGTTCAACCCCAAACAAATTTATATATTTGATTCTTTTAAAATGAAAATAAAAATTAGCTAGAAAAAGGAGATGTTTTTATAAATTTTTGGATATTTATTATGGGAGCGAGCCCAATGTATCATCGAGCTATAACTTTGTTCAAAATTGTCGAATCTGTGGCGCCCTGGTATGGTTTGATGTGGCTCGACCAGCTGAATCGAACCATACCAGGTTCGATTTAATAATTATTATAATTTCTTTTAATAATTATAATAACTGTTATTGGAGGGACGAATAATTTTATAAAAATATTGTTTTAGTCATTTAAGCAAAAAATGAACTAAAAAATAATAATTTAAAAGATAATTTAATTAAATATAAATTTATTTATTAGTATTAATTAATTCTTAAAATTTTTTATTACTTTAGACAACTCAAACTTTTAATAAAAATATTAATAATGTTAGGCGATCTTTTATTATAGGGATTCAATGTTGAATGTCTTTAAGTATATAGTATTTTATAAAAAAATATTTGGCTTAAATTCATAAAATGTGGAACATTTATTAATATTTTTTAATAATTATTATGGAAGTTATTTTATTATTAAAATTATAAAAGTATTTTGAATGAAGATACTTTCTCTTTTTTCCCTATTTGAATTAATAACTCTTGTTTATTGCCAATTTAATCTTCCAAATGATTCAACAACAATTTCAGTATTGCCTGAATTAACAACAACAATCTCACCATCTACATTACCTGAAGTAACAACTAATTTTGTATTAACTGATTTATTTAATCCAACAAACACAACAACAACAACGACAACATTATTTAATGATGATACAAATAAAACATTGACAACAACAACTTCAAAATCAATCACTCCATTCACTTCCCCAACATCAACACCCTCAAATGGATTAAATTTGCAATTGAAAGTTGGGTTGCTATTTGCTAATGGTTCAAAAGATTTACGAGCACAATTTGGTTTTGGTCAATCAGCACCAGCTATTAATATAGCAATGCAAAGGGCTGCTAGTGAACAATTAATTAACAATATTAATTTTAAGTATTTTTGAATTTTGTTCTTAAAAAAAATTCTTTTTCAAAGTTTTACGTGGTTTATGTGTGATTGTGATGAAGCTTTAGCCGCTGGATACACAAACAGACTTTTTCTTAATTTAAGTGTTGATGTTATTATTGGCCCTCCATGTGTTACCGGTAAATAATACAAGGGAATAAATAGAAATATTAAGTTATTAAAAAAATAATTGAACTTAAAAACAAAATTTTTTGTTAAAATCAAAGTCTCTCATATCTACATATATTACCTATATTTTCTTCAAAACAAATTAAAAAAATTTTTAAATTTTCTATAGCTGCTCTAATGACTGGTTATATCTCTTCTTTTTATAATTTTCCTATTTTTGTTTGGGGCGCATCAGTTACTTCAAAATTCAATCCAATTCCTACAGTTACAAATATTAACACAAATACTGTTATGTAAGTTTGGAATTAATTAAAAGGAATATTTTTAAATTAATTTAAAGGTTATCTATGGGTGTCCAAGCAGTTCTGTCACAATTTCAATGGCAAGAAATTTCTCTAGTTTATATTCCCGACAATATTGGAAGGCAAATAATTATTTAGAAATTAAAAATAAAATTTTAATTTTTGTTTAAGAGTTTGTAGTTATTTTAAACAAGACTTCGAATCTCTTTTAAATAATAATCCGAATATAACTATTGTTTATACAAAACAAATGGATTCAACATCTACTAGCATGAAAGATAGTTTAAGAAAAGTTATGACGTGTTCACGAAGTTTTTAAAAATAAATAATTAATTTATTCAAATTAATTAAGTTATTGTTTCTTGTTTTGATTCTGCTGTAGATCGACGTAATTTCCTTTTAGCAATGACTGATTTGGGCTTAGTTGAAAGCTCTGAATATGTTTTGGTTGTTGCACAGTTGAAAAATCAAGGAATGTTACAAGAAATAAGTAGGGAAAATGAATTATTTAAAGAATTTCATGTTAAATTCTGTATAGATAAGTGTAGATATATATATGCAGGAAAATATTTGAAACCATGTAATTTCGTTAATAAATGTCTGACTAAGTTTATGGTAATAGGAGGAGGAAAAGTTTAGCCTGCTGGCAGTTATTGCTAAACACCTTCGCCAACATAATATACATATGTATATATCCTGATTTCTTCCCTTTTAATAAATCTTAAACTCCCGCTTAGCTAGCAGGATCTTCTTTTTTTCTTTTTTTAGTTCTTTAATTTAAAAATAATAAAAAATAGTTTGAAGTTAAGTTAATATATTAAAAAATATAGATTCTTCTGGAGCAAATGGAGTTCAATATGACGGTATTTGGAAGCAATCAGACGGGTCTAACGATGGGAGAGATGCAGATGCTTTAAAAGCTGCTAGAAGGTCAATTGTTGTAAGTTTAGATTTCTCTTCAACTAGGAATTAAATCGTATCTCGAATTTAGATACTCTCGAAAATTAGAGACACTCCGATCTTGAAATACCTATTCTTAAAATTTTCATTCTTGAAATTTTTCATTAATTGAGATTTCACCTCCAATATCCTCAGCCCGTTAAGTATTCGAATTCGAGATTTAACTTTATTTAAAATATTTTTAATAAAAAAAGATTGATCTCGAAAATCAATCAGTTGATCAAATTAACACATTCAATAAAAAAATGTACGCACAATTTGGACAACCTCCATTTAATTGCAATGGCTCTTGTATGGGTGGAGCTGATGAACAAAATGTGTTTTTTTCATTCTAAATTGAAAATTGAGAATTAAATTCTTTTAGCCCTCTCCATATGCTCGAAGTTTACATGATACAACTTATGCATATTTGAGAGCATTGAATTTAACAATGTTAAAATATGGATATATGTCAAGCGATTTAGCCAGAAATGGGACACAGATAAACAATATGAGTAAAGGGGAATTTGATGGTAATGATTTGAAACTTGAGGCAGTATAGTTATGGCTTCGTTGATTTAATATAACGATTAAGCTTTAAATAAACAGTTAATAAACATAAAATAAAATAATAATTTAGGAGAAACTGGAAGAGTAAATCTTGATTCATTAGGCAACAGAGAACCAACATTTTACGTTACAATGCTTGATGCGTCTGATAAACCTCAAGATGTTATTGAAATAAGTATTGTAAACAATATTTTGGTGAATTTTATAATATTTTAATTCATTAGAGACATAATTAAACATGTATTTGTTAAGTCCGGATATTTGGGAATTTAATTTAAACGATGTGCTTTTAGAGGGATGATTAACTGACATAAAAAATTTGATAAATTCAATCCCAAAATATTTGAATGATATATTTTTCAACGGGTCATTTTAGAAACGGGGTTTCTATTAGACTGGGCTTATATTTTTTGAAAGGCCTCCTTGGGTGAGCGTATATTAGAGATGGTATTAGAGCATTTACTGTATATCGTTTCATTTGTCATTTTTCTTGCAGTCTCTAACTAAAAAATATACTGATGAAGCAACTATTTGGGCAAATAGAGGAGGAAAGAAATTTACTTTTATTTATAGCAACAGTTTATATAAACCTTTATGTGGATATACAGGTTTAGAATGTCCACAAAATATGACAACATATATATTAATTGGCGGCGGATTAATTTTACTTTTATTTATAGCAACAGTTTCGGGTATTAGTTATGCTATTAGGTTGGACATACATTTGTTGCACTAGTAAAATAAAATTATTCTTTAAAGAGAAAAATTAAAAGAAAAGGAACGTTTAACTAGAGAATGTTTAATACCTTTTGGAGAATTAAAAAATATAAAAGAATTAAAAAGTAATGAAGATATGAGAAGTTTAGAAGCAAATAAAAGTTTAAAAAGTTTACAAAGTAGCCAATCTGGCAGTACAAAATTAACAAGTATGGATGATAAAAAATTGGAAACAGAAAATTATGCACATTTTTTATATAATAGAGAAGTTGTTTTTGCTATTAAATATCAAGTTAGAGTTAGAATATTTAATGAGGATTTTGCTAATTTAAAGAAGGTAGTTTAACTGTATTAAATGTTAAAATTAAAGGATAATTCTCCTAGATACGTCAGATAGACCATGACAATTTAAATAAATTCTGTGGACTCTGTGTAGATGCACCTATTCTCTATGCTATTTGGAAACATTGTCAGAGAGGGAGTTTAAAAGTATTTTCGAAAATTAAGTATTACTAATATTTTAACACAATAATATTCTAGGATTTAATCGCCAAAGAGAGATATGTTGGAGATTCTTTTGTAATGTTTACTTTAATGAGGGATATAGCTAGTGGATTAATAGCTTTACACGGGTCGTTTGCTGGAGCACATGGAATGCTTTCCTCAGAGAATTGTTTAATTAATGATCGTTGGCAAGTAAAGATTAGCGATTTTGGATTGAATATGATTAGAGAAAGTCAACCAATGTCGAAAAGAAGTAAAAAATATTATAATTTTTGATTTAAAAGGAAATAAATATTAACGGTTGTTTACACCCATATTAAATAAAATATAAACGAAATGGTCCTACAAATCCACCTCTAGTTCCCTCTCGTTAGAGATTGGAATGCCATTATCAAGTCCTTAAATCTGTATTTTTTAAGAATTATTGTGGACAGCACCAGAATTATTAAGAGAAAATAATCGAAAAGGAACAAAAGAAGGAGATGTTTATAGTTTTGCTATAATTTGTTGTGAATTAGTTAATAGAGAAACTGTTTGGAATGGAGTTGAAAGAGAAGATGATGTTGATGGTTTGTAGAAAAAAACACCCTTAAAAACGCCCTTGATCTTTTTTTAGAGATACTTTACCGACTAAGACGATCAAACGTGGCAATCCCACACCGACCTCAATTGCATCCTCGAGAGGAGATCAATCAAAATTTGGTAAAAATTGTTTTAATTTCTAACTGATATCCTCATTTTTATCTTAGTTACACTTAGTCCGTGATTGCTGGGGTGAGATTCCGACTGAACGCCCAAAAATTGATATGGTCAGAACAATGTTGAAGCAAATGGTTAGGGATGGAAATCAAAATTTAATGGATTATGTTTTTGGAATGATGGAGCAATATGCAAGTTCTCTAGAACAAGAAGTTGAAGAAAGAACTAGAGAATTAGTTGAAGAAAAAAGAAAAAGTGACATTCTTTTATATAGAATGCTTCCAAAACAAGTTGCCGAAAAATTAAAATTGGGGGAATTTGTTGAACCTGAGCAATATACAGCTGCTACTTTATTCTTCTCCGATGTTGTTTCATTTACAACTTTGGCCAGTAAATGCTCACCCCTTCAAGTATGCAAATTAAGATTGGCGCCTAGTTGGAAATCTTCGAATATCCGGCAGATCCGGATTTCGGCCAAATGAACCGAAATCCGGATCCGCCAGCCTTAATGCAAATATTAGACATTAAATTATGCTCTCTTACAATTAATAATTTAAAGGTTGTGAACTTATTAAACGGTCTCTACACAGCATTTGACGGAATTATAGATAGTCATGATGCTTACAAAGTTGGTAAGTAAAGCGCAGAATTGAGCTCAAAATATCAATGATATATTTGTCAGAGACAATCGGAGATGGCTATCTAGTTTGTTCCGGAATTCCCCGTCGAAATGGAAATGATCATGCTAAGGCAATTGCCGAATTATCTTTTTCTTTCCTGCGTACCGTCTCAACATTTCGAATTGATCACTTGCCAAATGAACGTGTTAATTTACGTATTGGAATACATACTGGTTACTAAATGAATTGTTAATTTCCTTAAAAAATATTTAAGGACCAGCAGTAGCTGGAGTTGTTGGATTGACAATGCCTCGTTATTGTTTATTTGGAGACACTGTAAATACAGCTAGTAGAATGGAATCTAACGGAAGACGTAAAAAATAAATTTAATTTCCCTAAAATATGCTTTTCCTTTCAACAGCTGGACGTATCCATATATCAACCACAACTAATCATTATTTAACTAACATAATTGGAGGATATGTAACAGAACCTAGAGGAGAAGTAATTATTAAAGGAAAAGGAGTTATGGAAACATTTTGGCTACTTGGACATTCTGGGGATTCTCATTACTTTTCAGGTACAGGTGTTACTAATGGTGATCGTGACACTCCAGAACCTATTTGATCAAAATTTGTCTTTATTTTTGTATATAACTTTTGTTTACTCATTTTTCAAGACGATTCCATTATCTTTTTATCTGTAAAGACCTCAAGAATAAAAATATTGAATCTTGTCCACGGTTTGTAATTCATTTGTAATCCAGTTTGGAAATCCATGGCATCCGTTATTCATATAAACTTTGTACAATTTCAGAATCCTAATTTATATGAATAAGATAGCAGGTGTTCTTATCTATATGGATAGGGTGAAAATCACGAATGTAGCGTTAACTAATCATAATTTTGTAACCAATTAATTCCAATTTAAAACTTTATGCGCATAATCTGGACAAGGGCCAATATATGTTTCATTGTATATATGGATATGTATATTATTTTCTTTGTTACTATTTTATAAATTTTTTATAATTTTGTAAATTGTTTTTTTATTTATATGTCTGGTGATTTCGGCAGTATGCGATTTGGGCTATGATAATAATAAATTAGAATTTGGGCAATGAGTGATTTAGGCAATAAACGTTTAAAAAATTTTCATGCAATAACAAGAGTAACAATAAAAAATAATTATGAGAGATTTTGGCGGTAGGTAATTTGTGTGATCTAGGTATTAACTAACCGTATTTATTCTAATAGAAAAACAATGATTCTATTTTTGGACTTTATACTAAGCTGCCTAATTTAGGCTTTATACTAAGCGTCTTGAAAGCATGCATGTTTTAATGAGAAAATATATTTTCAAGCCATTGTCTAGAGGAGATAACGACAACTTGAAAAATTGGTCTGATTTATCTTGAACTACGAAAGATTTTCAGTAAACAGTTCAAAAAATTAGTGCCAAATTTTCTAAACTTCATTCTTAAATCATGTAAATAACACCAACTTGTGGTATTTTTTATATTAAATTAAAACATAAATTTTTAAAAGTTTTTTTTTATTTTATCCTTAAATAAAAATAAAAATCCAAAAGTTCAAACATATCTGAACTTTTTATGATATTATTAGGGTTGCCAAAATAAACGACTCGGACCGGAAGATCGAGTCGAGGCAAGAATATTTGGCCCAAATGCGAGGCCCGAAAAATAGCTATAAAAAACTCGAAAACGGCAACCCTAATATTAATAGATTAGACCACAATATAGTAAAATCATAAATGATAATAGTTGAAAAATAATTATTAAATAGAAATTTTCTTACTGTATTTTTAATTTAATACCTGTGTACTTTTGGATTTAATTTAACTCTTAAAATTATTTTATGATTTACTGGCTTCTAATAATTAATAAAAAAGAAAAAAATATTTCTTTAGCCAATAAAACTTATCTCCTTAAATTATCAACAAATATTTTAATTTGGCTTCTTGAATGGCTATAACTTTCTGAAAATTTTTTAATAAAAACAACTTTTATTAAAAAATTTTACTTTTAATCCTTACATTATTTCTAAGCATTAAAATCAAGAATTTTCATTATTAATAAATAATGGATATTAATATTTTACAAGGAACTTCTAGGGATGCAATTTTGTTTTTATTACTTTTTGTGGATTATCGTCTCAGATTTATAGAAAAATTATGTTCTTGATATTTAATTTTAACATCGTTCTAAAGCTTATTTTACATTTCTTTTTAAAAACTATAGATCTAATAGTATATAATTTTAAGCTTTAATGCAATCATGAATTATTTATTTTAAATGAAATTACTATCAATCTCTCCTGTATTTCTTCTGAATTATTTATTTGTTTGTGTCTATAGCCAATTAAACTCAACTAATGATACAACAACAATTATTATATTACCTGATTCTACAGGTACAACAACTACAACAACATTATTGCCCACATTAATAACTACAAAACCGAGTACAATTACCACCACAACATCTGTTATTAAACCAAACACAACATTAACAACTTCTACATCTACTACTTCAACACCTCCATCTACTTCGACAACACAACCAACACCAACAACATCAACACCCTCAAATGGATTAAATTTGCAATTGAAAGTTGGTTTGCTATTTGCTAATGGTTCAAAAGATTTACGAGCACAATTTGGTTTTGGTCAATCAGCACCAGCTATTACTTTAGCAATGCAAAGGGCTGCTAGTGAACAATTAATTAACAATATTAATTTTAAGTATTCTTGAATTTGTCTTTTAAATTAATTTTTTTTCAAAGTTTTACTTGGTTTATGTGTGATTGTGATGAAGCTTTAGCTTCAGGTTATACAAATCAACTATTTGTCAACTTGCATGTTGATGCTATAATTGGCCCACCTTGCGTTACATGTAATAATTTTAAGTTAAACTACTATTATGGACAAAGCAGCTAAATCTGTACTTTTTTGACTATTGGGGGATCCAAGATAAACTATTTGGAAATAATAATTTATCTAATTAACATTTTAGCTGCCCTAATTACTGGATATATTTCTTCATTTTATAATTTTCCTGTATTTGTATGGGGTGCAGCAGTTGCAGCTGAACTAAATGATATTCCAACTGTGACTAATGTTAATACAAACACAAATATGTAAAAGTTTTTCACTTAAAAAATTATGAATGATAAAATTTTCTTAAGAAATTTTAAATTTAAAAATATTAATTTTAAATATTTAATAACCAAAGTAAAAATACATTCAATGTTAGTGTTTAAATGTTCGGTCATTTGTGTTAATCAAAAGTATGTATATGGGAATTTAGGAATGCTCTTAGTCTTGGAATTTCTTAGTTAAGCATTGACATGGAACTTAAATTTCCTAACATCCAAAAAGTCGAGAACTCAATTTAGCCTTACAGAATCATCCTTGACATGGGATAATTTTCGCCCTCCTGGCATAATAAGCAGGAAAATTTTTGTAAATTATGTAAGAATTAGCAAAATATTTAGAAGATTAATCAGAGAAAGACCTCTCCCGGTTCTCTTTTTAATTTATTTTATTACCACCTAAAATTGCAGGCTTGCTATGGGTGTGCAAGCACTTTTAATGCAATTTCAATGGCAAGAAATATCAACAATTTATATTCCAGACAATATTGGAATGTATTAAATTAAAATTTAAAAATTTATTTAAATTAAATATTCAAAGGGTTTGCTCATATTTTCAGCAAGATATGGAGTCCCTTTTAAATAATAATCCAAATATAACAATTGTTTATAAAAAACAAATGGATTCAACAACCGCTAGTATGAAAGAAACTTTAAATAAAATTAAAACTTGTTCACGAAGTTTTTCTAAAAATAATTAAGTTGAATAATATTTATATTAAAGTTATTGTTTCTTGTTTTGATTCTGCTGTAGATCGACGTAATTTCCTTTTAGCAATGAATGATTTGGGTTTGGTTGAAAGTACCGAATATGTTTTAATTATTGCACAATTGCAAAATCAGGGAATGCTTCAACAAAGTGATTAGGAAATTAAAAAATAATTTTTAATTTAAGAAATAATTCTTTTAATTTTTGAACTAAATAGCAGAATGATTTACTGTTAAAGATTTGAATATATCTAATTTATGAATTCTGTTAATTTGTCTTTAAATTAAGGAATTTTTTAAAGTAAACATACTATTTCTAAATTAATTAAGTTTCTTCTGGAGTAAATGGCGTTCAATATGACAGTTTTTGGAAGCAATCAGACGGGTCTAACGATGGGCGAGATGCAGATGCTTTAAAAACTGCTAGAAGGTCAATTGTTGTAAGTTTAGATTTCTCTTCAACTAGGAATTAAATCGTATCTCGAATTTAGATACTCTCGAAAATTAGAGACACTCCGATCTTGAAATACCTATTCTTAAAATTTTCATTCTTGTAATTTTTCATTAATTGAGATTTCACCTCAAATATCCTCAGCCCGTTAAGCATTCGAATTCGAGATTTAACTTTATTTAAAATATTTTTAATAAAAAAAGATTGATCTCGAAAATCAATCAGTTGATCAAATTAACACATTCAATAAAAAAATGTATGCACAATTTGGACAACCTCCATTTAATTGTAATGGCTCTTGTATGGGTGGAGCTGATGAACAAAATGTGTTTTTTTCATTCTAAATTGAGAAACTTAAAATTTTTAGCCTTCTCCATATGCTCGAAGTTTGTATGACACAACTTATTCCTATTTGAGAGCATTAAATTTAACAAAAGCTCAATATGGCTATTTATCAACGGATTTAGCTAGAAATGGGACTTTAATTAATAATATGAGTAATGGGGAATTTATTGGTAATTTACAAAAGAGAAGGAGAATTTTTAAAAAATAAATATTAGGTGAAACAGGAACAGTAATACTTGATTCATTAGGAAATAGAGAACCAACATTTTATGTTACTATACTTGATACTCAAGATCAACCACAAGATGTTATTCAAATAAGTATTTTAAATAGTATTTTGGTAATTTTTTGTTGATTTTTTAAAATTTATTTTTAAAAATTCCAGTCTTTAACTAAAAAATATACTGATGAAGCAACTATTTGGGCAAATAGAGGAGGAAAGAGGCCCTTATATAAACCTTTATGTGGATATACTGGGACGGAATGTCCACAAAATATGACAACATATATATTAATTGGTGTTGGATTAATTCTTCTTTTGTTCTTTGCAACAATTTCGGGTGTTGGTTATGCTATTAGGCGAGTTTTTAATTTTTGTGTGAAACAAATTCCTTGCTTGTGGGTATCTTCAGCAGGCACCTGTATCCGAATGTGGGAAGGTATGGGAAGGAAATAATTGGAAATATGTAACTCTTAAAATCCAGAGAGAATTTAGATCAAAGCTTATAAAATTTAGAGAAAAAATGCGAGAGAAAGAACGTTTAACCAGAGAATGTTTAATTCCATATTCTGAACTACAAAATATAAAAGAATTAAAAAGTAATGAAGATATGAGAAGTTTAGAAGCAAATAAAAGTTTAAAAAGTTTACAAAGTAGCCAATCTGGCAGTACAAAATTAACAAGTATGGATGATAAAAAATTGGAAACAGAAAATTATGCACATTTTTTATATAATAGAGAAGTTGTTTTTGCTATTAAATATCAAGTTAGAGTTAGAATATTTAATGAAGATTTTGTACTTTTGAGAAAGGTAATGGAAGAATTAATAAAAAATAAATAATCATTATTTCCCAGCTTCGTCAATTAGACAACGACAATTTAAATAAATTCTGTGGGCTTTGTACAGATGCTCCAATACTATATGGTATTTGGAAACATTGCCAAAGAGGCAGTCTAAAGGTAGGATATATCTTAATTTTGATATATGTACAGCTCCCTTATGAAACATGTCACAATCTTAGATCAAACATTACTTGATTGGACTATTCGGCGGTAAAAACCACCCGGGGAGAGATGGTGTAGAAATATATCGAGTTCACACTAAACCTATAACTTAAATATTCTATTTATTCTATTAAAATAGGATTTAATCGCCAAAGAACAATACTTGAGTGATGCTTTTGTTATGTTTACTTTGATGCAGGATATAGCTAATGGTTTAATAGCTTTACATCAATCATCCATAGGGGTACATGGAATGCTTTCCTCAGAGAATTGTTTAATTAATGATCGTTGGCAAGTAAAGATTAGCGATTTTGGATTGAATATGATTAGAGAAAGTCAACCAATGTCAAAAAGAAGTGAAAAAAGAATATAATTTTATAAATCTCGATTATTTTTTAAGAATTATTGTGGACAGCACCAGAATTATTAAGAGAAAATAATCGAAAAGGAACAAAAGAAGGGGATGTTTATAGTTTTGCTATAATTTGTTGTGAATTAGTTAATAGAGAAACTGTTTGGAATGGAGTTGAAAGAGAAGATGATGTTGATGGTTTGTATTAAAAACACCCTGAAATACACCCTTAATCTTTTTTTAAAGAAATTCTTTACCGATTGAGACGATCAAATGTAGCAATCCCACACCGACCTCAATTGCATCCTCGAGAAGAGATAAATCAAAACTTTGTAAAAAAATACTTAAAATATTTTACAAATAAATTTCACAGTTACATTTGGTCCGGGATTGTTGGAGTGAAAATCCTCCTGAACGTCCGAAAATTGACCAAGTTCGTTCAATGCTTAAACAAATGGTCAGCGATGGCAATAAAAATTTAATGGATTATGTTTTTGGAATGTTAGAGCAATATGCAAGTTCTTTAGAACAAGAAGTTGAAGAAAGAACTAGGGAATTAGTTGAAGAAAAAAGAAAAAGTGATATTCTTTTGTATAGAATGCTTCCAAAACAAGTTGCCGAAAAATTAAAATTGGGGGAATATGTCGAGCCAGAACAATTCATGGCAGCTACAATATTCTTTTCTGATGTTGTTTCATTTACAACATTAGCTAGTAAATGTACACCTCTTCAGGCAAGATATCATTTAGTTTCAGTTCCTTACTTCCCCCCATCCTCCTTGAATACCTCAAAGCAATGCCAACTTTGTAATTTTACACAGAGGTTTATAGAAGCGTATGGTATTAGGATCCTTGTTCTCTGATAGACAAAAAACTGCTAAGATACAATTTATGCCAAACTATTTCCTTTTAAAGTCTCAGATAACAAAAAGTTCCTAAATTATATTTAAGGTTGTAAATCTGTTAAATGGATTATACACTTCATTTGATGGTATTATTGACACTCATGATGTTTATAAAGTTGAAACAATTGGAGACGGTTATTTAGTTTGTTCTGGAATTCCTCGAAAAAATGGGAATGACCATGCTAAGGCAATTGCTGAATTATCGTTTGCTTTCCTACGTACCGTCTCAACATTTAGAGTTGACCATTTGCCAAATGAACGTGTTAATTTACGTATTGGAATACATACTGGTCTGTTAATTGCCTCATCGTTTACCCTCTTTAAAATATTTAAGGACCAGCTGTAGCCGGAGTTGTTGGTTTGGCAATGCCTCGTTATTGTTTATTTGGAGACACTGTAAATACAGCTAGTAGAATGGAATCTAACGGAAGACGTAAAAATAAATTTGGTACTTTTTCGTTATGTGCCCGCAAATACTTTTTTTATTTTCCTTATCTCCTTTTTTATAAATTTCGGAAATGGGCAATATTGAATAATGGTAAAGAATTAAGGGTACATCTCCCGCCTCGCCAGTAATTTGCTGTTTAAGACGTACAAGATGTTCAATAATTAATAGATTGATAGAGCTCGAATGATACCATAATCGGTCCGTGGGGACATCTGATCTAATTTATAGGACCCAAACATGTCCAAAAAAGAAGAAAACGGACATACATATAACGGAAAAGTAATTTAATTTCCATAAAGTATGCTTTTCCTTTCAACAGCTGGACGTATCCATATATCAACCACAACTAATCATTATTTAACTAACATAATTGGAGGATATGTAACAGAACCTAGAGGAGAAGTAATTATTAAAGGAAAAGGAGTTATGGAAACATTTTGGCTACTTGGACATTCTGGGGATTCTCATTACTTTTCAGGTACAGGTGTTGCCAATGCTGATCGTGACACTCCAGAACCTGTTTAAATCGAAAATATTTTTATTAATGTAAATATTAATTCCCTTTTAACAAACAAATATTATTCGAGGACTATGTACTGACCAAATCATTTTTAATACCTACAATTGAAAAAATTTAACAGTAATTTCTGATAAAGTCTATTTTTGATTAAAATAAATATTTTTCTTACCTATATTCATAATAATAATTCTCATTTTATAATAACAACAGGTTTAATTAATAATTGATTAGGAAAGTTTATGGATTATGGATCAAATTATAGGATAGTGGTTTTGTTACATAAAATGCTCGGAACTTTTAAAGCCTTTGCATTCGCTCTTTCTCAATAACTTTTTATTTTTACGGTTATACATATTTTTCTACAAAACTTTAAAATTTTACTATTACTAAATTATAATTAAAACTTAATTTGCCAAAAGAAACCTTTAACAATTTTTAACAGATCGAAAAATTATTTGTGGCAATAAATCCTAGAGAAAAAAAATTAAATAAGAAATAGTTAATGAAATGTTAACAAAAATTATCCACAGAAAATACGCTCATTTTTTTACAGCTGCCAAAAAATTACTTAGAACTACCTCTAATTAGAGAAAATATTTTTTAAAATTGGCTCTCTCCTATTTCTCGTTGACCTTAAAATCAATCCCGACTTTGTGATGTGCCTGTAGGGTGATCGTTAATCTCAATATTTATTATTTTGATAGCCATTTTTCTGCAAATTTTCGAGAATTTGTTCACAAACTTTTTTAAACATAATTAAACTTTGCTTATTAAGTTTTCTTGAAAGGCTAATTAATAAAAAATATTCTGCTCAAATCTTATCAGCATTTCACTAGAACATAGTTCTAGTGAAAGCTAGACTAGAATTATCAATTCTATTGCTTATTTGTTTAAATTAATTGTTTATTTATTCTTATACTTTAGCAGGCTTTAAATCAGTCGACTAAATTCTTTTAAAAATATACATAAACAAAAATGCTTCCAAACTTTTCCCAAATGGAAATTTCTTAAATAAAATGATTTAATTAAATAATTTCGTGGAAATATTTCTCAATAACATCGATATTATTAAAATAAATAAAAATATTATTATTAAATAAATATATTTTATTGCATCACTCTCCCATTCATTCTCTTCTCACTCTACTCCCTCCCTAAAATAATTTTTTATTATAAAACCATTTAAGTAGAATGAATAAACAATTATTTTTTATTAAATTCATTATTAATTCTTTATTCTCTCTCCTCTCAATTTTAAAATTTTTTATCGATATATTTAAATATTATAGATTTTAATTTTGAAATATTTTTTACTTTTATTTACATTAATCTATTAATTAAAATAAAGCCGCCGAAATTAGCTAAAGAATGAATTAGACTTGCTCCTGATGGTATATAATTCCGCTAATAATTCCCCCTCAACCATCCACCGCCGACGGATCGTTTTCATCGTTGTTTTATTTCCTAGGCTGGAAGGGAACTTTGCCAGCCTTACAATAAATAAAATAAACCAGCCTTACGAACTCTGCCAACCTTACAATAAGCCTTACAATAAATCTAGTTGAAAATATTATTTTTTATTATAATCCAAACTCTATTACATAATTTAAAAATTAAATATCAATTTTAATTTTTATTTTTTTTCATCGAATTCCAACTAAAAAAGAGAAGAGACTATAAAACATTAAATATTTACTTAAACTATAATAATTAATATCATCTCATTTATTATCTCGTGGTTGCCCTTTTCATTTCAAAATAAATATTATTTTAATTTTTCCTTTCTTTTTAAATAATTTAAAGATTTTTTCTCGAAAAATTTTAAAACAATAAAATGAGTGCATTATCTTGTGAATTAGCTTATGCCCTTCAAAATCATCCAAATGCACCCAAAAATGGTGAAACCGTTCTCTTATTAATTAATGATCAAGATGTTAATGAAAGAAATTTAAAGTAAATTTTTAAATAAATTTAAAAAATAATAAATTCCTTTAAAAAGTTCTGATCTACGAAATTTATTCGAAGATAAATTTAATTTGGAGGAAATGGATATTGGAGAGTTGATGAATATATCAGAACGTTTAGATAAAGAAGATAATGACAACGAAGAAGAGAATTTAGAAACACGTTTTGATGCTGCTATTTGCTCTAATTTGTTTATTGGACAAGGAGTAAGCTAAATATTATTATTTTATCATTAAAAAGACATTGTTAGGAAATAATGTAGAGCAAAAATTTTTAAACCAAAAAAGGGGTGTAAAACTAAAAAGATTGAAAACAAAACAATTTTCAAATAAAAATTTTAATCTAAAAATACTTGAATTCTAATTAAAAGGTTGTAAATGACCGCCATCGTATTGCTCAAGTATTAGGATTACTTCTTCGTTTAATACGGACAGATGGAGTTGTAATTATCAGAGAAAACTTAAAGCAATGGGGTTCTCGTTCAATTGCTGATTTAACTAAATTTCTCGATGTTTTTGCTTTTCGAAAACAACAAAATCAAAAACAACAACAAACACTCGGATTTAATTTTTATGGAATGAGTCAAGTACAGGACAGCATTTATGCACATTCTAATTTTCTTGACGTTTTTTGGAGCTTGACAACAGCTATTGAAGTTAGATTATATGATGATAAATTAGCTACTTTCAGGGAATTTTTGGATAAAACACAGGTAATTTTAATAATTTTATTTTAAATTAAATTTGTTGGTAAATTAAAATAAAAGATAGAAAAAAGTGTACTAAATTGAAGTTAATATGTGGAAATAGTGAGGCTAAAATGGGGAGATTTTGATAATGGAAACTTTCATATTATCATTAGGGTTCGGTTATTATTAGGTTAATTATTATTATTAATTATTATTAGGTAAGTTATTATCATTATGTTATGTAGGCTAAATAATAATAGTATTATACCCTTACTCAAACTATAAATAAAACTCTAAACTAAACTATAATTTTATCATCAATAACAAATTGGAATGACGTTCAAATAATTTGTATTATTATTTTTAGTATACTGAAGACAATGTTGCTAGTTATGAGTGGATATTTGGGACAGATTTTATCAGCCCAGGTTTGGCTTATTAAAATTAGTATTTACTTTTAAAATCACAAAAATTAGGTGGAGTAAATGAAAACAGAAGAGTACTCAAATATTTCCGTCATTTACGTCCAGGCCAACAAATGCTTGATATCGGTGTTGGAATTGGTGGAGGAGCTAGACAGGCTGCTAGGGTTTTTATTTTATGTACTTTTAAAAATGAAAATGTTTAAACTGGAATACAAAAATTATTAAAATTGATGTTGAATGAACATAAGCGTTAAGTTCCCCATAAACATGCTTGTCCCCATAAGAATCCCTATAAGTGAGTGATTGAATTACCTTAATAAGGCTCTAGCCCAAACATAGGAACAAGAAATATGAGAATAATTGCTTTTTTTAAATATCCTTTAACACCGAGCTATAAAGAAACTCCAAAAAATTGCTACCTAAATAAGGATGCACGAAAGATTAACTCTTTTTACTATTTCTCCCGGGCTTACAATAGTATGAATGACGTAATCTATGGACATAGTCACACTTAGTTTCTCGTGGATTACACCCCTTATTTGTTAGTGTATAATAAATAATATGATAATCAATTAGCCACACATTTAATATTTTTTTCCAAGGAGTTTGGTCTTCAAGTACTTGGTTGTGATCTTTCTTCAAATATGATTCAACATGCTTTTGATCGTAATCAACGTGATAAAGATCATCGTGTTGAATATCAAATTGCTGATGCTATGGTTTATCGTTATGAAGCTAATGCTTTTGATATTGTATTTAGCAGAGATTGCATTCAACACATTAAAGACACAAAAAGATTATTTAGAAATATTTATGTAAAAGAATATATTCTTTAAAAGACTTTAAAAGTTTCTTTTTTTAAAGACCTGGCTTAAGCCTGGTGGACAAGTACTTGTTACAATGTATGGGAAAGGACATGGAGTTCTTTCTCCAAAATTTCATGAATATGTTCGTAAACGGCAATATGCACTAAAAACTTTGGAAGAATATAGAGAAGTTGGATTAGATTTTGATATTTTCTTTTTAATTTTTAAATATTTGTAGATAGCTCATAGTGTTGGGTTAACAAATATTTACACAGAAAATATGACTAAACGTCTGAGAGAAATTTTAGTAATTGAACGTGATAGAGCAGTTGAAAATAAAGAAGAATTTATTCAAGTTAAAAATTAATTTAACATCAAAAATTAATTTATATAAATTTTTTCAGAAATTTAGTGAAAAACTTTATTCAAAATTAATTGAGGGTTGGGCAGATAAATTACAATTTATTGATGAAGATAATCAAAATTGGTTGTTACTTCGTGCGGAGAAACCGGTGCATCCACATGCTTATTTAACAGAAGCTGGAGCTTAAAACAGATTATTTTAGATGAAAAAAAATAAAGAAAAAATATTTTTTAAAATTTTGTATATCAAATATATTACAGATAAATTTTTAAAAAGATTTAATTAAATAATTAAAGAAGTGTTAAGTCCCCAAAAGCGTTGCTATTTAGACGGGGTCGATCACTTGACTACAGAAAATATTAACAAAAAAATAAGAATTACTCTTTATTATTAAATATTTTTTAAATTAATTATTTGAGGTATTTTATTATAAAAGTATTTCTTCTTCCCCCTCCTCCTCATCTTCACCTTCTTTATTATTTAATGATTCCCTAGAATTATTTTGTAAGACTGACTTTCTTTTATTTAAATAATTTTCTTCATCTTCATCATAATCACTACAAACACCTAAAAAATAAATTTAGAAAATATTTTTTTAAATCAACAATCTCTGTCTACCAGTATCACCCCCTCCACCAACAACAGGAGATCTTTCTTCTCTCCTTTTTACATTTTCTATAAGAGGTAATTCCTCTTCAGTAATATCACAACTTTGTTCCATTTCAATTGTCGAAAGTTCTTGTTGTTGATCTAATATTGTAATCATTGTTGGCTCTATTACGCTCGAAATTGTTGTTTGGTCTAATTCTAATAAAATCCCTCCATTTCCTCCCATTCCCCCTACTCCACTTGAAGTTGTTGGTAAACAACTAGAGCTTGTATATTCACTTAAAAAAAAGGATATATTTTTTTAAAATATGGATTTTTAAATTAATTTAAATAGATTTAATTAATTAACTTTATTATTTTTTAAATTTTAATTTTTATTTACATAGTAATAGAGGATGAAATTGCTGCAGTATTATTGTTGTTAGTTTGAGGAACAAATTTTCGATTTGATTTAACTCTTGGACTGCTCAATACTAATTGATTCTCCAATATACGTCTACATTCTTGAATTCGAATATTTCTCTAAAAAATTAATTTTATTTATTTAAAATTAATTGGGTTCTTTAAATAATGATGTTTTTGGATATTAAATAAATATATTTTTTGTTGGTTAGTTAACTTTTAATTAATTTAATTTACAGTTTCAATTTGTCTTTTCAATTCCATATTTTCTTTTAATAATTGTTGATATCTATGTTGTTCAGCCTGATTAATTGAAGATTCGTGGAAAGTATTTTGTTTTTGATATTGTTGTTCTTCTTCTTCCTCTTCTTTTGTTGAATGTGGATTTCGATAAATAAATAAAAGTTTTGGCCCAAAAATAAGTCCAATACTTACAAATGTACAGACATAAACTATTTAATTTTGAAAATAAATCTTTTAAATTTAATTAATTACCAGTTATGGAAATAAAACAGAAAAAAGGATTGGGTTGGGTTCTGAGGAAGAATACAACAATTGTGCCACAAAGAAGACAAAGAACACCAACATTGCAAACAGAAAGTAGTGTAGACTTTAAAATATTTTAATTTAATCATTTTATATTAACTAATTAAGATCCGAATTAAACATTTTCGGGTACACTTCAACGTACCGCAAGGCCAACGTACCGCAGAGCTATAGCTTTGTTCAAAATGGTCGAATCCGGGACGCCCTGATATGGCTCGATTCAGCTCATCGAGATGCATCGAACCATACCAAGGCGTCCCAGATTTGACTATTTTGAACAAAGTTATAACTCTGCGGTACGTTGGCCTGCTCCCAACATTTTCGTTTAAAGAGATATCAGTTAATAGGAAAAATAACCAAAGAAGGTTTGTTTATTTTTAAAAAATATAACTACATAATACTTAAAAATATTTTAATTATTATATCAACTTACATTCAAATCATTTAAATATCTAACTTTCAAATGTTTAGTATCATAAGCAAGAAAAAGGCCTAATAATAAAAGTAAGCCTTTATATGAGAGAAGTATTGCTTTTAATAAATTAAACTGTTATAATTAATTTATCAATATTTACCAGTCCAAACATCATGATATTGACTTTGACATAAATCAAGTACTGGAAGTAACATAATATCTAATTCTGTCCCAATTGGGGGTTCCTAATATATTTAAATTTAAATATTTAATTTGAATTACTTGAAGGGGAAAATGTATTTGTTGTTGTTGCATTGGATCGAATAAAAACCAAAATAAAGAAACGGCCAAGTCGATTAAACAAATAATTCCAATAATTGGATAGAAATTGGATGGGGGAATTGGCTGGAAATGTTTTTAAAAATATTTTTTTTAATTTTACATCGACAGAAGTTGACCCTCCCCCTCCTCCCCTAAGAATAACTAGCAATTTTTATTTAAAATAATCTAACCAAATTTAATAAATTAACAGACAAAGATGTTTGTAACATAGCTATATTTCTTCTATTTGGGGCCGGTGATTTACTTCCAGCACTTGCTGAAGATAAATTTCCATAAGAATGTTGAGATATTTTCCTTAAAGCATTGGCTACAATAGCCTGTTTATTTGTTATTGCAGTTAATAATGTTCTAATAGAATCCCAGGGAGTAGGGGGAATTTGTTGGGAATTTAATTGAATATTACTACAAGCACCAGCATCTGAGGATTCCTTTAGTAAAAATTAATTAATATTTAATTTTTATTTAAACTTCATTGTTATTATTAGCATTAGCAGCAGTCATTTGTCTATTCTTTTGGATAGAGCCAAGTTTATGTGCAACCCAAACTGTTAAATTATTAAAATGAAATGGAAATTTATTTAATTTTTTTCTACAAATTTTTAATATAGAGGATCCTAAATAGGGTTGCCGTTTTTTTCGGGCCTCATTTTTATCAGGCCGGCCCGACCGAGTCTTTACTGTCCTTTTAACTTGGATACCCGACTCAATCTTTCGGGCCGAACCGGGCCGGCGACCCTCATCCTAAATGTTATAAAATACTTATAGATAAAATACTATATAAAAAAGCCCTAAAGGTTAATAATTCCAAAAGTCTTATCCTTCTATTTAATCTCAAGACAATTTTTAATATTAATTAGGTAAATACCTTTAGCAAAAAGCGAGCCATATGCCAAAGAGAATCCCATCATTAACAATAACAATTTTAACTTCAAAATAATATAAAAAGTATTTAAATTTCAAGAATTCTTTACATGACAAAAAGTACTAAATAAAAACGGAGAAGTTGAATAAATTTTATTTTCTCCTCCTAAAGTAGCTATTTGTCCGATAGAATCATCATTAGCTCCGTCTTGTGGAAATCCAATAGGTGCCAGTGAAAATAAACTTAGGACAGACCCAGCAATTAATAAATTGTTGCATTGTCTTTGTGATTGAATTATTATTCTAAAAAAGATTTTAAAAAGATTTTTTTAAATAAAAATATTTTTAAATTCTGTATCTCTTTACCAAACAATTTTTTTAATTTAATTTAATAAATTCTTTCAAATAAATTAGAAAATTATTTGAAAAATATTTACCGTCTATGTGAGTATCGTTGATTGAAAATAAAAATAGAAATACAAAAAACAATAGCAACAACCATTATATTTACACAAACCAAATATAACTTTTAAATAAATAATTAAATTATCTAAATATTTATTTACTCTATAATCAACTCCAATAGGCCATTGTTTAATCCTTGTTGAATCAGAGGGAGGCCCTTTACTTCCA